>CM038672.1:76550228-77219395 GCA_021605145.1 Aegilops bicornis | reverse complement strand
TAATATCTTTCAGCACTAACCTTTAGGCGACGTGCTAAAGTCATTAAAGTCTCTCTCCCTATCAGGAGACTCTTGGACGAACTATGTCCGGCTCGAGTGGGAAGCGGACGACGAAGAAATTCGTTTCCCACCCACCACCCACTTAATAGCCACTGTCGAGGACTTAACCGACATGTTTGATTTCGACTACGAACACATCGACGGTATGGACGGCGATGCAGGAGAAGAACAGGAACCACCGCCCACAGGGCGCTGGACAGCCACCTCATCGTATGATATATAAATGGTGGACACCCCCAAAGAAAGCAATGGCAATGAGGCAACGGAGGATAATCCCCTTGAGAGGCAATCTAAGCACCGACGTCATCGGCGCCGCTCTAAGCCCCGCCATAGCAAAAATAGCGATGTCGACACAAGAGACGATAGCAATCCGGATGGTGTCGAAGACGAAAACAATCCCGCCCATCCAGGCATCGAGCAGGCCGAACGGGAGGATGGGCAAGCTAGCCCCAAGGAACAGGCAATGGATGGAGAATCAGAGGATGACAATCACATGCCCCTCTCCGAAGACGAGGCGAGCCTCGGCGACGAAGAATTCATCGTCCTGAGGACCCCGTCGAGCAGGAGCGCTTCAAGCGCAGGCTTATAGCCACTGCAAAAAGCCTGAAAAAGAAGCAACAGCAACTTCAAGCTGATCAAGTTCAAGCTGATCAAGGTCTGCTAACTGACAGATGGACTGAGGTCCTGGCAGCCGAGGAATACGGACTCGAGCGCCCAAACAAAAGTTACCCAAAGCGCAGGTTGCTACCTCAACTCGAGGAGGAGGCACTAAAACCTACACTACCAGCACATGATGCGGCTAACCGGCCACCTCGTGGCCGAGACAAAACAGAGTATCAACCCAAAGTCCAGCCCGCACCCCGAAGCCAGACAAGCAAAAACACGAAGGCTCGGGGCTCCACACATGACCTGCGAGATAAACTGGAAAACAAAGCAGGACAATCAAGATCGATCTACGGATCACGGGGGCGCGCCCCAACGCGTGACGATGACTGTCACGCCGGATACACTAAAAGCAAATCCGGCCGGGCTGAATACACCAGACCAGACTCATTTCAATTGCGTCGTGATATAGCCCGACATAGAGGCGCCGCACACCCCCTATGCTTCACTGACGAAGTAATGGATCATGAATTCCCAGAAGGGTTTAAGCCCGTAAATATCGAGCCTTACGACGGGACTACAAACCCCGCGGTACGGATAGAAGATTTCTTTCTCCACATTCACATGGCCCGCGGGGATGATCTACACGCCATCAAGTACCTCCCATTAAAACTCAAGGGACCGGCTCGGCATTGGCTGAATAGCTTGCCAGCAAACTCCATCGGAAGTTGGGAGAACCTGGCAGACGCATTCCTGGATAACTTCCAAGGCACGTATGTGCGACCACCGGATGCTGATGATTTAAGTCACATAACCCAACAACCCGGAGAGTCGCCAGGAAATTCTGGACTCAGTTCCTAACTAAAAAGAACCAAATTGTCGACTGTCTGGATGCCGAAGCCCTAGCGTCCTTTAAGCATAATATCCATGATGAGTGGCTTGCCCGACATCTCGGCCAAGGAAAACCGAAGTCCATGGCAGCCCTCACGGCACTCATGACCCGCTTTTGTGTGGGCGAGGATAGCTAGTTGGCTCGTAGCAATAACACAGCAAGCAATCCTGGCACATTAGAGGCTAGAGATAGCAACGGCAAGCCCCGGTGCAACAAACACAAGTGTCGCAAAAATGGTGATAACACCGAAGACACGGCAGTCAACGCCGGATTCAGCGGCTCTAACTCCGGTCAGTGGAAAAAGCCATTCCAAAATAACAATTCGGGCCCGTCCGGTCTGGACCGCATACTCGATCGTCCGTGCCAAATTCATGGCACCCCAGGAACACCAGCCAATCATACCAACAGAGAATGGTGGGTCTTCAAACAAGCCGGCAGGTCAGGTGCCATAAACAAGGAGAAAGGGTCTCAAAACGATGACGACGACGAGGAGCCCCGATCACCAAACAAAGAAGGGCAAAGATTTCCCCCGCAAATCAAAACGGTGAATATGATAAACGCCATCCAAATCCCCAAACGGGAACGGACATGCACTCTTAGGGATGTCGACTTAACGGAGCCAGTCGCCTCACAATATAAGCTATGGCCGATCACTTTCGATCGTACGGATTGTCCAGACAATACCAAGCAGGGCAATTCAGCCGCACTTGTCCTCGACCCAATAATCGACGGATTCCACCTCACACGAGTCCTTATGGACGGAGGCAACAGTCTAAACCTGCTGCATCAGGACACAGTGTGCAAGATGGGTATCGATCATTCGATATCAAGCCCACTAAAACCACCTTTAAAGGTGCTATACCAGGTGTGGAGGCCCGTTGTACAGGCTCCGTCACTCTGGAGGTAGTCTTCGGATCACCGAACAATTACCGTACATAGGAGTTAATCTTTGACATCGTCCCTTTCCGCAGTAATTATCATGCACTGCTCGGACGAACCGCGTCTGCTCGATTCAACGCGGTACCACATTATGCCTATCGAAAGCTCAAGATGCCCGGTCCGCGCGGCATCATAACTGTCAACGGCAAGGCCGAACTCCCCCTCTGTGACGAAGAGCATATAACCACCTTAAGGGCAGAAGCAACGAGTGGCATCCTTCAATCGAACCTCGAGTCGACGGCCAAGCTCCCGGACACCGTCAAGGGAGTCCGAACTACTTCGCGGCAGGATATCCCGGCTCGTCCAGAGCTCAATTAAAACACTCTGGCAGTAAACGGAGGCACAACTAGAATAGGCTACACAAGGCGTCTTAACCGCTCCGTGGCACACACAAATATTTTTTCTTTGCAGGTCCACTTTTGCGTAGGCCAGGACTGGCGACATGGAAACAACTCGAATGTGTAAGGGAATCCTTAGAGATGCCCCTTGATGACCATCCGCTTACACTCCGGATCCGCACACAGCCTCCTCCCGCTCGGTCTCAGCAGGTTCCGAAATCGTATTTCTTTTTCTATCACACTACTTGTATTCGTACGCATTGACGTGTTATTCAATTACAACATGTGGCTTTATATGACGTTTATCTGCTATCGTTTCCTATTGATACTCTTTGTCAAAATGGCATCCGTATACCGCGATATGCCTTAAATATGCCAGGGGCTTCATTGTACCCATAATAACGGCAATAAAGTCCGAGCACCTTCGCGGTAGTTCGGCACCCCGAACTTATAGCATTATATGCATCAACTCCGAATCATGTCTTGGGTCAATAGTTGGGTTTGCCCGGCTCTCATGTTTTGCTGCCTTACGTTCCGCTATATCGGCTAAGGTGGCACAGGGAGAACTACTGCGATTATGTCCCGGTTCTTCCGGACGAGCACCTCAGTAGAGAAAGCCGAAAACTGACTGTCATGATACGGCGAGAGCTGGTCAGTTGTTCGAGAGGTTGTAAAATCTTTAAGGATTTCTTCCGAATTATGTGATAGCCAATGCAGCGTGCGATGGATCGGCCTTTCTTCTGATCAGGTGCTTATAGAGCCCCTCGTGCGGTCTTCCGAACACCAGGGGCTGCGCCTACCTTCCTTTTGTCAAACTCCTATGGCTAAGTGAGAGTGATAAAGCCCTACAGTCTGATTGCCTGGTTTGTTGTGCTGAACACCTCTTTCAAGGACCCAAAACTGGGAAAAAGAGTGCTCGTGTTTATGTTTAACACCCCTGCATTTCCTACGTAGGGGCGGTTTACGATCGCTAACTCTCAGGATTAATATATAAAACGGCCGCGCAGGAGGAAAAACTTTCAAATAACAGATAATAAATAATAGAAATGACCTTGTTCAACATTACAAAGGACAACATGACTGTATTCATGGAAATATAATGTCCTTGGTGCATTGCTCCGCCGCAAGGCGGGATCCTTTTAGGACACTACCATATATAATTCGGGCTTGCGGTGCTCCTTCCCCTCCGGCAGTCCCTCGGTCATCAGCTTTTCCGCATCCATCTTCCCCCAGTGCACCTTTGCGCGGGCGAAGGCCATTCGCGCACCCTCCATACAGACCAACCGCTTGATGACTTCGAGTCGAGGGCAGGCACTCACAAGCCGCTTCATGAGCCCGAAGTAGATTCTTGGAATCGGCTTGGCGGGCCATAGCCGGATAATTAAATCCTTCATGGCTAGTTCAGCTGCCTTATGCAGTTCGATCAGCTGCTTCAGCTGATCGGCAAATGGCACCGGATAATTCGGCGCCAAATACTGCGACCAGAAGAGCTTCTCTGCAGTACTCTTTTCTTCGACTTGGTAGAATTGGGCGGCATCAGATATGCCGTGTGGCAGCTCTGCAAATACACATATAGAAATCCGAATTCAAATTAGTAAACATGATTTTCTCCCTTCAAATACCTGCTTTTCATAGAAAAGTCCTCACCCATCGCGATCTTCCACGCCTCCTGTATTTCTTGCAGGGCACCTTGGGCTTCCCCCCGGGCATTGCGTGCGGCTTGGCGAGCTTGGGCGAGTTTGGACTCTTTCTCCGTTAAGCTCTGCTCCAAGGTCTCACATCTCTTTACAACCTCTTGAAGCTCTTGTTCAGCTTCAATAACCTTGGCCTCGTGCTTCTCACAAAAAGCCTGCTCGGCGGCCGCCTTCTTCTCGGCTTCGGCCACAGCCTTTTTCAGAGCCTCAATTTCGGTCGTCGCCCCTAGAGTATATCATATAAATATTTTTGTCATATTAACGTATTCATGCACGCTAATGCGTATAAGGTTTTTGTATACCTTGGTTATCCCCCAACTGTTTCTTCACTCGGCCGAGTTCTTCCTCGGCCCGCTCCAGACTCTGCTTCAGTCCGGAGACTTCCACAGTATGAGAGGCGGCAGTCACCACAGACGCCTGCTTGCAAAATGAAAAGAGGGAAAGATGCCATAAAGTAAGTCTCCTGCGAACATACATTTTTTATCCTCTGTCCGGCTCCTTTTTTCACCGAACAGTGTATCAGGGGCTACTACCTATACTATGACACTCTTCGAAACCTCACAAAACATACCTCAAAGCCCGTTATAAGGCTGATGCAGGCTTCATTCAGTCCACTCTCGGCGGACTGAATCTTCTCAATCACCGCACCCATAAGGGCACGGTGTTCTTCGACGACGGAGGCGCTCTTCAGCGCCGCCGATAAAGTATCCGGCACTTCTGGTTGGACAGAGGTTGCCAGTGGAACAGGCGCACCCCCTCCAACTGAGGGGGGCTGCCTTCCTGATTTTGGAGCCGCATCGGTCTCCGGAATTGCGTCTGGTTGGGGGCCGAATTCATAATAGCCCCCGCCGTCGACATCCATGGGAGCCTGTTCTCCCGTGTGTCCGGCCCCTGAAGTTTGACCTTCTGGCGCCGCCATGACAATATTTTTGTTGGGGAACGTAGTAATTTCAAAAAATTTCCTACGCACACGCAAGATCATGGTGATGCATAGCAACTAGAGGGAGAGTGTATCTTCATACCCTTGAAGATCGCTAAGCGGAAGCGTTTATTAACGCGGTTGATGTAGTCGTACGTCTTCACGATCCGACCGATCCAAGTACCGAACACACGACACCTCCGAGTTCTACACACGTTCAGCTCGATGACGTCCTCGCCTTCTTGATCCAGCAAGACGGGCGAAGTAGTAGATGAGTTCCGGCAGCACGACGACGTGGTGACGATGTTGGTGAAGAACAATCTCCGCAGGGCTTCGCCTAAGCACTACGGAAACTATGACGGAGGATAAACTAGAGGGGACAGGGTTGCCGGCACACGGCTTGGTGTTTCTTGATGTGTGTTTGGTGCTAGCCCTGCCCCTCTATTTATATGTTGAGCCTTGGGGTCGAAACTTGGAGTAAAAGCCTCCACAAAGTCGGTTTCACCCGGAAGGCAAGAGTCCTTCTCGGACTCCGGGGCGACGCCAGGTTCCCGACGTCACGACCCAGACGCCGAGGACCTCAAGGCGTCGGCCCCTGGACTCCACAAAACTTCCTTTTGCGCTTTCCAAAAACCTTGTGGGCTTTCCCCTTTGGCCCAAATAACGTGTTCTCGTACCCAAACATTTCGGGAAACATCCGGAACCCCTTCCCGTGAATTCCGGAACCCTTCCGGAGATCAAACAACATTATCCCATATATTAAAATTTATCTTTGGACCATTCTGGAGTTCCTCGTCATGTCCGTGATCTCATCCGGGACTCCGAACAACATTCAGCCACCAATATACATAACTCCTATAATACTATATCGTCAACGAACGTTAAGCGTGCGACCCTACGGGTTCGAGAACTATGTAGACATGACCGAGACATCTCTCTTGTCAATAACCAATAGCAGAACCTAGATGCCCATATTGGCTCCTACATATTCTACGAAGATCTTTATCGGTCAAGCCGCATAACAACATACGTTGTTCCCTTTGTCATCGGTATGTTACTTGCCCGAGATTCGATCGTCGGTATCTCAATACCTAGTTCAATCTCGTTACCGGCAAGTCTCTTTACTCGTTCCGTAATACATCATCCCGCAACTAACTTATTAGTTGCAATTCTTGCAATGCTTATAGTGATGTGCATTACCGAGTGGGCCCAGAGATACCTCTCCGACAATCGGAGTGACAAATCCTAATCTCGAAATACGCCAACCCAACAAGTACCTTGGAAGACACCTATAGAGCACCTTTATAATCACCCAGTTACGTTGTGACGTTTGGTAGCACACAAAGTGTTCCTCCGGTAAACGGGAGTTGCATAATCTCATAGTCATAGGTGTTGGGGAACGCAGTAATTTCAAAAAATTTCCTACGCACACACATGACCATGGTGATGGAATAGCAACGAGAGGGGAGAGTGTTGTCTACGTACCCTCGTAGACCGTAAGCGGAAGCGATCACAACGTAGAGGAAGTAGTCGTACGTTCTCCTCGCGATCCTGCCGATCCCAGCGCCAAGTTACTCGGCACCTCCGAGTCGATGATGACGTAGAGGAAGTAGTCGTACGTTCTCCTCACGATCCAGCCGATCCTAGCGCCGTTACTCCGGCGCCTCCGAGTTCTTGGCACACGTTCAGCTCGATGACGCTCCACGGGCTCCGATCCAGCAAAGCCCCGGGGAGAGGGAGTTCCACAAGACGACGGCGTGGCAGGACGATCTTGATGTTTCACCGACGCAGGCTTCACCTAAGCACCGCCACGATATGACCGAGGTGGAATATGGTGGAGGGGGCACCGCACACGGCTAAGGAACGATCTCAAGGATCAACTTGTGTGTCCTAGGGTGCCCCCTCCCCGTATATAAAGGAGGGAGGGAGGAGGTGCCCAAGGGGGGCGCACCATAGGAGGGGAAACCTACTCCAAGTAGGTTTCCTCTCTTCCTTATCTTATTTGGAGGGAAGGAAGGAGTACTAGTATTAGGAATAGGAAGAGGGGAAGGAGAAAGGAAAGGGGCCGGCCCCTTCCCCAATTCGGATTGGGCTTGGGGCGCGCCCCCTCCTGTTCCTTCTCCCTTCCTCCTACATGGGCCCAATAAGGCCCATATACCTCCCGGGGTTCCAGAACCTCCTGAGCTCCAAACTTCTCCTAACCTTTCCGGTGTCCAAATGTATCCGTCCAATATATTAATCTTTATGTCTCGACCATTTCGAGACTCCTCGTCATGTCCGTGATCATATCCGGACTCAACAACCTTCGTACATCAAAATACACAAACTCATAATATAACCGTCATCGAAACCTTAAGCGTCACGGACCCTACGGTTCGAGAACAATGTAGACATGACCGAGACACATCTCCGGTCAATAACCAATAGCGGGACCTGGATGCCCATATTGGTTCCTACATATTCTCTGAAGATCTTTATCGGTCAGACCGCATAACAACATACGTTGTTCCCTTTGTCATCGGTATGTTACTTACCCGAGATTCGATCGTCGGTATCCAATACCTAGTTCAATCTCTTCTTTGGTAAGTCTCTTTACTCGTTCCGTAATACATCATCTCACAACCAACTCATTAGTTGTAATGCTTGCAAGGCTTATGTGATGTGTATTACCGAGAAGGCCTAGAGATACCTCTCCGAGCAATCGGAGTGACAAAACCTAATCTCGAAATACGCCAACCCAACAAGTACCTTTGGAGACACCTGTAGTACTCCTTTATGATCACCCGATTCGTTGTGACTTTTGGTAGAACCCAAAGTGTTCCTCCGGTAAACGGGAGTTGCATAATCTCATAGTAACAGGAACATGTATAAGTCATGAAGAAAGCAATAGCAACATACTAAACGATCAAGTGCTAGGCTAACGGAATGGGTCATGTCAATCAGATCATTCTCCTAATGATGTGATCCCGTTAATCAAATGACAACTCATGTCTATGGTTAGGAAACATAACCATCTTTGATTAACGAGCTAGTCAAGTAGAGGCATACTGGTGACACTGCTTGTCTATGTATTCACACATGTATTATGTTTCCGTTAATACAATTCTAGCATGAATAATAAACATTTATCATGATATAAGGAAATAAATAATAACTTTATTATTGCCTCTAGGGCATATTTCCTTCAGTCTCCCACTTGCACTAGAGTCAATAATCTAGTTCACTCAGTAATGATTCTAACACCCATGGAGTCTTGGTGCTGATCATGTTTTGCTCGTGGAAGAGGCTTAGTCAACGGGTCTGCAACGTTCAGATCCATATGTATTTTGCAGATCTCTATGTCTCCCACTTGGACTTGGTCCCGAATGGAATTGAAGCATCTTTTGATATGCTTGGTCCTCTTGTGAAATCTGGATTCCTTTGCCAAGGCAATTGCACCAAGATTGTCACGAAGATCTTCATTGGTCCTGATGCACTAGGTACAACACCTAGATCGGAAATGAACTCTTTCATCCAGACTCCTTCATTTGCGCTTCAAGCAGCTATGTACTCCGCTTCACATGTAGATCCCGCCATACGACGCTTTGTTTAGAACTGCATCAATGACAGCTCCACCGCTTAACAAAAACACGTATCCGGTTTGCGATTTAGAATCGTCGGATCGCTGTCAAAGCTTGCATCGACGTAACCATTTACGACTAGCTCTTTGTCACCTCCATATATGAGAAACATATCCTTAGTCCTTTTCGGTATTTCAGATGTTCTTGACCGCTGTCGATGATCCACTCTGGATTACTTTGGTACCTCCCCGCCAAGCTTACAGCTAAGCATACGTCAGTGTCCGTACACAACATTGCATACATGATAGAGCCTATGGCTGAAGCATAGGAACATCTTTTATTTTCTCTCTATCTTCTGTTGTGGTCGGGCATTGAGTCCGACTCAATTTCACACCTTGTAAACAGGTAAAAACCTTTCTTTGCTCGATCCATTTTGAACTTCTTCAAAACTTTATCAAGGTATGTGCTTTGTGAAAGTCCAATTAAGCGTCTTGATCTATCTCTATAGATCTTGATGCCCAATATGTAAGTAGCTTCACCAAGGTCTTTCATCGAAAAACTCTTGTTCAAGTATCCCTTTATGCTATCCAGAAATTCTATATCATTTCCGATCAATAATATGTCATCTACATATAATATCGTAAATGCTACAGAGCTCCCACT
Organism: Aegilops bicornis; assembly: GCA_021605145.1. Lineage (NCBI taxonomy): Eukaryota > Viridiplantae > Streptophyta > Magnoliopsida > Poales > Poaceae > Aegilops > Aegilops bicornis. Next base: position 77,209,727 of record CM038672.1, on the reverse strand, counting down.
CACTTTCTTGTAAATACAAAGCTTCTCCATAAGTCTCAGATAAACCCAAATACTTTGATCACACTATCAAAGCGTTTATTCCAACTCCGAGATGCTTGCACCAGTCCATAAATGGATCGCCGGAGCTTGCACACTTTGTTAGCTCCCTTTGGATCGATAAAACCTTCTCGTTGCATCATATACAACTCTTCTTCCGTAAAACCCATTCAGAATGCGGTCTTTACATCCATTTGCCAAATTTCATAATCATAAAATGCGGCAATTGCTAACATGATTCGGACAGACTTAAGCATCGCTTCTGGTGAGAAGGTCTCATCGTAGTCAACCCCTTGAACTTGTCGAAAACCCTTTGCGACAAGTCGAGCTTTGTAGACAAAGCAATATTACCGTGGTCGGTCTTCTTCTTGAAGATCCACTTGTTTTCTATTGCTTGCAGACCCTCTGTCAAGTAAACAATAGTCCACACTTTTTTTTCATACATGGATCTCATCTCGGATTTCATGGCCTCAAGCCATTTTGCGGAATCTGGTCTCACCATCGCTTCTTCATAGTTCGTAGGTTCATCATGATCTAGCAAAGATGACTTCCGAGCAGGATTGCCGCATTCACTCAGTGCGGATTTTATTCTCGTTGATCTACGAGGTTACGTAGTAACTTGATCTGAAGTTTCATGATCAACATCATCAACTTCCTCACTATTTGGTGTAGATATCTCGAAACTGGTTTACGTGATAAACTACTTTCAAATAAGGGAGAAGGTACGATTACCTCATCAAGTTCTACTTTCCTCCCACTCACTTCTTTCGAGAGAAACTCCTTCTCTAGAAAGGATCCATTCTTAGCAACAAATGTCTTGCCTTCGGATCTGTGATAGAAGGTGTACCCAATCGTCTCCTTTGGGTATCCTATGAAGACACATTTCTCCGATTTAGGTTCGAGCTTATCAGGTTGAAGCTTTTTCACATAAGCATCGCATCCCCAAACTTTAAGAAAGCGACAACTTTGGTTTCTTGCTAAACCACGATTCATAAGGTGTCGCCTCAACGGATTTTGACGGTGTTCTATTCAGCGTGAATGCGGCCGTCTCAAGAGCATAACCCCAAAACGATAGCGGTAAATCTGTAAGAGACATCATAGATCGCACCATATCTAGTAAAGCGCGATTACGACGTTCGGACACACCATTGCGCTGTGGTGTTCCGGTGGCGTGAGTTGCGAAACTATTCCGCCTGTTTCAAATGTAGACCAAACTCAGAACTCAAATATTCGCCTCCACGATCAGATCGTAGAAACTTTATTTTCTTATTACGATGATTTTCAACTTCACTCTGAATTTCTTTGAACTTTTCAAATGTTTCAGACTTATGTTTCATTAAGAAGATATACCCATATCTGCTTAAATCATCTGTGAAGGTGAGAAAATAGCGATATCCGCCACGAGCCTCAACATTCATTGGACCACATACATCTGTATGTATGATCTCCAACAAATCATTGCTCTCTCCATTGTATCGGAGAAGCGGGTTTTAGTCATCTTGCCCATGAGGCACGGTTACATGAAGTGCCAAGTGATTCATAATCAAGTGACTCCAAAAGTCCATCAAGATGGAGTTTCTTCATGCGCTTTATACCGATATGACCTAAACGGCAATGCCACAAATAAGTCGCACTATCATTATCAACTCTGCATCTTTTGGTTTCAACATTATGAATATGTGTATTACTACTATCGAGATTCATTAAAAATAGACCACTCTTCAAGGGTGCATGACCATAAAAGATATTATTCATATAAATAGAACAACCTTTATTCTCTCGATTTAAATGAATAACCGTCTCGCATCAAACAAGATCCAGATATAATGTTCATGCTTAACGCGGCACCAAATAACAATTATTTAGGTCTAAAATTAATCCGAAGGTAGATGTAGAGGTAGCGTCCGACCGCGATCACATCGACTTTGGAACCATTTCCCACGCCAATCGTCACCTCGTCCTTTGCCGGTGTTCGCAATCAGAAGTCCCTGCTTTGAGTTGCAAATATTAGCAATGTAACCAGATCAAATACCTGTGTGCTCTGCGAGCTCTAGTAAGGTACACATCAATAACATGTATATCACATATACCTTTGTTCACCTTGCCATCCTTCTTATCCGCCAAATACTTGGGGCAGTTCCGCTTCCAAAGGACGGTCGCTTTGCGGTAGAAGCACTCGATTTGAGGTTTAGGTCCAGACTTGGGTTTCTTCCCTTGAGCAAAGCAACTTGTTTGCTGTTCTTCTTGAAGTTCCCCTTCTTCTTCCCTTTGCCTTTCTTCTTGAAACTAGTGGTCTTATTGACCATCAACACTTGATGCTCCTTCTTGATTTCTACCTCCGCAGCTTTCGGCATTGTAAGAGCTCGAGCATAGTCTTTACTAACCCTTGCATATTATAGTTCATCACGAAGCCTTTGTAGCTTGGTGGCGTTGATTGAAGAATTTCGTCAATGACACAATCATCCGGAAGATCAACTCCCGGTTGAGTCAAGTGATTGTAATACCCGGACATTACGAGTATGTGCTCACCGATGCACTCCATTCTCCTCCATTTTGCAGCTATAGAACTTATTGGAGACTTCATATCTCTCAATCCGGGCATTACATTGAAATATCAACTTCAACTCTTGGAACATCTCATATGCTCCACGACTTTCAAAACGTCGTTGAAGACCCGGTTCTAAGCCGTAGCATGGCACACGAACTATAGAGTAGTCATCGGCTTTGCTCGCCAGACGTTCTTAACGTCGTCGGTTGCATCAAGAAGAGTTCTGGCACCTAGCGGTGCATCCGGGACGTAACTCTTCTGTGCAGCAATGAGGATAATCCTCAGGTTACGGACCCAGTCCGTGTAATTGCTACCATCATCTTTCAACTTTGCTTTCTCAAGGAACGCATTAAAATTCAACGGAACAACAACACGAGCCATCTATCTACAAACAGACATAGACAAGCAAGATACTATCAGGTACTAAGTTCATGATAAATTTAAGTTCAATTAATCATATTACTTAAGAACTCCCACTTAGGCAGACATCTCTCTAGTCATCTAAGTGATCACGTGATCCAAATCAACTAAACCATAACCGATCATCACGTGAGATGGAGTAGTTTTCAATGGTGAACATCTTATGTTGATCATATCTACTATATGATTCACGCTCGACCTTTCGGTCTCCGTGTTCGGAGGCCATATCTGCATATGCTAGGCTCGTCAAGTTTAACCTGAGTATTCTGCGTGTGCAAAACTGGCTTCCACCCGTTGTAGATGGACGTGGAGCTTATCACACCCGATCATCACGTGGTGTCTCGACACGACGAACTTTGGCAACGGTGCATACTCGGGAGAACACTACTTGATAATTTTAGTGAGAGATCATCTTAAAATGCTACCGTCAATCAAAGCAAAATAAGATGCATAAAGGATAAACATCACATGCAATCAATATAAGTGATATGATATGGCCATCATCATCTTGTGCTTGTGATCTCCATCTCCGGCAATCCGTCATGATCACCATCGCCACCGGCGCGACACCTTGATCTCCATCGAAGCGTCGTTGTCGTTTCGCCATCTATTGCTTCTACGACTATCGCTACCGCTTAGTGATAAAGTAAAAGCATTTCTGTATGCGTTTGCATTTCATACAATAAAGCGACAACCATATGGCTCCTGCCAATTGCCGATAACTTCGGTTACAAAACATGATCATCTCATACAATAAAATATAGCATCACGTCTTGACCATATCACATCACAACATGCCCTGCAAAAACAAGTTAGGCGTCCTCTACTTTGTTGTTGCAAGTTTTACGTGGCTGCTACGGGCTGAGCAAGAACCGTTCTTACCTACGCATCAAAACCACAGCGATACTTCGTCAAATAGACTCCGTTTAACCTTCTCAAGGACCGGGCGTAGTCACACTCGGTTCAACTAAAGTGAGAGAGGCAGACACCCGCCAGCCACCTTTAAGCCACGAATGCTCGTAACGGTGAAACCAGTCTCGCGTAAGCGTCTGGCGTAATGTCGGTCCGGGCCGCTTCATCTCACAATACCGCTGAACCAAAGTATGACATGCTTTGGTAGGCGGTATGACTTGTATCGCCCACAACTCACTTGTGTTCTACTCGTGCATATGACATCAACGCATAAAACCAGGCTCGGATGCCACCGTTGGGGAACGCGGTAATTTCAAATTTTTCCTCGCACACACATGACCATGGTGATGGCATAGCAACGAGAGGAGAGTGTTGTCTACGTACCCTCGTGGACCGTGGCGGAAGCGATCACAACGTAGAGGAAGTAGTCGTACGTTCTCCTCGCGATCCTGCCGATCCCAGCGCCGTTACTCCGGCACCTCCGAGTCGATGATGACGTAGAGGAAGTAGTCGTACGTTCTCCTCACGATCCAGCCGATCCTAGCGCCGTTACTCCGGCGCCTCCGAAGTTCTTGGCACACGTTCAGCTCGATGGCGCTCCACGGGCTCCGATCCAGCAAAGCTCGGGGAGAGGAGTTCCGTCGGCCTGACGGCGTGGTGGACGATCTTGATGTTTCACCGACGCGGGGCTTCACCTAAGCACCGCTACGATATGACCGAGGTGGAATATGGTGGAGGGGCACCGCACCTGCGGCTAAGGAACGATCTCAAGGATCAACTTGTGTGTCCTAGGGTGCCCCCCCCTCCCGTATATAAAGGAGGGAGGGAGGAGGTGGCCGGCCCAAGGGGCGCACCATAGGAGGGGAAACCTACTCCAAGTAGGTTTCCTCTCTCTTCCTTATCTTATTTGGAGGGGAAGGAAGGAGTACTAGTATTAGGAATAGGAAGAGGGGAAGGAGAAAGGAAGGGGGGGCGCCCCTTCCCCAATTGGATTGGGCTTGGGCGCGCCTCCCTTGTTCCTTCTCCCTTCCTCCTACATGGGCCCAATAAGGCCCATATACCTCCGGGGGTTCGGTAACCTCCTGAGCTCCAAACTTCTCCTAACCTTTCCGGTGTCCAAATATATCCGTCCAATATATTAATCTTTATGTCTCGACCATTTCGAGACTCCTCGTCATGTCCGTGATCATATCCGGACTCGAACAACCTTCGTACATCAAAATACACAAACTCATAATATAACCGTCCTATCGAAACCTTAAGCGTGCGGACCCTACGGTTCGAGAACAATGTAGACATGACCGAGACACATCTCCGTCAATAACCAATAGCGGGACCTGGATGCCCATATTGGTTCCTACATATTCTACGAAGATCTTTATCGGTCGGACCGCATAACAACATCGTTGTTCCCTTTGTCATCGGTATGTTACTTACCCGAGATTCGATCGTCGGTATCCAATACCTAGTTCAATCTCGTTCTTTGGTAAGTCTCTTTACTCGTTCAGTAATACATCATCTCACAACCAACTCATTAGTTGTAATGCTTGCAAGGCTTATGTGATGTGTATTACCGAGAAGGCCTAGAGATACCTCTCCGAGCAATCGGAGTGACAAAACCTAATCTCGAAATCGCCAACCCAACAAGTACCTTTGGAGACACCTGTAGTACTCCTTTATGATCACCCGATTACGTTGTGACGTTTGGTAGTACCAAAGTGTTCCTCCACGTAAACGGGAGTTGCATAATCTCATAGTAACAGAACATGTATAAGTCATGAAGAAAGCAATAGCTACATACTAAGCGATCAAGTGCTAGGCTAACGGAATGGGTCATGTCAATCAGATCATTCTCCTAATGATGTGATCCCGTTAATCAAATGACAACTCATGTCTATGGTTAGGAAACATAACCATCTTTGATTAACGAGCTAGTCAAGTAGAGGCATACTAGTGACACTCTGTTTGTCTATGTATTCACACATGTATTATGTTTCCGGTTAGTACAATTCTAGCATGAATAATAAACATTTATCATGATATAAGGAAATAAATAATAACTTTATTATTGCCTCTAGGGCATATTTCCTTCAATAGGAACATGTATAAGTCATGAAGAAAGCAATAGCAACATATTAAACGATCAAGTGCTAAGCTAACGAAATGGGTTAAGTAAATCACATCATTCTCATAATGATGTGATCCTGTTAATCAAATGACAACTCATGTCTATGGTTAGGAAACTTAACCATCTTTGATTCACGAGCTAGTCAAGTAGAGGCATACTAGTGACACTATGTTTGTCTATGTATTCACACATGTATTATGTTTTCGGGTAATACAATTCTAGCATGAATAATAAACATTTATCATGATATGAGGAAATAAATAATAACTTTCTTATTGCCTCTAGGGCATATTTCCTTCAGTCTCCCACTTGCACTAGAGTCAATAATCTAGATTACACAATAATGATTCTAACACCCATGGAGCCTTGGTGCTGATCATGTTTTGCTCGTGGAAGAGGCTTAGTCAATGGGTCTGCAACATTCAGATCCGTATGTATCTTGCAAATCTCTATGTCTCCCACCTGGACTTGGTCCCGGATGGAGTTGAAGCGTCTTATAATGTGCTTGGTTCTCTTGTGAAATCTGGATTCCTTTGCCAAGGCAATTGCACCAGTATTGTCACAAAAGATTTTCATTGGACCCGATGCAATAGGTATGACACCTAGATCGGCTATGAACTCCTTCATCCAGACTCCTTCATTTGCTGCTTCCGAAGCAGCTATGTACTCCGCTTGACATGTAGATCCCGCCATGACGCTTTGTTTAGAACTGCACCAACTGACAGCTCCACCGTTCAATATAAACACGTATCCGGTTTGCGATTTAGAATCGTCCGGATCAGTGTCAAAGCTTGCATCGACGTAACCATTTACGACTAGCTCTTTGTCACCTTCATAAACGAGAAACATATCCTTAGTCCTTTTCAGGTATTTCAGGATGTTCTTGACCGATGTCCAGTGATCCACTCCTGGATTACTTTGGTACCTCCCTGCTAAACTAATCGCAAGGTACACATTAGGTCTGGTACACAACATTGCATACATGATAGAGCCTATGCCTAAAGCATAGGGAACTTCTTCCATTTTCTCACTATCTTCTGCAGTGGTCGGGCATTGAGTCTGACTCAATTTCACACCTTGTATTACAGGCAAGAACCCTTTCTTTGCTTGATCCATTTTGAATTTTTTCAAAACTTTATCAAGGTATGTACTTTGTGAAAGTCCAATTAAGCGTCTTGATCTATATCTATAGATCTTGATGCCCAATATGTAAGCAGCTTCACCGAGGTCTTTCATTGAAAAACTTTTATTCAAGTATCCTTTTATGCTATCCAGAAATTCTATATCATTTCCAATCAATAATATGTCGTCCACATATAATATTAGAAATGCTACTGAGCTCCCACTCACTTTCTTGTAAATACAAAGCTTCTCCAAAAGTGCAGATAAAACCATATGCTTTGATCACACTATCAAAGCGTTTATTCCAACTCCGAGAGGCTTGCACCAATCCATAAATGGATCGCTAGAGCTTGCACACTTTGTTAGCATCCTTTGGATCGACAAAACCTTCTGGTTGCATCATATACAACTCTTCTTCCAGAAATCCATTCAGGAATGCAATTTTGACATCCATTTGCCAAATTTCATAATCATAAAATGCGGCAATTGCTAACATGATTTGGACAGACTTAAGCATCGCTACGGGTGAGAAAGTCTCATCGTAGTCAACTCCTTGTACTTGTCGAAAACCTTTCGCAACAAGTCGAGCTTTGTAGACAGTAATATTACCATCAGCGTTAGTCTTGTTCTTGAAGATCCATTTATTCTCGATGGCTTGCCGATCATCGGGCAAGTCAACCAAAGTCCACACTTTGTTCTCATACATGGATCCCATCTCAAATTTCATGGCCTCAAGCCATTTTGCGGAATATGGGCTCATCATCGCTTCCTCATAGTTCGTAGGTTTGCCATGGTCAAGTAACATGACCTCCAGAATAGGATTACCGTACCATTCTGGTGCAGATCTTACTCTGGTTGACCTATGAGGTTCTGTAGTAACTTGATCTGAAGTTTCATGATCAATATCATTAGCTTCCTCACTTATTGGTGTAGTCGTCACAGGAACCGGTTTCTGTGATGAACTATTTTCCAATAAGGGAGCAGGCTGATTATCTCATCAAGTTCTACTTTCCTCCCACTCACTTCTTTCGAGAGAAACTCCTTCTCTAGAAAGGATCCATTCTTGGCAACAAATGTCTTGCCTTCGGATCTGTGATAGAAGGTGTACCCAAAAGTTTCCTTTGGGTATCCTATGAAGACACATTTCTCCGATTTGGGTTCGAGCTTATCGGGTTGAAGCTTTTTCACATCAGCATCGCAGCCCCAAACTTTAAGAAACGACAACTTTGGTTTCTTGCCAAACCACAATTCATAAGGCGTCGTCTCGACGGATTTTAATGGTGCCCTATTTAACGTGAATGCGGCCATCTCTAAAGCATAACCCCAAAACGATAGCGGTAAATCAGTAAGAGACATCATAGATCGCACCATATCTAGTAAAGTACGATTACGACATTCAGACACACCATTACACTGTGGTGTTCCGGGTGGCGTGAGTTGCGAAACTATTCCGCATTGCTTCAAATGTAAACGAAACTCGTAACTAAAATATTCTCCTCCATGATCAGATTGTAGAAACTTTCTTTTCTTGTTACGATGATTTTCAACTTCACTCTGAAATTCTTTGAACTTTTCAAATGTTTCAGACTTATGTTTCATTAAGTAGATATACCCATATCTTCTCAAATCATCTGTGAAGGTGAGAAAATAACGACACCTGCCGCGAGCCTCAATATTCATTGGACCACATACATCAGTATGTATGATTTCCAACAAATCCTGAACTCTTTCCATAGTTCCGGAGAACGGTGTTTTAGTCATCTTGCCCATGAGGCATGGTTCGCAAGTACCAAGTGATTCATAATCAAGTGATTCCAAAAGTCCATCAGTATGGAGTTTCTTCATGCGCTTTACACCAATATCAAATAAGTTGAACTATCATTACCAACTCTGCATCTTTTGACTTCAACATTATGAATATGTGTATCACTACTATCGAGATTCATCAAAATAGACCACTCTTTAAGGGTGCATGACCATAAAAGATATTACTCATATAAATAGAACAACCATTATTCTCAGATTTAAATGAATAACCGTCTCACATCAAACAAGATCCAGATATAATGTTCATGCTCAACGCTAGCACCAAATAACAATTATTTAGGTCTAAAACTAATCCCGAAGGTAGATGTAGAGGTAGCGTGCCGACGGCGATCACATCGACTTTGGAACCATTTCCCACGCGCATCACCTCGTCCTTAGCCAGTGTTTGCTTAATCCGTAGTCCCTGTTTCGAGTTGCAAATATTAGCAACAGAACCAGTATCAAATACCTGTGTGCTCTGCGAGCTCTGGTAAGGTACACATCAATAACATGTTTATCACATATACCTTTGTTCACCTTGCCATCCTTCTTATCCGCCAAATACTTGGGGCAGTTCCGCTTCCAGTGATCAATCTGCTTGCAGTAGAAACACTCAGTCTCAGGCTTAGGTCCAGACATAGGTTTCTTCTCTTGAGCAGCAACTTGTTTGCTGTTCTTCTTGAAGTTCCCCTTCTTTTTTCCCTTTGCCCTTTTTCTTGAAACTGGTGGTCTTATTGACCATCAACGCTTGATGCTCCTTCTTGATTTCTACCTCTGCAGCCTTTAGCATTGAGAAGAGCTTGGGAATTGTCTTATCCATCCCTTGCATATTATAGTTCATCACGAAGCTCTTGTAGCTTGGTGGCAGTGATTGAAGAATTCTGTCAATGACGCTATCATCCGGAAAATTAATTCCCAGTTGAATCAAGTGATTGTTATACCCATACATTCTGAGTATATGCTCACTGACAAAACTATTCTCCTCCATCTTGCAGCTATAGAACTTATTGGAGACTTCATATCTCTCAATCCGGGCATTTCCTTGAAATATTAACTTCAACTCCTGGAACATCTCATATGCTCCATGACGTTCAAAACGTCGTTGAAGTCCCGGTTCTAAGCCGTAAAGCATGGCACACTTTGAACTATCGAGTAGTCATCAGCTTTGCTCTGCCAGATGTTCATAACATCCGTGTTGCTCCTGCAACAGTTTGGCACCTAGCGGTGCTTCCGGGACATAATTCTTACGTGCAGCAATGAGGATAATCCTCAAATTACGGACCCGATCCGTGTAATTGCTACCATCATCTTTCAACTTTGCTTTCTCAAGGAACGCATTAAAATTCAACGGAACAACATCACGAGCCATCTATCTACAACAAACATAGACAAGCAAAATACTATCAGGTACTAAGTTCATGATAAATTTAAGTTCAATTAATCATATTACTTAAGAACTCCCACTTAGATAGAAATCCCTCTAATCATCTAAGTGATCACGTGATCCAAATCAACTAAACAATAACCGATCATCACGTGAAATGGAGTAGTTTTCAATGGTGAACATCACTATGTTGATCATATCTACTATATGATTCACGCTCGACCTTTCGGTCTCAGTGTTCCGAGGCCATATCTGCATATGCTAGGCTCGTCAAGTTTAACCCGAGTATTTTGCGTGTGCAAAACTGGCTTGCACCCGTTGTAGATGGACGTAGAGCTTATCACACCCGAGCATCATGTGGTGTCTGGGCACGACGAACTTTGGCAACGGTGCATACTCAGGGAGAACACTTTTATCTTGAAATTTAGTGAGAGATCATCTTATAATGCTACCGTCAATCAAAGCAAGATAAGATGCATAAAAGATAAACATCACATGCAATCAATATAAGTGATATGATATGGCCATCATCATCTTGTGCTTGTGATCTCCATCTCCGAAGCAAATCATGATCACCATCGTCACCGGTAGCGACACCTTGATCTCCATCGTAGCATCATTGTCGTCTCACCAACTATTGCTTCTCGACTATCGCTACCGCTTAGTGATAAAGTAAAAGCAATTACTGAAGCGATTGCATTGCATACAATAAAGCGACAACCATATGGCTCCTGCCAGTTGCCGATAACTCGGTTACAAAACATTATCATCTCATACAATAAAATATAGCATCACATCTTGACCATATCACATCACAACATGCCATGCAAAAACAAGTTAGACATCCTCTACTTTGTTGTTGCAAGTTTTACGTGGCTGCTACGGGCTGAGCAAGAACCGTTCTTACCTACGCATCAAAACCACAATGATTTTTCGTCAAGTTAGTGCTGTTTTAACCTTCTCAAGGACCGGGCGTAGCCACACTCGGTTCAACTAAAGTTGGAGAAACTGACACCCGCCAGCCACCTGTGTGCAAAGCACGTCGGTAGAACCAGTCTCACGTAAGCGTCTGGCGTAATGTCGGTCCGGCCGCTTCATCCAACAATACCGCCGAACCAAAGTATGACATCTTTGGTAAGCGAGATGACTTGTATCGCCCACAACTCACTTGTGTTCTACTCGTGCATATAACATCTACGCATAAAACCTGGCTCGGATGCCACTGTTGGGGAATGTAGTAATTTCAAAAAATTCCTACGCACACGCAAGATCATGGTGATGCATAGCAACGAGAGGGAGAGTGTATCTTCATACACTTGAAGATCGCTAAGCGGAAGCGTTTATAAACGCGGTTGACGTAGTCGTATGTCTTCACGATCCGACCGATCCAAGTACCGAACGCACGGCACCTCCGAGTTCTGCACATGTTCAGCTCGATGACGTCCTCGCCTTCTTGATCCAGCAAGACGGGCGAAGTAGTAAATGAGTTCCGGTAGCACGACGGCGTGGTGACACTGTTGGTGAAAAATAATCTCCGCAGGGCTTCGACTAAGCACTACGGAAACTATGATGGAGGATAAACTAGAGGGGACAGGGTTGCCGACACACGGCTTGGTGTTTCTTGATGTGTCTTTGGTGCTAGTCCTGCCCCTCTATTTATATCTTGAGCCTTGGGGTCGAAACTTGGAGTAAAAGCCTCCACAAAGTCGGTTTCACCCGAAAGGCAAGAGTCCTTCTCGGACTCCAGGGCCAGACGCCAGGGACCCTGGCGTCTGGCCCCTGGACTCCGCAAAACTTCCTTTTGCACTTTCCAAAAACCTTGTGGGCTTTCCCCTTTGGCCCAAATAACGTGTTCTCGTACCCAAACATTTCGGGAAACATCCGGAACCCCTTCCGGTGAATTCTGGAACCCTTCCGGAGATCAAACAACATTATCCCATATATTAAACTTTATCTCCGGACCATTCCGGAGTTCCTCGTCATGTCCGTGATCTTATCCGGGACTCCGAACAACATTCGGTCACCAATATACATAACTCATATAATACTATATCGTCAACGAACGTTAAGCGTGCGGACCCTACGAGTTCGAGACCTATGTAGACATGACCGAGACATCTCTCTGGTCAATAACCAATAGCGGAACCTGTATGCCCATATTGGCTCTTACATATTCTACGAAGATCTTTATCGGTCAAACCGCATAACAACATACGTTGTTCCCTTTGTCATCGGTATGTTACTTGCCCGAGATTTGATCGTCGGTATCTCAATACCTAGTTCAATCTCGTTCTGGCAAGTCTCTTTACTCGCTCAGCAATACATCATCCCGCAACTAACTTATTAGTTGCAATGCTTGCAAGGCTTATAGTGATGTGCATTACCGAGTGGGCCCAGAGATACCTCTCAGAGCAATCGGAGTGACAAATCCTAATCTCGAAATACACCAACCCAACAAGTACCTTCGAGACACCTATAGAGCACCTTTATAATCACTTTCGGTTATGTTGTGACGTTTGGTAGCACACAAAGTGTTCCTCCGGTGGCAGGAGTTGCATAATCTCATAGTCATAGGAACATGTATAAGTCATGAAGAAAGCAATAACAACATACTAAACGATCAAGTGCTAAGCTAACGAAATGGGTCAAGTCAATCACATCATTCTCCTGATGATGTGATCCCGTTAATCAAATGACAACTCATGTCTATGCACTACAAAAAAAAGACACATCCGTGACATTTTGGGCTGAACGAATTTTTTTCCTGTCATACATATGACACTTCTATGACGATAATTGTGACAAAACCCGGTATCATCATAGATGTGGTGGGCTCCTACTTCTATGACAAAAATTCATGACAAAAATGGGCTTTTCGTCACAGGCGGGCCGGAGACGCAATGCATGACATTCTTTGGGCCGTCCATGATGGGAAAAACCATGGTAGAAGCAAGGGAGGAAAATTTCGGGAGTTGCTTTACGGTGGGAGGTCGGGGCGGCGATGCGCATTTCTCTCAGACGACGTGCGTGCGTGTGTAGGCGTTGGCTCTAATCAAGCCGGCGAGGCGTTGGGCTCTAATCAACTCGAGCGATTGCGAGACCGCAGTTACGCGTTATCAACCCGAGGGATCGATCGATGGTCGTTAATCAACCCGATGGAGCGATTCGCCGCTCTCACGCTAATCAAGCCGATCGATGCCGCCTGGGATGAACAAAGGAGCGTTATGCTGGGGGGTTGGATGAATAGTGAGCGGTGGCGTTGCCTCTGGATGAACAGGAACCCGTGGTGTGGAGGGCTGGATGAACGAGTGAGACGGTGGAGGGGTGGCCGTGGAGGGGTGGTTGAACAGGACCCGTGGTGTGGAGGGCTGGATGAACAGAGACGGTGGAGGGTGCCCGTGGAGGGGTGGTTGAACAGTAGCCGGTGGAGTGGCGCACGGTGGAGGCTGGATGAACAGGAGACCGTGGAGGCTGGAGGAGGTAGACGGTGGAGATGAACAGTATCCGTGGAGTCCTGCTTTATGCGGTACGCACACACCCTCCCGATGAACAGGACCCCGTTTCGACCGTAGGAGGCCCGTTTAGATTCGTTTTTGCGTCGCCACACCCTCCCGATCAACAGGACCCCCATTTCGACCGTAGGAGGTCCGTTTAAATCCGCTTTGTGGTACACCACACCTCGCGATCAACGGGACCCCCGCTTGACCGTAGGGAGGTCCTGCTTCCTCCGCTTTGATGCACGCCAGGCCCCTCCCGATCAACAGGACCCCATTTCGAACATGGCCAGTCGAACACAAGGCCGTTTCCTCCGTTGTGCGGTACGCCAGGCCTCGTTTCCATCGCCTGTTCCGTCCAAGCCCTCCCGATGAAGACGACCACGCATTCCGTTTCGACCCAGTAGATTGGCTCCCCATGAACACGACGACGACGCTGTTTCTCCGTTCCGACCCAGCCATGTACATATGCGCGATAGGCTTTAGAGACCCTGCCCGTATATGCGACGCGTGGCAGATTTTCTTTCTTGCACCCTCGCCGCTGCGTGCGTGTACATGCTACGTCGGCGCCTCTACTACGACACGCGGCGCGCCTACATCCACCAAGATATATGTACGCATATCGTTCGCGACCAGAATGACAACGCTATATGCGCTTGACCAGGTGGGTCCCGGTATCAGGCACTTCCTTGCGTGCGAAGATGTAGCTGGTGGGTCCCAGCAGTCAGGGGGGCGAATCATTTTTTTTTGCCCGGACGCACTTCCTTGCGTGCGAAGATGTAGCTGGTGGGTCCCAGCAGTCAGGGGGGCGAATCGTTTTTTTTGCCCGGACGCACTTCCTTGCGTGCGAAGGTGTAGCTGGTGGGTCCCAGCAGTCAGGGGGGAAATGTTTTTTTCGTGAAATATGGTGGCCCGTCCGGTGGGTCCCTGCTGTTAGGTGGAGGAATAATTATTTTGCGCGTAATAAGGAGGCACTTCCTTGCTGCGGCCGTGGACCCAAATTGCCGCCCTCTCCACGCATGTACCCACGTCCGATGGAAGCCGTTCCTTGACCACGTTGACCACGCCACGCCGAGAGCACTGTGGCGGTGGACGACGGCGAGGCCTAGGAAGGGGACGACACGGAGCCGGGGAAGACGCGGCAGTGGATGCCCACGCGTAGAGGAGTACGAGGGTTCACTGGTTCGCTGCGGTGTGAGGCTTCCGTCGCCGCAGAATAACAGGGGGTGTGGGTGAGTAGAGGGATGGCCTGGCTAGCGGTGGGAGTAGTAGGGGGCAGTGAGGCCTCTGTCGCATCGCAGCCAGCCACGAGAGGCAGGAGCACAAGGCACGACCGGCGCTGGTTTGGGCGGGTGGAGCAAGAAGACCATAGGTTGAAGAAGCAAAACGGAAGATTGATGGACATCGTACGGTCATGGAGCTAGAATCGAGAAAAATTAAAAAGTTGACAAAGCCCTCCGTCCCTGTCAACTTAGTAGGCCCACAAGTCAGCCTGCCACTATACTGGGTCCCAACTAATAGGGGGAGTATTTATTTTTTTTTGTGCGTAATAAGGAGGCACTTCCTTGTGTGCGAAGATATAGATGGTGGGTCCGAGCTGTCAGCGGCGGTAACATTATTTTCGCAAAATACTGAGGCCCTTTCGGTGGGTCCCTGATGTCAGGTGGACGAATCATTATTTTGCGCGTAATAAGGAGGCATTTCCTTGCGTGCGGCCGTGGACCCAGCTGTCGGCCTCTCCACGTACAGTCCACTTCAGATGCATGTCGGTCGTTGACCACGTTGACCAGGCCGCGCCGAGAGCACCAGGGCGGTGGACGACAGTGAGGCCTAGGAAGGGAACGACATGGAGGCAGGGAAGACTCAGCAGTTGTTTCCCACGCGGAGGGGAGTATGACTGAACGAGGGTTTACTGGTTCGTCTGCCGTCCCCGGAGAATAACAGCAGGTGTGGGTGAGTAGAGGGATGGCTAGGCCAGCGATGGGAGTACGGTGGGCTGGTGAGGCCTGCAAGGCAAAGACAGCCGGCCAATGAGGAGGAGGGGAGCAGTCCCACGGCGCTTGTTTGAGCGGCTGGAGCAGGAAGAGCAGAGATTGAAGAAGCATGACGGCCGTTGGATGGACATCCAACCGTCACTGCTTCTGCGTCAACCTTTTTTTTAGGAAAGCCTCAAACCTGTGGAAAATAGCATACATCCCATCTGCCATTATTTCTAATAATTTACAGCCCATGCTAATTCTTTTTGTTAGCATTACAACCCATATTGTGGCCACGGTTAAAAAATTATACGAAATTTTGCATATTTCGGTGCGGTCCGAACTGTTTTTAATCCCGAAATTTCGACTCACATTCAAACTGATTTTAAAAATAAATGTATATCAATATAAAATCCAACAAATTCTCCACGCATAAAAATTAATGTAATTTTAAATCTTGAAATGAAAAATATATATTTGAAACTAATTCCCGGTTTGATGTGTTTTAAAAATGTACAGCCCATTTCTCATTACTGATGGGCCATTTTCTCGGCCAGCTGAATGAAAAGCTCTGCTCCTCTTGAAAGATTTGCAGCCCAACAGGCCTGACAAAGCGACTTAATTGGCAAATCACAAAAAAGCTGGGCGTGGCCGTGGACCCGGTATCGGCCTCTCCACGTCAAGATTTCTTCCGATGGAAGTCGCTCCTTGACCACGTTGACCACGCCAGCTGGAGAGCACCACATCGGTGGATGACGACGAGGCCTAGGAAGGGGACGGCGCGAAGCCGGGGAAGACGCGGCAGTGGAAGCCCGCGCGGAGAGGAGTACGAGGGTTCACTGGTTCAGCTGCGGTGTGAGGCTGCCGTCGCCGCCGCAGGCTCGCCAGCGGTGGGAATAGTAGGCGGTGAGGCCTCCACGGCAGACAACCGCCACGGGAGGCAGGAGCATGCGGCACGACCGGCGCTGCTTTGGGCGGCTGGAGCAAGAAGACCAGAGGTTGAAGAAGCACTACGGCCGTTGGATGGACATCGTACGGTCACTGGAGCTAGAATCGTTCATATTGACTAAGTTGACAAAGCCCTTCGCCCCGTCAACTTAGTAGGCCCACAAGTCAGCCTCCCACCAAGGTGGGTCCCAGCTAGCCGGGGGAGTATTCATTTTTTTGTGCGTAATAAGGAGGCACTTCCGGTGGGTCCGAGCTGACAGCGGGGGGAATGTTTTTTTCACGAAATACGGTGGCCCGTCCGGTGGGTCCCAGCAGTCAGGGGGAAACGATTTTTTTCGCAAAATACTGGTGGCCCGTCCGGTGGGTCCCCGTTGTCAGGTGGAGGAATAATTATTTTCCGCGTAATAAGGAGGCACTTCCTTGCGGCTGCCGTGGACCCAAATTGTCGACCTCTCCATGTACTGATACTCTTCGATGGAAGTCGGTCGTTGACCACATTGATCACGCCAAGACCGAGAGCACCACGGCGGTGGACGACGGTGAGGCCTAGGAAGGGGACGACGCGAGCCGCCACGGGAGGCGAGGAGCAGCGGCACGACCCGGCCGCTTTGGGCAGCTGGAGCAAGAAGACCAGAGGTTGAAGAAGCCGTATGGCCATTGGATGGACATCATACGGTCACTGGAGTATTAACTAAGTTGACAAAGCCCTCCGTCCCCGTCAACTTAGTAGGCCCACAAGTCAGCCCAACAATATGGTGGGTCCCAGCTAGCAGGGGGGTATTCATTTTTGGGCGTAATAAGGAGGCACTTCCTTGCGTGCGAAGATATAGCTGGTGGGTCCGACCTGTCAGCGGGGGGAACGTTTTTTTCGTGAAATACAGAGGCCCTTCCTGTGGGTCCTAGCTGTCAGGTGGAGGAATCATTATTTTGCGTGTAATAAGGAGGCATTTCCTTGCGTGCGGCCGTGGACCCAACTGTCAGCCTCTCCACGTACAGTCCACTTCCGATGGATGTCGTTCATTGACCACGTTGACCAGGTCGCGCCGAGAGCACCAGGGCGGTGGACGACGGCGAGGCCTAGGAAGGGAACGACACGGAGCCAGGGAATACTCGGCAGTTGTTTGCCACGCGGAGGAGTACGAGGGTTTACTGGTTCGTCTGCCATCGCCAGAGAATAACAACATGTGTGGGTGAGTAGAGGGATGGCTAGGCCAGCGATGGGAGTACGGTGGGGCCGTGAGGCCTGCGCGGCAAAGATAGCCGCCGCTGGAGGAGGGAGCAGCAGTCCGCCGGCGCTTGTTTGAGCGGGCCGGAGCATGAAGAGCGTAGATTGAAGAAGACGACAGTCGTTGGATGGATATCCAACAGATCGCTTCTCGTGTGTTGACTAAGTTGATGTATGCGTTGCGTAAAGGCCAACCTTTTTTTTATGAAAGCATACGCGTCAACCTGTAGTAGGCGCACAAGTCAGCCTCAAATCTGTGGAAAACAGCATAAACCCATCTGCCATTATTTCTAATAATGTACATCCCATTTGCTAATTCTTAAGATTTTTTGGAGCCCATCTTCTTTTTGTTAGCATTACACCCCATATTGTGGTCACGGTTAAAAAGTATACGAAATTTTGCATATTTCGGTGCGGTCAACTGTTTTTAATCCAGAAATATCGATTCACATTCAAACTATTTTGAAAAATAATTTATATACATATAAAATCAAAATAATTGTCCACGCATAAAAATCTATGGAATTTAAGATCTTGTAATGAAAAAAATGAAACTAATTCCCGGTTTGATGTATTTTAAATATGTACAGGCCATTTCTGGGCAAACCAAATGAAACTCTCCTCGTCTTGAAACATCTGCAGCCCAGCAGGGCCGATAAAGCAAGTAGGCCTTGTTTGGGTATTTTTTTAAAAAAATAGAACTGGGCTAGCCATTTTCAGCAAGAAAAAAACACAACTGGCTCATGATGTGGTAAACATAAATAAAACCCTGGCTAGACGGGCCACAGCCCCGTTGTTACCCTGATCCGTCGCTAAAACTAGTATAAATAACAACTGCTTGTTCCTCATTGTCTAAAAAAAAACTGCTTGTTCCTCAAAAAAAAACTGCGACTTGCTGGGTCCCTGGTGTCAGCCGCTCGTAGTGTAATTCTCTCGTTTATTGACTATGTTGACGATGGCGTGAGCCCCAGATGTCCAACCATTAGGAGGAACCATATTTTTGGGCTTGTACTATAGAGGCACTTGCTTGCGTACTGCCATGAAGCTGGTGGGTCCCTCACCGTCATCCTCTCCACGTGACAGTCATCTCCTTGTTCCTCTCGGTTGTTGGACGACGTTGACAACGCAAGAGGATGCGGCGCATCGCACGTGCGAAGCGAACCAAGGCCACAAGGCGGAGGATTTACGCTGAGGCCTCGGGACGGAACGAACAGAGCTATTGAAGATGCGCCGGTCCAACGCAGCGGAGGGGAGTACGAGGTTGACTGGTGGGGGTGGTGGGGCTAGTCACTTGGCTTCAGAATGCACAAGTGAGCTCAAGCAGCCGGGCGTGAGTGATGTTATTTCCCTTGGTTGTGATTTGTTACAATATTTCACTCTAAATTAAACGAATGGCAAGCCATTTGCCTTGTTTCAAAGAAAATATGACAAATCCAGCCGAGTTGAAAAGGGCAGAACATCTAACTCCAGCCACAAACTGCATAAAAGCACGAGGGTTGATTGTTCATCGTTTACAAAAACCCAGATTGAAAAGGGCAACAACATCTAACTCCAAAGACTTTGTTTTTGGCGATCCAGTCAGATGGATCGGTCAGGTCCATAGAATGAACATCCTGGATCGTAAAATTTACTGGATTATGACCACAATATGTTGTAAATAGAAGCCCGACAAGTTCAGAAGCTCTTTTGCCCACCTTAAACTCCTTTTTTTGCTCTTCGACATACCCATCCATCAAAACCATGCTGCTGATAAACTTAAGCCTGATGGACAATAGTAACCTCGCATTTAGGTGAAGAATGTGACAAATCTTGTGTTTGCACGGTTGGCTACATATTGTTCTAGCTGTTATTGTCTTCAATCGAATCTCATGAGAAGTGAGAAAATCCCGATGCTTACGAATCCACCGATTGGTTATAACTTTCTTACCCGCCCTGTTGCCTAAATAGACATGAAAATTGAAAACAGTTAAGGTCTAAAAGAAGAGTGTCGAAGAGCAACAGCTGAACGGTTAATTCTAATACACTATATGCAAAGCTTCCAATGTGCATGAAATTATCACCTTTATATACAACTTCTCCGCACATGGAAATCATTGCAGCAAGCCAATAATCTTGTTCAGATCAAAACTATTCATTTGGATATATAAGATCTTGACATAATCCAAGACCATTGATAGGCCATCCATGGAGAAACTCTTCATTGAGCATAGAACATAATATTAGTACAAAATGTGTACTCCAAGATGATATATAAATTATGCGCAGAAATTTAAAATGTAGCATATGGTTACAAGTGTAGATGATAATATAAAGTACCTGAAGAACTGTGGAGCCAAACACCATATTGAAATGAGCACAAAGATCATGTATTACACCCAAGGTCTCCAGCTTTAGGCGCAGAGAGGACGGTTATTTGCAACGGTGAATAACTAGAATCAAGGATCAACCTTTGAAGTGAAGGGGCATCTTGGATGATGAGCTGCCTTCCGTCAAAAGAAATTCCAATTCTTACAAGGTTAGGCGACTTTATTTGGAGACAACCGATTCTAACTGTGAAAACAAGCACCAAGCACTCCAGCGCAGGGCAACTGGAGTGGATGATGTTGTGCAATGAGGCCTCCGATATGTGAACCTGCACAAGTGAAAGTTTCTTGAGAAATGGGAGTCTAAGGTTTAGTACCAGATTGTCTGGTAGGTAGCACAACGCAAAGGTGGCGGTGTGGAGAGAGGAGGAAAACCGCGAGATGGACATCGGTGCTGAGGGCACAAGTTCATGGCGTTATGTATGTGGTATGTGATTTCCAGGGGAATAGTAGAACTCAAGCAGCTGTAGTTCTGTGAATTCAGGGGATTTCAGCCAGGCGTCCACCATGCATGGCATGGTATGCTTGCTCAGGTAGCATGACAGGATGCAGAGGCTTTGGACGGAGCCCTGGTGGGAGGAGATGATGGCTCTGGGGATTTCAAAATCATTGAAGAGAGATAGCTGACAACAGTCGGGATTAAGGGGCACGGCGCACCATAGAGGGCGCCACCGAATTGAGAGGACTTGGGTGCGGCAGCAATCCTTGGTGGGGAGAAGCGAGATGATCTCCCCAAGGACAGCGTCCGGGAGATCGCTGATGCGCTCCCCGAGATTCTACGCGTTCTGGGATCCGGTGGGGCGGGTCGCCGCTTCTCCGCGCTACCGGGTGCGGGATCTACAAAAGGCGTCGCCGCTGGCGGGAGCCTCATCTTCTTGGCCGGTCGGTCGACTCCATTTTCCTCGAGGGCGTCGCGTCGCTCATGGATTTGAGCAGAGTAACGGATGACGAGCCTAGTTGTAGTCTTGAGCGAAGAAGAAGGGAGCTGGGGTTTTCTGTCAGAGGAGTGAGGAAGAAGGGGAGCTGGGGTTTCAGAGGGAGTGAGGTGAGGAATTTGGGGGTACGAGTGGAGCGAAATGACGTGAGGTGGGTGGGAGCGAGGAGGAAGAAGAGCACCCAGGTTTTTTTTGTGGGGAGGCGGGGGTGTCTTTGGTTGTGGGTAGCGCCTTTTGAATTGATTTTACTATTTACTAGTGTGGATTGGCTGTTTTTTCTTGGGCCCAGAGAAACAATTACTACTAGTACAGTGGAGACACTCTAACGCTTCTGGCTCCTCCTAGGTCATTGAAACGTCTCCCTCTCTTGAATGCCTTATACTTTTGTTCACCGACATGCGGGCCATGCAAATACATGGCCCAAATGCCATCCACCAAATTAGCGGCAAAGATGCGGTGAGAGTCACCTCGGTCGTAGCGCGGCAGTAACGAGCCATCGTATCACAAAACCCAACCTCCCCGCAGTCTAAGTTTGACGGACGAAGCAACCATCATTTCACTCCTCGCTGAATCCCCTTTTCCCTCACCGTCTTCAAGAAAGGCAACACTCGCATCTGCCACTGTTCTTCTCTCCCAACGAAGGGAAGGTAAGCGGGTCCGTGATGTTGGTATATTTTCGCTCGAGAGAAAAAGAACTTTTGCAAAGCGAGAACCGATCCTCACTCTCTTTTTTGTTTCATTGTCATTGCGATTGTGTTTTCCTTTCAAAGGGTCTCCTAGTATTCGCTACTTTCATGATGGACCAAGGAGAACCGAGCAAAGATCTGCCGATATTGGAGCAGACGCTGGAGGCTGATCCCCACGAGACAGAGAGCTCCAAGAAGATGGAGGCAACCACCGAGCCGAACCCGTGATATGCTCCCGCCACTCATCGAGATGGTCAACGCCTGCTTGAGGTTACTGACCCCGTGGCACCGCAGAGCAGTTTTCCCCATTCGAGGATGTGTCCCCCCGCTGAGCTGCCCAAGGTGATTTCCTTCTTTGCCGATCTCGATTGTGGTTTTTCATCTAAGTATGTGGTGATTTTTTTAGAAAAGGAAGTATGTGGTGATTAATAATGCAAAATTTTATTAGCTTCGATGCCATGCTATACATAGTGGTTTTAATAACTTGTGGTTCTTATCAAAAGTAATTCAGAATTTGTTTCTGTTTCAATTAGAGCCTTGATGCGCATAAGGATTGTGTGGTTGTGCATGTCACTCGCTATGAGGCGCATTTACCTGAATATAGGCAATCGGGAAAACAGAGTTCAGAGGTCGTTGGATCCTGGAAGCCATTTGCGGTTATACCAATGAAGAGTTGTATTCCAGCCTCATTATTGTCAGGCGTGTTGTCCAGGGTGTACTAAAGCACAAGAAGTTCAAAGCTACTCCTTCGTTTGTGAGGCATACTGTTCTTGTCAAGATTACGCAGGAAGATGACGTGGCATGCCTCCACAAACAAGTTTATCGATGGCAAGGCCACAAGGTTGTCGCCATGAAGGTTCACGAGATTGAGCCTGCGGGGACGTCCTCGATGATGTTCATGGCAAGTTACGTCTTGTGTCCAGCCCAAATTAGATCTAGGCATGAAATAGTTGCCCCGGCTAGTGTTTAATAGTAGTTTGGATTGTGTCTAATTATCCGAACCTTGCTCATATCGACCCCTCGGGGCTAGTGCTCTGCTTGAATCCGTCTATGGGAACTGCCGCTACTTTTGTGTGCCCGTGAATCATGTGAGAACCATCATAATTGTTGCTTAGAAACAGATGCGTCCTCACTAGTTTTTCATGAATATGGCATGGTAAGACATAAGTTGTCACGGTTTATCATACGAGCAAAGGTGTGTTTTGATGAAATAGAGCACTGCTCGAGAACCGTATACCGACGTATTCATAAGTACTTGTAAACACTGTTGGTGCTACCCCACTTGTAAGCAGTTGTGCAAAACACGACACATTGTCTCAGCTCGCTTCAACATTAGGCTATCGACCAACTAACAATCAACAATCTGCTGTCTGACATATAAGCAACCACTATGTATCTTGTTACAGTGGTTCATGCAGTTAATTGAGGCCACAATGTAATAAATTCCAAACGTTCACACGCTAGTCCAGCGCTCATGTGGAACACTCACAATTAAACTCGTCTTCATAAAAATCTTGAAAAGCATAAGTTAAGCAATTTTATACATCTCAATGATTCATAGAACATAACAAACATATACTAGTTCACAAAGCAAAAGACAAAGTCGTGAGAAGGTTTACAAATCAGAAAAACAAGCAAGGCTTCTCTCGAGCATAGATTCCCGGCAGGCTTAAATTTCCTGGAGTTCACTCTGGTTTTTTCTTGTTTCCACCATTCAGGGTTAGGTTCTCTCATTCCAGAATAACCAGTTATAATTGTGGTCTTAGCTGGAATGCTGAACTGAACCATGCAGTGTACTGACCAGCTGAAATGCTTGTGCATTCCACTAAATTTAAGCACCGCTATTTGCAGAAATAAGCAGACCACAATGCCTCTTGTCCGCAAGACCTGTCCAAAAAACCGCCCGTGCAAGCCGTGCCTAGTCCTCGGTCCATGGATGAACTGGTAGAAAGTGCATTCCGGACTAGGATGCAGCTTGTTTTCGCTCATTCCTCAAAGACTTTGCAATCGGGAAGTAAAAGCGTCTTAATCAGCTTCTTTTAGATTGCGTTGGTCATTCTACCTTAGTTACTACCAATGTAGGGATACCTTGAAGACGGGAGGTTAGACGACGGCAACGAGGATAGCCATCTCATTTTCTTGCGCAGTTTTACTAAAACTGAGGTTTATGCTTTTGATTTCGCGGAAAGAAACTATACGTAGACATACATCCAGAAACGATATGTAGACAGACATCCCTGTTTGCGCCAAATACGAAATACGGTTATTTACACAAAGGACACATATTACTACTTTCCCCCGTTTCCTCTTAGAACCAAGTCCTAGATTCATGCTACAACTTTCCCACTTTCTTCCCTGTTTGAACCAACACTTTGAGTTCACTGTATGAACAAGCTTTACTTATAATAATAGTAGAAGTCTAGGTGGCTTTGTAACAGCGGACGGAAGTAGAAAAGGATCCACACGAAGGGGGAAGAGTCAGCGATGAGAGCAAGGCAGGTTTCGAAGGAATATATACCTAAGGGTCGTCGGCATGTGGCAAAGACGGCGGCGGGAGGCCGCATCTTGGCCACAATACACCAGGGAGGGAGAAGGGGTCGGCGGCCCTCCCGGGCCGGCGCTCTCTCGGAGAGAACGGCACGGCCGCCGATCGAGACGCGCGGGCAGCCGTTGGTCTCCTCCCTCGCCGCCGACGACAACATGAACGATGCACCTACACCCCCTGCCCCGGTCGAGGTTGTCCGGCCGGATTTGTGACCAGCCGTGAGCTGAGAGAGAGAGAGTGTGGCCACCTATGTCTTGATTAGATCTGGAGAGCATGAGAGAGTGAACGAGAGGAACCCTAGTAAAGCAAGCGCTAAGGCTCCTGCTTTTATATACAAAGTGGAGTGATTTTGTTGTACCGCTTCAAAAAATGCAGTCCCACGTGTACCCATGAAGTGGGTGTGAGAGAACTAGTGCATGCGTGCACCACTTCTCTTCATGAGAGTACAATATATACTACGCCCAAAGAACGCTCACGCAAGAGTAATAGTATAAGTGTGTGACGTGTGAGCTAAAATAAAATGTGCACGCCGTCTTTTGTTTTTTAGAAGTTCTGAGGGTAGGGTGTGAAGAGCACATATGTGCATGACGTCCACCTGCAGATAGAGGATGGGTGCGACGTGCGAGTCTGCGAGAGGACACGGGAGAGTCGTGACTCGTGAGGGTGCGTGTGCGTGAGAGAGAGGGGGCACGTATCAATGCAATGCATGTGTCCGTAAATCATTATCCGACAAACGTTCGCCACAAGCCTTTTCCTGATGAATGCCGTAAGAACCGTTAGATCGGCATCCGACAGTGTCAGTTTTGCCATGTCATTTAACAGAACAACCACTCCTACACACAAATCTTCCACGTGAGTGTTAGCAACTGCCGTATGCTCCCTCCGTTCCGAAATGCAGTGCATATAGCTTTATTGAAAATTAGAACCTCACAAACTTTTACCGAGTTTTCGTGTA
Organism: Aegilops bicornis; assembly: GCA_021605145.1. NCBI lineage: Eukaryota > Viridiplantae > Streptophyta > Magnoliopsida > Poales > Poaceae > Aegilops > Aegilops bicornis. Next base: position 77,184,244 of record CM038672.1, on the reverse strand, counting down.
CCAAATTGTACATGTAGAATACCCTATATATATCATTTCATTCATCTTCGATAGGTAACTATAAAGATGGGTGAGGAGTCTACAAAGAAAGACCATCGTATCACCCGCAGCAATTTCAACCATCCTTTAGTGTCGAGGAATATCATAGGAACTCTATATGATATGATTTTTATAGGATTTTTTTTCCTTTAGAGCCAATTGGTTCATAGGAATAGATTCATATACTCTACATTTCAAAGGAAATAAACATGATATCATTTCTATAGCTTTAGAGCCACTTGGTTCATATGAATGGATTCCTATACTCCCTTAATTTCAAAGGAAAATAAACATTAGCGTATATTCAATAGAAAAGTTCCTATGATATGAACCAAATTACATCTCTTTACTAATCCCTCCTCATAGGAATTGAGATACATGTCATCTCTAGATTCAATAGAAAAGTTCCTATGATGTGAACCAAATGACATCTCTTTTCCAATCCCTACTCATAGGAATTGAGATGCTCCATGTCATCTCTTTCCCTACAACTTCCACGTATGCATCTTCTATTCCTAAATAGATAGTACAACCCACTAGTAGCTTTTTTCCAAAACATGCAACTATGGCACAAGAACTATATAGTGTGACAATAACTTTGAAAGATGGTCGCTGGATGAAGCTAACCCGACAGTGCAGAGATGGGCAAATCCTAGCACTACTAGCTGTTGGACATCATCAACATTCCACCAGATCTGCCACATGTACAATTTAGAAGACTCCATGGTTGAACTTAAGCATAATGCATAAACCTCAAAACACAAGCACTTCTCCTTTGTTCTAGAATCTTCTGTATCATAATTGATTATTTTTTCTAAATGAATTGCCATTATTTGTTTTTACTTTATGATTTACAATGCACAACCCCACGAATCATAACATTTTATAAAACTAATTGATTTTGAATGAGATGAACTATAAGAACTAAACGAACATCTACATCATGCATATATGACTCAAAGCTTTACATGCTATAGTGTGTATTTATTCATAATTTGGTTTCAAATCTCATGTGTTCAATACATGTGTACCTTACTAGTTTTGAGTAGAATAGCAAATTTCACGCGGCCGGGTATATCAAAATGCAGGGCCCATGCATCATTGCCTTTCGATTCGAACCTCGTCCACAATTTTTTGTATGCGTGCTATATCTCCACCGGTCCCCGAACCCAAAATGCTGCCTCGTTCCGTAAAACCAAGCGGCCCACACATATTTAAGGCATCGACTCGAACCCGTTTACTACGACGTGGCCCCACGCCGTAGTACTCCTATTAAACCCTACCGCCGCACTCATCATCGGTTTTCTTCAAGAGGACGAGGGAGAAGCCGATTTGTAGTGGAGGCGCTTTCAAAAAGGATCATGGTGGAGACCCCTACCCTAGGGTGCCCTAGGTAGCTGCCGCACGCATCATTGTTTTCTCTTTTCTTTATGCTCTTGCGCGCTAGAGTGAAATGATGGTTGCTTCGTCTGTCCAGCTTAATGCGGGAAAGGTGGGGCTTTGTGATTTGACCCCTCATCGCTCATTTTCTACTACTTTGCGCGCTATGACCGGTGCCTCAATTCCAACCGCTGCTCCGAATCAGTAATTTGGTGCATCGCACGTGGAACAAGACGATGGATGAGCCACATGTCCGCCAAAGGGGTCTGTTAAGTGTGTCGCCATTTCGTGTGCGGACTGACCATTGAGTTGCTACGCCAACACGACAGGAGCAGCCTACCACTTGGTTTTGCTCCTTGGTGAATCCCGATTATAATGATCTAAAAAGATACGTGCTGAACTACCCTCTCCGTCTCGGTTTTTTATTTGTAGGCGTCTCGGTTTATAGGGTCTACACGTAGTTCTAGGTCATCCATTTGACTAACTAAATATGAGTTACTATGTCACAAAAAGTATATCATTGGATTCTTATTGGTTGATATGTGAAGAAACAAGAAACAAGGTAGAAGTTAATGCACCGCGCCTTAGTATTGTGGGATTATTTGGTTTTCGTAAGATGACGTGCGTTTGGTTGCAAGGGTGGTCATGAATGGGTTGGGATTGTTCAGAAAATAGACATGTTTGGTTATAAAGAACATGAATGGTTCGAGTCAAAAAAAGAGAATATGCCTTGAAGATGCTGAACCATTCCACCCAACCAAATCGGTCGAATCAAATGGCCACCCTTTGCATGCATGACTATGTGAGCATGACTGGTGGTCCCGTCTTAAATAATTAGCTCATCTCTTATATTCAGCCAAACACATGAATTGAATGGTTCAATCCCCAAAAAATCGAATGGTCCCAATCCATTCATACGATACCTTCAACCAAACGCATCTGACGGAGGGAGTAGTTGTATTTAAAAGTCGAGGGCGGGGCTTTTCTGCTGCAGATGGCGGGCAGATTCCGCCTAGTCGGTTCGACAGAGACGCGAGAAGACGAGGGAGTAGGCTGCTGCAAACGTAGGGCTGTGTGATTTGACAAAGTGAGTTATCTTTGGACAGGTGGGGCCCGTGATTTGACTTGCCATTATCATTTTAATTGCGGCCTTCGACCGGGCGTGAGTCTCCCGATTCTGACCACCTCCATACAGTGCCTCTCCCAATGCTCCACCATGTAGTAGTAGAGGCCGGCTCTTGCATGAGAGCCCACTTCTCCACTTTTCCTTGCCTCTCTTTCCTCCACATATGCAAAATGCCATGTAAAGCGCACTATTGTACTTACTTGCTCCTCTACAGGTGCTTAAGCTTGCCACATAGGCATAAAGTCCGATGTGGCAAGTTAATCAAGAAGAGAGAGACTAGTTTGGTGACCCAAGGAAGAAACGGTGCTAAGCGCGTGTACCTAGGTGAAAAGACAATTTTGAGTCTATAGCTAATTAAATGAAGCAAACTTAGCAACACCATTTCATTGGAAGAGGTCACTCCTTGGCAAATACAATAAATACTAGTACTCCATGTGTCCCATTATATAAGAACGTTTTTGACACTACACTAGCTAGTGTCAAAAATGTTCTTATATTATGGGACGGAGGAGTCTGAAAGAAAGAGATAGAGAGGAGTAAAAAAATACACTTATAGCCAACCTTGTTGTAGTATGAGTGACTAAGTGATGACTATGTATGACATGCCAACATCGGATAGCCCTAACGCACCGTGTTAAATCTCCAAAGGGCGCGACCACGCTGCGACGCGACGGTCGTGGTAGGCGCGACCATGATACGGCTCTTGGCAGCCCTTGGATCTGAGATCAAACGGTCGCATGCTAAGTTGTTGAAATTTTTAAGAATAACCCTCCAGGATAGGATATTCACCCATAGGTCTAGAATCACGCCATGCAACCGTTCTATCTCAGATTCAAGGGCTCTCGAAAGCCCGTATCATGGGAGAATGGAAAAGCCACTACCCTGCCGTTCGCACGCTGGCAGTTCACTCCTACTCTTTCCCGCACGTCCTTTAATACTACGGCGGTTCGCTCCTAGTTGTCCCGTCCATTCACATTACGGCAGTTCCACTAATCCTAACCCTCCTCCCAAATCCATGGCGTCCCAAATCTCCCCGATCGGCGGTGAGTACAAGGTTAGAACCATCACCGGCGATGAGTTCGACGTCATCTACACCCATACTTCATGACGGTGAAAGGATGCCTTTCTCGCTTGACGCATGTTCGAAAAAATCACATGATGAGTGGGTCGCTGGGCTAGATGTTGAGTACACCATACCGTGGGACAAGAGAAGGATCTAAAGGACGAAGAGAGGAAGAAGCCGCCCGTGATCCAGGTTTGCGTACATAACGTTTGCTTGGTCTACCACATATGCCATGCCGACGTTGAGTGCCAGGATTTTAAGAACTTCCTCGAGGACAAAACAGTCAAATTCGTTACTGTAGACTTTAAGAACGACAAAGACGTCCTGCGTCGGATAGGCCTCGTTGTAGGCAACCCCTTCAACATCCAGAAGAATCGGCTGGTGCCCTCTCATCAGCCCTCAATGCTGACCCTGGCAGGAGCCATGGTTCATCCTTCGTACCGCAAACTGGAGAAACCTCATTACACGTTTCATCGTCATGCATGGCAGCGGAATGTACTAGATATAGACCACATCCACTACGCTGCAATGGATGGCTACCTTTGTTTCAATATCTACAAGGGTTGGATGAAGAGCAACAGCCAAGTTGGTGGTTCAAGCAAAGAAGTATCGGCCAAGAGGAAGAGGGACAAGGACGAAGTCGAGGACGTGGACGAGGACTCCGAGTAAGGTGGCAGTGTCGTTGCTCATGGTGGTTCTAAACTTCTAATGCAGTGTCTACCGAATTAGTTGCATAGTTTAATTTCAGTTGTGCTTAGTTTAATTTGAGGGGTGTGTTGTGCTGAGCCCCCAGCAGAACTATGTTATGTTTCTTCTCGTTACTTTAACTCTTCAGTATGTACATACTAGTACTAGTATTTCTTTAATAGAATTTAGCACCCCAATTAAGCACGTACTAGCTTTTTAAATAGTACTATATGCATAATTTGGCGACGAGCGCTCTCTATATGTACCACCTTTTTTTAAATTTCAATTTTTGCTCCATGGCGCAATCCATCGATAGTGGAGTACTACTGTACAAAAGTATACATTTTTTAAAAGGCTAGCGTACTGTTCATCACACACACACACACACACACACACACACACACACACACACACACATATATATATATATATATATATATATAGCCAGTTAAATTCTCAACCTAGAACGACATGCATGCCATGTAGTAAACCGATCTGGAGGAAGTATAGTAAAATGAGGTGATTTTACCCAATGATCGGCGGGGGAGCATGGCCTGTCATGCGGTCCCACGTGTCATGATGTACCAAGGCGATGCGCGTGTCCCTCTTGAGGCAGAAGCAATACTAGTACATGGTTTGAGATGATGTCGAACCGAAGTGTGAAATAATGGTTGCTTCGTCCGTCTGGGAAGGTGCGACATTGTGATTTGACGTCTCATTACTCATTACTAACACTGGGCCCGTACAAGTGGGGTGTGTCCCCCTGCTGTTCTGCACTGTTATTTGGTGCTTGACACGTCGACCCGGTTGCTATATGTCCCACATGTTGGTGATAGGAAGTACAGAATTTATGAAAGGGAGCGTCGACGGAGGAGTATACTACAGAATTCATGAAAGGGAGCGCAGTTTTGGAAAAATCTGTTTTTACGGAGTACGTACCCACTAGGGTTTATAGGGCTCATGTAAAAACATTCATTTTTCCGTTTGATAAGTCTCAATTCTAGTACTATACTAGTAGTAGTACCATTACATGTTGGATTTCGAGGTGCGTTAGATCACCCGACGCAAGCAAAGTGTCAAGAGGAAACTAACCGATGCATGTACAAGTTCATGGAAATTTAGTGGTCATTCATGCATTCGTTCTAATTAATGCCTCGGTAAACATAACTTCTTGAGAAAAATGAGCGTACTGTGCAAACTACGAAATTAATTCGACCACTCACCGTCCACCTTGGTTGGAAAGATTTCGAAATTGAGCCATAAACTGGAAAGGAGGGAGTAGTAACTTTTGTCTCGATTACTATTTGTGGCCTTGTATAGATGCAAAATGTATTTTTTATAGTGGTCTTTTATAAGTAAATAGAGGGAGTACTAACCAAAGTACGTAGTAGGGACGAGGAGTAAACAGAGGGAGTAGTAAAATTTTCTCCTCGTGATGCGGGCCACCGCGCGCGTGGGTGAGGGAGCGGGCGTAAAGGCGTACAATAGTACTCCAGATTCACCTCATCCTGCGAGCCATCGCGCCCGTGGGCGGGGGAGACGGCGTACTAAGCAAGTTTCTCCTCGCTCATGAGTTGACGGACACATCAAAAGTACTCCGGTGTATAGAGCCTTGCCTCTAAGGTAGGCCCCACATGGTTTGCATCTTTTTAATTTAACATAACGCGTCAAGTCGCAATTTGTTTGTTCACCCGTGGTAGACGATCCTCCCTCCACCAAGTGGACAACCAGTACACGTGCCAAATTACCACGTGGGCTGCCTTTTTCGTACAGAAATGAGCTCCACTGTGTACCCGCGCGGGTGTGGTTGGGAAAGAGACGGGAGTACGTGCGCCGTGCGTGCACCTCTTCTCTTCGTGCACGTCCCCCACCTACGTGGGTGTGTGTGAGAGAGATACAAACCTAGAAATAATGCGCCGTCCATCCCCATGCCTCCGCCCAGTCCGTCCACCAGTCACCACCACGGCACCACGCCCCACTCCTCCTCACCTTATCTCTCATATTTCTCCCTCCATTTTTATATACAAGGGGCCACTATGAAAATTACAATTTGCAGATATACAAGGCCACTAACACTAATGGATGCAATATTAATGGTGTTTGCCTCGTGGTACTAGCAAAGGAGGACATTAATTATCCTTTGCATGCATGCGGGAGTTTGTAAAAAAATGCATCTTGATGTTCCGTGCAATGCACGGGCATCTAGCTAGTCCATGAAAACAACACATGGCAAAATTCCACGGTGAACGAGGGATTTGAATCTGTTGGGAGGGGCTGTTTGGATCTTGCCCGGGGTAGCCAAAATATTGGCGACCCTTTTGTCGACCGATGCCTTTGCCATCGGTGAACGAGGAACGGCTCGGGTGCTCATGCTGTCATGCATCCTCTAGCGCGCACGTTGGAGACGAGCTCGCAAGAGCTGTGTTTTTTTGTCCCACAGCGCCGCCCGAGCCGCCCGCAGACCGACCGGCGACCCGCAAATTACGCCATCCAACCGTAGCCGCACACATTATGACAACAACTCAACCAACCGGACGAAATTCACGCAAACATATAGACAAACTGATACTCATTCACGCAACCACCGGAGTATTTCATATAAACAACGACGGAAATCATATAAAATACGGGATTTTCACACAAACATGACGGATTTCATTACATTCAAATGAACTACGTGGTGCTAGTTCTGGAAAACACAGGTATATAATACATGGCCTAATGGTCGCCCGCCGATCGATTTGTGTTCCTCATGTCCGGCAACACGATCACCGGACTGCCGGGAGCCCTGGAGGTATATGCTTCAGCGCAAAGAACGACTCGCTTCCCCACTGCCCAACTGATATCATTGGCTGGTGCCGAAGATGATGGTGGCCGGCACCGGTTCGAGTTCATCACCGTCCACTACTTCGCCATGGCCGGCACCGGCTCGAGTTCATCCTAACATTGACTTCTTCCGTGGAGCCCAAGCGGGGTCGACGAAGGTCCTCGCAACAAAAGGATCTGACAAGACACCTGCTGTGTACGCCGGCGTCGCCTCCGCGGTGGCCTTCATGGGACCCAAGCGGCGGCAGCCTCCCGTGTTCTACTTCTCCTCGATGACGGCGGCGGACGCGGAGGCGCTGTCCACCGCCTTGTCGCTCTCCGTGCACCCGGCTTCTGTCGTTGCTTGTATGGCGCGGCCGCCGGCATGGGAGTCTCGGCCACAGAAATGGGAGACGCGATGCGAGGCGGTGGCGTGGACGGCAGCAACGACGCTCGTGCGCCGCTCCTCGTCGAGCTGGCCTGGAGCGGTGAGTTGCTGAACCGCGCGCCGGCTTGGGGCGGCAACTGGCTCCGTCGGGCGAGGGGAGGGAGGTGGATCAGCGAGCTGCATAGCTCGTATCCGGCGGGCTACCCAGCCGACTTGGATGCGGAATAACTACTCTTCGTAAGCCATTGTAAGAGTGGACAAAATGGTGAAGGAGATAGGGGAGCGGCGGAGGTGTGCGATTCTTGGCCGGCGTTTGGCCTCGTTTAAATAGGAGATTAAATAGACGGCGGACGGAGGAGCTCGGCGGCGTTGCGTTCTAACGCCGCCCGGTCATGAACGGACGTGTGTCGAGTGGGTTTCTCGGCTTCCACACGGGCGGGTTTCATGGAGGCGTTTGAATGCGGCACGAGGCGTGTTTAGCCGGGCGTGCGCGAGTGGCGCCGACTCTGACCTAGGACACCGCGCCATTCTTCCACTGACATGTGGGCTCTTTGGGTGCATGGCCTGCATGTCAGTGACCCAACGCAGGCAGCGCACAATAGAGGAACCTTTGGTGGGTCAGGGCAGTCAGAAGCGGGCATTTCATAAACCGATGATTGTTCATTGAGTGTGACGTCATCTTTTTCATGTAGTTAAGCGTGTGTCTTGCGTCGTGTGCTGTGTGCATGCAAAGCGCAGGCGAGTGTTGCGTGCATGCTAGGGTGTGTTTCAGTGTTGCATGCATGGGTGTGTACGTGCAAGGGTGCGTTTCAGTGTTGCATGCATGGGTGCGTACGTGCGTGTGTTCGTGAGTGCATGTGTACGTGTCAGTGTTGCACGCCAGCATGTGTGCGTGTGTACGTTATGTGTACGTGTCAGTGTTGCATGCCTACATGCGTGCGTGTCTTGTGTTCGTGCATGTGTACGTGCGGGGTGAGGCTACACGTCAGTCGACTGACTTTTTCATCTCTGGTCATTAGATTTTCCAGCCATTGGATACGAAATCAAGGGCCTCCAGTTTATCATCAAACTCCACCCCCCCGAGCCTCCAGCCACCACCGGCCGAACCGCCTGCCCCTGCCGCCCGCGGCCGGCCCGCCCTCCCCGAAACCACTCCCTACCGCCGGTCCGCCGCTGCACCTTCGAGAGAGTGGGCCATCATATATGATCTTGAGATTTTACGAAGTCACCATAGGTGCCTCGTAGTCGAGTGGAACGTCTCCTCCCACTGAACATACATCGCCGGAAAATAATGAAATTAACACAAGATAAATGCGAGCACCGGGACTTTAACCTTGGTGGGCTCGAGAAACCACTGTCCTCTAACCATCCAACCACATGTTGGTTAGCACGACAAAATGTATGTGGTGACCGTGATGAGCTTACTCTTAAGTCCAGTGACCATATCGTGCTTTCGCTTCAAATACAATGACCGTAAGTGTCGTCAACAAAATACGGAGCACACATCAAATGCAAAGTCCGTCAGTGTCATCAACAAAATATGGAGACGTATCGTGAGCTAGATACCGTTGTACTATTGTATATGCTTATTTTCTTAGTGGTCGATTGCGTGTGTGGTGTGGTGGGCACATCATTTCTAGTTTTGGTGGGTCAACATGAAGACTCATGGGTCGGTTCCATCCTGCGCCACATATAGGTTGGACCGAGATGTGTTATACGGAGACCCATGTGGAGGACTCGGCATACAACACGAAGCTACCAGAGTCGCGGAGGACTCTATCCCCACTGGTGATAAGCCGACTATATATGATTTGTAACCCTAGGCCCTTAGTATGTTATACAAGCTTGGGGGCTAGTTCGTCGATAGTATACACACACGCACAATGCACGGTATTCACGTGTACTTTGTACACACCCCTAACACTAATATACAATTACCAGGAGTAGGCTCTTTCTTCAAGCGCAAGGGGTCCGATCCGAACTAGGGTAAAACTTTGCCTCGTATACCATCCAGCCTAACAGCCGTGGATATCCTACCGAATGATATGATGATATCATATCTGCCAACTACTATTAGACAGGTGTGTCGGGGGGGGGGGGGGCAATGTGTGCGAGAGATGCCTAAAGATAATGTGCGTGCGGGAGACACATAGGCACATATACGTGCGTATAGAGGGCTAGTAGAGACCGTGCATGTGTATATATGCATGTGAGAGAAATAGTGTTTTCCAACTGAGATTCATGAAAAGAGTGGTACATAGTAGTCAGAAAGAGAGATAGAAAGCAGAGAGAGCATGTGCGTGAGACAACCCGACACCCTGAGAGAGATTGTGAGCATGTGTGAAAGAGAAATGCCGATGCATATAAAGTGTGTGCACTTATGCGTTAGATAGAGAGATATCTACGTGTAAAAGGCGGTTCTACGCATTAAATTAAAATATAAATGGCATTATTATTTTTGGATGAGATCATGAATTTTGCAAAATTGCGTATGGACGAAAATCGGTCTATCAGACACCCATACTCTATTGAATTCTAGCATGTGCATGTGTTTATTTCATATTATCGATCCATAGAGTGAGAGCGGTTTGAAATATAGGCAATGGATGCTTTTGCAATTCATATATAAAAATTAATTAGTGCACTCCATGTTGTTAGTGTGAAGCACTTTATACATTTGTCACTTGCATGGATACATTCCAAATTGCTAGCTACGAAATAAAATACATGTTGAATTCAAGATAAAGGGGGTTTCGAAGATTCGAATTCATAGGAAGTGCATTCATCTATTTGAACCCGAGATAATGGCATTTGTAAATCGGATGTAAAAGGGGCATCAATCTTTGTTGTGAGTTTGACCATGGTATATATATTCATACGCATATCTAACTTTTTTTTGCAACCAAGGAGATTATACCTGGAACCATGCATGAATTGAGGTAAGTTGCATATTTTTTAATATATACTCGTGTACAATGTATATTAAAATGTACCCCCTCATTCCAAAATAATCGTAGCTTTAGGATTTTCAAGAGTAAAGATTTGTGAAGTTTGACAAATCCTGAAAGTTCAATTCAAGAGAACCAAAAACGTTAATGCTTCTGCTCCCAAATATTGAATGAAGCGCCAAATAGGCCTCTGGTCACCCGAAACCGCGCGAGACTAATGTTTTGGTGGTAGGAAATTACTGTTCTGACTCTGGCCCGTGTAGCCTATCGGCCCGATGTCCAAAGGTCTAAACCGGGGTAGGTTTGTAACTTCACCAAGACGCCAGTCTCAACCGCCTCCGAGAAGCATTCATACGCCGTGGGCGCCTAAACATTTGGGACACCTGACATGACTGTCCTACCCCCAACCCGCAATATGTCCGAAATTTTAGATGGGGGCAAAGTTTGTAACTTTCCCCAAATTTCAAACAAAGCGTCTCGCATCAAAAACATTGTTCCCCTTAGTTCCCCGCCTCCTCCGCTTCCCCATTCATACTCCGTGGGCGCCGAAATGCCCTCTTCACCAGCCAAACCCCAACCTCCTCCATCCTCCACCCCATAGAGGCCAATCCACCGCCGCCCTCCTCCATCACGCCGAGCGGTACCCCGACGTCGTCGTCCAACGCAACCGCAACCGCAACGCCCTCAAGGACTTAGCAGCTGAAGCCGAGGCAGAGCTGCCTCCACGACGCCGACGCCGACGTGTGCCGTACTAGAACCACTCCGACCACGCCGTCCTGCGCCTCACTGCTGCGGCTCCACTATCGCAACCGTCCACCACACCGGAGCTGTTCCCACTACGCCGTCGTTCGCCGCCTGGATCTGCTTCCCCGCCGCCGACAAACGGCCACCGCACCACACTCAACAACTTGGCCATGGGTTCGTCCAAGGCTGCACCATCCTCCACAACTTCTGGTTTCCGGCGAACAACAAGATCGTCGGAAAAACAGAAGGAGGACACAACACTACCAGCAGAAAGAGGTACTCCTCTTCCCTTATTCGTGCAAATCTTACGTCTCCGCTCACACCGTATTCATCCCACGAAAGAAACTAGTTGAGTGCTTCTTACTGCATCTTCTTCGTGATACTAAATGCACAAGGTTTCCTCCCTTTTACTATTTCACCTTTGCTAGAGGTCAGTAGCCCGCCTGGATTTCAATTCAGGTTCAGTCGAACCGCAATTAAAAGAAGCAGCACCCGCTTAGGCGCGCAGAGCACCTAGTCCTCCTGTTCCCCGGGGAAGCGGCGCATCGGTGTCTATCATAGGGTGTGGGGCAGAGGCTGCTGCGCCCGATCCGGAGGTCGGCGGGGCTTGAATGGATGGCAGGGGTGCCAAGCACGGCGGTGCGGTGAGGTCGAGGGAGGGCGCAGGGGTGGAATCTTGGGCGGTGGTCGTGGCGTTCGAGGAAGATCGCCAACACCGACCGGGCTGGAGGTAGATGAAGGCGATCTCCCTGTTCTTTGTACATCGGACGGTGCAGAAAAAATGGACTGACCTATTTGCTTTCAGTCGACTATTATTTTCATAGAATCCTGTAGTAATTGAGTGTACTATGCATGTTGTAGAGCTATCATATGTCTCCCATAATTTATTTCTCACCGACCTGCTATCTGCTACCTTTACACTGTACTAATTGTGCACACACTTCACCCATACTCACACTATTGTTTTTTATGCATGGGTCTTTCAGACTGACGCAGTTGTTGATGAATGCGTAAAAGAAAAGATGTAAGTCACTCGGTGTAATTCAAGATAAGCGAAGCGTTTCAACGCTCTAATGGGTGCAAAGGTCGCAGCTAGAGACAAGAAAAGTAGCTCTGCAGCTTGATGATCTCAATTGCCACACACAACCATCCCAGTGCTTTCTTTAACTTCACTACTGTCAAATGTGGTTGCATGTTGCATATGGTGTCTAGCTTGTATTGCTTCCAATTTGGTTAAATTGCATCTGCTTACTTTACACATTATACCTTTGATAATGACATGCCTTCCTGTTTTTGATACATACTACATATGTCTATTAACCATGTTCATACATCAAACTAATGCTCTTTTGTATCCCTCGTCAATCACTTATGATGAGACAGTCACTCGGGTGGAGTTCTTGTGAGACGCCTCTACTCGTTTAAAGAGTGCAGTGTCATCCTCCCCACATGATTATCAAGAAATAGCAAGGCTAAATGAAGTTAGTCAACGTAGCTCTCTAGTTGATCAACGCAATTCCCCCACACCACCATCGCAGGTGCTTGCTCTTACTTGGTAGTGTGATATGTGGTTGCATGTTGCATATGGTGTCTACCTTGTAATGCTTCTAATTAGGGTAAATTGCATCTGCTTAGTTAACACATTATACCTGTGAATATGACACGCCTTCCTGTTTTTGGTACATACTACGTCTTTCTATTAACCATGTTCTTACATCAAACTACTTCTCTTGTGTATCCCTCATCAATGCTCCTATTTGTTAAATTGCATCTCCTTAGCTTACACATTATACATGTGAATATGACACGCCTTCCTGTTTTTGGTACATACTACATCTGCCTATCACACCATGTTCTTACATCAAACTACTGTTCTTGTGTATCCTGCATCTATCGCTTATGATGAGACAGTCACGCGCGTGGGTTAATATGAGACGCAATACTCTTATAAAGAATGCAATTTCATCCTCTCCACATGATTCTCAAGAAACAGCAAGCCTAAATGAAGATATTGAACGTTGCTCTGTACCTGAAGACAACACTTCCCCTACACCACCATCACAGGTGCTTGCTCCAAGTTCGCAGTGTGATATGTGATTGCATGTTGCATATGGTGTCTAGCTTGTAATGCTTCTAATTAGGGTAAATTGCATCTGCTTAGTTTACACACTATACCTGTGAATATGACATGCATTCCTATTTTTGGTACACACTACATCTATGTGTTAACCTTGTTCTTAAATGAAACTACCTATCTTCTCAGATCCTCGTGATCAATTACTTACGATGAGTTACCTTTATTCGTTGCATATTGCATATTATTTCTAGCCTGTTGCCATGTATTGCTTCTAATTTGGTCAAATACATTTGTTAGGTCACCCTTTTAATTTGGCAGAGTTATATTGGTTTCATCTTTCATACGGTTTCTAGCTTGCATCGATTCTAACAAGTTGAAGCACCTTGTGCTTAGTTTACACTTTATACATCATACATGTCAATATGTCACGCCGTCCTGTTTTTCATACATATTCCATCCTCCTATCATGCGGCTGCCTTACATGAAAGTAGTGTTCATCAGTATCGTGCATCAATAAGTTCTGAAGAGCAAATTTTATTCTTTTTTCTTGTGGGTTTGACTTGACAAGGCAAAATCAAGAAAGAGGAAGGAAAAGAGTAAGGAAGGCGATGATGGTGGTCCTCTCGACAGAACGTAAACGGAGCATCTGCATCGATTCTCCTTGTACCGATAGTGCATTACATGGTCCAAGTCTCCGCTCCCCTACTCCACCATCCAAGGTGCTTGCTCTAACTTGGCAAAGTGTGATATCTGGTTGCATGTTGCATATGGTGTCTAGCTCAGATTGCTCCTAATTAGTGTAAACCGCATCTGCTTAGCTTACACATGATACATGTGAATATGACACGCTTCCTGCTTTTTGGTACATACTATATCCGTCTATCACACCATGTTCTTACATGAAACTACTCTTCTTGTGTATCCCGTGCATCACCACTTATGATGGGACACCTTTAAGTTGGCAGTGTGATATTGGTTTGTGTCTTGAATGATTTCTAGCATGTATTGCTTCTAGTTTGATGAAAGCCACCTATGACGAGACAATTTTAACTTGGCAGAGTGATATTGATTGCACCTTCCATATGGTGTCTTGCAGTGTTTCTAATTTGTTGAAGTGCCTTCGCTTAGTTACCACATCATAGGTGTGAATATGTCAAGTCAGCCCATTTTTTCGCATATATTCCATCCTCGTATCATGACTTTGCCTTTCATCGAGTAGTGTTCACAAGATCATGCATGATTGAGTTCTTAAGAGCGATTGCTAGTCCTTGTTCTTGTCGGTATGACCTCACTATGCAAAAATCAATACAGCGGCAGGAAATGGGCAAGGCATTGGATGATGGTGGTCCTTCCGAGCAATCAAACGGAGGTTCTCTACAGATTCTACTCCGCCATCCTCCCAACAAGATTCGCAAGACAATGCAAGGCTAGACAACAACGTAGCTGTGTAGATGATGAGCACATCTCCCTACTCCACCATCACAAAAGTGCTTGCTCTAACTTGGCACTATTATATGTGGTTCCATGTTGCGTATGATGTCTAGCTTGTATTGCTTCTAACTTTGTTGAATTGCATCTGCTTACTTTACACATAATGCCTGTGAATATGACATGTGTTCCTGTTTCTACATCAGACTCTATTCTTGCATATCCTGCATCAGGTCACTTATGATAAGGCACCTTTAAGTTGCCACCGTGATACCGGGTTGTGTCTTGCATATGATTTCTAGCATATACCGCTTCTAATTTGTTGAAACGCCATACAGCTTTGAACTGGCGAGTGATATTGGTTGCATCTTTCATATGGTGTCTAGCTTGCAGTGCTTCTAATTTGTTGAAATGCCTTCGCTTAGTTACCACATCATAGGTGTGAATATGTCACACCATCCTGCTTTTTCATACATATTCCATCCTCGCATCATGTGTTTGCCTTTCATCCGAGTAGTGTTCACAAGATCATGCATGAATGAGTTCTCAAGAGCGAATTTTATTCCTTTTTCTTATCGGTTTGACTTCACAATGCAAAATCATTACAGCTGAAGGAAATTAGTCCGACAAAGGATGATGGTGGTCCTTGAGCAACTCAAACAGGGGTCTCTACAGATTCTACTCCGCCATCCTCCCAACAAGATTCGCAAGACAACACAAGGCTAGACAGTCAACATAGCTGTGTAGATGATGAGCACATCTCCCTACTCCACCATCACAGTGCTTGCTCTAACTTGACACTATTATATGTGGTTGCATGTTGCGTATGATGTCTAGCTTGTATTGCTTCTAACTTGAATTGCATCGGCTTACTTTACACATAATGCCTGTCAATATGACACGTGTTCCTGTTTCTAGAACATACGTGTACACGATGAGCACATCTCCCCTACTCCACCATCACATGTGCTTGCTCTTACTTGGAACTGTTATACGTGGTTGCGTTTTCCGTATGATGTCTAGTTTGTATTGCTTCTGATTATGTTGAATTGCATCTGCGTAGCTTACAACTTATACCTGCAACGATCACTTACCCATAAGACACATTTAACTTGGGACTATGATGTAGGTTGCATCTTGCATTGTCTTCTAGCTTGTACTGCTTCTAATTTCTTGAAATGGCACTTACGACGAGACACTTTTTACCTGATAGAGTGATATTGGTTGCATGTTCATATGGTGCCTAGCTTTCATTTCTTCTAATTTTGTTGAAATGCCTTCCGCCATCTTTTTTTCATACATATTCCATCCTCCTATCGTCCGTGTGAATATGAAACGCTGTCTTTTTTGTATATATTCCATCCTCCTGCGCTTGCCTTACATCAAAGTTGTGTTCGTCTGTATCATGCATCCAGTTATGCAGAGCTAATTTTATTCATCTTCTTGTGGTTTTGACTTCATAAGGCAATATCAGAAAATAGGAAGGAAAAGAGTAAGTTAGGGGATGTCAGGACCCCGATTCCAAGTCACATCGATCTAGCCGGTAACACCTCATATCACTTTGCGGCCTCACGCACGGTATTCCCACGGGTGTCGCCCCATGGCCCGGGACCGTTTGCGCCTTTTGGCTCACGTATATGATAGTGTCGCTAGCATCCATATGACAGAGAACCCGGGCCGACATGGCTAGTCGTGAGCCCAAAGCGGCACTAACCCATGGGGACAGGCATACATGAATCACATCGAGCATGTCGGTCATCAACGTATGAATCCGGTCAGAAAGCACCGGGCTAACAGGACTCCAAAGAATCCGGTCTGTAGCAGGTTAGGCAGGACTCGGATGTCACCGCGTGACATTTCCCCGAAAGGGACAGACATAGGAACTAGGTGAAACACATGCCGCCACCAAGTGTCCAAAGCAGTAGTCTTTGGGCTAGCGTGACTCCGGTGAACCGGGTCAGAGCGGACTACTATCGCTCAGAAGCACTAGACTACATTTCCCCATATGAGAGGCTGCCAAGGATAAACAACTAGATTGTCGGATCCCACACATACCAAGCATTTCAAACATACACACAATATGCTCAATATGTGTAAATACAACATGGCATCACAACATAACTCTACGACTCAAATATTTATTCATTAGGCTCCGAGGAGCGAGATATTACAAACATGGGTCTCATGACCCAACACTCGTGAGCATACAAGTCAAAGCACAAGCGGAAGCTTAACATGTCTCGAGTACGTACATCTACAAATGAAAAAGGCCGAGAAGCCCGACTATCTACCAGATCCTGCCGAGGACACAAGATCGTAGCTGAGGTAACAAGCTAAACGTCGAAGTCCAAGCGGAACTACTAGCGAGACTGACGTCTCTCTGCAAAACATAAAATAAGCAAACGTGAGTACAAACATACTCAACAAGACTTACATCAAAACTATCTACATATGCATCATTATCAACAAAGGGGTGGTGGAGTTTGACCGCGAGAAGCCAGCTTTGACTCGGTGGCTATCCCGAATCACGATCGCAAGTAACTCTTTGAGGTGGCGCACGAGTCCACATATTCACCATATCAATACACCACTATGGATTCGCTTCCGTCTCCCTACGAGAACGCCATCCATAGCACTCACGCTTATCTTGCGCATTTTAGAGTATCCACTTTCACTTGTCTATGAACTGATATAGGCAACCCAGAAGTCCTTTTCCGCGGACACGGCTATTCGAATAGATCATATTAACCCTGCAGGGGGTACTTCTTCACACACGCTCACCACTTACCGCCGTTTACACGACATGTACTGCAACCTTCAGCGGAAGCCCAACGTGGGTGTCGGCCACGACCGACTAACCAC
The DNA here is from genome assembly GCA_021605145.1 of Aegilops bicornis. Lineage (NCBI taxonomy): Eukaryota > Viridiplantae > Streptophyta > Magnoliopsida > Poales > Poaceae > Aegilops > Aegilops bicornis. Next base: position 77,166,697 of record CM038672.1, on the reverse strand, counting down.
ACAAGTCTCTAGTCCAGGTTTATCGCCTATTCGGGTTCCATCCGCGAGGAGATCCGGCCAGGGTGTCGCTCACGGCCCCAAACGATGAGAGCAGGGTTCCCGAGGCACCAAACAGGCGTCTCGGTACACCGTGCCTCGGTGTATCTACCACAACATAGCCCACCCCTAGGGTCAGCGCTACGCACGGCCCCCAACACATATCCTACAAACACCAGAAACTAGTTGCAACTCCTGGACAGAGATCGAGTTGATTAATAAGTCGAGAGGGGCACTTAAGCATTCCAATGCGTGGTAGTAGCTGTTCATGGATCGCAAACACAGAACTCAGTTCCTGAGGACGGTTTCAATGAGACAACCCACCATGTACTCCTACATGGCCTCTCACCGCTACCTTTACCAAATCGTGTTCACACACTTAGCTCACACGCAGTAGGACATGTTCACACACCATTCCAATTCATTCCCGATGAATCAGACCTGACTCAACTCTAAGCAAGAGCGCATATGACAAACAAGCATGAATGAGTAGGCACAACAGGGCTCAAACAATTCCTACTCATGCTAGTGGGTTTCATCTATTCTTGTGGAATGACAGGTCATGCAAAGGATAAAGGGGTTCAGCTACCGCAGCAAGTAACAGATGAATCGTTGTTGTCCTAATGCAATAAAAGAGAGTAGGAGCGAGAGAGTGGGATTATATCGTAATGAACAAGGGGGTTTTGCTTGCCAGGCACTTCTGAAGATATTATAGTTCTTCATCGGTGTCATCGAACTCATCGTCGGTACAGCGTCTACCGATAGGGGGCAATTACCGACAAATAAGAAAGAACACAATCAATGTGATGCAACAATATGATGCATGATCATAATATGTCAATATGCTGTATTTTGAGCTAATGCAACTAGCAACATGTTAAATGGAGTTGGTTTGAACCCTAGGTTCAAATTCAAACTTCATATGTGAGAGTTTAAATGCCATTTATATGATTTGTGCTAAACAGCAGCTATAAGTTGTTCTAACATGCATGAAAATGGTACAGATGGGTAGATTGGATTTTTCTGATCATTTTTCATATATAATTTATCTCATTTGGAGTTACGGTTGAATTTCTATGAATTTTAGAAGTTTGAGCTATTTTCTGGAATTTCCTGAATTATAATAAATCCAGAAAATGGGTTATTGCGTCAGCATGACATCACCCTGATGTCAGCAGGTCAACTGGGCGCATCCAGGTCAAACCTGACCAGTGGGGTCCACTAGTCAGTGACACAACTAACTAACCGAGTTAGTTAGTGTTAAGTTAGGTACTAATCTAGGTTAATTAGCACTAACTAAACCTAACTAATAACTAACAGGGGCGGGTCCACACGTCAGTGACTTAGTGGGTTAACTAAAAGTTAATTAGAACTAAGCTAAAATTAGCAGGGCTCTGGTCCCACCTGTCATTGACCCAGGGGAGGTCAAACCCCTGGTCAAAACGAATCAATCCTGCCGGCGTTGAGTCGCCGGCGAGGCCGAGGCGGCGGAGGCCTTCGGGTTTCTTGCTCCGGCGACCAAACGGACGGAGGAGGGGCTCTACGGATAGCTGGAAGAGCACCGTGTCTTCCTGTGTGAGCGGAAGAGGTTGAGACGGCCCGAGCTCACCGGAACGGAGCTCGCGGTGGTCGCCAGAGTTCGATGAAGAGGGACAGGGCGCTATGGTGCACGGGAGGAAGAGTGGGTAGGTGCTCTGGTTCCCGAACGCCGAGGATTTACAACGTGCTCGGACGCGACGTGTGGGGGCTCTAGCCATGGCGACCTCGTGGCGGCGGCGATGAGCTCGGGCTCAGCGGAGCCCAGCAGTTAGAGGAAGAAATCGGCATCGGGAGAGGGAGGTTCGGTGCGGGGGCTCACAGGGAGACCAGCGAGCGTGAGGGCGAGGTCGGGGATGCCCGGTAGCTCCCGAATCGACGGCGAGGATCCACGGCGGCCGGAGGCGAAGATGGCGACGACGACGGCTCCATGGGGCGCCCCGTCTTGCGTGGCTCGGCGGAGAGCTTCAGAGCGAGGATAGCTCCTGCGCGTGGCGGCGAGGCGTGGGATGGCCGGTGGTCGCGGCAGAGCACGCCGGCGCCCTCTGGTGCACTCGGGAAGAGAGGGGGGAGGGAGCCAGAGGAGGGGAGGAGCTGCGGGCGTGAGAGAGAGAGAGAGAGAGGTCGGGGCGTGGCGTCGTGCGAGCCGTCAAGGCGTCAGCGAAGCGGGAGGTGGCAGGCGTGGCGGCCTGACCATCTTGTAGCCGGGCGAACCGCGCTTCGGGTGTCCCTCTGGAGCGGTGGAGATGACGACTGGCAGAGGGCCTGGTGGGCCGGGCCGTTTCTGCTGGGCCACCAGGTAAGTGGCTGGGCCACCAGGTAAGTGGCTGGGCCACCAGGTAAGGTTTCTCTCCTCTCTACTTTTTCTAATTATTTCAGTTTTCTATTATTCTGTAAATTTCAGGGCTTTATTAAAAATACCTATGCACTTTCAAAAATCATGAGACTGCCAGGCCACTATTTGGATTATTTCCAATAACCGTAATTTCAGTTCATGAATATTTGGACATTTAATATAATATATAAAATTTAAATGCCCAAATGCAAATAAGGTATGATTTAAATCCAGAGCCCAATATGTCATGGAAAAATGTGCATCACCTCCTGTTCTTTGTTTCCGGCATTTTCCAGAATGATGAATATTTTGGAAGTCATTTGGATTTACTGGAAATATTTTGGTTGAACCTAGTGAATTCCTTTAATGCTAGGGTTTAGGCAATCCCCATTTCAAGTTTCTTAGAAATTTAAACATGATGACATGATGAGCAAGCAAAGTCAAGCAAGGGCTGATTTGGGGCTGTGACAGGGGATGTTGGTGGTACTCCGCACCGACGCAAACAGAGACTCTCTAGATTTGCCACTGCTACTGCTAATGAAGTTGAAGTCCCAAGTCTACATGATGAGTTCATCTCCCGCACTCCACCATCGCAGGTGCTTGCTCTAAGTTGACAAAGTGTGATAATTGGTTTCATGTTGCATATGTTGTCTAGCCTGTATTTCTTCTATTTTGATTAAATTGCACCTCGCCGAGTTTATACGTTATACATGTGCATATGACATGGCTTTCAGGTGTCTAGAATACACCGTGCATCTATCTATCATACCATGTTCTTACATCAAAGTACTGCTGTTGTGTATCCCGCATCAAGAACTCATGATTGGACGCTTTTAACATGGCAGTTTGATAGTGGTTGCATCTTGCATTGATTTCTACGTTGTACTCCTTCTAATTTTTCGAATTGCCACTTATGACAAGACACTTTTAACTTGGCAGAGTAATATTGGTTGCATCCTTCATATGGTGTCTAGCTTGCGTTACTTCTATTTTCTTGAAAATCCTTCTGCTTAGTTTGCACATCGTAGCTGTGAATATGTCATGCCGTCCTGTTTTTCTTACATATTCCATCCTCATACGGTTGTCTTACATCAAAGTTTTGCTTGTCTGTTTCATGCATCAATGAGTTCTAAAGAGTGATTTTATTCTTTTGTGTTGTGGGTACAGCTTGACATGGCAAAAGTCAAAAAGAGAAAGGAAAATAATATAGTAGGGAGTCTTTGTTACTCATCGGGTGAAACGGAAAAGGCTCTGCCGTCGAGATTCTACTGGTACTTATAGTGCAAAGAGAAGGTCCAAGTCCACCGGCTAAATCTACAAACACAAGATCACTCGCTTCCACCACCGCAAGATCCGCTTCAACTGTACCAAAGATCTCAACCAGTTACTCGTTTGTTTGCTCGAAGGCCAGTTCCCAAGCTGCCTTCACACCTAACACTACTTCAAGCACCATTGACACAACAGACTTGGCAAGATCAGATGAACCTCATGAGCATCAACACCCGGGCACGGTACTGGCCGAGTCAAGTTGCAGTTGCATGCTCCTTTATATGTAATCTCACAGTTTGATGTACGCTAACACTTTCCATATTCGTTGTTGAACTAGCACCACGGAGCAAGAGGAAACAGACATCAGGGATAATGCTTGACAGATTAACAAAATCTAAAGGAGGAAGAATGGAGATCCATTTTGAGGCAGGTTTAAAAAGGCCACGTGATGCTACAAAGTCAGCCAAATTAGTATCAGAGGCAGCCGTTGTCGTTAGGTGTCATGCGTGTATCCTCCCAACGTGGATCCAGTACAGGAATGAGAAAGACAATACCCAGTTTAACACCTTCCTTAACCATTTATCCGTAAGTAATGTTATTCATCGCAATTAGTAATATTGTCTTGCTCATTCCGTACTTTCTAGCTTCCTCCTAATAAGACTCACATTCTTTTTTCAACGAGATGAGGTTCAAGTTGGATCCGAAGATGATGCAACTAAACAAGCATGCACTCATGTTTTTCGATCTGCTCTGCTGACGATGCTCGGTACCACCTTAAAAATATCACTTTGAAGGCAAGGCTAACAATGAAATCGCCCAAACATCTACAAAGGGAATATATTACAGATGAAGACCTAACAGCCCTCGTTAAACACCGGTCTCGATCCAAAGTATCGTAGGCTATATGTATTTGATCGCACCACATATTGAACTTGTATTTATGTTTGTGCCTTACAAGTGTATCTTCTTCTAGGCTAACTGTTTGAAGAACAAAACCAACCGTTCTAAAGTGAAATTCCAACAAACAATAGGATCTCGTAGCTATATTGCACACTGCGAGACTTTTGTAAATAGCTGCTACTTCCTTCTTTTTTTGTGCCATATTATCGTATCTTTTTATTGACTTGTTCCAAATACAGAGGAAATCCCGTGCGGACCAAAAAGAACCTGAACCGAATGCAGTGCAAATCTTCAAGGATTGCCACACCAGCAAGATGAAGGGCATGAGCACACCAGTTCAAGCCACTGTTGTAAGTCCTTACTCCTCCTGCCTTGAACTGATTGGTACCGTGATGTGTTCATTTAACTACTTGGTTTGCAGCCAATGTCGATTACTCTGTTCACTTTTATACGCAGCTTGTCTTAACGTATCATTTCACCTTACATGGTTTAAAAGAGATGAAGGATATTCTTTTGGTCTTGATCTGTAATCTAGTTGTTATGTTCACGTGCGCACACAATGATAAAATAGCCTGTTTGTTTTATATCTGTTTGCCCATGATATGAATGTTGGCATACTATGTTCATCCTACTTTAAACCATGTCTCTTTATCCCATGGTTTACGTCCGGCGTTAACGGGCCGAAAATGACAACAGGCCGAAAGTGGGCCAAATCTATAGTGGGCCTCTAACATGCCGAATGACAGACATGGCCGAATATGACCCAAATCCTTGTGGTCGTTTATGGGCGAAAGTTTTGATGGCCTGTAAATGGGCCCAAATGAAGCCGGACCTTTAATAGGCCAGAAATACACCGGGCCGTAATTCGGCCCAATTACTTAGCGGACTGTTAACGGGCCAGAAGTGACCATGGGCCGCATTGATGACAAGTTTAGACCAGGCTGTTGATGGGCCGATTTGACAGAGAATGTTGGGTCTTTAGGTGGGTCGGCCCATTATGGTCTACAGAATCTTGCGGGCCTTTAGCTGGGCCGGTCCATTGTGGTCCGCAAAATCTTGTGGGCCTTTAGCTGGGCCGGCCCATTATGGTCCGCTAAATTTTGTGGTCCTTTAGCTGGGCGGGCCCATTATGGTCCGCTAAATCTTATGGGCCTTCGGTTGGGCCAGCCCATTTAAACTTTGCGGGCCACTTTTGGGCCGGTCCACATGTCAACATATCATAGGCCCATCTTGACCGTTGGATGAGTGACACCTGTGCCAACGCGGAGCTGACACGTGGATCCGTCAGCCAATGAGAATTTTACACGTGGAAAATCAGCATTGGTCGTGGTACATTAACGGTTATCGGATCCAAAATCCGACCCAATAGCTTAACGACGTTAAGTTACGGTGGATGCCACGTGTCGGTCACCCTTGACGAAAAGCACTTCGCGGACGCCACGATTTATCGTCATGGAAGTGGACACTTCCGTGATGATAATTTTGGTAACGTCATGGAACACTTCTACGACAAAGACATGTATGACTATCTTGATTCTGTCATAAATTTGTCATGGATGCACATGCATGACAAAAAACGCGACCTACTGTGACAAACACGTATCATCACAGAAGTGTATTTTTTTTGTAGTGATGGTTAGGAAACTTAACCATCTTTGATTCACGAGCTAGTAAAGTAGAGGCATACTAGTGACACTATGTTTGTCTATGTATTCACACATGTATTATGTTTCCGGGTAATGCAATTCTAGCATGAATAATAAACATTTATCATGATATGAGGAAATAAATAATAACTTTATTATTGCCTCTAGGGCATATTTCCTTCACTTCCCCCCTCCCTCCTTGGCCTGGGTCCCTCTGGGACGATACCTCGGTGTCGTTCACGCGCTTTGGGGAGGGGGCCCTCGGGGGTGTCCCGCTGTCCATAGCATCCGAACCCAGTAAGTCCTCCGATGAGGATTGCTCGGTGCGGGACCTCACCGGACTGCAAAACAGTATGACTCAATGATTAAAATGTCATGTCGTAGTGAGTCTAGATACGTAAACGTGTTCGGATTTTATATAGTCACGAGTTCAACAGGGGCTGGGCCCTGGAATGCCACTCCGGACTGCCGTCGGTGGCGGCGGTGGACTCCTCCGGAAGGGGAGTTTTTCCCTTCTTAGGCGACTCGGCCTCCAAAGATGTGGAGGCCGTCCTTTTCTTTCTTCCCCTCGCTCGGGATTGGTCTTCCTCCTCTTCCTCGACCTCTCCGGAGGAAGAGCGAGCATCGGAGTCTTTGGATATTGTGTTCGAAGACCACGGCAACGGAGGCCGCCCCTGGTCTTCTTGGCCTCCTTCTCGGCCTTTTTCTTCGGCGCCTTGTAAGGCGCTGGGACCATCATCTTCGTCAGAAGTGGGCCGGCCGGTTCTTCTGGCAATGGGGCTAGACAGTAGATCCGCCCACCTTCTTCGTCCAGCCCTAGGAGAGTTGAGGAAAACACATCAAGCACTTCCCTCGGGTCATGCAAATAAAACACATGAATTACCAACATACAATGACTTACCGAACTTGTAGGGCGGGACAGTTGGTACCCGCGGTCCTCGGCGGAGTCCAGCCACGATCTGCCGGCTTAAAGAGCACCTTCCAAATGTCCTTGTGCGAAGAGCCAAAGAGCTCTAGCAGGGTCTGGTGCTTGGCCGGGTTGAATTCCCATAAATTGCATGCCCTGCCTTGACAAGGCAGAATCCGGCGAACTAACATCACCTGGACTACATTGACAAGTTTGATATTCTTGTCCTCCATATCCTTGACGCGCGTCTGGAGCACCGACAGTTCATCGGACGACGACTAGTTCAGACCCTTCTTGGGCCAGGACGTAAGCCGCAGGGGGGCTCCAGATCAGAATTCGGGAGCGGTGGCCCATTCCGTGCCGCGCGGCTCAGTGATGTAAAACCACTGCTGCTACCACTCTTTGATGGAATCATTAAATGTACCTATCGGCCATGTGACGTTGGGCATCCTGCTTACCATGGCACCTCCGCACTCGGCGTGCTCGCCGCTCACTACCTTGGGCTTCACATTAAAGATCTTGAGCCATAAGCCGAATTGTGGCGAGATGCGGAGAAAGGCCTCGAACACGATGATGAATGTTGAGATGTTGAGGAAGGAATTGGGGGATAGATAGTGAAAATCGATCCCGTAATAATACATGATGTCGCGAACGAATGGGTGAAGGGGAAACCCTAGCCCGCGGACAAAATGAGGGAGGAATACAACCGTCTCGTGGGGTTTCGGAGTAGGAACGATCTGTCCCGCCGTCGGAAGACGGTGGCTGATTTTCTTGGCCAGATACCCGGCCTCCCGAAGCTTTTTGATATCCTTCTCCCAGACGGTAGAGGCCATCCAATTGCCTCCTGCTCCGAATCCGGACATTTTCGAAAGACCTTTGTGGGCGGAGAAGACGAGCGCTTGGGCGCTGGAGCTCGAGCGAGGGGGAATGGATAAGCAGAGGAAGAAGAAGGCGTGGGAGAAAAAGGGGAGTCCTTATCTCCTTATAAAGGCAGCAGGGATCCTGCGCCTCCCAACTTGACCGGTAAACTCGCTTATTCCCCAAGCGCCGCGATTGATGGCGCGGTTAGGTTACCCACACCCGTATTAATGAGAATCCGGTGATAAGGGGACACGATCTGTGCTTTGACAAGATGTGCCAATAAAGCCACCTCGCAATATGTGCGGTAGCAGGTTGGGAAAAACGGTTCACATAATAACCGGGCCGCAGCGCGATGTCACGCTATGAAAATTTGTCAGCCGATTAGATTGGTGGAATATCTATGGTGGTATGTGGAATTTGTTTTGTAGAACCGGACATGATCCTTGTGTTCAAGATCTTCTATGGAGTATTCGGAGAAGGAACCGCCTTGCAATGCCGAAGACAATCTGCGCGCCGGACTCATTGTCATTGAAGCCTGGTTCAGGGGCTACTGAGGGAGTCCTGGATTAGGGGGTCCTCGGACAGCCGAACTATATACTTTGGCCGGACTGTTGGACTATGAAGGTACAAGATTGAAGACTTCGTCCCGTGTCCGAATGGGACTCTCCTTTGTATGGAAGGCAAGCTTGGATATTCGGATATGTAGATCTCCTTCTCTGTAACCGACTCTGTGTAACCCTAGCCCCCTCCGGTGTCTATATAAACCGGAGGGTTTAGTCCGTAGGACAACAACAATCATAATAATAGGCTAGCTATTAGGGTTTAGCCTCTACGATCTCGTGGTAGATCAACTCTTGTAATACTCATATCATCAAGCTCAATCAAGCAGGAAGTAGGGTATTACCTCCATCGAGAGGGCCCGAACCTGGGTAAACATTGTGTCCCCCGTCTCCTCTTACCATTAGCCTTAGACGCACATTTCGGGACCCCCTACCCAAGATCCGCCGGTTTTGACACCGAGAGCAGCCCTTACCACACTTATGACCCGCTTTTGCTCGGGATAAGATAGCTGGCTAGCTCGTAGAAGCAACAACACCAGCGACCCTGGCACCTCCGAAGCCAGGGACGGCAATGGAAAGCCACGACGCAACAAGCACAAGCGTCGAAACAATAACAAAGGTACCGAAGGCACGGCGGTCAACGCGGGATTCAATGGCTCCAAATCCGGTCAACGGAAGAAGCCATTCAAAAGAAACATAGATGGTCCATCTATTTTGGACAGAATACTTGATCGGCCTTGCCAGGTTCATGGCACTCCTGATAAACCTTCCAATCATACCAACAAAAACTGTCGGGTCTTTAAACAGTCCGGCAAGCTCAACGCCGAACACAAGGGGAAAGGGCCACCTAGCAAGGACGACGATGAAGAGCCTCGCCCACCGAACACAGGGGGACAGAAGAAATTTCCCCCCAAGGTCAAAGTGGTGAACATAATCTACTCACTCATATCCCTAAACGGGAGCGCAAGCGCGCGCTAAGGGACGTCTAGGCCATAGAGCCAGTCGCCCCAAAGTTTAATCTGTGGTCGGCCTGTCCGATCACCTTGATCGCAGAGACCATCCGACCAGTATCTGTTATGGAGGTTCGGCTGCATTGGTCCTAGATCCAATTATTGACGGATTCCACCTCACGCGAGTCCTTATGGACGGCGGCGGCAGTCTCAATCTGCTTTATCAGGACACCGTCCGTAAAATGGGCATTGATCCATCAAGAATCAAGCCCACTAAGACCACCTTTAAAGGGGTAATACCCGGCGTACAGGCCTGTTGCACAGGATCCATAACGCTGGAAATCATCTTCGGCTTACCAGATAATTTCCGGAGCGAAGACTTGATCTTCGACATCGCCCCGTTCCGCAGTGGCTATCACGCATTACTCGGACGAACTGCTTTTGCCCGCTTCAATACAGTCCTGCACTATGCTTATCTAAAGCTCAAGATGCCTGGACCATGTGGCGTATAACAGTCAATGGAAACATGGAGCGCTCCCTCCGTACAGAGGAGCATACCGCGGCCCTCGCAGCCGAAGTACAGGGTGGTCTCGCTAAGCCGAATACTACATAGGCGGTCAAGCCTTTAGACACTGTTAAACGAGTCCGGTCTGCCCTGCAGAATGATAGTCCGAATCATCCAGAGCTGGATTAGCAATTTGGCCTCCGCCAATGCCCTAGCCCGATAGCGGCATACGTACCGTGCGTACATAATTATGCGTTAAAAATACCATGGGCAAGGACGGAGGCATGTTAAACATAAGGTCCACGGTACGGCTCGATCGTATCCGGACCTCCATATTGTTCCACCTCTTTCTTCTTGTTTTTATTTTTCAGGTTCTTTACAACCCACATCAATTTCTGGTGGTAACAAGGGCCCCCCTCTAGGCCCCTTATGCATAATCAATTGTTGATCCTCTCAAAGGATCATACACCAAGGTGACAAGCAGCACAGATGTGCGGCAGAGTGTCCAAAGGATCTTCAAGATCATCTTTTTTAATTTTAGGACCTGTACACAACTTTCCCTTGTCTTCGACATGTAAAATAGCCGTGATGCTTATCGCATCTTCTGTAAAAATACGTTTTGACATACTAATCAGATTATAATGGAAGCAGTTTCGCCCAACCCTGTTCGGTCTTGGCTTATTTTTAATCTATTTTCCCACTTCACTTCCAAATCGGCATATACACCTTGGTATGACTTAAATCACCAGGGGCTCTATTCAAGCCATATATATATATATATATATATATATATATATATATATATATATATATATATATATATCTTTAAACAATAGAAAGTCCAAAAACTCTTAGAGTACACTTCGGCGTCCCGAATACTGCATTAAATGCATCGGCTCCGAATCACGTCTTTGGTCAATAGTTGGGTTGTCCGGCTCCTGTGCTTGTTACCTTACGTTCCATTTTCGGCTAAGGTAGTAAAGGGAGAACTACTACGATTGTGTTTTTGGCTGGCCCGGGTAAGCACCTCAGTCGAGAAAGCCGAAAACTGACTGTCGTGATGTGGCGAGAGCTGGTCAGCAATTCGTCGACTGATTAAATCTCTAGCGATTTCTTCCGTATTACACGAAGGACTGGTTTTCCCCAGTCACGCGCTTAAAGCATCCTAGTTCCGGAAGCTACATGCGCACCAGGGGCTATCTTATAGTCCCATTGTCAAACTCCTATGGCTAAGTGAGAGTGATAAAGCTGCATAGTCCAATTGCCTTGTTCACCGCACTAACACATCCTTTACGGACCAAGACGTTGGGTCAAGTGTGGCTATGTGCTATCCCGAACACCCTCATAGTATCTACGTGGGGGCTGAAGCCGCCGACTGGCAAACTCTCAAAGATAAAAACGGCCGCACAGGAGGAAAAGCAATTTAAGATAATAGGCACAAATATATTACAAAAGCCTCGGTTTATAATACAACGTCTGGGTAGCTCAGACACATTTACTCGAACAAGATGTCCTTTGAGCACTGGCCCTCTATTAAGTGGGCACCTTCCAAGTGAAGGAAACATTCCCTAGAGACAATAATAAAGTTATTATTTATTTCCTTAATTCATGATAAATGTTTATTATTCATGCTAGAATTGTATTAACCGAAAACTTAGTACATGTGTGAATACATAGACAAAACTTATAGTCCCTAGTATGCCTCTACTTGACTAGCTCATTAATCAAAGATGGTTATGTTTCCTCACCATAGACATGTGTTGTCATTTGATGAGCGGGATCACATCACTAGGAGAATGATGTGATGGACATGACCCATCCGTTAGCTTAGCATTATGATCGTGTCAGTTTTATTGCTACTGCTTTCTTCATGACTCATACAAGTTCCTCATACTATGAGATTATGCAACTCCCGAATATCGAAGGAACACTTTGTGTGCTACCAAACGTCACAACATAAAAGGGTGATTATAAAGGTGCTCTACAGGTGTCTCCGAAGGTGTTTGTTGGGTTGACATATATCGAGATTAGGATTTGTCACTCCGTGTTTCAGAGAGGTATCTCTGGGCCCTCTCGGTAATACTCATCACTATAAGCCTTGCAAGCATTGTGACTAATGAGTTAGTTGTGGGATGAAGTATTATGGAATGAGTAAAGAGACTTACCGGTAACGAGATTGAACTAGGTATAACGATACCGACGATCGAATCTCGGGCAAGTAACATACCGATGACAAAGGGAACAACGTATGTTGTTATGCGGTTTGACCGATAAAGATCTTCGTAGAATATGTAGGAACCAATATGAGCATCCAGGTTCCGCTATTGGTTATTGACTGGAGACGTGTCTCGATCATGTCTACATAGTTCTCGAACCCATAGGGTCCACACGCTTAATGTTCGATGACAATTTGTATTATGAGTTTATGTGATTTGATGACCGAAGGTTGTTCAGAGTCCCAGATGAGATCACGGACATGACGAGGGGTCTCAAAATGGTCAAGACATAAAAATTGATATATTGGAAGGTTATATTCGGACACCGGAAGGGTTCTGAAGTGTATCCGATATTTTTTGGAGTACCGAGAGGTTACCGGAACCCCCCGGGGAGTCAGTGGGCCTTAATGGGCCCTAGTGGAGATATGAGGAATCGGGCAAGTGGTGGGGCGCGCCCCTAGGCCCAAACCGAATTGGTTTAGTGTTTGGGGGACCGGCCCCCCCCTTTCCTTCTTCTCTCCTCTTCCTTCCTCCTTCTCCTAATAGGAATAGGAAAGGGGGGAGCCAAACCTACTTGGAGTAGGACTCCCCCTGGGCGCGCCACCCCTTGGCCGGCCTCCTCCTCCCTCCCTCCTTTATATACGTGGGAGGGGGCATCCCATAGACACACAAGTTGATCTTTTAGCCGTGCACGGTGCCCCCCTCCACAGTTACACACCTCGACCATACCGTTGCCGAGCTTAGGCGAAGCCCTACACCGGTAGCATCATCATCACCGTCGCCACACCGTCGTGCTGACGGAACTCACCCTCGGCCTCCACTGGATCAAGAGTACAAGGGACGTCATTGAGCTGAACGTGTGCTGAACGCGGAGGTGCCGTACATTCGGTACTTGGATCGGTCGGACCGTGAAGACGTACGAGTACATGAACCGCGTTGTCATAACGCTTCCGCTTTCGGTCTACGAGGGTACATGGACACACTCTCCCCTCTCGTTGCTATGCATCACATAGATAGATCTTGCGTGATCGTAGGAATTTTTTTGATATTACCGCGTTCCCCAACAGTGGCATCCGAGCCAGGTTTATGCGTAGATGTTATATGCATGAGTAGAACACAAAGAGTTGTGGGCAATAATAGTCATACTGCTTACCAACATGTCATACTTTGATTCGACAGTATTGTTGGATGAAGTGGCTCAGACCGGCATTACGCGTACGCTTACGTGAGACTGGTTCTACCGACGTGCTTTGCACATAGGTAGTTGGTGAGTGTCTGTTTCTCCAACTTTAGTTTAATCGAGTGTGGCTACGCTCGGTCCTTGTTGAAGTTTAAAATAGCACACTTGACGAAAAATCGTTGTGGTTTTGATGCGTAGGTAAGAACAGTTCTTACTAGAAGCCCATAGCAGCCACGTAAAACTTGCAACAACAAAGTAGAGGACGTCTAACTTGTTTTTGCAGGGCTTGCTGTGATGTGATATAGTCAAGACATGATGTGATATAATTTGTTGTATGAGATGATCATGTTTTGTAACAAAGTTATCGACAACTGGCAGGAGCCATATGGTTGTCGCTTTATTGTATGCAATGCAATCGCAATGTAATTGTTTTACTTTATCACTAAGCGGTAGCAATAGTCGTAGTAACAATAGTTGGCGAGACGACAACAATGCTACGATGGAGATCAAGGTGTCGTGCCGGTGATGTTGGAGATCATGACGATGCTTCGGTGATGGAGATCATGAGCACAAGATGATGATGGCCATATCATGTCACATATTTTGATTGCATGTGATGTTTATTCTTTATGCATCTTATTTTGCTTAGTATGGCGATAGCATTATAAGATGATCCCTTACTAAATTTCAAGGTATAAGTGTTCTCCCTGAGTATGCACCCTTGCTACAGTTCTTCGTGCTGAGACACCACGTGATGATCGGGTGTGATAGGCTATACGTTCACATACAACGGGTTCAAGCCAGTTTTGCACATGCAGAATACTCGGGTTAAACTTGACGAGCCTAGCATATGCAGATATGGCCTCAGAACACTGGAGACCAAAAGGTCGAGCATGAATCATATAGTAGATATGATCAACATAGTGGTGTTCACCATTGAAAACTACTCCATCTCACGTGATGATCAACATATTTAGATAACTAGAGGGATGCCTATCTAAGTGGGAGTTCTTAGGTAATATGATTAATTGAACTTTAATTTATCATGAACTTAGTCCTGGTAGTATTTTACAAATTATGTTGTAGATCAATAGCTCGTGTTATAGCTTCCCTATGTTTTTATATGTTCCTAGAAAAAACTAAGTTGAAAGATGATAGTAGCAATGATGCGGACAGGGTCCGTGATCTGAGGTTTATCCTCATTGCTGCACAGAAGAATTATGTCCTTGATGCACCGCTAGGTGACTAACCTATTGTCGGAGCAGATGCAGACGTTATGAACGTTTGGCTAGCTCAATATGATGACTAATTGATAGTTTAGTGCACCATGCCTTACGGCTTGGAACCAGGACTTCAAAAACATTTTTGAAACGTCTTGGAGCATATGAGATGTTCCAAGAGCTAAAATTGGTATTTCAGACTCATGTCCGTGTCAAGAGGTATGAGACTTCTGACAAGTACTTTGCCTAAAAGATGGAGGAGAATTGCTCAACCAGTGGGCATGTGCTCAGAATGTGTGGGTACTACAATCGCTTGAATCAAGTGGGAGTTAATCTTCCAGATAAGACAGTGATTGATAGAGTTCTCTAGTCACCACCACAAGGTTACTGGAACTTCATGATGAACTATAATATGCAAGGGATGACGAAAGAAATTCCCGAGCTCTTCGTGATGCTGAAATCGATGAAGGTAGAAATCAAGGAAAAACATCAAGTGTTGATGATTAAACAAGACCACTAGTTTCAAGTAAAGGGAAAAGGGAAAGAAAGGGAACTTCAAGAAGAATGGCAAGCAAGTTGTCACTCCCGTGAAGAAGCCCAAAGCTGGACTAAAGCCCTAAACTGAGTGCTTCTACTAAAAAGAAAATGGTCACTGGAAGCGGAAATGCCCTGAATATTTGGTGGATAAGAAGGATGACAAAGTGAACAAGGGTATACTTGATATACAGGTTATTGATGTGTACCTTACTAGTGTTTATAGTAGCCCCTGGGTATTTGATACTTGTTCTGTTGCTATAATTAGTAACTCGAAACAGGAGTTACAGAATAAACAGAGACTAGTTGAGGGTGAAGTGACAATGTGTGTTGGAAGTGGTTCCAAGATTGATATGATCATTATCGCAAACTCCCTATACTTCGAGATTAGTGTTGAACCTAAATAAATGTTATTTGGTGTTTGCGTTGAGCATAAATATGATTAGATTATGTTTATTGTGATACGATTATTCATCTAAGACAGAGAATAAATTGTTATTTTGTTTACATGAATAAAACCTTCTATGGTCATACACCCAATGTTGATGGTTTATTGAATCTTGATCGTAGTGATACACATGTTAATAATATTGATGCCAAAAGATGCAAAGTTGATAATGATAGTGCAACATATTTGTGGCACTGCTGTTTGGGTCATATCGATGTAAAGCGCATGAAGAAACTCCATAAAGATGGATTTTTGGAATCACTTGATTATGAATCATTTGATGCTTGTGAACCGTGCCTTATGGGAAAGATGACTAAAACTCCGTTCTCCGGAACAATGGAACGAGCTAGTGACTTATTGGAAATAATACATGCCGATGTATGAGGTCCAATGAGTGTTGATACTCGTGGCGGGTATCGTTATTTTCTGACCTTCACAGATGATTTGAGCAGATATGGGTATATCTACTTAATGAAACACAAATATGAAACATTTGAAAAGTTCAAGGAATTTCAGAGTGAAGTGGAGAATCATCTACGATCTGATCGTGGAGGAGAATATTTGAGTTACGAGTTTGGCCTTCAATTAAAACAATGTTGAATAGTTTCACAACTCACGCCACCTGGAACACCACAACCTAATGGTGTGTCCGAACGTCGTAACCGCACTTTATTGGATATGGTGCAATCTATGATGTCTCTTACTGTCGGGGATATACCCCGTGGTATGACCCGGCCGCAATTGGCGACTCACTGGTGACCCGCCCGGAGCTTGGCGATTCACAGATAACCTGCCCGATCTTGGCGACTCATTAGTAACCCGGCGGGCGGGTCGGATGGACAACAAGGCCCAAAGCCCAGAAGGCCGGCTCACGTTATGATGGGTCGGATTAAGAGGAAAGGGATGACGAATATTTCCTTTACAAGGAAGCAAGACCCGGACTTGTAATCAACTTGTAAGAGAAGATAGACTAGTCCTAGTCCTACTAGGACTCCACATGTAACCCGCCCCTCTAACTTATATAAGGAGGGGCAGCGCTCCCCAAAAGAGGACAAGCAAGAAGAAAATAATGTGTAGGGCTAGACACATCTAAGAGGAGAGCCGGTTTATGCGGCGACTCCCTCATGAGTATAATGAGACCTAGCCACAAACAACATGTAGGGCTATTCCAGATGATGTTTCCCGGGGCTCGAAGCTGTCTAAATCCTTGTCTTGTGTGTCGCGTCTCTCATCCCGATCAACCCCTATCAAGCTACTACATAGATGCGTTGGCCTCGCGACTAAGTCCTGACACTAAGGACATCTGTTGTGACAATTCCACGACAATTGGCGCCCACCGTGGGGCTTGCGCATGGTGGTGATGAGTCTAGGGTTCGAGAAGCTCACGATGCAAGTTTGAAGATCGAGAAATTAGGATTGCACGCTCCGTCGCTGCCGTCCAGAAGAATCGTTGAGACCGAGATTAAACTTTCTGTTTGCAGTTTTCCTATTCGGGTTACGGAGCGGCTGCACCGGAACCGACGCGAAGCAATCCTGCGCCATGGTTAAATCGCAGTAGCTCCTTGTTTCCCCCCAATGGATCAAGCTGGATATACGTACATGCAAGAGGGAGTACTAGTCGATGGAAGAATCAGTCAGCAAATCACATCAATTTGAAGCAACAATTACGTCAAGGCATCCTTTGATAAAGCAACATCTTGGATCAATTTTTTTATTTGTGGCAAGTGA
Organism: Aegilops bicornis; assembly: GCA_021605145.1. Taxonomy (NCBI): domain Eukaryota; kingdom Viridiplantae; phylum Streptophyta; class Magnoliopsida; order Poales; family Poaceae; genus Aegilops; species Aegilops bicornis. The sequence continues at coordinate 77,149,366 of CM038672.1, read as the reverse complement.
CTCAAGACTAATCGACACACTATGGCAAAAGGTGTATCAGCCCGCGTCAAGTCAAGATCGATTTAGTACCACTACTTTTCCGCAGTGCGGTCGGCCCGTGAAAAAAAGGTTTGAGGCAAGGAAAACCACGAAATGGAAGTGTGCACGGGTCTCTGCTACTACAAATCTGACTCGTCCTCCTCCTCCTTGAGTGGCCGAGCCGCTTCGAAGTCGCTGGGCTCGCGGCCCGTCTTGTCGTTACTACGCGCAGCGGCCGCCGGACCGCCTCCGTTGTCCGCGCCTGGAGCTGCCTTCACCATCCCGCTAGCCGCCAAGGCCCATGACCCGCCGAAGTCGCTTCCATCGCTGCCGGTTCCACCGTGGCCGTCTGCAGAATCGCCCCTTTCGCCGCTTATCGTGTCCGTAAGCCGCCCTCACCTCGCCGCACCGGCGGATTGACCCGGTTTTGTGCCGCTCATTGAGCTGCTTCGGACCGTCGCCGGACCTCACTTTAAGCTTCCTCATCGAAGTTTACTGTTACGCTCCTGTTATGAGCCACCGAGCTTTGCGGAACAACCAAAGCAACCGAGATGACAATACAAGAACTCCATGGGACCGGAGCACTACCAGCCGACAATAGCAAAGGTAAACTTAGCGAAACCATTTGGTCAAGAAATACAGGGAAGAAGGGAGCAAATGGATTGGTTAAAGAAACTACGACCCGGAGAAGAATGAGGACTCGACTCTGCCGCAACCGGAAGCCGCACCACGCCAACAGATCTCCATCTGTCGGGCCTCGCCCGTCGACCCCACATCCACTTCGAGCTGGCCTCATCGTAGCATTGAGCCGCCGTCCGGGTCTTACACGCCACCTGCGCCTCTGTTACGGTCCTGTGTTGAGCCGCCGTCGGGCACCGGCCCGCCTCCGCACCTGCGAGTGCCGCCCTCGTGGCTACTGGTCTCCGCTCGAGCCGGCCACGCCACAATGTGTCCCCGCCTGGCTGTCACCAAGTCGCCCTGTGACCTTGTCAAAACTTCCAACAGTACGCGGAGCTGCCTCTACTGATGAGAACATGGTGGATGATAAACATAAGCTGGGCAAGCCACGCTGTCTGCAAGTGTTCCAAATTCCTTCTTAAGTTCAGCAACTCTTCTTGCGGAGAAAAAACTGCTTTCAGATAGATATCTAAAGATGAAGAAGATCCGCTGCTATAAGTTAAAACAGCAAAAAGGATTGAAAGAAATCCACACAATCGTCTGTATGCATCACAGTATGACGGATGATGGGCATGCACCTCCAAGCTTGATGGCTGATGGGTACTGTTTGGACGTGGGGTTACACTTCAATAAATTTGGAGCTTTCCCCGAATCACTACTTCCAGTGAAAAACGATCTGGTGAAAACCGCACCAAACATCCGCCCCGTACTAAGCCATAACCTGTGTTCAACCCGCCATTTCCGCTGTTGTGGCCGTAAGTCGGCTACACCTCTGCTACTACGGTCAACAGCTGTGTCCCGCGACCGCAATTCAACAACCTGCCGGAGCGCCCTCGTCGGAGCGGACTCACCTCTAAATCACCGTTCCTTGAGCTGGTCCTTTGTTGTAGCTGGCCTGCACCATCGCCTCTGAGCTGCCGTGTCACGCTTGACCCACACGACCGGCCTGACTTAGTGCCCAGCCAGGACTGCAAATCAGCACCTTCCAAATATCAAGACAAAAGTATGGAAGAAAAGAGAGAACATGCAGTACATGTATCAGTTGATGCTTGCAGTCTGCATGCATAATCAAAGTGAATCAAGTGCTATTTACCCTATTTATTTTAAGTACACATTAATTCATCCAAGCAAAACTACTTTGCCCTGCTGTATTTTATATGCAGGAGAATTATTCATTATAAAATGGCATTATACCACGGAGATGGAGGCGTGCCAACATCAATGGGCACAGGTGCTCGTCCTTACTCAACGGACTCCCGCACTGGCTTACAATGTTGAGGCCGACTCACCCGTCCGCACCGCCTTACAACGCCATGGACGACTCGCTCATCTGCCCTCGCAGCGGTTCACGCGTCCGCATCTGTTTACAACGTCGCGGCCGACTCTCCCGCCCAAGCTGGCTTACAACACCGCGGCCGACTCATCTGTCTGCTCCCGCGGCCGGCTCGGCCGTGATTGATTTTAACTTCACCATAGTGATCATCAACTCCACGATGGATAATTTCTGACTTAACATATCAGAATCTCAAGTCAACTCCACGAGTTGTCTTGAGACTCGGGGGCTACAATGACATGACTCGGGAACTCTGGGTCATTGGAGGGAAGGATAACCCGGTTCCGGAGGCCACCGCCATATTGATGAAAATTTAAAGGCCGTCAGAAAATTGCCGGTTCAAATTAAAGATTCCGGCTCAAAATCCGGCTCAAGAGACATCTTTCTCCCGCAAAGCTTTGAAGCTCTCAAATCTGGTTCAACATCCGGCTCAAGGTAAATTTGTCTCTTAGAAAGCTTTAAAGCTCTCAACTCCGATTTAAAGTTCCGGTTCAAAAAGAATTAATCTCTCGCAAGTTCGAGTTCTAAGAAAAATTAAAGTTTGCCGAAAAGAACTTGCTACCATGATGCGCGGTTCAAACATAGGTATCCTGCCTTACGGCTTATCTTATTATGGTCACTTGGGGGCTTCCTGTTCATCGAGCATAGTCGATTACCCTCTTGATCGGTGCAATGCTAGTATATGGTCACTTGGGGCTTCCTGACACAAACATAGGCCGTATTCGAACCAAAGAGAACATAGTCTGTCGAAACCCTTTTGATCGGCACATCGCCAAACTCACTACGGGCTTCTTGATCGTATCCGAATCATAGCTTAACCTCTTTTGGGTCCGACATGGATCGTATTCGAATCAGCGTCGTTAAACAACTCTCAAGGTCATTTGGGGGCTTCCTGTTCAAACATAGGTCGTATTCGAACCAAAGAGAACATAGCCGTCGGTACCCTCTTGATCGGCAACGCCAAAGCCACTGGGAGCTATATGATCGTATTCGAATCTTAGCTCAACCCCTTTGGAACGGTTTTTTGATCGTATACAAATCAGAAGCCTTAAATCTTTTAAGTCTTTTTTGCGAACAATTTTGGGTTTGACTTGGGACCTTTTTTGGATTATATCTCAAATGTATATAAGTGTTTTATGCTTAACCCGGCTTGACTTTTGACTACAAGTCGCCAGCTTATGGCAATCATCATCTATGTGGAAGCATTGGCTTCTAAGTATTGGGTTATCACCCTTACTGCACAGGTCATATAAACCGGCAGTACAAATTCAATATCACAGTGGTTATATGTGAGATATTATGACCCATACTATGATAAACCGCCAAGGGATCTTGTGATCTACTTGTGTGCAGGGTAAGACTACATTTGGTGGTTACCTGCCTCGGCTCTTGACGTTAAGTCGCCAGGGCATATGTTGTTTAAACTCTGTGCAGGATTTGCAGAACTATGACTTATATAAATGCTTCAGTCCAAGCTCATCACTGAAATTGGTGTCTCAAAAGGGTTATCAATTAATTAATTTTCTCAAGGGCTATAGGCCACCGGCTTACAATGAATGCGCATTAAGTCATCATCGGCCAAGAGCCGCCAGGTATTTAAACTCCGGATTTACTTGTCAACCGATGAGGTATTCAAATCTTTAATAGCCAAAACTGGCTGGATTTTCATGATGATATTGAATGATTGAGGTTTTCATACCTGATTATATTATTCAAATCTTGAATAGCCAATATGGCTGGATTTCTATTGTGATTATTAATAACCAGTTTTATGATTGAGGTTTTCAAAGTCGCTTTAGCGCAATGGCTATTATTTTTATCAATGGGCATGATTTATTTTACAATGGAGGAAATAGTCCCGAGTCGCAGGCTTACGACCCGACACTTGGGGGCTACATTATTCAAATTAAGATTTCATCGAATATGCAAGTCCCATGTCACTGCCAGCATGCATGGCACTTGGGGGCTAATGCAAAAGTCATTTTTTGCTCAACTTATTGAAGACCCGATTCATCACATTCTAAATGAGCCGCCCTTGGGGGATACCAATTGCTCTTGTGGAAAATTCAAGGTACACAAGCCTTACTCCATTATATGGAAAGATCCACTACTCAGTTGGTAGAGTACAAAGCTCTTAACCTTGTGGATGTGGGTTCAAGCCCCATGGTGGAGATTACATCATATGATGTTATTATCAATAAATTATATACAAGTCCCAGCTCAGTATTATCTTACTAAGCCGGCCCTTGGGGGTTACACGTTGCTGTTCAAGTTTACATGGTTATATCTACAAAGTCCCTTCTCATTATTGCATAATGACCCGACCCTTGGGGGCTACACTGGTTGAAGTTTTCATGAGCATAAGGCAATTACAAGTCCCAGGTTGCTGCAAGCATGACAACCCGACACTTGGGGGCATACAGGTGATACCCCACGGTATGACCCGGTCGCAATTGGCGACTCACTGGTGACCCGCCCGGAGCTTGGTGATTCATAGATAACCTGCCCGATCTTGGCGACTCATCAGTAACCCGGCGGGCGGGTCGGATGGACAACAAGGCCCAAAGCCCAGAAGGCCGGCTCACGTTATGATGGGTCGGATTAAGAGGAAAGGGATGACGAATATTTCCTTTACAAGGAAGCAAGACCCGGACTTGTAATCAACTTGTAAGAGAAGATAGACTAGTCCTAGTCCTACTAGGACTCCACATGTAACCCGCCCCTCTAACTTATATAAGGAGGGGCAGGGCTCCCCAAAAGAGGACAAGCAAGAAGAAAATAATGTGCAGGGCTAGACACATCTAAGAGGAGAGCCGGTTTATGCGGCGACTCCCTCATGAGCATAATGAGACCTAGCCACAAACAACATGTAGGGCTATTCCGGATGATGTTTCCCGGGGCTCGAAGCTGTCTAAATCCTTGTCTTGTGTGTCGCGTCTCTCATCCCGATCAACCCCTCTCAAGATACTACATAGATGCGTTGGCCTCGCGACTAAGTCCTGACACTAAGGACATCTGTCGTGACAATTCCACAACACTTACCGATTTACCACTATCGTTTTGGGGTTATGCATTAGAGACAACTACATTCACGTTAAACATGGCACCATCGAAATCCGTTGAGACGATGCCTTATGAACTGTGGTTTGGCAAGAAACCAAAGTTGCCGTTTCTTAAAGTTTGGGGCTGCGATGCTTATGTCAATGTCACGCCCAATATGCGATCCTATCCTAAAGGAACTCGAAGGTCCCACCAAGGATAGAAGCGCATATTGGAGACACTTTTGCAAGGTGGATATCATTACATCATACCATTACATAGTAGTTGGGGATACATACAAGGGGCATACAATGCCACATGAATACAACAACATCATACATAAGAGCAACATCTGACTACGGATGAAACGCAAACACAAACTCAAACGACATCCACCCTGCTAGCCCAGGCTGCCGACCAGGAACCTATCCCCTGAACGACGAAGCAGAAGAAGAACTCAAAACAAGCAAGCATCGCTCTCGCGTCATGATCATCACATTACCTGTGCCTGCAACTTTGTAGTAATCTGTGAGCCATGAGGACTCAGCAATCTCATTACCATGGGTATCAAGACTAGCAAAGCTTAATGGGTAAGGAAATGATAAGTGGTGGGGTTGCAGCAACGTCTAAGCATGATATGGTGGCTAACTTATGAATACAAGAATAAGATGAGAAGCTACGCAAACGGTCGCAAACTAGTAATGATCAAGAAGTGATCCTGAACTACCTATGTCCAAACATAACCCAAACCGTGTTCACTTCCGGACTCTACCAAAAAGAGACCATCACGGCTACACATGCGGTTGATGCATTTTAGATTAAGTCAAGTGTCAAGTTCTCTACAACCGGATATTAATAAATTCCCATCTGCCACATAACCGCGGGCACGGCTCTCGAAGTTTATACCCTGCAGGCGTGTCCAATTTAGCCCATCATAAGCTCTCACGATCAACGAAGGATATTCCTTCTCCTGGGAAGACCCAATCAGCCTTGGAATCCCGGTTACAAGACATTTCGGCAATGGTAAAACAAGACCAGCAAGACCGCCCGGATGTGCCAACAAATCCTGATAGGAGCTTCACATATCTTGTTCTCAGGGCTCACCGGATGAACACTACGTACAGCTACAACCAACCCTCAAGTTTCCCCGAGGTGGCACTGCAGGTGGCTCTAGTTCGGACCAACACTTAGAGAAGCACTGGCCCGGGGGGTTTAAAATAAAGATGACCCTCGGGTTAATTACTCCCAAGGGAAATGTTATAGGTTGTTAGGCAAATGTAAAACCAAGGTTGGGCCTTGCTGGAGGAGTTTTATTCAAAGCGAACTGTAAAGGGGTTCCCATAAACCCGACCGCGTAAGGAACACAAAATCAAGGAACATAACACCGGTATGACGGAAACTAAGACAGCTAGAGTGGAACAAAACACCAGGCATAAGGCCGAGCCTTCCACCCTTTACCAAGTATATAGATGCATTAATTAAATAAGATATATTGTGATATCCCAACATAATCAGGTTCCAACATGGAGCAATCTTCAACTTCACCTGCAACTAACAATGCTATAAGAGGGGCTGAGCAAAAGCGGTAACATAGCCAAACAACGGTTTGCTAGGAAGGGTGAAAAGGTTAGAGGCTGACATGGCAATTTGGGAGGCTTGATAAACAAGTGATAGGTAGCGCAGCATAGCGATAGAATGAAGCAACTAGCATAGCAATGATAGTAGTGAGATCCAGGGTAACGGTCATCTTGCATGAAATCCCGCTAGGAAGAAGAACGAGTCCATGAAGAAGACGAACGGGCGAAGACGAACCAAGCGTAGTCGAATGAATCCTCACGATCGCAATGAAACATGAACTATCAAGAAGAAGCACAACCGGAAAGAAGCAAACAATAAGGTAAACACACCACACATAAACATGACATGATGCACAACCAATCATGATACATGACAAAGGCTATATGATGCTACTCATGGCAAGAGATGATGCATACAAGAACAACACACCAAAGCAAGTTTAAATGAGGCCGGAAACAACATATAACAATTCCGGTAAGTCCTCATATGCAAATTTTGAAATTGATCCAGAACTGAATAAACTTTATGTTCAAGTTGTTAAACAGCAAGTTAAGGTGCACCAAGATGATCTACGTGAAATTCTAGTCAAGTTACATATAAAGTTCATTTAATTTGGAGCTACGGCCTAGAAGACATGAGCAAAACTAAACATGGCATTGATGCAAAATGCATTCAAACATCAAGCAAACACTCCCCAACAAGGATTCAACAGAGACAAAGTTATGGCACTCACAAGAGGCATACATGATGTTAACAATCCGCAGATTACAACAGTTTATATCATTTAGCAGTTTTGCAACGAAGATTAAGGCATTAATATGAATAGGAACATGAATGCAAACTACTCCATCATGAAGAGCACTCTGAGATCAACATTTTGACATAACATACACGCAAAATGGAGCACCGAGCATCAAGTTATGACATGTCAAAGTATGCAACATAATATGAGTTTCTAGGGACTTAGACGAAAATAACCACCTCGCGAAATCGGGATGGGGACGTGCAGCGGGACGGAGTGGTGCGGGTCGGGGATGTCATTTGGATGGCGGGTCCGGTGGATCTTGTCCACCCTCCGGCGGATCTGGACGAAGAAGAGATCGGGGGAGCTCCGGTGAGCCGGCGCGGTCGACGAGGAGGCGCGGGGTGGTGCGGTGGAGGCGGGGCACCGACAAGCGGTGGCGGAGCGGGGCGCCGGCGAGGCGGAGCAGCGAGGCGCGGGCGAGACGGCGGTGACGGTGTCTGGCGGCGGCGGCAGGTTCGGCGACTGTGGCGGAGCGAAGGCAGCGGTCGGGAGGCGAGGCGCGGTGGTAGGAGGCGCGACGCTGGCGCATGCCCGGTGCGACCGGGCGGGCCGGCCGCGGTGGCGGGAGGCGGCCGAGGCCACGTGGCGGCGGCGGGTTGGTTGGAGGGCGGCGGCGGACGCGTCCAGCGCCGGGCGGACATGTCCGGCGGCGCGAGGAGGAGGGGGCTAGAGTTTCGTCCGCGAAAAATGGAGGGGCAGGACCTATTTTATAGGTAGAGGGAGCTAGGAGAGTCCAAATGAGGTGCGGTTTTCACCCACATGATCGTGATCGAACGGCGGAGAGCATGGAGGGGGTTTGGATGGGCTGTTGTGAAGGGGTGCTGGACTGCAAAAAGAAGGGGGTTTTGGTTAACTAGGTTTACCGTTGGGGCATCAAACGACCTCCAAATGGAACGAAATTTGACGGGCGGTCTACCGGTAATATACCAAGGCCACTCGGCAAATCTCGGCCCATTCCGAGAACGTTTTTCCGTGGCTCACAAAACAAGAACTGGGAGGTGCCACGGGCGCGTGCGAGTGTGGTTGGGCTCAGAACGGACAACAGAGAGAACCCGGGGAACCCGAACGGATGCAAGTTTTGAAAAACATGCAGATGAAATACAGATGATGACATGGCAAAATGCAACACGCAAGCAAATGACATGGCGACGACGGCGAATAACTGGAAGGCACCTGGCGCATCGGTCTCGGGGCATTACAACTCTCCTCCACTAACAAGAGATGTCGTCCCGAGATCTTAGGAATGAGATAGAAGAGTAGAAAAGATGAACGACGAATATGATGACAATGAAAGCTGAAGGAATAAGATGGACTCTGAAACCACTCCGGTTAGAATAAGATAGGAATGAAATAGAACAAAAGAATTTCGACAGCACTCCGGCTGAAAATGGAAAGAATGGAGACATGAACTTCACAAGATGGGATGACACTTGACGAGATGCACAACACAATGCCTCCACAAGAATTGAAAGAATGGAATGAAAAGAAGGGATGAGAGAACAACAGCTTCCACCACGAATGAATTACATAGCATCCTCAGAGGAAGGGTAGAACGGAGTTGTTGAGAAAATCAACAACAAAAGAATAAGCTTGTTCTGGACTTATCAAAAACATCTCAAAACTTGAGGTCGAATTATACCACAACCAAATGTATGAATAGCTGAGAAGAACGAAGAAATGAAAAACTCCACTTCAGAAGAAAACGGAGAATTATTTGCACTTCGAGACAGGAGAAGAAAAGATACTTGAACTCCTCCAACAAAATCTTGATGAACTATTGAAGAATGAATTAAATGATGAAGAACCACCATGAAGAACTCCGGTGACAAAAGGATGATGAGATAGAATGAAGGATGAAAGAATAAGATTAAACCTTGCGGTGATTTAGATGGAGGTTCCGATGAAATGGCCGAGGAATTTTTGAACTCCGGAAAAGAAAAGATGAAAACACTTGGAACTAGAATTTATTCATCAAGAACAAACTCCGAAGGAAGGGATTACTTGACGACGATGAAGTAAGAATAAGAATTACGTTATGCTTATCCACATCAAATTTAATTGATGAAAACCGGATTTGGCATGCAACTTATTCTTGTTGAAAAGGACTAAGGGGAATATGGCGCAACATTGAGGAAGGTCTCCAATGAACCACTGGTAGGATTAGAAAGAACGAATGGATTAAAATGATAATCAAGGAAAAGGAATCTGAAGGAACCACCGTAAGAATTCGAAAATGACAGATGAAAGGGAATGAATCACCGGGAACAATTAGAGGAACAAATATGCTTGAGGGGATTTAGATGCAAAAAAAAACAAAGAGATCACGAGCTGATAAAGAATACTTGACATATTCGTCGAGATGATTGGAGAACGACAACTGGAATGTGAGGATGAAGAATTCTTCTGGAATGATGGCCTCCGGTGAAAAGAAACGGGAAAACAACTCCTAACATACTCTGGATTGGTAAGAAAAGAATATCCGACAAATGGAATAATTCAAGAGGATAAGAAGCTGGAACCACGAGTCTTCGAGATAACGGACAAGATTTAGAAGAAAAACTCTTCTTCTGTCTTCAAATAACGCCAGGAAACACCATCAAATTTACTGAGATACTCCGGGAGAATGAAAAAGAGGAAAGGTTGAACCAGCAATGAAAAATAATTTGAAATCGAACTTGGAAAACATCTGACTGATGAAATTCATTCTTACGTCAAACTTTGAAAAGAATTAGGAATGGCTCCGGAATAATTAGAAGAGTTAGGTAAGATCCTGGGAAAAGACCTGTGGGTTAGGGCCCACTAAAAGAAAACACCGTTGGAAAGGATTGTTGAAGAGATAGATGATGCACCGAAACAATTGACATATTTGAATGAGGTGATAACCTCAGATTAATTGGAACACAAACGAATCTCCTGAGATGTCTTGAGCACTCCGGAAGGATAAACTAGTGAGAGGCGAACGAACAAGGAAAACAATTTATCCAAGTAAAAGAATATGATCAACACCGAAAAACTTGAATTGAGTCCACCGGAGAAGAAAACGAGATGAAGAATATCAAATGAGACGAGAATTCACCGGTTGAAATAATTGAGGGAAGACTGAAGAGGCTCCGCATGAATGAAATTGATGCTCGAAAGAGACTCAAGATCCGGGAAGAAAAAAGGGTGGGAGGGCGGGAAAAACAAAGGTAACTTGGAAGGGGAAACCGACGAATTACTTGAAGAGAAAAACACCGGTTGAAATAATTGAGGAAAGAATGCAAAGGCTTCGCACGAGTAGGATGGATACTCGATTAGGGACTCCGGCTCCGAGAAGAAAAAGGGTGGGTGTCGGTGTCAAAATCGGCGTATCTCGGGTAGGGGGTCCCGAACTGTGCGTCTAAGGCTAATGGTAACAGGAGGCAGGTGACACGATGTTTTACCCAGGTTCGGGCCCTCTCGATGGAGGTAATACCCTACTTCCTACTTGATTGATCTTGATGATATGAGTATTACAAGAGTTGATCTACCACGAGATCGTAGAGGCTAAACCCTACAAGCTAGCCTATGATTATGATTGTTGTTGTCCTACGGACTAAACCCCCCGGTTTATATAGACACCGGAGGGGGCTAGGGTTATACAGAGTCGGTTACAGAGAAAGAAATCTACACATCCGACTATCCAAGCTTGCCTTCCATGCAAAGGAGAGTCCCATCCGGACACGGGACGAAGTCTTCAATCTTGTATCTTCATAGTCCAACAGTCCGGCCAAAGTATATAGTCCGGTTGTCCGAGGATCCCTTAATCCAGACTCCTCAAGAGCCTGAACCAGGCTTCAATGACGATGAGTCCGGCGCGCATATTGTCTTCGGCATTGCAAGGTGGGTTCCTTCTCCGAATACTCCATAAGAGATTTAGAACACAAGGATCGTGTCCGGCTCTGCAAAATAAATTCCACATTCCACCGTAGAGAGTATAATATTCCACAAATCTAATCCGCTGACATCTTTTTATAGCATGACATCACGCCACGGTTCGGTCACTATTCGAACCTTTTTTTCACAACCAGCCACCGCTCATATCACGAAGCGGTTTTTAGCGGCATGTCTTGTCGAAGCAAAGATCGTGTCCCCTTATCACGGGATCCTCATTAATACGGGTATGGGTAACCCAATCATGCCATCAATCGTGGCGCTTGGGAAATAAGCAATTTAGGGGGCAAGTGGGGAGGCACAGGATATTTGCTGCCTTTATAAAGGGATGAGAGCCTTCCCTTTCACCCACGCCCCTCCCTGTTCGTCCATTCCTTTCCGCCCGAGCCCTAGTGCCCAAGTGTTTCTCTTCTTTGCCCAAAAAGGCTTCCCGAAGATGTCCGGATCTGGAGCAAGAGGCAAATGGATGGCCTCTACCGTCCGGGAGAAGGACACCAAAAAGCTTCGTGGGGCCGGGTATCTGGCCAAGAGAATTGGCCATCGTCTTCCGACGGCGGGACAGATAGTCCCCACCCGAGAACCCCATGAGAGGGTGGTATTTCTCCCTCATTTTGTCCGCGGGCTAGGGTTTCCCCTCCACCCATTTGTTCGCGGCGTCATGTACTATTACGGGATTGATTTCCATGATCTATCCCCAAATTCCTTTCTCAACATCTCGACATTCATAGTCGCGTGCGAGGCCTTTCTCCGCGTTTCGCCGCACTTCGGCTTATGGCTGAAGGTTTTTAATGTAAAGCCCAAGGTAGTGAGCGGCGAGCATGCCGAATGCAGAGGCGCCATGGTGAGCAAGATGCCCAATGTCACATGGCCGACAGTGGCAGCAGCAGTGGTTCTACATCATCGAGCCGCGTGGAAAGGAGTGGACCGCCATTCTGGAGTTTCAATCCGGTGCCCCCCTGCGAGTTACGTCATGGCACGAGAAGGGCCTGAGTTGGGCTTCGTCTGAAGAGCTATCAGAGCTCCAGACTCGCATCCAAGACATGGAAGACAAGAGTGTCAATCTCGTCAATTTAGTCCAGGTGATGTTGGTTCGCCGGATTCTACCATGTCAACACCGAGCTTGCAATCTATGGGAGTTCGATCCGGCCAAGCACCAGACCCTATGAGAGCTCTATGGCTCTACACACAAGGACATCTGGAATGTGATTTTTAAGTCCGGCAAACCGTGGCCGGACTCCGCCGAGGACCGCGGATACCAGCTGTCCCGCCCCGCAAGTTCGGTAAGCAACTGAATGTTAGATAATTCATGCATTCTATCCGTACATCCTTAGGGAGACACTTAACGTATTTCCCATCATTTTTCCTAGGGGGCTGGGCAAAGAAGGCGGGGTGGATCTACTGTCCTGCTCCTCTGCCAGTAGAACCGGCCGGCCCACTCCTGACGAAGATGCTCGTTCCGGCGCCATATAAAGCACCGAAGAAAAAGACCAAGAAAGAGGCCAAGAAGACCAGGGGCGGCCTTCGTCGCCGTGGTACCACGGACATAAAATCCGAAGACTCTAATGCCCATTCTTCATCCGAAGAGGACGGGGAGGAGGAGGACGAATCCCCCGCAGGGGGAAAGAAGAAAAGAACGGCCTTCAGCTCCTTGGAGGCTGATTCGCCTAAGAGGGGAAAAACTCTTCTTCAAGAGGAGTCCACCAGCGCCACCGATAGCAGCCCGGAGTGGGATCCCAGGGCCGAGCCCCTGGTGAACTCGTAAGCATAAAATCCGAACACACACATGCGTCCGGACTTGTCGTGACATCACATTCTAATATGAGCCGTGCTTTTCTTTTTCAGCCCGGCGAAGCCCCGCGCCGAGAAATCCTCATCAGAGGATCTGCGGGGTTCGGATGCTATGGGGAGCGGGACACCCCTGAAGGCCTCTTCTTCTAAACGCAGGATCAAAACCGAGGTTTCATCCCAGAAGGACCCATGCCATGGAGGGGGGAGATGGACGCGAAAGCGGCGCCAGGAGGCCATACTTCTAGGGCCGGTTACACGGGAGAGAAAAATCCCGTGGGTGTCGACGGCGGAGGTCATCTTGAATCTGGACCCAAGCCGAACACGACTCTAGAGACCCATAAGGTCCCCGAGTCCCATCCGCCGGCCGCCTCTGTTCAACCAGGGGCGTCAGGTACTTTATTGGCGGTGCTGAAGGGTGCCTCCATTGTTGATGAACACCGTGCCCTCATGGGTGCGGTGATTGAGAAGATTCAGTCCACTGAGAGTGGACTGAACAAATCCTGTGTCAGCCTCATAAGAGGCTTTGAGGTATGTTTTATGAGTTCTTGGGAGAATGTCATGGTATAGATAGTAGCCCTAATACATTGTTCAGTGAAGGAGAGAACCGGACAGGGGATCAATTTCATGTTCGCAGGAGACTAACTTGATGATATTTATCACTCTTTTTAATCAGCAGGTATCCGTAGCGACAGCGGCCTCTCAAGCTGAGGAAGTATCCGGCCTGAGGCGTAGTCTGAAGCGGGCCGAAGGAGAACTTGGCCAAGTGAAGAGACAGCTGGAGGATAATAAAGGTATGTAGAAACCTTGTTTATGTAGCACGAACGGACAACGGAGAGAACCAAGGGAACCCGAACGGATGCAAGTTTTGGTAAACATGCAGATGAAATACAGATGATGACATGGCAAAATGCAACACACAAACAAATTACATGGCAACGACGGCGAATAAATGGAAGACACCTGGCGCATCGGTCTCGGGGCGTTACAGTGAAAAAGCTTCAACCTGATAAGCTCGAACCCAAATCGGAAAAGTGCGTCTTCATAGGATACCCAAAGGAAACTGTTGGGTACACCTTCTATCATAGATCTGATTGGGAGGAAAGTAGAACTTGATGAGGTAACTGTACCTTCTCCCTTATTGGAAAGTAGTTCATCACAGAAATCAGTTCTAGTGATTCCTACACCAATTAGTGAGGAAGTTAATGATGATGATCATGAAACTTCAGATCAAGTTATTACAGAACCTCGTAGGTCTTCTAGAGTACGGTCTGCACCAGAGTGGTACCGTAATCCTATTCTAGAAGTCATGTTTCTAGACCATGATGAACCTACGAACTATGAGGAAGCGATGATGAACCCAGATTCCGCGAAATGGCTTGAGGCCATGAAATCTGAGATGGGATCCATGTATGAGAACAAAGTGTGGACTTTGGTGGACTTGCCCGATGATCGGCAAGCCATATTAAGCAATTGGATCTTCAAGAGGAAGACGGACACTAATAGTAGTGTTAATATCTACAAAGCTCGACTTGTCGCAAAAAGGTTTTCGACAAGTTCAAGGTGTTGACTACAATGAGATTTTCTCAACTGTAGCGATGCTTAAATCCATCCGAATCATGTTAGTAGTTGCCATATTTTATGAAATCTGGCAAATGGATGTAAAAACTGCATTCCTTAATTGGATATTTCTTAAAGAAGAGTTGTATATGATGCAACCAGAAGGTTTTCTCAATCCTAAAGGTACTAACAAGGTGTGCAAGCTCCAGCGATCCATCTATGGACTGGTGCAAGCATCTCAGAGTTGGAATATACGCTTTGATGAGTGGATCAAAGCATATAGTTTTATACAGACTTGCAGTGAAGCATGTATTTACAAGAAAGTGAGTGGGAGCACTACAACCTTTCTGATAAGTAGATGTGAATGACATATTGTTGAACGGAAATGATGTAGAATTTTCTAGAAAGCATAAAGGAGAATTTGAAAAGAGTTTTTCAAAGAAAGACCTCGGTGAAGTTGCTTATATATTGGGCATCAAGATCTATAGAGATAGATCAAGACGCTTGATAAGATTTTTCAATGAATACATACCTTGTCAAGTTTTTGAAAGAGTTCAAAATGGATCACTCAAAGAAGAAGTTCTTGCCTGTATTACAAGGTGTAAAGTTGAGTAAGACTCAAAGCCCGACCACGGCAGAAAATAGAAAGAGAATGAAAGTCATTCCCTATGCCACAGTCATAGGTTCTATAAAGTATGTTGTGCTGTGTACCAGACCTATTGTGTACCCTGCCCTGAGTTTGGCAAGGCAGTACAATTTTGAGCTAGGAGTAGTGAGGGAGTCCTGGATTAGGGGGTGTCCGGATAGCCAGACTATAACCTTTGGCCGGACTCCTGGACTATGAAGATACAAGATTGAAGACTTCGTCCCGTGTCCGGATGGGACTTTCCTAGGCATGGAAGGCAAGCTTGGCAATACGGATATGTAGATCTCCTCCCATTGTAACCGACTCTGTGTAACCCTAGCCCTCTCCGGTGTCTATATAAACCGGTGGGTTTTAGTCCGTAGGACGAACAACAATCATACCATAGGCTAGCTTCTAGGGTTTAGTCTCTCTGATCTCATGGTAGATCTACTCTTGTACTACCCATAACATCAATATTAATCAAGCAGGAGTAGGGTTTTACCTCCATCGAGAGGGCCCGAACACAGGTAAAAACATCGTGTCCCTTGTCTCCTGTTACCATCCGCCTAGACGCACGATTCGGGACCCCCTACCCGAGATCCGCCGGTTTTGACACCTACATTGGTGCTTTCATTGAGAGTTCCTGCGTATGCGTCATCTTTAGGCCCGATGGCTCCTCCAATCATCAACAACGATGCAGTCCGGTGAGACTTTTCTCCCGGTCAGATCTTCGTATTCGGCGGCTTTGCACTGCGGGCCAATTAAGCAGCCATCTGGAGCAGATCGAAGCTACGCCCGCCATCGTGTCAGATTTGGAAGTTTGAACTACACGGCCGACGTCGCGGAGACTTGATCTTGACGGGTTCGAGCCACAGCCAAGCGCGCCGCCTTTATCACGATGGGCATGATCTAGCTCTGCCGCGAGCGGTGCCACGAGGCCGCACCCGTGTCCGCTCCGACCCTTAGCTCGGAGCCGACTGCGCCAATCGAGGATGGGTGGCTGGACACCGCCTCGGGGGCTGCAA
Organism: Aegilops bicornis; assembly: GCA_021605145.1. Classification (NCBI taxonomy): domain Eukaryota; kingdom Viridiplantae; phylum Streptophyta; class Magnoliopsida; order Poales; family Poaceae; genus Aegilops; species Aegilops bicornis. The sequence goes on along the minus strand of CM038672.1, from coordinate 77,133,008 downwards.
TTTTTACGGCGATCGAGCTGAACACCAGCCTTGTCCTCTGCGTAGCTCGTGACTCCAAGGTGCCGGACTCCTATCCGGACTCCGGACCATCCGCGCCCCTGCCGATCGAATCCGATTGGGCGCCGATCATGGAGTTCGCCGCCGCGGACATCTTTCAGCACTCGCCCTTCGGCGACATTCTGAATTCACTAAAGTCTCTCTCTTTATCAGGAGAGCCCTGGCCGGACTATGGTCATCAAGGTTGGGATGCGGATGACGAAGAAATTCAAAGCCCACCCACCACCAACTTCGTAGCCACTGTCGATGATTTAACCGACATGCTCGACTTCGACTCCGAAGACATCGACGGTATGGACGACGAGTTAGGAGACAAACAGGAACCAGCGCCTATAGGGCACTGGACAACCACCTCATCTCACGATGTATACATGGTGGACACACCTAAAAGAAACGCATTTACGAGGAACAAAGGGACGCAACGAGGGATCGTTCCCTCGAAAAGCAGCCAAAGCGGCGGCGTAAGTGCCGCTCTAAACTCCACCTCGACAGAGACAACAGCCATACAGACCCAGCCACAGAGCATGGCGAACCGGCGGACGACGAACATGCCATCAAGCAACCATCCGAACAGGGCAACTTGGATAAACAAACCGAACAACCCGTCCCCGGTGAAGATAACAATCCGGACGACCTCACACCGGACAAGTTGCTGGAGCAGAAGAACCTCCACAAAAGGCTCGTCGCCACTGTGCGTAGCCTGAAAAAGCAGAAGCTGAAGCTCAAAACAGCGGAAGATGCACTCAGAATTAGATGGAGCAAAGTACTCAACACCATGAGACAAATACGGCGACGATCGCCACACAAAAGAGCTATCCGAAACAAAAATTACTGCCGAATTTGATGAAGAGGCCTTAGAGCCCCGCAATCAAAAAATAAGGAAGCCACCTGGTCGATAAACAACCCCATGGCCAACATAGAGCGGCAAATGGCGCCAAGACACAAGCCGCACGCGATCCGCACAAGGATTCACATCAAAAAGATGGCCCAGCCAGATCTATCTACAGGCCAAGAAAGCAAGCTTTAGTAAGCAATGCAACGCAACAAGTATCCAAACATCGCGTCACACCCAAATATAGGGGTGCCGCACACCCCCTATGTTTCACCGATGAGGTGCTGGACCATGAATTTCCAGCGGGATTCAAGCCCGTAAACATAGAGGCGTACGACGGAACAACAATGCACAGAGTCTGGATTGAGGATTATATCCTCCACATACACATGGCTAGAGGAGATGACCTCCACGCCATAAAATACTTACCCCTCAAGCTCAAAGGGCCAGCCCGGCATTGGCTTAAAAGCCTTCCCAAAAACACCATTTGAAGTTGGGAAGAGCTCGAGGATGCTTTTAGGGCAAATTTTCAAGGGACCTATGTCCAACCTCCGGATGCAGACGATTTAAGTCATATAACTCAACAACCCGGAGAGTCATCCCGGAAACTCTGGAACAAATTTCTTACTAAAAAGAACCAGATAGTCGACTGTCCGGACGCCGAAGCCTTAGCAGCTTTCAAACACAGTGTTCGAGATGAATGGCTCGCCAGACACCTCGGCCAAGAAAAGCCAAGAACAATGGCCGCATTAACAAGCCTCATGACCCGCTTTTGCGCATGAGAGGATAGCTGGTTGGCAAGATGCAGTACCAGCAACCCAAGTACATCCGAAGTTAGGGATGGAAACGGGAAATCGCGACGCACCAAGGACCAGCGCCGGACCAAGGGAAACAGCCCGAAGAGCATGGCATTCAACGCCGGATTCAAAAGCTCTCCGCAAAATCAAAAAAAGCTGCCCCTCAAGGATAACAGGGACGAGCTATCTAACCTAAAAAAAATCTTGGACAAGATATGCCAAATCCACAGTACTCCCGGGAAGCCTGCAAACCATACCCACAGAGATTGTTGGGTCTTCAAGCAATCCGGCAAACTCAACGCCGAACACAAGGGGCTCGACACACCAAGCGAGATCGATGACGAACCCCACAAGTAGAGCACCGGAAAACAAAAGAATTTCCCACAAGAAGTCAAAACAGTAAACTCACTTCACGTGACAAAAGGGAAAACAGCAGTGGGCGCCTATAGAGATACGCCGCCATACGGCCTATCCTGAGGAGTCCCGCCACTGGTTGTTAAAACCAATCACCTTCGACCATCAGGATTACTCTAGAAGTATCCGGAACTCAGGCTGGACTGCCTTGATATTAGATCCGATAATTGACGTACTCCACTTTACACAAGTCCTAATGGACGGCGACAGTGATCTAAACCTGCTATATCAGGACACAATCCGCAAAATGGGGATAGACCCAACAAAAAATCTCCATAGCAACACTTCCTTTCAAGGGGTAACGCCAGGCCCAGATGCCCATTGTACGGGTTCTCTCCTGCTAGAGGTTATGTTAGGCTCCCCGACAACTTCCGCCGTGAAAAGCTAACCTTCCACATCGCCCCATTTACAAGTAGCTATCAAGCACTCTTTGGGGCCTTGGCTTTCGCCCGCTTTAATGCAATACCGCATTATGCATCTCTTACGATTAAAATGCCAGGTCCGCGAGGCATCATCTCATTAAAGGGAAACATCGAGTGTTCCTCGAGCGTGGAAGACTATGCGGCTGCCTTGACGGCCACACACTAAACCGGCTTCACTAATCAAAGCACCTAAACAGGTCGTTCGGACCCGGACATGGCTAGACGAGTCCGCGTAAACATACAAGGGCTTACTAGCCGCCTACCCCAAAGACAAGGGCTCCGCGCATGTACAACGAGAGACAATAAAGCTCAACTTTACCCATTTTTGAATTATACTTTGTTTATTTAATATAACTTACATTTTCGCATACGATCTTTTTCAACTAAGTTCCTCTCTTTACAGATGAACACCGTGCTACACCCGGCCCGTGATACGGCACAACGGAGACACAAAGCGCAGACGCGATAGGGACCCGTTCAAGGATTCTTTTTAGATTAAGACCCTTCGTAAACCTTTTTCACTGTCTCTTGTTGATACACATCCCCCGATTTTTTTGGTATAACCGAGGAGGAGGCTGGCGTCTTGGCATGTGGCCACGTCCGAATTTTGCGCGTACCTGGACACCAGGGGCTTATTACCAAGGGCGTTGCTCAGCCCGTTTTCATAAAGACCGAATACCTTAGGGAGTGTTCGGCGTCGCGAGTTTGGCCTTATATGCATCAGCTCCGAATCATGTCTTTGGTCAAATGTTGGGTTTGCCCGGCTCCTGTGTTTTGCTGCCTTACATTCCGCTCTATCGGCTAAGGCGGCACCAGGAGAACTACTGCGATTGTGCCCCGGTTCGGCCAGGCGAGCACCTGTAGGGCCTTGAAGTATGTCTAGAGGGGGGGTGGTGATTAGACTACTTGACCAATTAAAAACTTAACCTTTTCCCAATTTTAGACTTTGGCAGATTTAAGCTATCTTTGAACAAGTCAAGCAATCTTCACACAATTCAAGCAAGCATGCAAAGAGTATATAGGCAGCGGGACATAAAGCATGCAACTTGCAAGAATGTAAAGGGAAGGGTTTGGAGGATTCAAACGCAATTGGAGACATGGATGTTTTTGTCGTGGTTCCGATAGGTGGTGCTATCGTACATCCACGTTGATGGAGACTTCAACCCACGAAGGGTAATGGTTGCGCGAGTCCACGGAGGGCTCCACCCACGAAGGGTCCACGAAGAAGCAACCTTGTCTATCCCACCATGGCGTCGCCCATGAAGGACTTGCCTCACTAGCGGTAGATCTTCACGAAGTAGGCGATCTCCTTGCCCTTACAAACTCCTTGGTTCAACTCCACAATCTTGTCAGAGGCTCCCAAGTGAAACCTAGCCAATCTAGGAGACACCACTCTCCAAGAAGTAACAAATGGTGTGTTGATGATGAACTCCTTGCTCTTGTGCTTCAAATGATAGTCTCCCCAACACTCAACTCTCTCTCACAGGATTTGGATTTGGTGGAAAGAAGATTTGAGTGGAAAGCAACTTGGGGAAGGCTAGAGATCAAGATTCATATGGTTGGAATGGAATATCTTGGCCTCAACACATGAGTAGGTGGTTCTCTCTCAGAACTGGTGAGTTGGAAGTGTAGGTTTGTTCTGATGGCTCTCTCCACGAATGAAGAGGAGGTGGAGGGGTATATATAGCCTCCACACAAAATCTAACCGTTGCACACAATTTACCAAACTCGGTGGGACCGGATCATCAAACTCGGTCGAACCGATTTAGTAAACCTAGTGACTGTTAGGGTTTTCGGTGGGACTGACATGCAACTCGGTAGGACTGATATGATTAGGGTTAGGGCATAACGTAGTCTCGGTGAGACCGATTACACAAACTCTGTGAGACCGAATTTGGTAATTAGCTAACCAGAGAGTTGGTCAGGTAAACTCGGTGGGACCGATTCGCTCTTTCGGTGAGACCGAAAAGTTACGGAAGGGAAACAGAGAGTTTACATTGCAATCTCGGTGGGACCGATCATTCACTTCGGTTAGACCGAAACGTTACAAAGGGAAACAAAGAGTTTACATTGCAATCTCGGTGGGACCGATCGCTCACTTCGGTTAGACCGAAACGTTACGAAGGGAAACAGAGAGATTACAATCTCATCTCGGTGAGACCGAGATCCCTATCAGTGAGATCGATTTGCCTAGGGTTTGTGGCAGTGGCTATGACATCTGAACTCGGCGGCACCGGATAGAAAGAATCGGTAGGGCCGAGTTTGACTTTAGGTTTAGGTCATACGTGGATGTGAGAAAGTAGTGGAGGGTTTTGGAGCATATCACTAAGCACATGAAGCAAGAGGCTCATTAAGCAACACCTCATCCCTCCTTGATAGTATTGGCTTTTCCTATAGACTCAATGTGATCTTGGATCACTAAAATGTAAAATGTAGAGTCTTGAGCTTTTGAGCTTGAACCAATCCTTTGTCCTTAATATTTTGAGGGATCCACTGTCACCATCCATGCCATGCCATTCATTGAGCTTTCCTGAAATATTTGTCTTGGAATAGTATTAGATCAATGTGCTATATGTTGTTATGAATTACCAAAACCACCTAGGGATAGTTGCACTTTCAATCTCCCCCTTTTTGGTAATTGATGATAACATATAGATCAAAGCTTCAACAAATGATAATAAAATTTGAAAAACATCGTCGCTTTGAGAAGTATGTGATAAGCAAGAGCTCCCCCTAAATTTGTGCATATTAAGATTTGCTTTGGACTGCAAATGCACAATGAATTAGGCTCATGGGTTACTCTTCCATGTCACATACATCTTGGTGGAGCGCTCAAAATAATAAAGATTGAATACATGCACTCATCACCAAGCAAAGTGAATGATCATATAAGGACAAGTAAGATAAAAACATATAACAAGCATAACTGTAGCTTACGATCAAACACATGATTATCAATGTCTCACAGGTAAAAGCATAGTATCTCAAGCAATCAAAAGCAAACAAACTTCAACCAAGAAGACAAGAGAGAACAAAAGCAAATCTCTCTCTCTCTCTCTCTCTCGAAGCCTATGATCTATACACTATACATTTTTCTCCCCCTTTGGCAACAAGTTACCAAAAAGTTCCTAGAAAATGCATAGGACTATATCATCTCTCAGGCTTGGTCTTCTGGAGGTGGTGTAGATAGAACTCCAAGTACGAAGGCATCAATAGATGTGGAAGGAGCTGAAGGAGTTGGTCTTTGGAGCTGGTTGTCTTTGGAGCTGTGGTGGAGCCGATGAAGTGACTCAGTCACTTGGCTCTCTGGTGATCTCTAAGCTCGTGGCACTCTGGCAAATGCATCAATCGTTGTTCTTCCCTTCCTCTCCTGCATGTCATCCTGTAGCTGCTCCACAGCTGGCTGAATCTCAGTTACTTTGACATCAAGATCATAGAATTTTTGTTCCATGATTCTTTCCAGGCTCTCCTGGTTTTGAGTTAGGGTGGCCAACCCCTTCTCAATCCGCATGAGTTGATGCTATCAAGTAACCAAGCTGCTCCTGCTTGTTCTTGAGAAAAGTAATCAGATGCCTCTGCTTGAGTTGGCATCTTGGCAGCCTTCTCTTTCCTTGCTTTCTCCTTCTTCTCTTGCGCTTGTACTGATGATGGTTCATTCTCAGTCATGACAACTTGATTGTCCTCAAAGTCAGGATAGAGAACCATGTGTTCCTTATCCAATGATACTTTCTGTGCCCATCTTTGAGTTAATCAACTCCTGAATCTGTGGGGCATATCCACAGGTCCTCTTCTGGTCTGCTGTCCTCTTGATAGTTTCAACTATGAGGCTCATGACTTTGAATTTCTGAGGCACATAAAAAATGTGAAGCAAATTGATTGCATGCCCTCTGATCATGTTGTGGTCACCTGATTTGGGCAACACAGTGTGCCTTAGGACCCAGTAGATCGTTGGCAGCCCTGACAGAAGAAAATGAACTGATCCAAACTTGAAAGTCTCAAGTGCATTATCTGGGATCTCCTTGTACATCTGTGACATTGAGTTGTGACCCATCTTATTCTTGGCATAAATGTCCAAGTCATCTTCATTTTCCTTTGGGGCATTGATCAGATTTGCCCATTCCTCTATGGTTGATTGGTATCTCGTTCCTTCTGACATCCAACCTATCCTGCCATCTGGATAGAAATGTGCTGTGGAGTACAATTGCATAACGAGCTCGTCATTCCAGTTTGTGAGCTTCTGCCCAACAAAATCTGCAACTCCACACGCACTGAAGCTGGCATACACTCCAGGATAGTGTTCTGCATTCTCCTGAATGTAGGTCCAGTCGACCCACCTCATATCACAAACTATGGGCTTATTATCCAATAAGATGGTCTCATAGAAGTCCTGCTGCTCCTTGGTGTGGAACTTGTAATCTACAACAGTCCTTCTTCTGGTGGCATATGGATCTGACTCTCTCCATAGCCTCAACCCTTGATCTCTCCTGATCTTCATGTTCTCGGCCACAGGATGAGCATCATTGTGGTCTGGAATCTTGGGTTTGAGCTTCCTTAGGACCTGCCCTTCTTCATCTTCCTTAGCTCAACCTCAGGCATTGGGGCCTTGTTCTTCTCAGCTGCTGGTATACTCCTGATATTCCTCTTTGGTGCACTCTTGGGCTTAGGGGCAGCTTTGGGCTTTGAAGTTGCAACCCCTGATTTTATGGCATCACCCATCCGCTTTTGTGCCTTGGGTGCTGGTTCAGCAACCTCTTCTTCTTCTTCTTCCTCCATCATAGAAGGCTTCCCAATCACTCTGGCCATGGTCTTCTTGACCCTTTCCTTCCTTTTCTTTCCTTCTTCAGCAGCAGGCTCTTTGGGTTGGGATTCCAAAGAAGCTTGAGTGGAGACTCTGGCTTTGGATATTGGTTGTCTACCTGCTGGCCTTTTGATCTTCATTCCAGGCTTAACTGCTGTTGAGCTGTACTCCTTCTTGAGCACCTTCTTCTTTGAACTGGCCTCATCCTCAACTGCCACATAATCCTCATCCTCAGACTCTGAGGTCTTCTTCTTTCTTGACCTTGTGGCAGCCTTGGGCAAATTACTGGGAGTGCTTCTGCTCCCCTCATCTGAGCTGCTAGAGGGACTAGTGCCCTCACTCATGTGAATCTGCTCTTCTGACCTGTTCTGGCTGTCACTTTGGTCTGACATGCTGCTCACACCGATCACGACCACAGTGAATAGTTATAGATGAGGTAGAGTGGATGAGCATCACAAAATGCAGAGATTTTTGCAAAATAATGATTCAAAAAGCTTAGTTTTAGTTTTCCACGTAAAGCATTTCGGATCTACCGATTTTTAAACTCGGTGATACCGAAGCAGTTTTGGAACCTAAACTAGTGAACTCAGGGCATCGAGTCACAGTTTGGTGGCATCGAGACTGCTAGGGTTTCACAAAGTTCTAAAATCGGTCACACCGATTTGTAATTCTCGGTCAGACCGAGACTTACTAGTGCAATGACGTTTAGCCAAATCGGTGGGACCGAGTTTTTCAACTCGGTGGGTCCGAGATGGTTTCAAGTGAAACCTAACCCTAAATTTTCGAATCACAACTATTCTAAGGATTGTTTTGACTGGATAGAGATGTTTCAATCGTGGCAAGATGCATTACGAACACAATGTGCTGAGAATCAGACGAGGATAGCACTGTGATCGAGTTCATACCCTAGTTTGGCGGTGAACTCGCTACGGCGGCAACGGCGGAGAAGAATTCCATTGACGGCGGCGGAGACCAGCGGCTGGAGGCGGCTGGCGACGAAGTCGACGATCCGTAGACCTAGTAGGCAGAGCGAGCTATGCGCGGGCGAGGAGTTTCGGAGAAAGTTTTCCAAAATTTGCCCATGTGAATATATAGCCCGACACTGTCGGTGTGACTGAGTGGAACAACTCGGTGGCACCGAGATGCATAACTGTTAACAGTTACGGCAACTCGGTGTGACCGAAAAGTTCAAATTGGTTGCACCGAGATTGAAAACCTAGATCGACTTAGTAATCTCGGTATGACTGAAATGGAGAAATCGGTCAGACCGAAAATCACAAAGAAGTTTTGGAAGTTTTAAGTCTATGACGAATCGGGGACTCTGAGTGCTCCTCACACAGAGTGGTTCGAATCTGACTTGATCAAATTTTGTGATGTAGCATGAATAGAGTTTGAGACGAGAAAAGCATAGATAGCTAGAGAAGGTTCTTAGGCATTCTTGTCCATCCACTTGGACAAAGAGAAAGAAACCAATCAATCAAAACAACAAGTGGATGTCCTTGAATGTGTAAAATATGCAACCAACATGCTCACACAATAAAATGACTAATGAAATATGTGCCAAAGCATGCACAACCAATTCTAGCATCTATCAAACAATTGGCGATGACTAGGTCATCTATATATGAGTATATTGACTTAGGAGTCAAATGAGAACATTTGATCATAGGTCATACTCATCGCTTAAGCTCAAGTGGGGTTACCACTTTTACATAAAGCATTTATGTGTTCACATCATTAGAGTTGCTTTGACTCAATTCTTAGAGTTAAGCTCCCCTAGATGTGAGATCCCCCTTAGAGGGATAAACTAACCTTGGGTTTTGTCGATGATGACTTCATGTAGGTGTTGAAGATGTGGATGCTCAATGTTGATGTAGATCTTTTGGAGCAATCCTTTGGAGTGAGTTGCACTTTCAATACCTACATGGGTTAGTCCACAAGGAACAAACAAGAATATCCATAGACATAGAGTGATGCACACACAAAATGATGTCCATGAAAACTTTAGGTTACCTTGTCCCTTGCCTTACCAACATGAGGGTTTGTGACTCCTTGAACTAGTGCAAGATATGGAAGTTGATTGCACTTTTCCTTGCCATAATGATATGAGTGAAAAATGTTGGCGGAGTCACCCTCAAGAACTCTCTAGTTCTTCTTCTTCTGGATCCACATCATCTTGATGGGAATCCTTGGTGTAGTAGTTGTGCTTGATGAAGTAGATCTTGACGTAGTCTTGGGAACCCACTTGACCAAGGCCTTAGGTGCTTCTTCAAATGCATCAATCTCCTCTTGAAGCTTGTCCTTGCCTTTGTTCTTGTGGTCTTGTGGTGGAAAATCATCTTGTGCTTGTGTTCCCTTGAAGGAAGTAGGATCATACTTCTCTTGTTGAGGAACAAACTTCATCTTGGGGTATTGATCTTCTTCCCACTCAACTCCATTGGCATTAAACTTTCGTTCAAAACCAACACCTTGATTCTTCTGGTGCCTTCCTTGCTTATGCATAATTTCCTCAAATTGCTTACTCGGCAAGGCTCTTGTATACACCTTTCTCTATAATTCCCTTCAATAAGCTATTTTCTTGCTCAAGTGTAACTTGGCTAAGAGAATCATTAGTGGAATCAAGAGAGCTACTAGAAGCAACAATATTGGATTTAGCATTGTTATTGTTACTACTAGAAGAAGAATCATTATTGTTCTTGTTACTAGAGTTGACTTGAGGCATGTAAGTAGATAAGAGTAAACGCTTGGCAATGTAAGAAGAACTTTTCTTACGAAGATCATTATTGATTTCCTTTAAGAACTCATGATCTTGCTCAAGATTGAGCTTTTCAAAGCGTAACTTCTCATGAGCCCTTAAAAGTTCTCGATGATCTTCGAAGATAGTTTCATGAGATAACTTAAGAGTGTTTAGTTCTTTAGTTAGACGCTCAATCTTCTCCTTATCATTGTCATTCGTTTCATCTTGATTAGCATGATTAATTGATGTTTCATCATAGTATTCATCACTAGAGTTGTCAACAAGTAAATCATCATCACCTAGCAAGTCATCTTCATCACTATTAAAATCAACATACTCGGGGTGTGTTACCTTAGGACCTTTGGCCATGAAGCATCTTCCAATTCCTTCATTTGGTGATTCAAATATGTCGTAGGAGTTGGTTGACACAAGTGCTAAACCGGCAACACCTTCATCTTGAGTGTATTCGGAGTCGGAGTGATAGCATCTCTCGGAGTGATTGTCAGAGTCAGAGCCGGATACCCATTCACCAAAATGAGCTTGATGTCTTCGCTTTGTGTAGCTCTTTGATGACTTTTCCTTCCTTTCCGAATCCTTGCTTCTCCGTGAGGGTCTTCGTTCAGAACGATCATCTCTACTCCTTCTCTCTCTTGGTGGTGATTCTTCTCTTCTACTTCTTCTCTTGGGAGAATCTTCTCTTCTTTTGTAGGGTGTCGTACAATCATTGGAATAGTGTCCGGGTCTCCCACAACTGTAGCATTTTCGCTCTTGACTAGAAGATCTTTTGTCATTGTAGGACCATGACTTGGAGCTTCTTTCTTTGCTTCTACTCTTGTAGAATTTGTTGAAGTTCTTCACCATTAAGCTCAATTCTTCATTGAAGGTTTGTTTCTCACTTGATGATGTGGGGGCTTCACATGAGGCTTTGTAAGCACCACTAGACTTGTTGTGAAGTTCCTCCTTATCCTTGAGTGACATTTCATGAGCAACAATTCTTCCAGTGACTTCCGTTGGCTTGAGATCTTTGTAATTTGGCATCATTTGGATCAATGTGCACACGGTATAATATTTTCCATCCAATGCTCTTAGGATCTTTTTGATGATGAATCTGTCGGTCATTTCTTCACTTCCTAAGCCGGCAATCTCATTTGTGATAAGAGCAAGCCTAGAGTACATTTCAGCGACACCTTCACCATCCTTCATTTTGAACTTGTCAAGCTGACTTTGGAGCACATCCAACTTGGATTCCTTGACGGAGTTGGTACCTTCATGCATATCAATCAAAGTATCCCAAATTTCCTTTGCACTCTCAAGACGACTGGTTTTGTTGAATTCTTCGGGGCACAAGCCATTGAAGAGGATATCACAAGCTTGAGCGTTGTATTGCAACATCTTCAACTCTTCCGCATTAGCTTCACGGTTCGGTTCTCTCCCATCAAAGAATTCACCTTGCAAACCAATACACACAATAGCCCAAACGGCGGGGTTATGTCCGAGAATATGCATTGTCATCTTATGCTTCCAACTAGCAAAATTTGTTCCATCAAAGTAGGACCTCTACGGTGATAATTTCCCTCGCTAGACGCCATACTCTCCTAGGTTGTGAAACCAAGGCTATGACCACCAAAAGCTATGGAAATCAAAGCAAATGGAGACCAAAGCTCTAATACCACTTGTAGGACCTTAAAGTATGTCTAGAGGGGGGGTGATTAGACTACTTGACCAATTAAAAACTTAACCTTTTCCCAATTTTAGACTTTGGCAGATTTTAGCTATCTTTGAACAAGTCAAGCAATCTTCATGCAATTCATGCAAGCATGCAAAGAGTATATAGGCAGCGGAACATAAAGCATGCAACTTGCAAGAATGTAAAGGGAAGGGTTTGGAGGATTCAAACGCAATTGGAGACACGAATGTTTTTGTCGTGGTTCCGATAGGTGGTGCTATCGTACATCCACGTTGATGGAGACTTCAACCCACGAAGGGTAGCAGTTGCCTGCACGAGTCCACGGAGGGCTCCACCCACGAAGGGTCCATGAAGAAGCAACCTTGTCTATCCCATCATGGTCGTTGCCCACGAAGGACTTGCCTCACTAGCGGTAGATCTTCATGAAGTAGGCGATCTCCTTGCCCTTATAAACTCCTTGGTTCAACTCCACAATCTTGTCGGAGGCTCCCAAGTGACACCTAGCCAATCTAGGAGACACCACTCCAAGAAGTAACAAATGGTGTGTTGATGATGAACTCCTTGCCCTTGTGCTTCAAATGATAGTCTCCCCAACACTCAACTCTCTCTCACAGGATTTGGATTTGGTGGAAAGAAGATTTGAGTGGAAAGCAACTTAGGGAAGGCTAGAGATCAAGATTCATATGGTTGGAATGGAATATCTTGGCCTCAACACATGAGTAGGTGGTTCTCTCTCAGAACTGGTAAGTTGGAAGTGTAGGTTTGTTACGATGGCTCTCTCCACGAATGAAGAGGAGGTGGAGGGGTATATATAGCCTCCACACAAAATCTAACTGCTACACACAATTTACCAAACTCGGTGGGAACGGATCATCAAACTCGGTCGCACCGATTTAGTAAACCTAGTGACCGTTAGGGTTTTCGGTGGACTGACATGCAACTCGGTAGGACCGATATGATTAGGGTTAGGGCATAACGTAATCTTGGTGAGACCGACATACAAACTCGGTGAGACCGAATTTGGTAATTAGCTAACCAGAGAGTTGGTCAGGTAAACTCGATGGGACCGATTCGCTCTTTCGGTGAGACCGAAAAGTTACGAAAGGGAAACAGAGAGTTTACATTGGAATCTCGGTGGGACCGATCACTAACTTTGGTTAGACTGAAACGTTACGAAGGGAAACAGAGAGTTTACGTTGCAATCTCGGTGGGACCGATCGCTCACTTCGGTTAGACCGAAATGTTACGAAGGGAAACAAAGAGATTACAATCCCATCTCGGTGAGACCGAGATCCCTATCGGTGAGACCGATTTGCCTAGGGTTTGTGGCAGTGGCTATGACATCTGAACTCGGTGGTGCCGGATAGAAAGAATCGATAGGGCCGAGTTTTAGTTTAGGTTTAGGTCATATGTGGATGTGAGAAAGTAGTGGAGGGTTTTGGAGCATATCACTAAGCACATGAAGCAAGAGGCTCATTAAGCAACACCTCATCCCTCCTTGATAGTATTGGCTTTTCCTATAGACTCAATGTGATCTTGGATCACTAAAATGTAAAATGTAGAGTCTTGAGCTTTTGAGCTTGAGCCAATCCTTTGTCCTTAATATTTTGAGGGATCCACTTTCATTATCCATGCCATGCCATATATTGAGCTTTCTGAAATATTTGTCTTGGAATAGTATTAGCTCAATGAGCTATATGTTGTTATGAATTACCAAAACCACCTAGGGATAGTTGCACTTTCAAAGCACCTCAAAGAGAGAAAGCCGAAAACTGACCGTCATGATATAGCGTGAGACTGGTCAACCACTCGATGACCCGCCGTAATCTTTAGGATTCCTCGCATTAACGAAGGGCCGTTTCTCGGCCGAGCACACACGCCTCGAATTTGGGTGGTAGCGGTGCCCCTAGGGGCTATATAGTAGCCCCACTGTCAAACTCCTATGGCTAAGTGAAAGTGATAAAGCATTATAGTCCGGTTGCCTAGTTCGCTGCGCTATCACCTCCTTAATAGGACCAAGACGTTGGATCAAGTGTGAAAATGCGCCTTCTACGAACACCCCCGCATTAAATGCATGGGCGCTGAAGCCGAAGACTGCCATCTTTCAGGTTATATACACATATACATTTACGGCCGCACATGAGGTATTTTAATTCTTGAAGGCACAAGTATAAAAAGCTTTTATATTCCCTCGAAACATTGTTTTACAATAATACATGTTATTCGAATATAATATCCTTCGAGCACTACGTCTCTCTTAAACGAGCGCCCTGCAGAACTTCCTGAAAATAGTGCTCGGCAGGTACTCGGCTCCTGTCCGAATCTTGGGATGCAATAGCGATGGCATTCATCTCCGCCCAGTATGTTTTGACACGGGCAAGAGCCATCCGCGCACCCTCTATGTACGCTGACCTCTTCATTGCATTGATATGCGGCACCGCACCAAGGAACGGTTGCACTAAGCTAAAATAACTCTTCGGCTCGGCCCTTTCCGGCCATAGATGACTCAAGACATACTTCATGGCGAGTCCGGATAACCTATTCAGCTCCGCCCACGCGGCCAAATGATCGGTTAATGGAAGTGGGCGCTCTGGATTGTGGAACTGCGACCAAAAAAGCTTTTCCACTTCGTGATCCTTTTGATCTCGGAAGTGTTCGGCCGCGTCAAAGGCACTCGCCGCCAAGTCCAGATAAGTGTCCGCCGCACTCCACAGTCGGTCCAACAGAGCATATTTAGGATCCCCGAACTTCATCCGCAACATAAAGGGCTTTCCAGCCGCGATATCTCCGGCCTGACGTAGCTCCTCCTTCATAGCTCTCATCGCAGAGCGAGTATCCTTGGCCTCGATAGTGGCCTTCTCCAGGTCCTTCTGTTCCGCCTGATCTTCTTTTTCAAGAAGCTTGCAGCGGTCGGCAGCATTTTTTAACTTCACAGCCATCTCGGCCATTTCCTTCTTGCTTCGGCAGTGAGCACCTGTTCGCTTTCAGCTCTTCACCGCCTTTAAGGCAGCCGCATCGCTTTCTGGCCTGCTCCTTGGCTCGAGCAAGTTACGCCCAAGGTTCTCCATGGCAGCGGCACCATCTGCATCAAGCACACATGTTGTAAGATACGGGCATCAAGCTCCTCTTACCAGGTGTCTTCGGAGAAATTACATACCTTGTGCCTCGTCAAGCCGCTTGTTGACAAGTGCGATGTCGGCATCTGCCACGTCAAGTTGCCGCTTTAGCTCGGCAAATTCATCAGCCCGGCTAGCCACCGAACACTTCGTCACCTACATACGAAGGGCGACATATTATACCAAGGATTATGATCCTCGGCGCGCCGTCATTTTTGACAACGCACCGAGTCTCAGGTGCTACTATCTACACAGGGTGCATCTTATATATGCGGAACTATCAAAAGGTACATCATTTTGCGTACCTCAAAACCTGTCAGTAAACTCCTGACGGCCTCGTACAACCCGCTCTCCGCGGATGAAATCCTTCCAATCATCGTACCCATCAACGCACGGTGTTCTTCTGAGATAGACGCTCGCCCGAGCAGATCCTTCAGCTCCTCCGACCGTGCACCAGACGGTGCCGGACTCGTCCGATGGCCTTTTTCGAAGGCCGGACACGGAGGGCTTTGGGGGGCCATACGACTGCCCTCCGGCCCTGCCGGATTCGGAGAAACCCTCCGTGACGACACCTCAGGGTCGCCCGCCTCGCAAGGCATACGGCAGGGGGAGGCGTTCCGCTCTCCATCATCTCCGGGCGAAGATCCCCTGAAGATGAGCTCTGCTGAGAAGGGCTGAGATCCGAACTACAAGGTAAAATTTCGGTTATCTTCCTCAGAAATAGAACAGGGATATCTCTCATTTTAAAACTCCCCTCTCTACTTACGGCTCAGTGGAGGGCTGATCCCCTTGGGGGCACAGTGCGGACGAGGCATCCCCCGGCGTAGGACCCTCAGACGAAGATTTCTTCCCCCGCTTTGAGACCATGGTCTCCGGGTCTTCAGAGGTGGTCCTCTTCTTCCCCTGGATAGAGGTATTCTCGATTCCTCCTTTTCTGACAGCCTCCTTCGGGGAGGCGGTAGCTTCCTTGTTCCCCGCTTCGCCTTCTTCCAAAGGCGCAACCTCCAACATCCTGGTTAACACGGGATCCGGCGTGGTCTCAGGGAGGGGGGCCGGACACCTGATTAGCTTTGCTTTCGCTATCCACTCATGTTTAAGGGATAGCTCTTTAAGGGCAATTTTATGATAAATATACGGATGGCGTGTCCGGATGCAGGGCTACTTACTTGAGTATCCGGCGATTGCAGCTCAGACTGCGTCCTCGGTCGAGTCTGAACACATTGCTTGTGATCCGAAGAACAATTTGTACATCTCCATGGGCGTCGCGCCGTAAAATGTTGGAGGGCTCGTGGTCCCTCCGGATTAAACTCCCACGGTGAGGGGGCGGCGTTTGTAGGGCAGGTGCGGCGAGTCAACATGACCTGTGTCACTACGACCAGATTGATGTCTCTTTCTAGGAGATCTCGAATGCGGCCTCGCAACAAGGGCACGCCCTTGGGCGGCCCCAGTGAAACCCT
Organism: Aegilops bicornis; assembly: GCA_021605145.1. Taxonomy (NCBI): domain Eukaryota; kingdom Viridiplantae; phylum Streptophyta; class Magnoliopsida; order Poales; family Poaceae; genus Aegilops; species Aegilops bicornis. Next base: position 77,116,691 of record CM038672.1, on the reverse strand, counting down.
TTATTGACCCATGACACTAGCTGTGGTGGGGACCCGAGCAGAAAGCAGGCGGCGCCACCCACTTGGTGCCCCTGGGAGCTGTGATATAAAACCACTCTTGTTGCCATAAGCTGGACTCCTCTTGAAAAGAGCCCTCGGGCCATGGAGCGTCGGCGTTCTTGCTTATAACAGCACCTCCGCACTCCGCGTGCTGCCCCTCGATCATCTTCGGCTCTACTTTGAAGGTCTTAAGCCACAATCCGAAGTGAGGAGTAATACGGAGGAAGGCTTCGCACACGACAATGAACGATGAGATGTGGAGGATGGACTCCGGAGCCAAGTCGTGAAATTCCAACCCATAATAAAACATGAGCCCCCTCACGAAGGGGTCCGTTGGGAAACCAAGCCCCCGAAGGAAGTGAGACGCAAACACCACGCTCTCACCAGGCTTGGGAGTGGGAATAACCTGCCCTTGAGCAGGCAGCTTATGCGAGATTTCGTCGGACAGATACCTGGCATCTCTTAGCTTTAGCACGTCTTCTTCCGTAACGGAGGAAGGCATCCACCGGCCTTGAAGGTCGGAACCGGACATCATCGAAGGTCCTGCGCTGAATCTGGAGCTTTGGGTGTTGGAACTCAAGGTGAGAGGCGGATTTGATTAAGATTGAAAGAAAGGAGTCGAGCCTTGGTCTCTTTATAAAGAGGTTGAATACCAAGAGCCCGCCCCATGACCGTTCGGGACTCGCCTTCGATGGAGGAGACATACCAACGGGCATGATTGGGTTACCCATGCTCGTATTGATGAGAATCCCGGAATAAGGGGACACGATCTCTGCTTTGACAAGACGTGCCAAGGAAACCGCCTCGCTAAGTGCGCTGAGGTGGGACAGTAAAAACGATTCGAATAAAGGCTTGGCCGTGGTGTGATGTCACGCTTTGGAATACGTCAGCATGATGGATTTGTGTAAATATTATTCTCTCTACGGTGGTATGTGGAACTTATTTTGCAGAGTCAGACACTATCCTTGTGTTCAAAATCTTCTATGGAGTATTTGGAGGAGGAACCCGCCTTGCAATGCCGAAGACAATCTGCGCGCCGGACTCGTCGTCATTGAAGCCTGGTTCAGGGGCTACTGAGGGAGTCCTGGATTAGGGGGTGTCCGGATAGCCGGACTATAACCTTTGGCCGGACTCTTGGACTATGAAGATACAAGATTGAAGACTTCGTCCCATGTCCGGATGGGACTTTCCTTGGCGTGGAAGGCAAGCTTGGCGATACGGATATGTAGATCTCCTCCCATTGTAACCGACTCACAGAACCCTAGCCCTCTCCGGTGTCTATATAAACTGAGGGTTTTAGTCCAGAGGACGAACAACAATCATACCATAGGCTAGCTTCTAGGGTTTAGCCTCTCTGATCTCGTGGTAGATCTACTCTTGTACCACCCATGTCATCAATATTAATCAAGAAGGAGTAGGGTTTTACCTCCATCGAGAGGGCCTGAACCTGGGTAAAAACATTGTGTCCCTTGTCTCCTGTTACTATTCGCCTAGATGCACAATTCGGGACCCCCTACCCCAGATCTGCCGGTTTTGACACCGACAAGTAGATCACTAGACAGCAGTCCAAATTATCCTTAGTGAGGACTAAGGAAATATTTCTCAATTATGGAAGTGATAAAAGAGCTCGTCGTAAAGAGTTACATTGATGCAAGCTTTTACACCGATCCAGATGACTCTAAGTCTCAATCTGGATACATATTAAAAGTGGGAGCAATTAGCTAGAGTAGCTTCGTGCAGAGCATTGTAGCAATAGAATATTTTGCAAAATACAAATGGCTCTGAATGTGACAGACTCATTGACTATACTTCTCTCACGAGCAAAACATGATCACACCTTAGTATTCTTTGGGTGTTAATCACATAGCGATGTGAACTAGATTATTGACTCTAGTAAACCCTTTGGGTGTTGGTCACATGACGATGTGAACTATGGGTGTTAATCATATACATATGTGAATATTGGTGTTAAATCACATGGTGATGTGAACTAGATTATTGGCTCTAGTGCAAGTGGGAGACTGAAGGAAATATGCCCTAGAGGCAATCATACATTTATTATTTATTTCCTTAATTCATGATAAATGTTTATTATTCATGCTAGAATTGTATTACCGGAAACTTAGTACATGTGTGAATACATAGACAAAACTTATAGTCCCTAGTATGCCTCTACTTGACTAGATCGTTAATCAAAGATGGTTATGTTTCCTAACCATAGACATGTGTTGTCATTTGATGAACGGGATCACATCATTAGGAGAATGATGTGATGGACATGACCCATCCGTTAGCTTAGCATTATGATCGTGTCAGTTTCATTGCTACTGCTTTCTTCATGACTTATACAAGTTCCTCATACTATGAGATTATGCAACTCCCGAATACCAGAGGAACACTTTGTGTTCTACCAAACGTCACAACATAAAAGGGTGATTATAAAGGTGCTCTACAGGTGTCTCCGAAGGTGTTTGTTGGGTTGGCATATATCGAGATCAGGATTTGTCACTCCGTGTTTCGGAGAGGTATCTCTGGGCCCTCTCAGGAATACTCATCACTATAAGCCTTGCAAGCATTGTAACTAATGTGTTAGTTGCGGGATGAAGTATTACGGAACGGGTAAAGAGACTTACCGGTAACGAGATTGAACTAGGTATAACGATATCGACGATCGAATCTCGAGCAAGTAACATACCGATGCAAAGGGAACAACTTATGTTGTTATGCGGTTTGACCGGTAAAGATCTTCGTAGAATATGTATGAACCAATATGAGCATCCAGGTTCCGCTATTGCTTATTGACCGGAGACGTGTCTCGGTCATGTCTACATAGTTCTCGAACCCGTAGGGTCCGCACGCTTAACGTTCAATCACGATTTGTATTATGAGTTTATGTGATTTCATGATCGAAGGTTGTTCGGAGTCCCGGATGAGATCACGGACATGACGAGGAGTCTCGAAATGGTCAAGACATAAAGATTGATATATTGGAAGGTTATATCCGGACACCAGAAGGGTTCCGAAGTGTATCAGATATCGCGGTTGGCGAGTGGGGACTCTACTGAATTCTCCCGGCAACAGGCCTACTCATGCATGTGGCCAAGTACTCGACCAATCCTGGCAAACAGGGGAGTGAGTGAAGAGAGAAGCCATGCCTTTTTCGATGTGAGGCAAGCGATGAACGAGTAGATGCTGCCCTTAGACCAATTTTCTCTTTCGGTAGCTGACACCGAGATGGGTAGCTCTTTAGATAGGGAGAGGAAAGACGTAACTAGACCGCAGAAAGAATAGAATCTTTCCGGTTGGTGTTCCGACATCCCGAATCAAGGTGGCTTTAGCGAACAGGCGTTTACATGAGATTAGTTGAGTAGGCTTGCCTTATCTGCTATAAGATAGCTAGTTGTGGGGCCTCTCATTCATCTCTATACCAGAACAATTAAGTAGGCCCAGCCCTTCTATCATCGGCCTTGTTGAACTAATTACCGTTGACCTTTACCAAGCCAGTTTCCTGTAGTTGACCAATACAGTTCGACCGATTGAGACAGCAGGGCGGATGTGACCGATGGGGTGGTTCACACGCGCGCAAACGAGCACCGGCCGCAACAGCAAGGAACTATGCTGTAATAACCCCTGCAACCCTCGGAGTTCTCTGACATTGGCTGGTTCTGGCCAAGCTGTCATGCCCTCTACCTTGCCTGTGATGGTGGAGCTAAATCAGCAGGTTTTATATATGGATCCCACCGGAACCCCCCGCGGAGTCAATGGGCCTTAATGGGCCCTAGTGGAGATAGGAGGGAATGGGCAAGTGGTGGGGCGCGCCACCCCTAGGAACAAACCGAATTGGTTTAGGGTTTGGGGGCCGGCCCCCTCTTTCCTTCTTCTCTCCTCCTCCTTCCTCTTTCTCCTAATAGGAATAGGAAAGGGGGGGAGCCAAACCTACTTGGAGTAGGACTCCCTGCCCTTGGGCGCGCCACCCCTTGGCCGGCCTCCTCCTCCCTCCCTCCTTTATATACGTGGGAGGGGGGCACCCCATAGACACACAAGTTGATCTTTTAGCCGTGTGCGGTGCCCCCTCCACAGTTACACACCTCGACCATACCATTGCGGAGCTTAGGCGAAGCCCTGCGCCAGTAGCATCGTCATCACCGTTGCCACACCGTCGTGCTGACGGAACTCACCCTTGGCTCAACTGGATCAAGAGTACAAGGGACGTCATCGAGCTGAAGTGTGTTGAACGCGGAGGTGCCATACGTTCGGTACTTGGATCAGTCGGGTCGTGAAGACGTACGACTACATCAATCGTGTTGTCATAACGCTTCCGATTTCGGTCTATGAGGGTACGTGGACACACTCCCCCCTCTCGTTGCTATGCATCACATAGATAGATCTTGCGTGATCATAGGAAATGTTTTGAATTTATAGCGTTCCCCAACACCAAGACGTCTTCAAAATAGCGCTCCAGCGTACGGTGGACCTTGTCTCCGGGCAGACCTTCAACGGCCACGCTGGCGGCCTTCATCTTGGCCCAGTGCATCTTGACACTGGCAAAGGCCAGCCGTGCACCTTCTATACATGACGACCGCTTGACCGCATCAATACGGGGCAGTGCGTCAACAAGTCGCTGCGCTAGGCCAAAATAGCTGCTCGGAACGGGTCCGGTTGGCCACAGTCGGACTATGACGTCCCTCATGGTCGATCCGGACATCCTATGCAGCTCGGCCCACCGCACCATCTGGTCACTTAAACTCGCTGGGCGCTCCCGCGCCTCAAACTGTGACCAGATTAACCCCTCCATTGCATGTCCACCCTGAGCCCGGAAGAACTGCGCAGCGCCGGCAGTACTCTTCGGAAGATCCGCAAAGACATTTGGAACATTCCACAGCCGCGTGATTAAAACATACTTAAATTATCGAATTTACTCCGTAAAAGAAAAGGCTTCCAGCCGCTCTTTGCTCTGCTTGATGGATCTCCTCGCGAGCCACTCGGGATTCGACCCGTGCTTCTTCGGGCTCTTTAAGGGCCTGGGAAAGATCGGTCTCCTGAGTTTTGCTCCTCTCCTCTAGGGACTCCCACTTGTTGACTGCGTCCTTGAGCAACCGCTCCAATTCGGTCACCTGCTCCTCATATTGGCAGCGGGCAGCCTGTTCGGACTTCAAGTCCCCGGCCTCCTTGTTCACCCTTGTCTGCTCTTGGGCCTAGGTAAGTTCACCCCTAAGGGCCTCCATCGCAGCTGCACTACCTGCAATCATACACACGCGCATGTGCTTTAACTCTAGATGTACGGTCATGAACGACATGTTTTCATAACATACCCTGCGCCTCATCAAAACCCTTGTCAATGTTGACAAGATCGTGCTCGGCCAGCCCCAACTTGCATTTAAGTTCGGATACTTCGGCGGCCTGGGCAGTCGCCGCTAACAGTGAAGCCTACATTTTAACATATGACAGTATATTAGCTTCTGCGAAAAATATTGATCCTCTGTCCGCCCCCTGTTTTTACAAAAGGGACGATCATAGTCTCAGGGGCTGCTATCTATACGCAGGTATCTTTTCATATGAAAAGCAGTCAGGAGTATTGCATTGCATACCTCGAAGCCTGTTAGCAGGCTAGTGAAGGCCTCGTTCAGTCCGTTCTTGGCAGACTGGACCTTTTCAACCACCACACCCATCAGGTGCGGTGCTCGTCCATGATGGAAGCACGTTGTAGCGCCTCCATCAGTGTATTCGGCGCCTCCGGGTCAGCGGATGTTGCAACGGGAGTGGGCACTCCTCCCTCCCTCGAGGAGGGTTGCTTATTCAACTCCGGAGCCATTTGGGTTTCCAGAGTAGTGCCCGGCTGGCGGACGGACTGGTCTACACCCCCGCCGTCAGCCCTTGAGGGGGTTGTCACCCCCGTGTTTTCGGCAGCCGAAGTGTTACCTTCGGACGCCGTTTTGGCGGCTTCCCGTATCACCTTGTGCCCCGGTGAGGCCCTTCAGGACAACACCTCGGAGTCGTCCCTGGTGATAGGTGGGGAGTCTCGCGAGGGCGACTCGCTCTCCATCATCCTCAGATCCAAAGAGTTCCCCTCCGAAGATTACTGGGGAAGATCGCGGGACGGCCTACACCATTCAAACCGTTAATACCATTATCATTAAAACCGGACTTATGTACGTCATCTCGGGAAACTTACTTCGGCAAGGGGCTTCGGCTTGGAGCGCCACTGGGGAGTGGCCTCGGTGTCTGAATCCGAGATTTCTGGGAGGGACATTCTTCCGCTTTTGGGCGCTCCCGCCTCTGGATCTTCGGAGGCCGCCCTCTGCTTCTTCTTACCCTTTGGGGAGGGGTTGCTGTCGGCCTCCTCCTCCTCTTCGTCTTCATCCTCCTCGGAGGAGTGGTTTTCGGTCTCTCCGGACACCGCGTCCGAAGTACCTTTGCGACGGAAGCCACCTTTGGCTTCCTTGTCCTTCTTCCGGACCTTCTTCTCCGGCGCTTGATAGGGCGCCGGGACCAGCGTCCTCATTAAAAGAGGATCTACTGGGTTTTCAGGCAATGGAGCTGGACATCTGATCCATTCCGCCTTGTTCGCCCAACCCTGTTTGGCAGGATGAAATTCTCAGTGCACCCCCTCTTTTGATTAATGAACTATGTTCAAAAAAGTAGCACTTACTGGGAAGGCCGGATGATTGCAGTCGAGACCGATGTCTTCGGACATCTCTGGCCACGACTTTTGAGTCTTGAAGAGTAGCTTCTAGATTGCTTCGTGCGTCGTGCCTAAGAATCGCTTTAGGGTTCGTGGTCCTTCCGGGTTGAACTCCCACATGCGGAGAGGCCGGTGTTGGCAGGGAAGGGACCGACTGATGAGCATCACCTGGATCACATCTGTGAGGCTGGTGTTCTTCTCTACAATATTTTTGATGCGCTTCTTCAGCATCAGCACCTCATCGGATGATCCCCAATCCAAACCCTTATTGGTCCATGATGCATGCCGCAGTGGAGATCCAGATCTAAATGCAGGGGTGGCTGCCCACTTGGTGTCGCGGGGTTCAGTGATATAAAACCACTCCTGCTGCCATATCTTGACGGTCTCCACAAAGGCTCCTTTGGGCCAGATGACTTTGGGAAGCTTGCTTACCATGGCGCCGCCACAATCCGCCTGTTGCCCATCGAGCACCTTCGCCTTCACATTGAAAATTTTGAGCCATAGGCCGAAGTGTGGAGGGATGCGGAGGAGTGTCTCACACACGACGATAAATGCTGAGATGTGGAGGAAGGAATTCGGCGCCAAATCATGAAAATCCAACCCGTAATGGAACATGAGCCCACGGACAAAGGCGTGTAGAGGAAACCCTAGTCCGCGGAGAAAGTGAGGGAGGAATATAACCCATCCACCGGGCTCTAGAGTAGGGATAAACTGCTCTATGGTAGGGAGTCTGTGTCTGATCTCCGTTGTCAAATACCTCGCCTCCCGAAGCTCCTTGATGTCCTTCTCCGTCACGGAGGAGGCCATCCACTTGCCTTGCGAGCCGGATCCGGACATGGCTGGAGTGGTTGGTGGCGAGGGGAAAGTTTGGAACCTGGGCGCTGGAGCTTGAGAACAGATGGGCTGAGGAGGAAGAAGGCGTGGTGTAAAAAGATGGATCCTTATCTTCTTATAAAGGCAGTGAATATCAAGCGTCCCCTCACAAGCCTTAAAACTCGCCTATTCCAAAGGGGTTGTGCGAATTGCATGATTGGATTACCCAAACCCCTATTGATGAGAATCCTGCAATAAAGGGACACGATCTCTGCTTTGATAAGACATGTCAGTGGCCGCGCCTCGAAACGCGAAGCGGGAGGCTGAAAAATGATTCGGAATGATAATAAGGCCAGAACATAACGTCTCGCCGAAAAAGTTGTCAGTAGACGTGACTTGTTTTGTTTAAATGTTTTGCCCTTATGGTTCAGGGTTGTAACTATTATGCAGAGCCGGATATAGCTCTTTTGATCAGCTACTTTGAAGTGTTCGGAGGAGGAACCCGCCTTGCAATGCCGAAGACAATCTGCGCGCCGGACATGTTGTCATTGAAGCCTGGTTCAGGGGCTACTGAGGGAGTCCTGGATTAGGGGGTCCACGAGCGTCCGGGCTATGTGACGTGGGTCGAACTGGTGGGCCGTGAAGATACAAGATAGAAGGCTTTCCCCCGTGTCCGGATGGGACTCTCCTTTGTGTTTGAATATGAAGATTCGTTTCTCTGTAAACCGACTCTGTACAACCCTAGGCCCCTTCGGTGTCTATATAAACCGGAGGGTTTAGTCCGTAGAGGCAATCACAATCATACATGCTAGACATCTAGGGTTTAGTCATTACGATCTCGAGGTAGATCAACTCTTGTAACCCCTATACTCATCAAAGTCAATCAAGGAGGAAGTAGGGTATTACCTCCATTAAGAGGGCCCGAACCTGGGTAAACATCGTGTCTCCTGCCTCATGTTACCTTCGATCCTCAGACGCACAGTTCGGGACCCCCTACCCGAGATCTGCCGGTTTTGACACCGACGGCCAACATGTACGGAGAGTGGTGGCGAGCCCTTCTGCACCTCCCGGGCGGATCCGGCTGCCTAGAATGCCAGAATGGCAGGCGGGCGGGCTCGGTGCTGATGCAGCAGCGTGAGCGGTTGTTAGGGAGAGGATGCAGGCGGCGCCTTGGAGGGAAGGGAAGGCGGCGGGTAGAGGCGGAAACGGTCTTTGCCGTGGTGTGGAGGAGAGATGGCGGGGCGGGGATAGGAGGAGGCAACGACGCTGTGGAGGGAAGCGGAGGGGGTGGCTGTTCTGCGATGAGAGAGCTACATGAACGAGTTGCTGTGAGAGAGTGAGAGGAATGAGCCGCCGTGCTGGGTGCAGTGAGAACAAAGTTGTTTATCAATTACTTTTTATATAGAATAGATGAGAAACGAGCAGCTTATGCGATGAGATAAGGTTGTTATGCTATGCTGACCTAGAATTCATCATTAGAGACTAACACATATGCCCGTGTGTTGCAACGGGGGATAATATAGTATGCATTTAAAGTCAGTGGGAATTATATGTGCAAGCAAAACCCTATATGCACACGAAAAGAGGAACATTTAGCTGCTCGATTTCGCCGCATGTGAAGGAATCAGTCCGCAAATTTTCCATTCATTGATCGAGGGCATTTAGGAGTTTTGTTACGTCATCGTACACCAGAGAAGACCCTCTGTGCACATGTAAAACGCGACCAAATATGAAAGGGAAAATCTTTTTAAATTCACAAACATTTTCTGAAAACACCAGCTTTTTAATACATTAACATTATTTGACTTTGTGAACATTTTTTAAAAATGGGAACATGTGCTGAAAATACATAAGTTCTTTAGAAAATATGTATCTTTTATACAACACATTATTTTTAATTATGAAAATTTCACTAAAACAAGAATATTTTTTGAATTTGGAGCATTTTTGAAATGTCGTTTTCTTTCTCGACATCTCGAACAATTTTGGAAGACAATATTTTTTTGAAAAAATGGGAAATTTTTGTAAGTTTCGAATATTTTTCAAATAGCAACAATATCTTGGGATTCTTACCATTTTCAAAAATTTGTTTTCTTAAGACCAAACTTTTTTGAGAATTTTTAATTTACAAAATAAACTCTAAAAGAAAAACAAACTTGGAAGCGAAAAAAGATAGGGAAAGGAGAATAAAAATAGAAGTAAAAGACAGAAACAAAAAAATGGGCATTGGTTGTCCTATGCGAAACTCCGAATAAAAAACATGAACATTATTTGAATTTGTGAACATTTTTTTAAAACGGAAACATGTGTTGAAAATTCATAATATTTTAAAAAAATGTGTATCCTTTGTACACCAACATTATTTTTAATTTTGAATATTTCATCAAAATAAGAATATTTTTTGAATTTGGAGCATTTTTATAATGTCGTTTTCTTTTTAGACATCTCAACAATTTTGAAAAACAATATGTTTTTTGATAAAATGAGAAACTTTTTGCATGTTCCAAATATTTTTTGAAATTGCAACAAAATTTTGGAATTCTGAACATTTTCAAAAAATTGTTTTTTATTCTAAAAGTTTGTTGGGGATTTTTAATTTACGAAATAAATTCTAAAAGAAAAATAAACTTGTAAGGCAAAAAATAGATACGAAAATACTAATAAAAGTAGAAGTAAACCACAAAAACAAAGAAAAATGGGCCAGCCCAATATTGGTTGTACTGAGCGAAATTTGACTATTTGTCGCCCTGTGCGGAAAATAGAATTTTCCCATATACTTGGGAAAAATAGTGGGCTGGCTTCGCTGAGCCATAGCATGCGGCCCACGTATGAAAACTCTTTTTCTAACAGCCAAACACATAAAAAATAGTGTCACCTTTGATAGAAAAAAAATTGGCGGTGAACGGATGAAAAATTTGATGAAACGCACCTTGCATTATTAGTAGGTATAGATATAGATATAGAATAGAGCCACAAGTTACAAACTGAAGCTACTATAAAAAATCAGATAAGAGACCCTTGCCTGATTTTTTTTACGAGGAACCCTTGCCTAATCTTAAACTGAGGTCTTACGAATATTACACAAAGAGATACCAAAGAATATAAATTAATAGATAGCCCATAAGATTGAATCTCAGCGACGCGGCATATATGGAGGGAGGTTAACAGCTACAAAGAATCATTCCTCAATAACAACAAAAACTACTAAGAAGTGGGCATAAAGCGCCGCTAGGCAAGCAGGACACAAGAACCGAAGGTGCTGATCAAAGCGGTCAACTGAGGTCAGTCCTGCCGTTTTCCGAGCGCTCTTCAAAATTGCAACAGAAACAATATTGTGTACACTCGGTTAGTCGAGTGTTTTATAGATCATCCATCTATTAAAGATTTGTCGCGGGACGTCCACAAGGTTCAATTAATTGCCGCAACATCAATCCAAACTATTCGTCTATTTCTTCCCCGGGTCCCCATAAGAAGATGGTGTAAATTAACAAACCCCATGGGGTTCCAGGTATAGCATGTGGTCTACCTAGTGACACCCCAAATGAATCTGAAAGTGCGTTATATCGACTAGAGGGGGGTGAATAGGCGATTTTTATGATTTCTTCACTAAGGAATTTGCTGGTGAGGAAATTCCTTACGAAGAACTACTTGCAGCGGAATAAGTACTCAGATGTAAACATAACAGAACACAAGCATGGTCATCATGATAAAATGAAGACAAGCACGGAGTACAGAAAGCGTAAGCAGAGGATAACACAGAAAGAAGACGGACACACTGAAGAAATTGAACTGAGGAAATTGAGAAAGTCTCCAGTCGAAGTCTTCAAACATATATGAACAAGCACACAACAACAGAACTGAGGAAATGAAAGAGATGAGGAAATAGAACCAGTAACCTTGGTGCAGACAATGATTTGGTAGACCAGTTCCAACTGCTGTCTCAGTTGTACGTCTGGTTGGAGCGGCTGAGTATTTAAACTTGAGGACACACAGTCATCACCGTATTCTCCTTGAGCTAAGGTCACACAGACCTCGCCCAATCACCCGTGGTAAGTCTTCAGGTGACTTCCAAACCTTCACAGACTAGGTCACTCGGTGATCCACAATTCCTCTTGGATGCTCTAGACCTTGAGGCCTAACCGTCTGGAAGAAGCACAGTCTTGAAAGGTAACAAGCATCGGATCCATGCAGGATCAATCTCTTCAATGATTCTCAATCACTTTGGGTTTGTAGGTGTTGGGTTTGGGTTTTTCCTCACTTGATGATTTTCGCTCAAAGTCCTCGGAGGATGGGATGCTCACAAATGACAAGTGTCTGTTTCTCTCGGAGCAGCCAACCAGCTAGTGGTTGTAGGGGGCGGCTATTTATAGCCTAGGGAGCAGCCCGACATGATAAGACATAAATTCCCTTCAATGATATGACCGTTAGGTGGGTAGATATTTTGGGACAGCCGCACGTGACAAAGAACGGTCGGAATTTTGACTCTCAAATTCCTCGGGGCTATCATGTTCCTCCTTTGTGTAGGCAATCCGCCTTTGGCGAATTCCTAACTCCTCGGTCGAGAACAAATTCCTCGGAGACCGGAAGAACTTCGTCTACATCCTTTGAAGAATATGACTGAATCAGTATGAGATTTCCAATGGCTTCACTCGAAGAGATTGGTAGGTGTAGGTTTTTGAGTTGAGCATCACTTTGAAATTTTTCCTTATTATTTCCTAGACCCACATTATCAGTTCGGTGTTTCCTATGTATCAAGAAAGAGAAAATGAAACTACAAAAACAAAAGTCTTCACGCTTCATGTTCCTTGGATGATTGCCAAGTCTTCAAGGTCACACCAATTTCTTCACTTTCAAAGTCTTTAGAAATCCATAGTCTTCAGTTGAAGAACTTCATTTTTAGGGGCCGACTTTCTCTGTAAATATCAAACTCCTCATAGACTTATAGACCTGTGTACACTCACAAATGCATCAGTCCCTTAACCTATAAGTCTTCAATACACCAAAATCACTAAGGGCACTAGATGCACTTACAATCTCCCCCTTTTGGTGATTGATGACAATATAGGTTAAGTTTTCAACGGGATAAATATATGAAGTGTAAATACTGATGTTGAGGAATTTGATTGCAAGATATAGAAGAACTCCCTGAAGATGTGCATAGTGAGGAATTTGCTTTTGAAGCAATGCACACTTGAAGAGTGTAATCATGGAGATCTCCCCCTATATCTTGTAATTCATACACGCATTTGACATATAATGTGAAGAATTTGAAATGCATGATGAAATATGGTGACTGATGTAATTCAGCATGCGTGCATTGACATTAATGAGGAATAAGCATGTAGAAGAACTCAGGAAAAGTATCAGGCCACCATAGAGTTTAAGATTACAACTCGATCCAGCAAAGTCATCAAAAGAACGAGAGTTGTAAATTAGAAAAAAAACGCCCATATAAGATAGACCCACTTGAAGACTAACTCAAATTTCTCCCCCTTTTTCATCGAATGACCAAAAGGGTTGAAAAATGAGGACTAACGCCCCTGAAGAATATCATGATGATGGAGGAGCGCCAGCGTTGTTGGGGTCCTGAGTCGTTGTAGGGCCTGCCGCAGTGTCATCCAAGTCTTCAAACTCGTCTGTGTCGCGTGATGAAGAATATGAACTGGCGACCAAGGAAGGAACCTTGACCTTCTTGAATTTCTTCGGTGGAGGAGCAGACCAGTCAAAATCTTCCTTGAAGCCCATTTGCTTTAGATCTTCTTCACCATAGAGATGTGACAGAATAGCCCATGTGCGATCAAAAACTTCATGGACGTAGTAGTGGTTTTTCTTTACTGCATTATGCGTAGAAGTCATGTTGTGAAGAATAGAGCCAAACTGACGCTTAACCCATTTGTGGTTTTGATCCACCTGATGGTGAAGACTTAGAAGCAGCTCTCGGTCAGTCATCACACGAGGAGCAGTGGCTTGAGGATTTGGCTTGGATGCATTGGCAGCAGAATCATGAGTGGCAGAGTCATCATTGGTGGAATAAGATGCATCTTTGCGGAACTGACCATCCAATGGACGAATACCTTCATCGATAACAGCTGGTGCCTTGCCCTTCTCATCAGCTGAGGAATATGTTCGCTTGAGGATTTCAATCGGAGGCAAGTAGCTGAGGTGATTCTGAAAGTCAGCTTTGTAGTTGAGTGAAGACCTTGTTCTAAGGAATCTCATAATCCAAGGAGCATAAGGCTTCGGCTCAAACGGTGAAAGTGCAACATTTGCCAGAGTCCTCATGAAGAAGTCATGATAATTGATAGGGATGCCATGCATGATGTTGAATAGCATATTCTTCATCATCCCAATAATTTCCTCATCGGATGAGTCATGGCCTTTGATAGGACTCATAGTGTTCGTCAGAATGCAATAGATGGTTCTTGGCACATACGACAATTCCTTCACGAGGAATTTGGTTCGTGGGGCTTGACCAGGCTTCATGAGCACTTGCATGTAATGAGCAGTGAGTTCAGGCTCATCGTCTGCATAACGGCGCCCGTCGGTGGAGGACTGACAAGGTGGCACGAAGCAATTCAGAGGCCGGTGCCTTGTAGTGAGTGTTTTCGGTCATCCAGTCCAACACCCAAGAGTTGATGTCATCAGCATCACCTGTGATATGCAGCGTTGCGTAGAACTGAAGAATGAGCTCTTCATTCCAGTCAACTATGTCTGAGCAAAAGTTGAGCAAGCCTGCATCATGAAGCATACTGAGGACTTGAGAGAAGCAGGGCATTGATTCCATGTCCACATGAGGAATATGCTCATGGTCGAAGACTTTGTCCTTATTGAACAACAATGAAGAATAGAAGCTATCCTGGCTGGCAGTCCAGAACCGCTTCCTTCTAAGACGAGCATTGTCATAAGGGTTGAAGTCAATGAAGAACACATGCTCGCCGAAGAAATCATCAACCTTGAATTTCTGCTTCTTTGAGAAGGGATCCTTTGGCTTGGGCTGAGGAGTGTCAGTCAATTGCATCACCACCTCAGGAATCACAATCTCAGGATCTAGGACTGAGAAATTTCAGGATCTTCTTCAGCTGCAGCCTGGGTCTTCAATTCTTCATTTACAATTTCTTCAGCACTAGTGGCTGGAATTTCTTCATTGACAGACGGGGTTGCATGAGGTTCTTCAGATCCCATTTGTACTTCAGTAGCAGCTGAGGACTGAGGAATTGCTTGAAGTGGAGTGAACATTGGTGAGTTGGGGTGCTGACTTTCCCAAAAATCATCATTTAGCACAGGTGTGGTACAACCAATGTCCACATCCTCATTTTCCATTTCTTCAACACTGGCCTCTTCAGCTGTGAACTGAGGCATAGGCGAGGATACAACTGGTGTTGAAGGGATTTCATCCACTTCAATTTCTTCATCCAACTGCTCTGATGAAGCAGAAGGATTCTCTTCATCAGATTCGCTTAGAATCACATAATCTTCACCAAAAGGAACAAGGTCCTTTGATGGCATGAATGAGACAGGAACGACATCAATTGGGTTGTGAAATGAGCTTGTCAAAGGCTTCATCTTCTTCGGAGCTGAAGAATCTGATGAAGTTGATGCTTTCATTTTCTTCACAGTTGCATGCTCTGCAGCCTTGGTCTTCTTCGCATCTGATGCAGATGGAAGGATCGGAGTTGGTGTAGGCACAGGAGGTGCAGAGGGCTTTGGTTCAGTTTCTTCAGACGCAACTGATGCAGTTGCCCT
The DNA here is from genome assembly GCA_021605145.1 of Aegilops bicornis. Lineage (NCBI taxonomy): Eukaryota > Viridiplantae > Streptophyta > Magnoliopsida > Poales > Poaceae > Aegilops > Aegilops bicornis. The sequence continues at coordinate 77,101,414 of CM038672.1, read as the reverse complement.
GACTTCTTCACTTTCTTCAGGAGCACCACTAGTGGATGCCCTGGCAATTTCTTCAGCGGCTGGAATGGAGTCATCAGCCCTGGTACTTTCATTTTCTTCAGCAGCCTGATTGTCATCAGCGGTGTTGGCATGTTCTTTAGTGGGCTGAGCAGATGCTTCAGCCGGAGTAACTTCAATGTGCACAGGAGGAGCAACACTTGAAGTGAATTTCTTCATCATATTGACGAACCGGACCTTGGCGCCCTTCCAATCAGCATAGTAGCGATTGAATTCATCACTCAGTTGCTTGATTTCAGCTTGCAGGCAACGAGTTGATCAGGGGTAAGATTGAGGACATTGTCCTTGAGGCAGCGCTGCTTCTTGTACTGCGCTTTCTTCAGCCTTCAGCCTTCTTCAAATTTCCACTTCTCTTCCTCAATGAAGGCAGTCAGAACATGACTTTGACCAGGAGTGGGGTTCATCTCCGGCAAAGGCGTGTTAGTGTCCTTGTGCCATAGGTCAATGAAGTCGAGGATCAGCTTTGGATCCAATAGCATTGGCACATTGCTGCCTTTGGCTCTAGCGGCCCTGGCCTGCCTGTCTCTGATGATTTTGGCAAGTTCTTCATCATCAGCCTCATCGTCATCAGAGGGCACTTGGAAGGTGACCTGCTTCTTGTGAGGACTTGGTCGAAGGCCTCGTCCAGCAGTGGCCTTTGTCTAAAGCAGAGAGGGGCCAGCTGAGGAACTTGCAGATGCTCCTAAGGCAATAGAGATGCCTGTAGTCCTTTGGCACGTGGCGAGATGCACAGGTGCAGAGGATTTGGTCGGAGCAGCTGAAGACTTTGTCGGAGGAGCTGAGGACTTTGAAGGAGGAGGAGCAGTTTGAGGAATTGGCCGTGAGGGCTTTGAAGAATCTGGCCTTCAGGGCATTGCTGAGGAACTTGGCCGTGACGGCATTGAGGGGGAAGCACTTGACTTATGCGCAGGCTTCTTAAGCATCGCCTTCCTCGGCTTACTAGCAGAGGCCTCAGCAGCAGTAGCAGCAGCAGAGTTGTAAGTGCATCTAGTGCCCCTTAGCGATTTTGGTGTATTGAAGACTTATAGATTAAGGAAGTAATGTGTTTATGAGTGTACACAGGTCTATAAGTCTATGAGGAGTTTGATATTTACAGAGAAAGTCGACCTCTAAAAATGAAGTTCTTCGGCTGAAGACTTTGATATTCTGAAGACTTTCTGAAGACTTTGAAAGTGAAGAATTTGGTGTGACCTTGAAGACTTGATATTCATTTGAGGAACATGAAGCGTGAAGACTTTTGTTTTCGTTGTTTCGTTTTCTCTTTCTTGAGTCATAGGAAACACCGTACTGTTAAAGGGGGTCGAGGAAATACTAAGGAAAAATATCCATGTGATGCTCAACTCAAAATCCTACACCTACCAATCCCTTCGAGTGAAGCCTTTGGAAATCTCATACAGTTCAGTCAATTTCTTCAAAGGATGTAGACGAAGTTCTTCCGTCAGAGGAATTTGTTCGGCCCGAGGAGTTAGGAATTCGCCAGATTGATTGCCTACACAGTGTGGACCATGATAGCCCGAGGAATTTGAGATTCAAATTTCCGGCCGTTGCTGTCTGCTACCGACTGTCCCAAAATATCTTATCCACCTAACGGTCATATCATTGAAGGGCATTTATGTCTTATCATGTCGGGCTCCTCCCTAGGCTATAAATAGCCGCCCCCTACAACCACTAGCTGGTTGGCTGCTCCGAGAGAACTTGACACTTGTCATTTGAGAGCAACCCATCCTCTGAGAACTTTGAGCGAAAATCATCGAGTGAGGAAAAACCCCAAAAACCAAACCCCTACAAACCCAAAGTGATTGAGCATCACTGAAGAGATTGATCCTGCGTGGATCCGACGCTTGTTACCTTTGAAGACTGTGCTTCTTCCAGACGGTTAGGCGTCATGGTCTAGAGCATCCAAGAGGAATTGTGGATCGCCGAGTGACCAGGTATGTGAAGGTTTGGAAGTCGCCTGAAGACTTACCACGAGTGATTGGACGAGGTCTATGTGACCTTAGTTCAAGGAGAATACGGTGAGGACTTGGTGTCCTGAGCTGCGTGCTTTCGGCTGGGTGTCCGCAAACCTTGTGTGTCCTCGAGTTTAAATACTCAGCCGCTCCAACCAGACATACAACTGAGACAGCCCAACTGGTTCTATTTCCTCAACTCTTTCATTTCCTCATTACTGTGTTGAGTGTTCATTCATATCTGTGTTTGAAGACTTTGACTGAAGACTTTCTCAATTTCCTCAGTTCAATTTCTTCACCGTTTGTCTTCATCTTGTGTTATCATGTGTTTACGCTTTCAGACTGTGATTGTCTTCATTTCATCATGATGACCATGCCCGCATTCTGTTATGCTTACTTACGAGTACTTATTCCATGCAAGTAGTTCTTCACTTAGGAATTTCCTCACGCATAAATTCCTCATTGAAGAATTCATAAAAATCGCCTATTCACCCCCTCTAGTCGATATAACGCACTTTCAATTGGTATCAGAGCAAGGTACTCCCTTGTTCTGTGTGATTTTGGTTTAACCACCTGGAGTTTTAGTTATGTCAACCGCAGGTATGATCAAGGTCTCCGCTGGGTGTCCTCCCTCTGATGGGACGGACTACCCCTACTGGAAGAACAAGATGCGAATGCATCTTGAGGCAATTGACAACGATCTCTGGTATGTTGTGGAAAATGGTGTTCCCTCAGTCACACCTTCTCTGAATGCTGCTGATGTGAAGAGATTCAAACAACTCGATTCTCAAGCAAAGAATATCATATGTGGCCATTTGAGTAAAGGACAGTATGGAAGAGTGAGTGCTTTGGAAACTGCAAAGCTTATCTGGGATAGGCTGTCCAAAGTAAATGAAGGAGTCTCAACTCAGCGGGACTCCCGAGTTGATGTTCTTCGGAATCTCTTCAACCGCTTCAAAAGACTCGACAATGAAAATGTTCAACAAACCTTTGATCGCCTCACTGACATCTCAAATGAGCCTCAAGCGCGTGGTGCCACTGACATCACCGACCATGAGGTGGTGAAGAAATTGTTGAGATCGCTTGATTCCTCATTTGATACTCGCACTAATGATACAAGAGCGTCCGACTACAAGTCACTTGATCCAGGTGATATCCTCGAGAGGCTAAATACTCATGAGTTCCAGCTTCTTTGAAAAGAGAGATCTCTATAGTTCTAGCTATGGTAAACCACGTGCCACGAAGGCCTAGGGCTGTGTCTCAATCTGATTGTGAAGACTCGTAGTAGCCTTGGAGATCCTGAAGAATTGAGCGAGGAGCTAGCACGCTCGTGAAGAAATTCCAGAAGTTCTCAAGACGTGGCCGCTTTGGAAAATCCTCAAGGAGCAGTGATTCCACATCCAGTGACTATAAGAGAAGACTTTGCCACAAATGCAAGAAACCTGGTCACTACATTCAAGATTGTCCTCAATGGGAAAAGGAATTAAAGAAGAAGAAATACAAGGATTACAGTTCTGATGACACTAAGAAGAAGAAGAAATCATCGAAATCTTCATCATCAAAATCCTCAAAGCCTTCTTCTCACAAGAAGAGCAGCTCCAAGAAGGCTCGGGCATTCATTGGCAAGGAAATGGACTCTGAAGCTTAATCTGAGGAACATGAGGAAGAGGAGGCATCAGAAGAATCCGAGTCTGGCTCTCGCTACTGCTTTCGTGAGCAAGTCCATCTTCAACTTAAAGAAAATGACCTCACCAACAAAGCTGATGAAGATAGTGATGACTATGCTCCCACCTATTGCTTCATGGCAAAGGGTGTCAAGGTACTCAAATATACCTCCTCTGAATCTAGTGAAAATGAATCTGATGAAGATCTCAAGCCCAGCTACTCTAAACTTGCCAAAATTGCTGTAAAACAACAAAGGGCTTTTGAAAAGGCTCAAAACATGCTCGATAAAAGTGATGATATGTTAGGTGAAGAAATGGATCGCACTAAGGCCCTGACTGAAAATCTTCAGAGACTTCAGTCTAGGTTTGACAGCCTTCAAGGTCATCATAACACTCTCTTGTCTGATCATGAGAAACTTTCTTATGAATTTCTTCAAAGAAAGCAAGATCTTGAGAAGCTAAGAGTGAGTTATGAAGATCTTCGTAAGGAGCGTGATTCATTACTTGCTCAACAAATCAGCGCTTCTCGTGAAGAATTTGTTCCTCCATGCTTAAAGTGCATTGAGCGTGAATCGCTAATTCTTCACCTGAAAGTTCAAATGCTTCAACTGTTACAAATTCTTCACCGCCTCTGCTATCACTAATTCCTCATCCGAGGACATTGCTAGTATCACCGACGATGCAGGTGAAGGAATTGTACATGACAGGCATGTACAAAAAGCCTCAAAGGGCATCGACTCTTTGTGATGTGCTTAAAAGCGAGATCCTCAACAGAAACCCTAGGAAAGAGGGTATTGCCTTTCGTGAGGAAACTCAATGCTGATGGAACATATTGGAAGCCCGAGCAGACCCCAAAACCTCATGGGTTGCCGCAAAGGGACCTCCAGTTGATCCATCTAACTTATCCGGCTTTACATGTGAATCTCTTCATTCTTCCGATGAGTCATTTGACTCTAACTATAAACTGTTCAAAAATCGTAATGGTGAAGTATTTGCTAGATATGTTGGCACTAATCGCAGGAACGGTTCCCCTATGAAAAAAATCTGGGTTCCCAAGAAGTGCCTTGAAAGTCTTCAGGTGAATGTCCTCATGACACCACCTGTGAAGAAAAGGAACCCCAGATCAAACTCTTCATATGGACCAAATTCTTCATATGGATCCAAGTCCTCATACGTACCAAATTCCTCACGTGGATCAAATTCCTCACATGGATCAAAATTCTCATATGATTATCATCGTGCTAACAACTCTGTTTCGCAGGGTAGAGCTAAGGGCTATGAATATGTGCATTATTCTTCAAACCAATATGTTCATAAGTCCTCGAAGAATTTCTCTGCTTATTCATATGCTTACCCTAACCTCGCTTATGTGAAACAAAATGGATTGGCCTCTATGCCACCATTCTCATATGGAGCTCGTAGAGTGATGAACTCTTTGCCACCCCTTCAGATGTGGGTGGTGAAGAAAATGAACTAATCTCTTCTGCAGGGTCAGACCTCCAGACGTGCTTTAACGTCTGAAGAATTTCTTTGGGGTCCGACAAAAATACTGAAAGGGCCTTGAGCTAATCATGAAGAAATGAACTTTCATTTCACACGTCCTCATATCGCTTAATCATTATATCGCTCGATGAAATTCATCTGATGAAATTGATATCATATTCTTCACTGATGAAGTATATGAGATCGTAATTTGCACTAATTCATCTGCAGGATGATCAACCCAAAGCAAATGAGTGGATCCTCGATAGTGGATGTACAAATCACATGACTGGTGACAAGAATCTATTGATGGATGCTCCCTTATCACCATCACATCTGAAGCATATCATCTTTGCTGACAAAGGGAAAAGTCAGGTATTGGGTCTTGGTAAGGTTGCGATCTCTAAGGACATACACATGGACAAAGTCATGCTTGTTGAGTCCTTAGGATACAACCTCATGTCAGTCTCAATGCTTTGTGATCTTGATATGGTTGTTATCTTTGGCAAGTATCGTTGTGTTGTGATCATGGAAGTTGACAATTCCAAAGTCTTCGAAGGCTTTAGGAGAGGAGACTTGTATATTGTTGATTTCTCTACAGACCACAACCAGCCGTGTGTCTACTTGCAAAAGCTTCGAAGGCTGGCTATGGCATCGACGACTTGGTCACGCAGGCATGAGGAATTTGCACACGCTTGCAAAGAAGAAGCATGTCATTGGCATTGAGAATGTCAAATTCCTCAAGGATCACTTGTGTGGAGCCTGTGAAGCTGGAAAAATGACCAAGGCCAAGCATCCAGCGAAGACTATCATGACCACTAATCGTCCATTCGAATTGCTGCACATGGACCTCTTTGGTCCTAATCATTACTCAGCAGTCACTAATGACGCATCTCTATATGGCTTTGTTATTGTTGATGATTACTCTCAATACACATGGGTACACATTGTTACTTACAAAAATGAAGTGTAGGAAGTCTTCAAACGATTTTCCTCGAGGGCTTCAACCAACTTTGGTGTGAAGATCAGGCACATCAGGAGTGACAATGGAACTGAGTTCAAAAATTCCGGTCTTGATGCCTATCTTGATGAACTTGCTATTACTCATGAGTTATCTGCTCCCTATACTCCTCAAAGAAATGGGCGTCGTGGAGCGCAAGAATGTAACTCTTGTTGAGATGGCTCGCACTATGCTTGATGAATACAAAACGCCTCCTCGTTTTTGGATTGATGCAATTGATACCGCGTGCCACATCATCAACAGAGTATATCTTCACAAATTCTTCAAGAAGACTGCCTATGAACTCCTCACTGACAAGAAACCCAATGTGAGTTATTTCAAGGTCTTCGGTGCTAAATGCTGGATTAGAGATCATCATCACAATTCTAAATTTGCACCGAAAGCACATGAAGGTTTTATGCTTGGTTACGGAAAGGACTCGCACCTCTGCACTCTTCAACATCGCTCTTCACAAGATTGTTGATACCGTAGATGTGCGGTTCGATGAAACTAATGGCTCGCAAAGAGAGCATCTACCTTCTGTGTTAGATGAACCAGCACCGAGGAATCTATCAAGTTTAAGGCAACCGAGGATGTCATTCCCTCTTGAAGAATCTGGTGAAGAGTTCATTCCTCAGACGCCAAGAACGCCGAGCTGATGCACCGAGGATAATGTCAAGAAAATGGTACTGAAGAAAATGCTGATCAAATTCCTCGACGACAACCAGTTCATCCTCGCGTTGCAAAAGAAGTGCAAGTTGACAAGATCATCAATGACATTGAAGCGCCAGGTCCTCTCACACGCTCAAAAGCTTCACATTTATCTAAATTTTGTGGGCACTATGCTTTTTTCTCTATCAGAGAGCCCACTAAGGTAGATGAAGCATTTTCTGGAGCCTGAGTGGATTCAGCCCATGCAAGAAGAATTACATCAGTTCGAGCTCAACAATGTCTGGGAACTGGTCAAACGTCCAGATCCTCGGAAGCATAATATCATTGGCACAAAGTGGATCTACCGCAACAAGCAAGATGAAAATGGCCTTGTGGTGAGGAATAAGGCACGACTTGTAGCTCAAGGCTACACACAGGTTGAAGGAATTGATTTCGATGAAACTTTTGCACCTGTTGCTATACTTGAGGCTATTCGCATATTACTTGCTTATGCTAACCATCATAATATTACTTTATATCAAATGGATGTGAAAAGTGCTTTCCTCAATGGTAAGCTTGAGGAAGAAGTATATGTTGCTCAACCCCCAGGTTTTGAAGATCCAAAGAATCCCGACAAAGTCTTCAGACTCAACAAGGCCCTTTATGGTCTCAAACAGGCCCCACAGGCGTGGTATGACACATTGAAGGAATTCTTCGTGAAGAATGGCTTCACACCCGGTTCACTCGAGCCTACTCTCTTTACTAAATCATATGATGGTGAACTGTTTGTGTGCCAAATATACGTTGATGATATTATATTTGGCTGTACTGACCAACGTTATAGTGATGAATTTGCCTATGTGATGAGTGAAGAATATCAAATGTCTATGATGGGAGAGTTGAAATTCTTCTTAGGTCTTCAAATTCGTCAACAGCGAAATGGCATATTCATATCTCAGAGAAATACCTCAAGGATGTTACGAGGAAATTCGGCATGCAAGATTGCAAAGGCGTCAAAATTCCTATGCCCACAAATGGCCATCTATGCAATCGATGAAAATGGTATTGACTTCGATCACAAGGTATACCGCTCCATGATTGGTTCTTTATTGTACTTATGTGCATCTAGGCCAGATATAATGCTTAGTGTTTGCATGTGTGCCCGATTTCAAGATACACCGAAGGAATCACACCATAAGGCTGTGAAGCACATTCTTCGATATCTAGCTCACACACCAACACTAGGATTATGGTACCCCAAGGGCTCTACTTTTGATCTCATTGGATATTCTGACTCTGACTATGCTGGTTGAAAGTGCGTTATATTGACTAGAGGGGGGGTGAATAGGCGATTTTTATGAATTCTTCAATGAGGAATTATCCGGTGAGGAAATTCCTAAGTGAAGAACTACTTGCAGCGGAATAAGTACTCAGAAGTAAGCATAAGAGAATGCGGGCATGGTCATCATAAAGAAATGAAAACAATCAAATAGTACAGAAAGCGTAAACACAGGATAGCACAAGATGAAGACAAACAGACTGAAGAAATTGAACTGAGGAAATTGAGAAAGTCTTTAGTCAAAGTCTTCAAACAAAGATATGAACGAACACTCAACACAGTAATGAGGAAATGAAAGAGTGAGGAAATAGAACCAGTTAGGTTGGTGAAGACAATGATTTGGTAGACCAGTTCTAACTGTTGTCTGAGTTGTACGTCTGGTTGGAGCGGCTGAGTATTTAAACTCGAGGACACAGTCCGGACACCCGATCGAAAGCACGCAACTCGGGACACCAAGTCCTCACCGTATTCTCCTTGAACTAAGGTCACACAGACCTCGTCCAATCACCCGTGGTAAGTCTTGAGCGACTTCCAAACCTTCACAGACTTGGTCACTCGGCGATCCACAATTCCTCTTGGATGCTCTAGACCATGACGCCTAACCGTCTGGAAGAAGCACAGTCTTCAAAGGTAACAAGCGTCGGATCCATGCAGGATCAATCTCTTGATGATGCTCAATCACTTTGGGTTTGTAGGGGTTTGGTTTTTGGGGTTTTCCTCACCGATGATTTTCGCTCAAAGTCCTCGGAGGATGGGTTGCTCTCAAATGACAAGTGTCAAGTTCTCTCGAGCAGCCAACCAGCTAGTGGTTGTAGGGGCGGCCATTTGTAGCCTAGGGAGCAGCCCGACATGATAAGACATAAATGCCCTTCAATGATATGACCGTTAGGTGGATAAGATATTTTGGGACAGTGGCGCAACACAAGAACGGTCGGAAATTTGAATCTCAAATTCCTCGGGGCTATCATGTTCCTCATCGTAGGCAATCCGCCTGGCGAATTCCTAACTCCTCGGTCAGAACAAATTCCTCGTGACCGTAAGAACTTCGTCTCTCACATCAAGAAATTGACTGAATCGTATGAGATTTCCAAAGGCTTCACTCGAAGGGATTGGTAGGTGTAGGATTTTGAGTTGAGCATCACATGGAAATTTTTCCTTAGTATTTCCTCGACCCCCTTTAACGACGGTGTTTCCTATGACTCAAGAAAGAGAAAAGCGAAACAACGAAAACAAAAGTCTTCACGCTTCATGTTCCTCAAATGAATATCAAGTCTTCAAGGTCACACCAAATTCTTCACTTTCAAAGTCTTCGTAAAGTCTTCGAATATCAAAGTCTTGATCAAAGAACTTCATTTTTAGGGTCGACTTTCTCTGTAAATATCAAACTCCTCATAGACTTATAGACCTGTGTACACTCATAAACACATTAGTTCCTTAACCTATAAGTCTTCAATACACCAAAATCACTAAGGACTAGATGCACTTACAATCTCCCCTTTTGGTGATTGATGACAATATAGGTTAAGTTTTCAACGGGGATAAACATATGAAGTGTAAATACTGATATTGAGGAATTTGATTGCAAGATATAGAAGAACTCCCCTGAAGATGTGCATAGTGAGGAATTTGCTTTTGAGGCATTGCACATTTAAAGAGTTGTATCATGGAGATCTCCCCCTATATATTGTAATTCATACACACATTTGACATATGATATGAAGAATTTGAAATGCATGATGAAATATGGTGCTTGATGAAATTCAGCATGCGTGCAGTTACATTAATGAGGAACAGGCATGCAAAATAACGCATCAAGAGTATCGAGCACGTTGCATCAAAAGTATCGAGCACAAAGGCATCAAAAGTATCGAGCACCATCGGGTTTAAGATTACAACTCGATCCAATAAAAGTTTCGTAAGAACGAGAGTTGTAACTTATCAAAAAAATTGCCCATATAATAGACCCGCTTGAAGACTAACTCACATTTCTCCCCTTTTGTCATCGAATGACCAAAAGGATCGAAACTGAGGACTAACGCCCCTGAAGAAATTCAAGTTGATGAAGGAGCGCCAGCGTTCTTGGGGTCGTTTGTCATAGTAGGGCCTGCCGCAGTGTCGTCCAAGTCTTCATTTTCATCAGTGTCGTGCGATGAAGAATAGGAGCTGGCCACCAAGGAAGGAACTTTGACCTTCTTGTATTTCTTCGGTGGAGGTGCAGACCAGTCAAAGTCTTCCTTGAGACCCATTGTCTTCGGTTCTTCCGCGCTGTAGACATTAGAAAGAACAGCCCAGGTGCGTTTGAAGGTTTCATGGAGGTAGTAGTGGTTTTTCTTCACCGCATTGTGTGTTGAGGTCATGTTGTGAAGAATTGAACCGAATCGACGCTTGACCCATTTATGATTGCGATCAACCTTCCGATGAAGACCGAGGAGTAACTCACGATCGGTCATCACCACAGGTCTTTGTGGCTTGAGGATTTTGCTTGGCTGAGGTATTGGCGGCAGAGTCATGTGTGCAGAGTCATCATTGGTGGAGTAGGATGCAGCTTTGCGAAACTGACCATCCAATGGACGAATGCCTTCATCTATCACAGCAGTAGCCTTGCCCTTGTCATCAGCTAAGGAAAATGTTCGTTTGAGGACTTCAATTGGAGGCAAGTAGCTGCAGTGGTTCAGAGTACCAGCCTTGTAATTGAGTGAAGACCTTGTCCTGATGAACCTCATAATCCATGGTGCATAAAGCTTCATCTCAAAAGGTGACATAGCAATGTTTGCCAGAGTCCTCATGAAGAAATCATGGAAGTTGACGGGAACGCCATGAATGATATTGAAAAGCATATTCTTCATGATGCCAACGACTTCTTCATCATTTGAGTCGTGGCCTTTGATAGGACTCATTGTCTTCGTCTGAATCCGATAGACGATGCGAGGCACATATAGTAATTCCTTGACGAGGAATTTGGTTCGAGGTGCCCGCCCCGGCTTCAAGGGCTTCATCAAGACTTGCATGTAGTGATTTAAAAGCTCGAGTTCGTTGTAGATACAACGAGCGCCATCAAGGGAGGATCGAGTGGTAGGGCACGAAGCAATTCGATTCTTTGGTGCCTTGTAGTGAGTGTTTTCAGACATCCAGTCCAACACCCATGAGTTCACATCTTCAGCGTCTCCGGTGATGTGCATCGTTGCATAGAATTGAAGAATGAGTTCTTCATTCCAATCACAGATGTCAGTGCAGAAATTCAGAAGTCCTACATCGTGAAGAACACTGAGGACTGGCTCGAAGCCTGGCAGAGATTCCATGTCCACATGAGGAATATGCGCATGATCGAAGACTTTGTCTTTGTTGAAGAGCACTGAGGAATAGAAGTTGGCTTGACTAGCAGTCCAGAAACGCCTCTTCCTTATGCGAGCAGAATCATATGGATTGTAATCAGTGAAGAATACGTGCTCGCCAAAGAAGTCTTCAGCCTTGAACTTTTGCTTCGTTGAGAATGGATTCTTTGGCTTTGGCAAAGGAGTGTCAGTGAGTTGCATCACGACCTCTGGAATCGCAATCTCAGGTTCTTCAGTGAGGAATTTCTGGTTCCTCTACATGTGCGATCGAGGATCAGAAGAAGCAGGTTCATCGCGCTAGTGGCTGGAATTTCTTCATGTACATATGAAGTGGGATGAGTTTCTTCAGAGCCCATTTGAACTGTTGGATCAGGGGACTGAGGAATCTGTTGGATTGGGGTGAAGAGTGGAGAATTTGGATGCTAACTTTCCCAAAAGTCATCGTTCATCACTGGCGTTGTGCTTCCTATATCCACATCTTCTTCAATTTCCTCAACACCGGCCTCTTCAGCTGTGAACTGAGGCATATGCGAGGAAATGATTGGGGTTGAAGGGATAGCTTCCACTTCAATTTCTTCATCAATCTACTCTGACGAAGCAGCAGAATGATTTTCTTCATCAAATCCGCTTGGGATCTCATAATCTTCACCAAAAGGAACAAGGTCCTTTGATGGAATTGAGGAAATTGGAACAACATCAATAGGATTTTCAAAAGAGCTGGTCATTGGCTTCATTTTCTTCGCAGACGAAGAATTTGACGCAGCTGATGCTTTCCGTTTCTTCACTGTAGCTCGTTCTATAGCCTTGATCTTCTTCACATCAGATGCAGATGGAAGAATTGGAGTTGGTGTATGCGCAGGAGGAGCTGAGGAATCTGGTTGATTTTCCTCAGGCGCAACTGATGCAGCTGCCCTGTCTTCTTGAGTTTCTTCAAGCGCACCACTAGTGGATGCCCTGACAATTTCTTCAGCGGCTGGAATGGGATCATCAGCCATGGAACTGGCATTGTCTTCAAAGACCTTTGAACTTCATCGGCCAGTCTTTGGCATGTTCTTCGGATCGGTGGTGAGGCTCCGGCTGAGGAATTTCTTGTTGCGTTGGGGCTGCAACATTTGAGAACTTCTTTGTCGATTGACAAATCGACTTTGGCTCCTTGCCAATCAGCATAGTATGAGTCAAATTTGTCGCCGAGGGCTTTGATGTCGACTTGCATCTTGATAAGTTCTTCGCTTGTCATCTTGACAACATTTTTCTTCAGCAGCTTTCTCTTTTAGATCTGCGATTTCTTGATTTCTCCGTCAGATCAAATTTCCATTTCTCCTCTTGGATGAAATGAGTCAGCATGTGACTTTGGCCAGGTGTCAGATTGAAGTCAGGCATAGGAGTGTTTGGGTCCTTGTGCCAGAGATCAATGTAGTCTAGGATCGCTCTTGGATCCAACAGCAGTGGCACAGGTGTGCCTTCGGCTCTAGCGGCCCTTCTTGACGGTCTCTGATGATTTTCGCAAGTTCATCATCATCAGCCTCATCATCTTCAGGTGGCTCTTGGAAGGAGACCCGTTTTTTCTTGGGACTTGGCCGAGGACCTCGTCCAGCTGTGGCCTTAGTCTTCAGCAGAGTTGGCCCAGATGAAGAATTTGGTGCAGCTGAGGAACTTGCTGAAACACCAGAGGCAATTGAGATGCCAGCAGTCCTTTGGCACGTGTCCAGATGCACAGGTGCTGAGGACTTTGTCGGAACCGCTGAGGACTTGGGAGGAGTTGCTGAGGACTTTGAAGGAGTTGAGGATTTTGGAGGAGCAGGAGCAGCATGAGGAATTGGTCGTGAGGGCACAGCTAAGGAACTTGGCCGTGAGGGCACTGTTGGTGAAGCACTTGGCTTGTGTGCGGGCTTCTTTGCCATAGATTTTCTTGGCTTGACAGATGCCTCAGTGGCAGCAGCAGCGATGTGAGTCCTCATTAAATTTCCTCACCGCCTCGTTGGCATATCTTGCCAATTTGGCTTGGCGCTTGGCCCATTCTTCAGAAAGTCCTCACCACGCTTGATCTTTGGTGGGGTCACTTCTTGACCAGGTGCGGAGGAGCTCTTGGGCATGGAGGATTCAGTCTGAATTTCTTCATGTACTTTGGAGTCACATATCATACTCCCTCCATTCCCTTGCCCATCTCCTTTCAATCCTTTGAATGCGCACCTTGCGCTGATTTTTGTTTTCTTTGCCGACCTCGGCTTCATCAGGTGTGCAATAATCAGCATAGATTTCCTCAGGGATCTCAAACGTAGTCATGACCTCAGGCCTTTTTCCTCCTTTCTGTGGCTTCTTTCCTTCTGCCATATTCTTCAGCTGAGGAATTTGAACAATCGAATTCTCTGAAGAAGTATGCAACTTTTCTTTGAGGAACGCTGCAAATGAGTTAAGTTGATGAGAACCTAGTGATTCAGCAGCGGACATGAGTACTTGTGAACAGAGTATAGTTGCGAGGAATTTGGAGAGGTCATATGCGTTCTCAGAAGGTTTTTTAAAAAGAACTATTTTGAGGAATTTGACCAGATGAGCCTTGAAGAATTTCACTAAGCGATCTTTGTCTTAGGTACCAGAGTTGTATAGATCGAGGATCCACACAATTGAGGGATCTTGAAGAAAAATCATTGCTTAGAGAAAAGAATCAAGAGCATATTTCGTTTGAGGTGTTCATATGTGTGAAGATTTGAAGAATAAACACCTTTGAAGATTTTCGTGAAGGTTTGAGAATCAAAGCGAGTAATAAAAGTAACTTTTAATTACCCAAATCAAGAACACGACGAACTGAGAAGAACAGACGGAAGTTCGTCAGTTAGATCTTCCACGCCTAACTTGGCGGAGGAAGACAGCTACGGCGGGCGGAGTAAAGATTTCATGATCGGCGCGAGTACGACGGCGACGAGGTCGAGGCAGTGAAGCTCTTCCTAACCGGCGACGATGGAGTAGCGGCGGCGCTAGGGTTTGAGAAGCTCGAGTGAGAGAGAGAGAGAGAGAGAGCGGTCGAGCAGAGTAAAGGAAGTGAGGAAGGGGAGAGGGGGTATATATAGCCACGGTGAAAACCGATCGCCCGAAGATTTTGGACGAACGTGCCCCTGACCCTTCTCATTCGCTTGACATGTGTCACCCACGTACTGAAAAGTGGAGATCGTGTTAGATCGTGGGTGAATAGATAAATCTATCATGGGATGTGGAACGGTTTGAGCGGCAAAACCGAAAATTTGGATAAGATCAGTTTTAAAGTTTCGTTCGTAATTTCTTCAGTTGACAAGGACACAGTGAAGATTTTGAACGAGTTTCAAATAGAACGCACATGAAGAATTTGTGAATAGATTGGGTTGAGTATAGCATAGAGGGCGAAGGGTCCGATCACATTCACTTAGCAGAAAAAGCAACTTGAAGAAATAGCCATAAGTGAATGCTGTAGAGGACATAAACCCATATATATATAGTCAATGAAGAAAGACGACGGAAACAGTGAAGATTTTGCAAAGTTGAAGAATTTGAAAAACTGATGAATTTCAAAACTGAGGAAAAACTCAAATTGAAGATTTTCAACTTTGGTGGTGGCGTGTCCCACCATATAAGAATGATGATTTCAGACACCGCGTACAATTGTCGTAGGGTTCTGAGAAGCAAATTCTTCATTAATTTCTTCACACTTAGAGTGCTATTCTTTATTAATTGAGGAAAAACGTTTCTTCATGTGTTGCACATCTAAGTCATCAATTTTGCATAAGTGTCAGGATGTGTGTCCTTTTTAAAGAACATTTGAAGATTCTAAGATATTTAGCTCACACCGCAACTTGCTAAATCTCTTCTCATCCAAGGGCTTAGTGAAGATATCAGTTAGCTGTTCTACAGTCTTCACATGCTCGATGGAGATGTCGCCCTTCAACACATGATCACGAAGAAAATGATGACGAATTTGAATGTGCTTTGTCTTCGAGTGCTGAACTGGGTTGTGAGCAATCTTGATGGCACTCTCAATGTCACGATGAGAGGCACATTCTTCACGTTGATGCCGTAGTCCTTGAGAGTTTGCTTCATCCACAACAATTGAGCACAACAAGAGCCAAAGCAATGTATTCCGCTTCCATGATGAAGCGGTGATCTGTGATTACTGTTTCTTCGAGGACCAACAGACCAAAGATCGTCCAAGGAAATGACAAGTACCAGATGTTGACTTGCGATCCACACAATCACCAGCATAGTCAGAGTCAGAATATCCAATGATATCAAAAATAGAGCCCTTGGGGTACCATAATCCTAGTGTTGGTGTGTGAGCTAGATATCGAAGAATGTGCTTCACAGCCTTATGGTGTGATTCCTTCGGTGTAGCTTGAAACCGGGCACACATGCAAACACTAAGCATTATATCTGGCCTAGATGCACATAAGTACAATAGAGAACCAATCATGGAGCGGTATACCTTGTGATCGAAGTCAATACCATTTTCATCAGTGCATAGATGGCCATTTGTGGGCATAGGAATTTTGACGCCTTTGCAATCTTGCATGCCGAATTTCTTCAGGACATCTTTGAGGTATTTCTCCTGAGATATGAATATAACATTGTGTTGTTGACGAATTTGAAGACCTAAGAAGAATTTCAACTCTCGCATCGTAGACATTTGATATTCTTCACTCATCATATAGGCAAATTTATCACTATAACGTTGGTCAGTACAGCCAAAGATAATATCATCAACATATATTTGGCACACAAACAGTTCACCATCATATGATTTAGTAAAGAGAGTAGGGTCGAGTGAACCGGGTGTGAAGCCATTCTTCACGAAGAATTCCTTCAATGTATCATACCACGCCTGGGGAACTGTTTCGCACCCTAAAGGGCCTTGTTGAGTCTGAAGACTTTGTCGGGATTCTTTCGATCTTCAAAACCTGGGGGTTGAGCAACATATACTTCTTCCTCAAGATTACCATTGAGGAATGCACTTTTCACATCCATTTGATATAAAGTAATATTATGATGGTTAGCATAAGCAAGTAATATGTGAATAGCCTCAAGTCTAGCAACAGGTGCAAAATTTTCATCAAAATCAATTCCTTCAACCTGTGTGTAGCCTTGAGCTACAAGTCGTGCCTTATTCCTCACCACAAGGCCATTTTCATATTGCTTGTTGCGGTAGATCCACTTTGTGCCAATGATATTATGCTTGCGAGGATCTGGACATTTGACCAGTTCCTGCACATTGTTGAGCTCGAACTGATGTAATTCTTCTTGCATGGCCTGAATCCACTCAGGCTCCAAAAATGCTTCATCTACCTTAGTGGGCTCTGTGATAGAGACAAAAGCATAGTGCCCACAAAAGTTAGATAAACGTGAAGCTTTTGAGCGTGCGAGAGGACCTGGCGCTTCAATGTCATCGATGATCTTGTCAACTTGCACTTCTTTTGCAACGCGAGGATGAACTGGTTGTCGTCGAGGAATTTGATCAACATTTTCTTTAGTACCATTTTCTTCAGCATTATCCTCACGTGCATCAGCTCGACGTTCTTCGCGTACAGGAATGAATTCTTCAGCAGATTCTTCAGTAGGAATGACATCCTCAGTTGCCTTAAACTTTCTCAATTTCCTCAATTCAATTTCTTCAGTCTGTTTGTCTTCATCTTGTGTTATCCTGTGTTTACGCTTTCTGTACTCTGTGATTGTCTTCATTTCATCATGATGACCATGCCCGCATTCTGTTATGCTTACTTCTGAGTACTTATTCCGCTGCAAGTAGTTCTTCACTTAGGAATTTCCTCACCGGCAAATTCCTCATTGAAGAATTCATAAAAATCGCCTATTCACCCCCCCCTCTAGTCGATATAACGCACTTTCAAGAGTCTTCATTGAATTTCCTCACTGCTTCCTTTGCTTGCTTGGCCAGTTTGGCCTGGCGCTTTGCCCATTCATCAGCATAGTCCTCACCGCGCTTGAGGCTGGTGGGATCTGCCAATTGGCCTGGTGCCAATGGAGGTCTTGAGCATGGAGGGTTGAGTGTGAATTTCTTCATATAGTTGGGAGTAACATACCTGTACTCCCTCCATGTAAGTTCATCTAGTGCCCCTTAGTGATTTTTATGTATTGAAGACTTATAGGTTAAGGGACTGATGCGTTTGTGAGTGCACACAGGTCTATAAGTCTATGAGGAGTTTGATATTTATAGAGAAAGGCGACCCGTAAAAATGAAGTTCTTCGACTGAAGACTTTGGATTTCTGAAGACTTTATGAAGACTTTGAAAGTGAAGAAATTGGTGTAACCTTGAAGACTTGGCAATCATTCGAGGAACATGAAGCGTGAAGACTCTTGTTTTTATAGTTTCTTATTCTCTTTCTTGAGTCATAGGAAACACCGTACTGTTAAAGGGGGTCGAGGAAATACTAAGGAAAAATTTCCAAGTGATGCTCAACTCAAAATCCTACACCTACCAATCCCTTCGAGTGAAGTCATTGGAAATCTCATACATTCGATCATATTCTTCAAAGGATGTGAGAGACAAAGTTCTTCCGGTCTCTGAGGAATTTGTTGTGACCGAGGAGTTAGGAATCCGCCAAAGGCGGATTGCCAACACAAAGGAGGAACATGATAGCCCCGAGGAATTTGATAGTCAAAATTCGACCGTTCTTTATGCTATCTGCCAGCTGTCCCAAAATATCTACCCACCTAACGGTCATATCAGACAAGGGCATTTATGTCTTATCATGTCGGGCTGCTCCCTAGGCTATAAATAGCCGCCCCCTACAACCACCAGCTGGTTGGCTGCTCCGAGAGAAACTGACACTTGTCATTTGTGAGCATCCCATCCTCTGAGGACTTTGAGCGAAAATCATCAAGTGAGGAAAACCCAAACCCAACACCTACAAACCCAAAGTGATTGAGCATCACTGAAGAGATTGATCCTGCGTGGATCCGACGCTTGTTTCCTTTGAAGACTGTGCTTCTTCCAGACGGTTAGGCGTCAAGGTCTAGAGCATCCAAGAGGAATTGTGGATCGCCGAGTGACCATGTTTGTGAAGGTCCGTAAGTCACCTGAAGACTTACCACGAGTGATTGGGCGAGGTCTATGTGAACTTAGCTCAAGGAGAATACAGTGAGGACTGTGTGTCCGGGACTGGGTTTCCTCGAGTTTAAATACTCAACCGCTCCAACCAGACGTACAACTGAGACATCAGTTGGAACTGGTCTACCAAATCATTGTCTTCACCAAGCTTACTGGTTCTCTTTCCTCAACTCTTTCATTTCCTCATTTCTGTTGTTGTGTGCTTGTTCATATCTGTTTGAAGACTTTGACTGAAGACTTTCTCAATTTCCTCAGTTCAATTTCTTCAGTCTGTCCGTCTTCATCTTGTGTTATCCTGTGTTTACGCTTTCTGTACTCTGTGCTTCTCTTCATTCCATTATGATGACCATGCTTGTGTTCTGTTATGTTTACATCTGAGTACTTATTCCGCTGCTAGTAGTTCTTCATTTAGTAATTTCCTCACCAGCAAATTCCTTAGTGAAAAATTCATAAAAATCGCCTATTCACCCCCCCCCCTCTAGTCGATATAACGCACTTTCAATTGGTATCAGAGCAAGGTACTCCCTTGTTCTGTGTGATTTTGGTTTAACCGCCTGGAGTTTTAGTTATGTCGACCGCAGGTATGATCAAGGTCTCTGTTGGGTGTCCTACCTTCGATGGAACGGACTACCCCTACTGGAAGAATAAGATGCGCATGCTGTAAGTGCATCTAGTGCCCCTTAGTGATTTTGGTGTATTGAAGACTTATAGTTAAGGGACTAATGTGTTTATGAGTGTACACAAGTCTATAAGTCTATGAGGAGTTTGATATTTACAGAGAAAGTCAACCCCTAAAAATGAAGTTCTTCGACTGAAGACTTTGGTATTCTGAAGACTTTCTGAAGACTTTGAAAGTGAAGAAATTGGTGTGACCTTGAAGACTTGGTATTCATTTGAGGAACATGAAGCGTGAACACTTTTGTTTTCGTAGTTTCGTTTTCTCTTTCTTGAGTCATAGGAAACACCGTCTTTGTTAAAGGGGTCGAGGAAATACTAAGGAAAAATTTCCATGTGATGCTCAACTCAAAATCCTACACCTACCAATCCCTTCGAGTGAAGCCATTGGAAATCTCATACAATTCAGTCAATTTCTTGATGACACGAGACGAAGTTCTTACGGTCATTTGAGGAATTTGTTCTGACTGAGGAGTTAGGAATTCGCCAGTGCGGATTGCCTACACAGTGAGGAATATGATAGCCCTGAGGAATTTGAGAGTCAAATTTCTGACCGTTGTTGTGCTGCGCGCCAGCTGTCCCTAAATATCGTATCCACCTAACGGTCATATCATTGAAGGGCATTTATGTCTTATCATGTCGGGCTGCTCCCTAGGCTATAAATAGCTGCCCCCTACAACCACTAGCTGGTTGGCTGCTCCGAGAGAACTTGACACTTGTCATTTGAGAGCAACCCATCATCCGAGGACTTTGAGCGAAAATCATCGAGTGAGGAAAAACCCCAAACCCAACACCTACAAACCCAAAGTGATTGAGCATCACTGAAGAGATTGATCCTGCATGGATCCGACGCTAGTTACCTTTGAAGACTGTGCTTCTTCGAGACGGTTAGGCGTCATGGTCTAGAGCATCCAAGAGGAATTTTGATCGCCGAGTGACCAAGTCTGTGAAGGTTTGGAAGTCGCCTGAAGACTTACCACCAGTGATTGGACGAGGTCTATGTGACCTTAGTTCAAGGAGAATACGGTGAGGACTTGGTGTCCTGAGCTGCGTGCTTTCGACCGGGTGTCCGGACTGTGTGTCCTCGAGTTTAAATACTCACCGCTCAAACCGGATGTACAACCGAGACAAAGGTTGGAAATGGTCTACCATATCATTGTCTTCACCAACCTTACTGGTTCTATTTCCTCAACTCTTTCATTTCCTCATTCTTTGTGTTGAGTGATTGTTCATATCTGTGTTTGAAGACTTTGATGAAGACTTTCTCAATTTCCTCGGTTTAATTTCTTGATCTATTTGTCTTCATCTTGTGTTATCCTGTGATTACGCTTTTCAGTACTGTGCTTGTCTTCATTTCATCATGATGACCATGCCTGTATTCTGTTATGCTTACTCTTGAGTACTTATTCTGCTGCAAGTAGTTCTTCACTTAGGAATTTCCTCACCGGCAAATTCCTTAGTGAAGAATTCATAAAAATCGCCTATTCACACCCCCCCTCTAGTCGATATAACGCACTTTCAATTGGTATCAGAGCAAGGTACTCGCTTGTTCTGTGTGATTTTGGTTTAACTGCCTGGAGTTTTAGTTATGTCGACCGCAGGTATGATCAAGGTCTCGGCTGGGTGTCCTACCTTCGATGGAATGGACTACCCCTACTGGAAGAACAAGATGCGAATGCATCTTGAGGCAATTGACAACGATCTCTGGTATGTTGTGGAAAATGGTGTTCCCACTATCACACCCTCACTGAATGCTACCGATGTGAAGAGATTCAAGCAACTCGATTCTCAAGTTAAGAATATCATATGTGGCCATCTGAGCAAAGGACAGTATGGAAGAGTGAGTGCTTTGGAAACTGCTAAGATTATCTGGGATAGGCTGTCCAAAGTAAATGAAGGAGTCTCAACTCAGCGTGACTCTCGAGTTGATGTTCTTCGCAATCTCTTCAACCGCTTCAAAAGACTCGACAATGAAAATGTTCAACAAACCTTCGATCGTCTCACCGACATCTCAAATGAGCTTCAAGCGCTTGGTGCCTTGACATCACCGACCATGAGGTGGTGAAGAAATTGTTGAGATTGCTTGATTCCTCATTTGATACTCCGCACCGATGATACAAGAACGTCGACTACAAGTCACTTGATCCCACTAATATCCTCGAGAGGCTAAATACTCATGAGTTCCAAATTTCAAAAGAGAGATCTCTATGGTTCGAGCTATGGCAAATCACGTGCCACGAAGGCCAAGGCGATTGTCTGAATCTGAATGTGAAGATTACGGTAGCAGCCTTGGTGATCCCAAGAATTGAGCCAGGAGCTAGCACTGCTTTCGTGAAGAAGTTCGAAGTTCTCAAGGCGTGGTCGCTTTGGAAAATCCTCAATGAATAGTGATTCCTCATCCAAAGTGACTACAAGAGAAGGCTATGCCACAAATGCAAGAAACTTGGTCACTATATTCAAGATTGTCCTCGATTGGGAAAAGGAATTAAAGAAGAAGAAATACAAGGATTATAGTTCTGATGACGCTAAGAAGAAGAAGAAATCGTCAAAATCTTCATCATCAAAATCCTCGAAATCTTCATCTCACAAGAAGAGCAGCTCCAAGAAGGCTCGGGCATTCATTGTCAAGGAAATGGACTCTGAAGCTGAATCTGAGGAACATGAGGAAGAGGAGGCATCTGAGGAGTCCGAGTCTAGTGTGGCGAGTCTGGCTCTCGCTACTACTTTCTTCAGCAAGTCTATCTTCAACTCTGAAGAAATTGACCTCACCAACAAGGCTGATGAAGATAATGATGACTACGCTCCCACCTATTGCTTCATGGCAAAGGGTGCCAAGGTACTCAAATATACCTCCTCTGAATCTAGTGAGAATGAATCTGATGAAGACCTCAAGCCCAGCTACTCTAAACTTGCTAAGATTGCTGTAAAACAACAAAGGGCTTTTGAAAAGGTTCAAAACATGCTAAAGTGATGATATGTTGGGTGAAGAAATGAATCGCACTAAATCCCTGACCGAAAATCTTCAAAGACTTCAGTCTAGGTTTGACAGCCTTCAAGGTCATCATAACATTCTCTTATCTGATCATGAGAAGCTCTCTTATGAATTTCTTCAAAGAAAGCAAGATCTTGAGAAGCTAAGAGTGAGTTATGAAGATCTTCAGAAGGAGCGCGACTCATTGCTAGCTCAACAAATCAGTGCTTCTCAGGAAGAATTTGTTCCTCCATGCTTAAAGTGCATTGAACGTGAATCGCTAATTCTTCACCGAATGTTCAAATGCTTCAACTGTTACAAATTCTTCACTTGCCTTTGCTATCACTAATTCCTCATCGAGGACATTGCTAGTATCCTTGACGATGCAGGGCTGAAGGAATTGTACATGACAGGCATGTACAAAAGCCTCAAAGGGCATCAGACTCTTTGTGATGTGCTTAAAAGCAGATTCTCAACAGAACCCTAGGAAAGAGGGTATTGCCTTTGAGAGGAAACTCAATGCTGATGGAACATATTGGAAGCCTGAGCAGTACCCCAAAACATCATGGGTTGCTGCAAAGGCTCCTCCTGTTGATCCATCTAACTCATCTGGCTTTACATGTGAATCCCCTCATTCTTCTGATGAGTCATTTGACTCCAACTATAAACTGTTCAAAAATCAGAATGGCGAAGTATTTGCTAGATATGTTGGCACTAACTGCAGGAACGGTTCCCCTATGAAGAAAATCTGGGTTCCCAAAAGGTGCCTTGAAAGTCTTCAGGTGAATGTCCTCATGACACCACCTGTGAAGAATAGGAACCCCAGATCAAATTCTTCATATGGACAAAATTCTTCATATGGATCCAAGTCTTCATATGGACCAAATTCCTCACGTGGATCAAATTCCTCAAAGGGATCAAAGTCCTCACATGATTATCATCATGCTAACAACTCTGTTTCGCAGGGTAGAGCTAAGGGCTATGAATATGTGCATTATTCTTCAAACCATTATGTTCATAAGTCCTCGAAGAATTTCTCTGCTTATTCATATGCTTACCCTAACCCCTTATGCGAAACGAAATGGTATGGATTCTTTGCCACCATTATCGTATGGTGCTCGCAGAGTGATGATCTCTTTACCACCCCTTCAGATGTGGGTGGTGAAGAAAAAGAAATAATCTCTTCTGCAGGGTCATGTCTCCAGACGTGCTTTAACGTCTGAAGAATTTGCTGGGGGCCTGACGAAATTGCCAGAAAGGACTTAGGCTAATCATGATGAAATTAACTTTCATTTCACACGTCCTCATACTGCTATATCTGTTTTACTGCTTGATGAAATTCATCTGATGAATTTGATATCATATTCTTCTCTGATGAAGTATATGAGTTCGTAAGTTGCACTAATTCATCTGCAGGATGATCAACCCAAAGCCACTGAGTGGGTCTTTGATAGTGGATGTACAAATCACATGACTGGTGACAAGAATCTATTAATGGATGCTCCCTTATCACCATTGCATCTGAAGCATATCATCTTCGCTACCAAAGGCAAAAGTCGGGTATTGGGTCTAGGTAAGGTTGTGATCACAAAGGATCGACACATGGACAAAGTCATGCTTGTCGAGTACTTAGGATACAACCTTATGTCCGTCTCAATGCTTTGTGATCTTGATATGGTTGTTATCTTTGGCAAGTATCGTTGTGTTGTGGTTATGGAAGCTGACCATTCCAAAGTCTTCGAAGGCTTTAGGAGAGGAGACTTGTATATTGTTGATTTCTCTATAGGACCATAACCAGTCGTGTGCCTACTTGCAAAAGCTTCAGAAGGCTGGCTATGGCATCGACAACTTGGTCATGCAGGCATGAGGAATTTGCACACGCTTGCAAAGAAGAAGCATGTCATTGGCATTGAGAATGTCAAATTCCTCAAGGATCACTTGTGTGGAGCACTGTGAAGTCGGAAAATGACCAAGGCCAAGCATCCAATGAAGACTATCATGACCACTACTCGACCATTCGAATTGCTTCACATGGACCTCTTTGGTCCTAATCATTACTCAGCGATCACTAATGATGCATCTCTATATGGCTTTGTTATTGTTGATGATTATTCTCGTTACACATGGGTACACATTGTTACTTACAAACATGAAGTGCAGGAAGTCTTCAAATGATTTTCCTCGAGGGCTTCAACCAACTTTGGTGTGAAGATCACGCACATCAGGAGTGACAATGGAACTGAGTTCAAGAATTCCGGCCTTGATGACTATCTTGATGAACTTGGTATTACTCATGAGTTATCTGTTCCTTACATTCCTCAGCAAAATGGTGTCGTGGAGCGCAAGAACAGAACTCTTGTTGAGATGGCTCGCACTATGCTTGATGAATACAAAACACCTCCTCGTTTTTGGATTGATGCAATTGATACCGCGTGCCACATCATCAACAGAGTATATCTTCACAAATTCTTCAAGAAGACTGCCTATGAACTCCTCACTGACAAGAAACCCAATGTGAGTTATTTCAAAGTCTTTGGTGCTAAATGTTGGATTAGAGATCCTCATCACACTTCTAAATTTGCACCGAAAGCACATGAGGGTTTTATGCTTGGTTACGAAAGGGCTCGCACACCTACAGACTCTTCAACAATGTTCTTTACAAGATTGTTGAAACTATAGATGTGCGGTTCGATGAAACTAATGGCTCGCAAAGAGAGCACCTACCTTCTGTGATAGATGAACCAGCACCTGAGGATTCTATCAAGTTCAAGGCAACTGAGGATGTCATTCCTACTGAAGAATCTGCTGAAGAATTCATTCCAGAACGCGAAGAACGTCGAGCTGATGCACCTGAAGACAATGCTGAAGAAAATGGTGCTGAAGTAAATGCTGATCGAAATCCTCGACGACTACCAGCTCAGCCTCCCGTTGCAAAAGAAGTGCAAGTTGAAAAGATCATCAATGACATTGAAGCACCAGGTCCTCTCACACGCTCAAAAGCTTCATATTTATCTAACTTTTGTGGGCACTATGCTTTTGTCTCTATCACAGAGCCCACTAAGGTAGATGAAGCATTTCTGGAGCCTGAGTGGATTCAGGCTATGCAAGAAGATTTACATCAGTTCGAGCTCAACGACATCTGGGAACTGGTCAAACGTCCAGATCCTCGCAAGCATAATATCATTGGCACAAAGTGGATCTACCGCAACAAGCAAGATGAAAATGGCCTTGTGGTGAGGAATAAGGCACGACTTGTAGCTCAAGGCTACACACAGGTTGAAGGAATTGATTTCGATGAAACTTTTGCACCTGTTGCTAGACTTGAGGCTATTCGCATATTACTTGTTTATGCTAACCATCATGACATCACTTTATATCAAATCGATGTGAAAAGTGCATTCCTCAATGGTAAGCTTGAGGAAGAAGTATATGTTGCTCAACCCCGTGTTTTGAAGATCCAAAGAATCCCCGACAAAGTCTTCAGACTCAACAAGGCCCTCTATGGCCTCAAGCAGGCCCCTCGGGCGTGGTATGATACTTTGAAGGAATTCCTCATGAAGAATGGCTTCACACCCGGTTCACTCGACCCTACTCTCTTTACTAATTCTATGATGGTGAACTGTTTGTGTGCCAAATATACGTTGATGATATTATATTTGGCTGTACTGACCAACGTTATAGTGATGAATTTGCCTATGTGATGAGTGAAGAATATCAAATGTCTATGATGGGAGAGTTGAAATTCTTCTTAGGTCTTCAAATTAAACAGCAATGAAATGGCATATTCATATCTCAGAGAAATACCTCAAGGATGTTACGAGGAAATTCGGCATGCAAGATTGCAAAGGCGTCAAAATTCCTATGCCCACAAATGGCCATCTATGCCTTGATGAAAATGGTATTGACTTCGATCACAAGGTATACCGCTCCATGATTGGTTCTTTATTGTACTTATGTGCATCTAGGCCAGATATAATGCTTAGTGTTTGCATGTGTGCCCGATTTCAAGCTACACCGAAGGAATCACGCATAAGGCTGTGAAAAACATATTCTTCCATATCTAGCTCACACATCAACACTAGGATTATGGTACCCCAAGGGCTCTGCTTTTGATCTCATTGGATATTCTGACTCTAACTATGCTGGTGATCATGTGGACCGCAAGTCAACATCTGGTACTTGTCATTTCCTCGGACGATCTTTGGTCTGTTGGTCCTCGAAGAAACAGAACTGCATCACCGCTCATCTGCGAAGCTGAGTACATTATTCTTTGGTTCTAGCTGTGCTCAACTGCATTGGATGAAGCAAACTCTCAAGGACTACGGCATGAACGTGAAGAATGTGCCTCTCTACTGTGACAATGAGAGTGCCATCAAGGTTACTCACAACCCAGTTCAGCACTCGAAGACAAAGCACATTCAGATTCATCATCATTTTCTTCGTGGTCATGTGTTGAAGGGCGACATCTCCATCGAGCATGTGAAGACTGAAGAACAGCTAGCCGATATCTTCACAAAGCCCTTGGATGAGAAGAGATTTAGCAAGTTACGGTGTGAGCTAAATATCTTAGAATCTTCGAATGTTCTTTGAATAGGACATACATCCTAACACTTATGCAAAATTGATGACTTAGATGTGCAACACATGAAGAAACGTTTTCTTCAATCAATGAAGAATAACACTCTAAGTGTAAAGAAATTAATGAAGAATTTGATTCTCGTAACCCTCGACAATTGTACGCAGTGTCTGAAATCATCATTCTTATACGGTGGGTCACGCCACCACCAAAGTTGAAATTCTTCAATTTGAGTTTTTCCTCAGTTTTGAAATTCTTCAGTTTTTCAAATTCTTCAACTTTGCAAAATCTTTACTGTTTCCGTTGTTTTTCTTCATTGGCTATAAATATATATGGGTTTATGTCCTCTACAGCATTCACTTATGGCTAATTCTTCAAGTTGCATTTTCTGCTAAGTGAATGTGATCGGACCCTTCCCCCTCTATGCTATACTCAACCCAATCTATTCACAAATTCTTCATGTGCGTTCTATTTGAAACTCGTTCAAAATCTTCACTGTGTCCTTGTCAGCTGAAGAAATTGCGAACGGAACTTTAAAACTAATCTTATCCAAATTTTCGGCTTTGCCGCTCGAACCGTTCCGTTTTCTACGATAGACTTATCTATTCACCCACGATCTAACACGATCTCCACTTTTCAGTACGTGGGTGACACATGTCAAGCGAATGAGAAGGGTCAGGGGCACGTTCGTCCTAAATCTTTGGGCGAACAGTTTTTCACTGCGACTATAAATACCCCCTCTCCCCTTCCTCACTTCTGTTACTCCGCTCGACCTCTCTCCCACTCGAGCTTCTCAAACCCTAAGCGCCGCCCGCTACTCCATCGTCGCTAGTGAGGAAGAGCTTCCTTTGCCTCGACCTAAATCGCCCGTCGTACTTTCGCGCCCGGCCGTGGAAATCTACACTCCGCTGCCGCCGTAGCTGTCTTCCTCCACCGAGTTAGGGCATGGAAGATCTAACTTGACGAACTTCACATCTGTTCTTCCCAGTTCGTCATGTTCTTCACTTCGGGTAATTAAAAGTTACTTTTATTACTCGCTTTGATTCTCAAGCTTTCCTGAAAACCTTCAAAGGTGTTTATTCTTCAAATCCTCACACATATGAACACCTCACACGTCATATGCTCTTGATTCGTTTCTCTAAGAAATGATTGTTCTTCAAGATTCCTCAATTGTGTGGATCCTCAATCTATACAACTCTGGAACCTAAGACAAAGAACGCTTAGTGAAATTCTTCAAGGCTAATATGGTCAAATTCCTCAAACTTGTTCTTTTTGATAAACCTTCTGAGAACGCATATGACCTCTCCAAATTCCTCGCAACTATACTCTGTTCACAGGTACAAATGTCCGCTGCTGAATCACTAGGTTCTCATCAACTTAACTCATTTGCAGCGTTCCTCAAAGAAAAGTTGCATACTTCTTCAGAGAATTCGATTGTTCAAATTCCTCAACTGAAGAATATGGCAGACGGTAAGAAACCACAGAAAGGAGGAAAGAGGCCTGAGGTCATGACTGCTTTTGAAATAACTGAGGACATTTATGCTAACTATTGCACTCCTGATGAGGCCAAGTTTGGCAAGGAGGACAAAAATTCGCGCAAGGTGCGCATACAGAGGATTGAAAGGAGATGGGCAAGAGAATGGAGGGAGTACAAGTATGTTACTCCAAAGTACATGAAGAAATTCGCACTTAAACCTCCATGCCCAAGAGCTCCATTGGCACCTGGCCAAGTAGTCAATTCCCCACCAAAGATCAAGCGTGGTGAGGATTTTCCTGAAGAATGGGCCAAGCGCCAAGCCAAGTTGGCAAGACAAGCCAAAGAAGCAGTGAGGAAGTTCAATGAAGACTCTGCTGCTGCTGCTGCCACTGAGGCCTCTGTCAAGTCTAGAAAATCAATGGCTAAGAAGCCCGCGCACAAGCCAAGTGCTTCACCAATAGTGCCCTCATGACCTAGTTCCTCAGCAATGCCCTCACGGCCAGGATCTTCATAGCCCTCACGGCCAATTCCTCATGCTGCTCCTGCTCCTCCAAAATCCTCATCTCCGGCAAAGTCCTCAGCACCTGTGCATCTGGCCACGTGCCAAAGGACTGCAGGCATCTCTATTGCCTCTGGTGTCTCAAATGAGTTCCTCAACTGCACCAAATTCTTCATCGAGGCCCAACTCTGCTGAAGACAAAGGCAACCTTTGGGCGAGGTCCTCGGCCAAGTCCAAGAAGAAAGCAGGTTGCCTTCCAAGTGCCATCCGGCGATGAAGCTGATGATGATGAACTTGCGTAAATCATCGAGAGCAGACAAGAAAGGCCCGCTAGAGCCAAAGGCACACCTGCTAACGCTTTTGGATCCTAAGAAGATCCTCGGCTACATTGATCTCTGGCACAAGGATCCAGACACCCCTATGCCTGATTTTCATTTGACTCCTGGACAAAGTCACATGCTGGCCCATTTCATCGCTGAAGAGAAATGGAAATTTGAGAAGGCAGAATGATTAAGAAGGCTCAGTTCAGGAAAGAGAAGTTCCTGAAGAAAAACGTTGTCAAAATGACAACTGATGAACTCATAAAGATTGAGTCTGAAATCAAAGCCCTCGGCGATGACTTTGATGCTTATTATGCTGATTGGCAAGGAGCCAAAGTCAGGTTCGTTAAACTGACTGAGAAGTTCACCAATGTTTCAGCTCCAACGCAACAGGAAGTTCCTCACGCTGAAGCCTCTGCTCAGCCTACTGAAGAACATGCCAGCATCGCTGATGACTTTTAGACTGTTGAAGAAAATGCTAGTTCCAGGGCTGATGACTCCATTCCATCCGCTGAAGAAATTGCCTGGGCATCCACTAGTGGTGCGCCTGAAGAAAATGAAGAAGTCAGGGCAACTGCATCAATTGCGCCTGAGGCAAATCAATCAGATACCTCAGCTCCTCCTGCGCCTATATCAACTCCAATTCTTCCATCTGCATCAGATGTGAAGAAGACCAAAGCTGCAGAGCGAGCTGCAGTGAAGAAAAGCAAAGCATCAGCTGCTTCAGATTCTTCAGCTCCAAAGAGAATGAAGCCTATGACTAGCTCGTTTGAAAACCCTATTGATGTTGTTCTGATCTCAACCATGCCATCAAAGGACCTTGTTCCTTTTGGTGAAGAATATGTGATCCCTAGCGGATTTGATGAAGAAAATCATTCTGCTGCTTCGTCAGAGCAGATTGATGAAGAAATTTAAGTGGATGCGATCCCTTCTACACCTGTTGTACCCTCACCAATGCCTCAGTTCACAGCTGAAGAGGCTGGTGTTGAAGAAATTGAAGATGAAGACGTGGATATTGGAAGCACTACGCCAGTGATGAAGGATGACTTTTGGGACGATCGGCACCGATTCTCCACTCTTCACCCCACTACAACAAATTCCTCAGTCCCTGCACCAACTGTTCAAATGGGCTCAAGAAACTCATCCCACCTCATACATGCATGAAGAAATTCCAGCCACTAGTCTTTGAAGAACCTGCTTTCTTGATCATACGACAACGCAGACTGCTACTGAGGAGAACCAGAAATTCCTCAGCCTAAAGAACCTGAGATTGCGATTCCTGAGGTTGTGATGCAACTCACTGACACTCCTCTGCCCAAAACAAAGGATCCATTCTCACGCAAGCAAAAGTTCAAGGCTGAAGATTTCTTTAGCGAGCATGTGTTCTTCACTTAATACAACCCATATGACTCTGCTTGCATAAGGAAGAGGCGTTTCTGGACTGCTAGTCAAGCCAATTTCTATTCCTCGGTGCTATTCAACAAGGACAAAGTCTTCGATCATGCACACATTCCTCATGTGGACATGGAATCTCTGCCGTGCTTCGAGCCAGTCCTCAGTGTTCTTCACGATCTTTGGATTGCTAAACTTCTGCAGCGACATATGTGATTGGAATGAAGAACTCATTCTTGAGTTCTATGTGATCTTGCACATCACGGAGATTCTCAAGGTGTGAACTCTTGGGTGCTTTGGACTGGATGACGAAAATACTCACTACAAGGCACCAGAACTGAATTGCTTCATGCCCTCCCACTCAGTCCTCCCCTTGGCCGGTGCTTGTTGCGTCTCTGATGAACCTGAGCTTACAAATCATTATATGCAAGTCTTGATGAAGCCTTTGAAGCCGTGGCAGGCCCTCGAACCAAATTCCTCGTCAAGGAATTATTGTATGTGCCTCGGACTGTCTATCGCATTCTGACGAAGACAATGAGTCCTATCAAAGGCCATGACTTAAATGATGAAGAAGTCGTTGGCATCATGAAGAATATGCTTTTCAATATCATTCATGGCGTTCCCGTCAACTTCCATGATTTCTTCATGAGGACTCTGGCAAATATCGCTATGTCACCTTTTGAGCTGAAGCCTTATGCACCATGGATTATGAGGTTCATCAGGACAAAGTCTTCACTCAATTACAAGGCTGATACTCTGAACCATTGCAGCTACTTGCCCCCGATTGAAGTCCTCAAACGGCCATTTTCCTCAGTTGATGACAAAGGCAAGGAAACTGCTGTGATCGATGAAGGCATTCGTCCATTGGATGGTCAATTTCGCAAGGCTGCATCCTACTCCACCAATGATGACTCTACCACACATGACTCTGCCGCCAACAACTCTGCCAAACAAAATCCTCAAGCCACAAAGACCTGGGGTGATGGTGATCGTGAGTTACTCCTCGGTCTTCATCAGAAAGTTGGTCGCAATCATAAATGGGTCAAGCGTCAGTTTGGTTCAATTCTTCACAACATGACCTCAACACACAATGTAGTGAAGAAAAACCAATACTACCTCCATGAAACCTGCAACCATACCTGGGCTATCCTGTCTCATGTCTACAGCGCAGAAGATTTGAAGAAAATGGGTCTGAAGGAAGAATTTGACTGGTCTGCATCTCCTTCGAAGAAATACAAGAAGGTCAAGGTTCCTTCCTTGGTGGCCAGCTCCTATTTTTCATGGCGCGACACTGATGAAAATGAAGACTTGGACGACACTGCGGCAGGCTCTACTACGACAACCGACCCCGACAACGCTGGCGCTCCTCCATCAACTTGATATTCTTCAAGGGCGTTAGTCCTCAGTTTCGATCCTTTTGGTCATTCGATGACAAAGGGGGAGAAATTTGAGTTAGTCTTCAAGCGGGTCTATTATATGGGCGTTTTTTGCTAAGTTACAACTCTCGTTCTTCTGAAACTTTATTGGATCGAGTTGTAATCTTAAACCCGATGGTGCTCTGATACTTTTGATGTGTTCCTCTGCATGCTTATTCCTCGTTTTATGTTAATACACGCATGCTGAATTACATCAGGCACCATATTTCATCATGCATTTCAAATTCTTCATACTATATGTCAAATGCGTGTATGAATTACAAGATGTAGGGGGAGATCTCCATGATTCAACCCTTCAAATGTGCATTGCCTCAAAAGCAAATTCCTCACTATGCACATCTTCAGGGGGAGTTCTTCTATATCTTGCAATCAAATTCCTCAATATCAGTATTTACACTTCATATGTTTATCCCCGTTTAAAACTTAACCTATATTGTCATCAATCACCAAAAAGGGGGAGATTGTAAGTGCATCTAGTGCCCCTTAGTGATTTTGGTCTATTGAAGACTTATAGGTTAAGGAACTAATGTGTTTATGAGTGTACACAGGTCTATAAGTCTATGTGTTTATGCTTACTCTTGAGTACTTATTCCGCTGCAAGTAGTTCTTCGCTTAGGAATTTCCTCACCGGCAAATTCCTCAGTGAAGAATTCATAAAAATCGCCTATTCACCCCCCCCCCCTCTAGGTGATATAACGCACTTTCACATGCATCTTGAGGCAATTGATAACGATCTCTGGTGTGTTGTGGAAAATGGTGTTCCCTCAGTCACACCTTCTCTGAACGCTACTGATTTGAAGAGATTCAAGCAACTCGATTCTCAAGCGAAGAATATCATATGTGGCCATCTGAGCAAAGGACAATATGGAAGAGTAAGTGCTTTGGAGACTGCTAAGCTTATCTGGGATAGGCTGTCCAAAGTAAATGAAGGAGTCTCAACTCAACGTGACTCTCATGTTGATGTTCTTTGCAATCTCTTCAACCGCTTCAAAAGACTCGACAATGAAAATGTCCAGCAAACCTTCGATCGCCTCACCGACATCTCAAATGAGCTTCAAGCGCTTGGCGCCACTGACATCACCGACCATGAGGTGGTGAAGAAATTGCTGAGATCGCTTGATTCTTCATTTGATACTCTGGCACTGATGATCCAAGAGCGTGCTGACTACAAGTCACTTGATCCCGCTGATATCCTCGAGAGGCTAAATACTCATGAGTTCCAGCTTGCTGAAAAGAGAGATCTCTATGGTTCGAGCTATGGCAGATCACGTGCTTTAAAGGCCAAGGCAGTCTCTGAGTCTGAAGATGAGGACTCTGCTAGCAGCCTTGGTGACCCTGAAGAACTAAGCCAGGAACTAGCACTGCTTGTGAAGAAATTTCAGAAGTTCCCAAGACGTGGTCGCTTTGGAAAACCCTCCAGGAGCAATGATTCCTCATCCAGCGACTACAAGAAGAGGCTATGCCACAAATGCAAGAAACCTGGTCACTACATCCAAGATTGTACTTAGTGGGAAAAGGAATCAAAGAAGAAGAAATACAGGGATTATAGTTCTGATGACGCAAAGAAGAAGAAGAAATCTTCAAAGTCTTCATCATCAAAATCCTCGAGGTCTTCATCTCACAAGAAGAGCAGCTCCAAGAAGACTCGGGCATTCATTGGCAAGGAAATGGACTCTGAGGCTGAATCTGAGGAACATGAGGACGAGGAGGCATCTGAGGAGTCAGAGTCTGGTGTGGCGAGCCTATCTCTCACTACTGCATTCGTCAGCAAGTCTATCTTCAACTCCGAAGAAAATTGCTTCACGAACAAGGCTGATGAAGGCAATGATGACTACGCTCCCACCTATTGCTTCATGGCAAAGGGTGCGAAGGTAACTAAATACGCCACCTCTGACTCTAGTGAGGATGAATCTGATGAAATCCTCAAGCCCAGCTACTCTAAACTTGCTAAAATTGTTGTGAAACAACAAAAGGCCTTTGAAAAGGATCAAAACATGCTAGATAAAAGTGATGATATGTTGGGTGAAGAAATGGATCACATTAAAACCTTGACTGAAAATTGTTAGAGACTTCTGTCCAAGTTTGACAACCTTCAAGGTCATGATAACACTCTCTTATCTGATCGCGAGAAGCTTTCTTATGAATTTCTTCAAAGAAAGAAAGATCTTGAAAAGCTAAGAGTGGATTATGAAGATCTTCAGAAGGAGCGCGATTCATTACTTACTCAATAAATCAACGCTACTCAGGAAGAATTTTTTCCTCCATGTCTGAAGTGCATTGAACATGAAACTGCTAATTCTTCACCTGAATGTTCAAATGCTTCTAATGCTACAAATTCTTCATATGTCTCTGCTATCACTAATTCCTCATCTGAGGACAATGCAAGTATCACTGATGATGCAGGGCTGAAGGAATTGTACATGACAGGCATGTACAAAAGCCTCAATGGGCATCAGACTCTTTGCGATGTGCTCAAAAAGCAGATCCTCAACAGAAACCCTAGGAAAGAGGGTATTGCCTTTGAGTGGAAACTCAATGCTGATGGAACATATTGGAACCCTGAGCAGTACCCCAAAACCTCATGGGTTGCTGCAAAGGGACCTCCAGTTGATCCATCCAATTTATCTGGCTTTACATGTGAATCTCCTCATTCTTCTGATGAGTCATTTGACTCCAACTATAAACTATAAAAAAATCAGAATGGTGAAGTATTTGCTAGATATGTTGGCACTAACTGCAGGAACGGTTCCCCTATGAAGAAAATATGGGTTCCCAAAAGTTGCCTTGAAAGTCTTCTGGTGAATATCCTCACGACACCACCTGTGAAGAATAGGAACTCCAGATCAAATTCTTCATATGAACCAACTTCTTCATATGGATCCAAGTCCTCATACGGACCAAATTCCTCAAATGGATCAAATTCCTCAAAAGGATCAAAGTCCTCATATGATCATCATCGTGCTAACCCTTATGTTTCGCAGGGTAGAGCTAAGGGCTATGAATATGAGCATTATTCTTCTAATCATTATGTTCATAAGTCCTCGAAGTATTTCTCTGCTTACTCATATGTTTACCCTAACCCCTCTTATGTGAAACGAAGCGGACTAGCTTTTATGCCACCTTTCTCATATGGTGCTCGCAGAGTGATGAATTATTTGCCACCCCTTCAGATGTGGGTGGTGAAGAATAAGAACTAATCCCTTATGCAGGGTCAGGTCTCCAGACGTGCTCAAAACGTCTGAAGAATTTGCTGGAGACCTGAACAATGCCTGATAGGACACAGGCTGATCATGATGAAATGAACTTTCATTTCACACGTCCCCATACTATTTATCTGTTCTATTTCTCGAAGAAATTGATCTGATGATATTGATGTCATATTCTTCTCTGATGAAGTATATGAGTTTGTAAGTTGCACTAATTCATCTGCAGGATGAACAATCCAAAGCCAATGAGTGGGTCCTCGATAGTGGATGTACAAATCACATGACTGGTGACAAGAATCTAGTGATGGATGCTCCTTTATCACCGTCACATCTGAAGCATATAGTCTTCGCTGACAAAGGCAAAAGTCAGGTATTGGGTCTAGGTAAGGTTGCGATCTCAAAGGATCAACACATGGACAAAGTCATGCTTGTCAAATCCTTAGGATACAACCTCATGTCTGTCTCAATGCTTTGTGATCTTGATATGGTTGTTGTCTTTGGAAAATATCGTTGTGTTGTGATCATGGAAGATGACAATTCCAAAGTCTTCGAAGGCTTTAGGAGAGGAGACTTGTACATTGTTGATTTCTCTACAGGACCACAACCGGCCGTATGTCTACTTGCAAAAGCTTCTGAAGGCTGGCTATGGCATCGACGACTTGGTCATGCTGGCATGAGGAATTTGCACACGCTTGCGAAGAAGAAGCATGTCATTGGCATTGAGAATGTCAAATTCCTCAAGGATCACTTGTGCGGAGCCTGTGAAGCTGGAAAGATGACCAAGGCCAAGCATCCAGCGAAGACTATCATGACTACCACTCGACCATTTGAATTGCTTCACATGGATGTTTTCGGTCCTAATCATTATTCTGCTTTTACAAATGATGCATCTCTATATGGCTTTGTTATTGTTGATGATTATTCTTGTTACACATGGGTACACATTGTCACTTACAAACATGAGGTGCAGGAAGTCTTCAAATGATTTTCCTCGAGGGCTTCAACCAACTTCGGTGTGAAGATCAAGCACGTCAGAAGTGACAATGGGACTGAGTTCAAGAATTCCGGTCTTGATGACTATCTTGATGAACTTGGTATTATTCATGAGTTATCTGCTCCTAATACTCCTCAGCAGAATGGCGTCGTGGAGGGCAAGAACAGAACTCTTGTTGAGATGGCTCGCACTATGCTTGATGAATATAAGACACCTCGTCGATTCTGGATTGAGGCCATTGATACTGCGTGCCACATCATTAACTGAGTATATCTTCACAAATTCTTCAAGAAGACTGCCTATGAACTCCTCACTGACAAGAAACCCAATGTGAGTTACTTCAAAGTCTTCGGTGCTAAATGTTGGATTAGAGATCCTCATCACAATTCTAAATTTGCACCGAAAGCACATGAGGGTTTTTTGCTTGGTTACGGAAAGGACTCGCACGCCTACAAAGTCTTCAACAACGTTCACAAGGTTGTTGAAACTGTAGATGTGAGGTTCGATGAAACTAATGGCTCGCAAAGAGAGCACCTACCCTCTGTGATAGATGAACCAGCACCTGAGGATTCTATCAAGTTCAAAGCTACTAAGGATGTCATTCCCACCGAAGAATTTGCTGAAGAATTCATTCCAGAACATGATGAACGTCGAGCTGGCGCACCTGAAGAAAATGGTGCTGAGGAAAATGCTCCTGAAGAAAATGCGGATCAAATTCCTCGAAGACAACCCGCTCATCCTCGTATTGCAAACGAAGTGCAAATTGAGAAGATCATCGATGACACTGAAGCACCAGGTCCTCTCACACGCTCGAAAGCTTCGCATTTGTCTAACTTTTGTGGGCACTTTGCTTTTGTCTCTATCACAGAGCCCACTAAGGTAGATGAAGCATTTTTGGAGCCTGAATGGATTCAAGCAATGCAAGAAGAAATACATCAGTTCGAGCTCAACAACGTCTGGGAACTGGTCAAACGTCCAGATCCTCGCAAGCACAACATTATTGACACAAAGTGTTTCTACCGCAACAAGCAAGATGAAAATGGCCTTGTTGTGAGGAATAAGGCACGGCTTGTAGCTCAAGGCTACACACAGGTTGAAGGAATTGACTTCGATGAAACTTTTGCACCTGTTGCTAGACTTGAGGCTATTACATATTACTTGCTTATGCTAACCATCATGACATCACTTTATATCAAATGGATGTGAAAAGTGCATTCCTCAATGGTAAGCTTGAGGAAGAAGTATATGTTGCTCAACCCCCAGGTTTTGAAGATCCAAAGAATCCTGACAAATTCTTCAGACTCAACAAGGCCCTCTATGGCCTCAAGCAGGCCCCTCGGGCGTGGTATGATACTTTGAAAGAATTCCTCATGAAGAATGGCTTCACAGCCGGTTCACTCGACCCTACTCTCTTTACTAAATCTTATGATGGTGAACTGTTTGTGTGACAAATATACGTTGATGATATTATCTTTGGTTGTCTTGACCAACGTTATAGTGATGAATTTGCCTATATGATGAGTGAAGAATATCAAATGTCTATGATGGGAGAGTTGAAATTCTTCTTAGGTCTTCAAATTCGTCAACAGCGAAATGGCATATTCATATCTCAGGAGAAATACCTCAAGGATGTTTTGAGGAAATTCGGCATGCAAGACTGCAAAGGGGTCAAAATTCCAATGCCCACAAATGGCCATCTATGCACTGATGAAAATGGTAAAGACTTCGATCAAAAGGTATACCACTCCATGATTGGCTCTTTATTGTACCTATGTGCATCTAGGCCGGATATTATGCTTAGTGTTTGCATGTGTGCCCGATTTCAAGCTACACCGAAGGAATCACACCATAAGGTCATGAAGCATATTCTTGATATCTAGCTCACACGCCAACACTTGGATTATGGTATCCCAAGGGCTCTTCGTTTGATCTCATTGGATATTCAGACTCGACTATCTTTGGCGATCGTGTGGACCACAAGTCAACGTCGGGCACATGCCATTTCCTCGGACGATCTTTGGTCTGTTGGTCCTCGAAGAAAGCGAACTGCGTATCACTCTCCCGCTGCGAAGCTGAGTACATTGCTGCTGGATCGTGATGTGCTCAACTACTGTGGATGAAGCAATCACTCAAGGACTATGGCGTCAACGTGAAG
Source organism: Aegilops bicornis (assembly GCA_021605145.1). Taxonomy (NCBI): domain Eukaryota; kingdom Viridiplantae; phylum Streptophyta; class Magnoliopsida; order Poales; family Poaceae; genus Aegilops; species Aegilops bicornis. The sequence continues at coordinate 77,063,154 of CM038672.1, read as the reverse complement.
AATGTGCCTCTCTACTGTGACAATGAGAGTGCTATCAAGATTGCTCATAACCCAGTTCAGCACTCGAAGACCAAGCACATCCAGATTCGTCATCATTTTCTTCATGATCATGTGTTGAAGGGCGACATCTCCATCGACCACGTTAGCGAAGATCAAGCGGCGATATTCTCACTAAGCCCTTGGATGAGAAGAGATGTAGCAAGTTGCGGTGTGAGCTAAATATCCTAGAATCTTCGAATGTTCTCTGAAATGGACACACATCCTAACACTAATGCTGACTTGATGACTTAGATGCGCAACACACGAAGTAACGTTTTTCTTCAATCAATGAAGACTAACCCTCTATGTGTGAAGAAATTAATGAAGAAATTGATTCTCAGAGCCCTATGAAAATTTTACGCGGTGTCTAAAATCAGCTTTCTTATACGGTGGGTTACCCCATCACCCAAAGTTGGAAATCTTCAATTTGAGTTTTTCTTCGTTTTTGAAATTCCTCAGTTTTTCAAATTATTCAACTTTGCATTGTCTTCACTCCTTCCGGTGTTATTCTTCATTTGAATATATTATTTATATATATATATATATATATATATATATAGAGAGAGAGAGAGAGAGAGAGTTTTATGTCCTCTACAACATTCACTTATTGCTATTTCTTCAAGTTGATTTCTTCTGCTAAGTGAATGTGCTCGGACCCTTCCCCCTCTATGCTAAACTCAACCCAGTCTATTCACAAATTCTTCATGTGCGTTCTATTTGAAACTCGTTCAAAATCTTCATTGTGTCCTTGACAGCTGAAGAAATTGCGAACAGAACTTTTAACTTATCTTACCTGAATTTTTGGCTTTGTCGCTCAAACCGTTCCGCTTCTCACGACAATACTTATCTACTCACTCACGATCCTACACGATTGCCACATCTCAGTACGTGGGTGACACATGTCAAGCGAATGAGAAGGGACCAGGGGCATGTTCGTCCGATTTCCTCGGGCGTATAGTTTTTCACTCCCACTATAAATACCCCTGCCTCTTCCTCACTTCACTTTCACCTCGCTCGCTCTCACTCCCGCTCGAGCTCCCGAAACCCTAGCTCCGCCGCTACTTCATCGTCGCCGGTGAGGAAGAGCTTTACTGCCTCGACCTCGTCGCCGTCGTACTCTCGCCGGTTGCGGATTTCTTCACTCTGCCGCCGACGTAGCCGTCTTCCTCTACCGAGTTAGGGCGTGGAAGATCTGAACTGACGTACTTCACATCTACACTTCCCAGTTTGTCGTGTTCTTCAACTTGGGTAATTAAAAGTTACTTTTACTGCCCTCTTTGATTCATATGTTTTCTTGAAAATCTTCAAAGGTGTTTATTCATCAAATCTTTAAACACATGAACACCTCACATGTCATCTGCTCTTGATTCGTTTCTCTAAGCAATGATTTTCTTCAAGATTCCTCAATTGTGTGGATTTTCAATCTATACAACTCTGAAACCTAAGACAAAGAACGCTTAGTGAAATTCCTCAAGACTCATCTGGTCAAATTCCTCAAACCTACTCTCTTTTTGAAAAACCTTCTGAGAACGCATATGACCTCTCCAAATTCCTCGCAACTATACTCTATTCACAGGTAGAAATGTCCGCTGCTGAATCACGAGATTATCATCAACTTAACTCATTTGCAGCGTTCCTCGAAGAAAAGTTGCACACCTCTTCAGAAACTTCAGTTGTTCATATTCCTCAGCTGAAGAAAATGACTGAAGGAAAGAAGCCACAGAAGGGTGGAAAGAGGCCTGAGGTCAATACTGCTTTCGAAATCCCTGAGGACATTTATGCTGGGTACTACACACCCCCTGAGGAAGATAGAAATCAGCGCAAGGTGCGCATTCAAAAGATAGAGAGGAGATGGGCACGGGAATGGAGGGAGTACAGGTATGTTACTCCCAAGTATATGAAGAAATTCGCGCTCAACACTCCATGCTCAAGACCTCCATTGGCACCAGGCCAAGTGGCAGATCCCACCAGCCTCAAGCGCGGTGAGGACTATGCTGATGAATGGGCAAAGCGCTAGGCCAAACTGGCCAAGCAAGCAGTGAAGAAATTCAATGCAGATTCTGCTGCTGCTGCTGCCTCTGCTGAGGCATCTGCTAGTCAGCTGAATAAGGCGATGCCTAAGAAGCCTGCTCACAAGTCAAGCGCTTCTCCCTCAATTCCCTCACGGCCAAGCTCCTCAGCAATGCCCTCAAGGCCAGATTCTTCAAAGCCTTCACGACCAATTCCTCAGACTGCTCCTTCAAAGTCCTCAGCTGCTCCGACAAAATCCTCGGCACCTGTTCATCTTGCCACGTGCCAAAGGACCACAGGCATCTCAATTGCCTCAGGAGCATCTGCAAGTTCCTCAGCTGCACCAAATTCCTCAGCTGGCCCCTCTCTGCTGAAGAAAAAGGTCACTGCTGGATGAGGTCTTCGACCAAGTCCTCACAAGAAGCAGGTCGCCTTCCAAGTTCCCTCTGATGACGATGAGGCTGATGATGAAAAACTTGCCGAAATCATCAGAGACAGGCAAGCCAGGGCCGCTAGAGCCAAAGGTAGCAACGTGCCACTGCTGTTGGATCCAAAGTTGATCCTCGACTTCATTGACCTATGGCACAAGGACCCTGACACGCCTTTGCCGGAGATGAATCTCACTCCTGGTCAAAGTCATGTTCTGACTGCCTTCATTGAGGAAGAAAAGTGGAAATTTGAAGAAGGCAGAAGGCTGAAGAAAGCGCAATACAAGAAGCAGCGCTACCTCAAGGACAATGTCCTCACTCTTACTCTTGATCATCTCATTGCCTTGCAAGCTGAAATCAAGCAATTGAGTGATGAATTCGATCGCTACTATGCTGATTGGAAGGGCGCCAAGGTTCGGTTCGTCAATCTGACGAAGAATTCACTTCAAGTGCTGCTCCTCCTGTGCACATTGAAGTTAGACCGGCTGAAGCATCTGCTCAGCCTACTGAAAAACATGCCAGCACCGTTGACGACAATCAGGCTGCTGAAGAAAATGAGAGTGCCAGGGCTGATGACTCCATTCCAGCTGCTGAAGATCTTGCCAGGGCATCCACTAGTGGTGCGCCTGAAGAAAGTAAAGAAGTCAGGGCAACTACATCAGTTGCGCCTGAAGAAAATGATCCAAAGTCCTCTGCACCTCCTGCGCCTACACCAACTCCGATCCTTCCATCTGCATCAGATGTGAAAAAGACCAAGGCTGCAGAGCGTGCAGCTGTGAAGAAAAGGAAGGCATCAACTTCATCAAATTCTTCAGCTCCGAAGAAGATGAAGCCTCTGACTAGTTCAATTGACAACCCAATTGATGCCGTTCCAGTCTCCTTCATGCCATCAAAGGACCTAGTTCCTTTTGGTGAAGATTATGTGATTCCCAATGAATCTGATGAAGAAACTCCTTCTTTGCTTGACAGGCAGTTGGACGAAGAAATTGAAGTGGATGCAATCCCTTCAACCCCAGTCATTTCCTCACCTATGCCTCAGTTCACTGCTGAAGAGGCAGGCGTCGAAGAAATGGAAGAGGCAGGCGTCGAAGAAATGGAAGATGAGGATGTGGACATTGGCTGTACCACTCATGTGCTCAATGATGACTTTTGGGAAAGTCAGCACCCCAACTCTCCAATGTTCACTCCACTCCAAGCAATTCCTCAGTCCCCAGCTGCTCTTGAAGTGCAAATGGGACTGAAGAACCTCATGCAACCCGTCATCCATGAAGAAATTCCAGCCACTAGTGCTGAAGAAATTGTCAATGAAGAATTGAAGACCCAGGCTGAAGCTGAAGAAGAGCCTGATATTCCTCAACCCGAGGAACCCGAGATTGCGATTCCTGAGGTGGTGATGCAATTGACTGATACCCCTCAGCCCAAGCCAAAGGATCCCTTCTCAAAGAAGCAAAAATTCAAGGCTGATGATTTCTTCGGCGATCATGTGTTCTTCAGTGAATTCAACCCATATGACAATGCTCGTCTTAGAAGGAAGCGTTTCTGGACTGCCAGCCAGGCCAACTTCTATTCCTCACTGCTTTTCAACAAGGACAAAGTCTTCGACCACGAGCACATTCCTCACGTGGACATGGAATCAATGCCTTGCTTCTATCAAGTCTTCAGTATGCTTCATGATGCAGGCTTGCTCAACTTTTGCTCAGACATAGTTGATTGGAATGAAGAGCTTATTCTTCAGTTCTATGCAATGCTGCATATCACGGGTGATGCTGCTGACGTCAATTCTTGGGTGTTGGAATGGATGACTGAAAACACTCATTACAAGGCACCAGCCTCTGAATTGCTTTGTGCCCTGCCAATCAGTCCTCCACCTAAAGGTGCTCGTTGTCTGAATGATGAGCCTGAACTCACTGCTCACTATATGCAAGTGCTCATGAAGCCTCTGAAGCCTGGTCAAGCCCCAAGGACCAAATTCCTCGTGAAGGAATTGCTCTATGTGCCAAGAACCATTTATTGCATTCTGACGAAGACCGTGAGTCCTATCAAAGGCCATGACTCATCCTATGAAGAAATTATTGGGATGATGAACAATATGCTATTCAACATAATGCATGGCATCCCCATAAACTATCATGATTTCTTCTTGAGGACTCTGGCGAATGTTGCACTTTCACCTATTGAGCTGAAGACTTACGCGCCGTGGATCATGAGATTCCTCAGAACAAGGTCTTCACTCAACTACAAGGCTGATTTTCAGAATCACCTCAGCTACTTGCCCCCGATTGAAGTCCTCAAGCGGACATTTTCCTCAGCTGATGAGAAGGGCAAGTCACCAGCTGTTATTGATGAAGGCATTCGTCCATTGGATGGTCAGTTCCGCAAAGCTGCATCTTATTCCACCAATGATGACTCTGCCACTCATGATTCTGCTGCCAATGATCCCAAGTCAAGTCCTCAAGCTACTGCTCCTCGTGTGATGACTGACCATGAGCTACTTCTAAGTCTTCACCAGAAGGTGGATCGAAACCACAAATGGGTTAAGCGTCAGTTTGGCTCTATTCTTCACAACATGACTTCTACACATAATGCAGTGAAGAAAAACCATTACTACCTCCATGAAGTTTTTGATCGCACCTGGGCTATTCTGTCACATCTATATGGTGAAGAAGATCTGAAGCAAATGGGCTTCAAGGAAGATTTTGACTGGTCTGCTCCTCCACCGAAGAAATTCAAGAAGGTCAAGGTTCCTTCCTTGGTGGCCAGTTCATATTCTTCATCGCGCGACACGGACGAGTATGAAGACTTGGACGACACTGCAGCAGGCCCTACATCGACTCAAGACCCTGACGCTGGCGCTCCTCCATCATCTTGATATTCTTCAGGGGCGTTAGTCCTCAGTTTCAACCCTTTTGGTCATTCAATGACAAAGGGGGAGAAATTTGAGTTAGTCTTCAAGCGGGTCTATCTTATATGGGCGTTTTTTTGCTAAGTTACAACTCTCGTTTTTGATGACTTTGCTAGATCGAGTTGTAATCTTAAAACTCTATGGTGGCCTGATACTTTTGATGTGTTCTTCTGCATGCTTATTCGTCATTAATGTCAAAGCACGCATGCTGAATTACATCAGTCACCATATTTCATCATGCATTTCAAATTCTTCGTATTATATGTCAAATGCGTGTATGAATTACAAGATATAGGGGGAGATCTCCACGATTATACTGTTCATGTGTGCATTGCTTCAAAAGCAAATTCCTCACTATGCACATCTTCAGGGGGAGTTCTTCTATATCTTGCAATAAAATTCCTCAACATCAGTATTTACACTTCATATATTTATCCCCGTTGAAAACTTAACCTATATTATCATCAATCACCAAAAAGGGGGAGATTGTAAGTGCATCTAGTGCCTGAGGGAGTCCTGGACTAGGGGGTGTCCGGATAGCCGAACTATCATCTTTGGCCGGACTCCTAGACTATGAAGATACAAGATTGAAGACTCCGTCCCGTGTCCGGATGGGACTTTCCTTGGCGTAGAAGGCAAGCTTGGCGACACGGATATTAGATCTCATACCATTGCAACCGACTCTGTGTAACCCTAACCCTTTCTGGTGTCTATATAAACCGGAGGGTTTTAGTCCGTAGGACGAACAACAATCATACCATAGGCTAGCTTCTAGGGTTTAGCCTCTCTGATCTCGTGGTAGATCTACTCTTGTACTACTCATATCATCAATATTAATCAAGTAGGAGTAGGGTATTACCTCCATCGAGATGGCCCGAACCTGGGTAAAAACATCGTGTCCCTTGTCTCCTGTTACCATCCGCCTAGACGCACAGTTCGGGACCCCCTACCCGAGATCCGCCGGTTTTGACACCGACATTGGTGCTTTCATTGAGAGTTCCTCGTATGCGTCACCGATAGGCCCGATGGCTCCTTCGATCATCAACAACGATGCGGTCCAGGTGAGACCTTTCTCCCGGACAGATCTTCGTGATTCGGCGGCTTTGCTGCGGGCAATTAAGCAGCCATCTGGAGCAGATCGAAGCTTCGCCCCAGCCATCAGTCAGGTTTGGAAGTTTAAACTACGGCCGACATCCGCGGAGACTTGATCTTGACGGATTCGAGCGAGCCAAGCGCCGCACTATCTTGATGGGCATGATCTAACTCTGCCGCGAGCGGTGTCACGGAGGCCGCACTAGTGTCGGTCCGACCATTGATTGAAGCCGATCTCGCCGATCGAGGATGGTTGGTTGGACACCACCTCGGGGCTGAAATCCCTCTGGCGATTGGGCGAACACCATCTGTCGCTGCGAAGACAGTGACTCCAAGGTGCCGGACTCCTTTCCGGACTACGAACTTCCCGCGCCCCTGCTAGTCGAATCCGGCTGGGCGCCGGCTATGGAGTTCACTACCGCGGACATCTTTCAGCACTCGCCCTTTGGTGACATCCTGAATTCACTAAAGTCTCTCTCTTTATCAGGAGAGCCCTGGCCGGACTATGGTCAGGAAGGTTGGGATGCGGACGACGAAGAAATTCAACGCCCACCCACCACCCACTTTGTAGCCACTGTCCATGATTTAACCGACATGCTCGACTACGACTCCGAAGACATCGACGGTATGGACGACGACGCTGGAGACGACGAAGAACCAGCGCCCACAGGGCACTGGAAGGCCACCTCGTCATATGACATATACATGGTGGACATCCCAAAAGATGGGAACGGCGGTGGAACAACGGAGGATGACCCCTCTAAGAAGCAGCCGAAGCGCCGGCGTCAGCGGCGCCAGTCTAAATCCCGCCACAGCAAAAACGGTGATTCCGGCACGGGAGATAATAACACCCCGGACAGTGCCGAAGACAACCCCCTCCAGCAGGATTTAGCACAGGAGGAGGGAGAAGCAAGTCCGCCTGACGGTCTGCGAGAAAAAGAGGTAGAGGGCGATAATTATGCGCCTCCCTCCGAAGGCGAGGCAAGCCTCGGCGGCAGCAATTTGTCGTGCACGAGGATCCTGCCGAATAGGGCGTTTCAAGCGTGGGCTTATGGCCACGGCAAGCAGCCTCAAGAAAAAGCTGCGGCAGCTTAGAGCTGACCAAGACTTGCTAGGCTGACAGATGGACTGAAGTCCTTGCAGCGAAGAGTATGAACTTCGAACGCCCCTCAAGGGATACCCAAAGCAGGCTGCTACCCCAATTAGAAGAAGCAGCACCCAAACCTACATCACCGGCGCATGATGCGGCCGACCCGGCCACCCGTGGCCGCTGACGGAAGAGCCTCTAGACCCTCCATTCAAGCCGCACCCGGCGCCGCTCGACCAAGGCACGGGAAACGCGCCCGGACATGCGAGACATATTGGAGGACAAGGCAAGGCAAACAAGATCGATCTACGGATCGCGTGGGCGCCCACGACGCGTGATGATAACCGTCACACGGATCACGCAACTCCGGCCGGGCGAACACGATGAACAAAGCTCATTTGAGCTGCGTCGTGATATATCCCAATCTGGGCGCCACACACCCACTATGCTTCACGGGCGAAGTGATGGATCATCAAATCCCGAGGGTCTCAAACCCGTAAACATCGAATCATACGATGGCACAACAGATCCTGCGGTTTGGATCGAGGACTACCTCCTCCATATCCACATGGCCCTTGGTGATGATCTACACGCCATCAAATACCTCCCACTCAAGCTGAAAGGACCAGCTCGGCATTGGTTTAACAGCTTGCCAGAATCAATTGGTTGTTGGGAGGACACGGAAGCCGCATTCCTTGATAACTTCGGGGCACATATGTGCGACCACCGGATGCCGATGACCTTAGCCATATAATTCAGCAGCGGAAGAATCGGCCGGACAATTACGGACACGGTTCCTAACCAAGAAAAATCAAATCGTTATTTGTCCGGGATGCAAGAGGCCCTTGCAGCCTTCAAACATAACATCCACGACGAGTGGCTTGCCCGGCACCGAGGGACAGGAAAAGCGAAATCCATGGCAGCCCTCACAACACTCATGACCCGCTTTTGCGGCGGAGAGGACAGCTAGCTAGCTCGAAGCAACAACGGCCAAACACCATGGTAGTTCGGATACCAAGGACAGCAATGGCAGGTCGCATTGCAACAAGAACAAAGCGCCGCGTGCTTGGCGATAATCTTTGAAGATATGGCGGTCAATGCGGATTGAGGCTCTAAACCCGGTCGTGGAAGAAGCCATTCAAAAGAAATACCCGGGGCCCGTCCAACTTGGACCGAATACTCGATCGCTTGTGCGGATACATGGCATCCCGAAAAACCAGCCAATCACACCAACAGGGATTGTTGGGTGTTCAAGCAAGCGAGCAAGCTAAGTGCGAACTCAATGACAAGGGGCTGCGTGGCGATCACGAGGAAGAGCCCGGCCGCCAAACAATAGAAACGCAGAAGGGCTTTCCCACACAAGTGCGGACGGTGAACATGATATCGCAACCCACATACCCAAAAGGGAGCGGAAGCGTGCACTAAGGGGCGTATATGCGATGGAGCCGGTCGCCCGAAGTTCGACCCATGGTCTTCTGCCCGATCACCTTTGGTCGAAGAGACCACCCGGTAGCATCCGTCCACGGCGGTTTCGCCGCATTGGTTCTTGACCCAATTATTGTGGATTTCACCTCACAAGAGTCCTGATGGATGGCGGTAGCAACTGAACCTGCTTTATCGAGGATACGGTCGCCAAAATGGGCATAGACCCTCAAGGATTAAACCCACAAAGACAACCTTTAAAGGTGTCATACCAGGTGTAGAGGCCAATTATGCAGGCTCGGTTACACTCGAAGTGGTCTTGGATCCCGGATAACTTCTGAAGCGAAGAGTTAATCTTGACATAGTCCCGTTCGCAGCGGCTATCAAGCACCGCTTTCGGACGAACCGCATTTGCAAAGTTCAATGCGGTGCCGCACTACGCATACCTCAAGCTCAAGATGCCAGGCCATCGAGGAGTAATCACGGTCAATGGAAACACCGAACACTCTCTCCGAACGGAGGAGCACACGGCGGCCCTCGCGGCGAAGGTGCAAAGCAGCCTCTCACAGCAATTCTCGAGTCTGGCCACTAAGCATCCGGACACTGTCAAGCGCGCCCGGAGTAACATACAACAAGACCGCCTGGCACGATCCAAGCACGCGTAGCAATCCGGCCCCAACCCCAGCCCTCGCGAAATTGCGAAGCCAGTACTACGCGTACATAACTATGCTCTGGAGATACCATGGGCATAAGGGGAGGGGCACGACCACGGCACGCCCAGAATGCGGCTCAACTGCGCCAGGGGCTCCCGATTGTCTCATTCTTTTTCTTTTTTTCTTTTTTTACTTTCAGAACTCTGTTCTCCAGAAGCCCTGTCCGGCATTCGCGCCGAATGCACGATGCAACAGCCAGGGAAGCAGAAAACTGCGTCAAGTGTCCAGGTGGTCTCTATTACGAGCAGTATACATGTTTTACATACCATCCCGTAGCTTACCCCCGTAGGGGGACATGTTAAATAGTCCCATCCCTTGCTTATCGCACCATTTGTATCGTTCTGCTTTTATTTGCAGTTTCTTTTTAATAACCAATATATAGCTCTTGCCTATTTATTGCACTCCTTTCTTTATCTATATATATATGTTCATTTCATGACATGTTGCACCCGTACACTTTGATACGGCCAATACACCAGGGGCTTAAGTACCCCAAAATTATAGTGTGATAATTCCGAACACTTTCACAAGTGTGGCACCCCGAACTTATAGCATTATATGCATCGGCTCCGAATCATGTCTTGGGTCAATAGTTGGGTTTTCCCGGCTCCCATGTTTTGGTACCTTACGTTCCGTTATATCGGCTAAGGTAGCACTGGGAGAACCACTGCGATTGTGCCCCGGTTGAGCTCGGTTAAGCACCTCGATGGAAAGCTAAAACTGGCCGTCATGATAGGGCGAGAGCGATGCGCTGTTCGAGAGGTTTCTTCGGGTCCCTAAAGACCTATCCCGCTTAGAGCGAGGAACCGAAATTGTCCGGCCAAGGCGTGGATAGCGCCCCGAACTCGGTCTTCCGAATACTAGGGGCTTCGCCGAAATTTAAAATTATAGAATTCTATGGCTAAGTGAGAGTGTTCAAGCATTATAAGTCTGGTTGCCTTGTTACCGTTCGTTGGCGCCTCCTCGATGGACCCAAGAATGGGAACAAGAGCGCTCAAGTTTATCCCGAACACCCGACACTCGTGGCATGGGGGCTGAAGCCAACGACTTGCCATCTCTCAAATTTGATAAGCGGCCGCCTGAAGGTAATATTTTAAATTAACAAGCATGCTTAGCGCATATGAACAAGTTTTAAGCGTCACGGGATAACAAATGCGAGTCTATTCAAAATTACATCTTTGGAGCACTCATCCGCTATCTGGCGGGCACCCTTGAGACGCCCTCATAGTACATTTCCGCGTGCGATGCTCCTTGCCCTTCGGTGGCCCGTCCGTCACAAGCTTCTCCGCATCCAGCTTGCCCCAATGCACTTTAGCACGGGCAAGGGCCCGACGGGCACCTTCAATGCAGACGGAGTGCTTGATGACTTCAATCCAGGGACAGGCGTCCACCAGCCGCCGCACTAGCCCAAAGTAGCTTCCAGGCATGGCTTCCAATGGCCACAGCCGAACTATGAGGCCCCTCATGGCCTGTTCGGCGACCTTGTGGAGCTCGACCAGCTGCTTGACTGGTCGCTTAGGGCACCGGATGTCCGGCCTCGACATACTAAGACCGAGAACACCTTTTCCGTCGAGCTCCCTCCTTGGCGCGGTAGAGCAGCAGCGACATCGGACACACTATGGGGCATATCTGCGAATGCTCCTGGAGAGCTCCGAATCCGGGTAAGTAATAGGTAATTCACTTTCACATGCTTGCTTTGCATAAAGAATGCCTTACCCGCAGCTATCTTCTTTATTGATTCAATTTCTTGGAGGGCTTTTTGGGCTTCGGCCTTAGCGGCTTTGGCACTCTCAAGAGCCGAGGCGAGCTCGGACTCTCGAGTCTTGAGTCGATCCAAACTCTCGTGTTTTTCCACGAGAGCACAGGCCTCTTGCCGCACCTCTGCCACCCCCTCCTGCTTCTCTCGCTCAGTGCGCTCAGCAGCCACTCTCTGCTTTGATGCGGTCACCGCTTCCTTGAGTCGCCACCTCGTTCATTGGCCCTACAATACCCACGTTATTCCTGTCATTTTTGCAACCGAAACCTTTCTAAAAGGTATTACTTTAATAAGGTATTACTTACCTTCCTTGTCCTCGAGCTGCTTCTTGGCTTGGCCGAGCTCGTTCTCGGACCGCTCGAGGCTCTACTTCAATGCATTGACCTCCGCAGACAGTGCGGCAGAGGTCAGCAGCACAACCTGCATTCCCATATTGACATACTTACGTTAGACTCCTGCATATAACTTTTTGATCCTCGGTCCGGCTTTTCTTTCCGAACACCGAACTAAGCATCAGGGGCTACTGTCTATGCGGTAATATTTTTACATATTCTAAACTTACCTCAAAGCACATTAGAAGGCTGGTACGAGCTTGATCAGCCCGCTCTTGGCGGACTGAACTTTCTGGATCACCACACTCATAACAGTGCGGTGCTCCTCCTTGATGGAGGCGCTGTTAAGCACCTCCAGTAAGCTATCCGGTGCCTCCGGTTGGACGGAGGACACCGGCGTCTTACCCTTCCTACGAAGGGGGCGCTTGCCGGACTTCGGAACCGCTGAAGGTTCCGGTATGGAGTCCGGACAAGGGTCGGGCTTAGAGCCCCTGGGGGTCTCGCTCCCCCTGCGCCTGGAGTCCGGGAGGCTGCCTTGCGGCGCCTCCTGCGCCACCTCCTCTCGACCAGGCCCCCCTTGGGGCCCCACCTCGGCATCGTCCGCAGCGTGAGGTGAGGAGACGGCCGGAAGCGAGGTACTCTCCATTTCCGACGAACTCAGGGACCCGCTCGACGAAGCGGCGAACTCGTCCTTGGGCGGGCTCCATGATTGTTCGGCATTAGAGAACACTATGCAATGAAAAAGCCATGGGTATCCGGACACTTATGATCTCGCCAGGGGCTTGGCCCTTGTTGGCCACTCCTCCTCGTCGTTGTCGATGTTGGTGGAGAAGTCCGGAGGAAGGGTCCTTCCCTTCTTGGACCCTCCGGCCTCCCCAGTTGGGACGGCCTTCCTTTTCTTCTCTCTCTCCACTGGGGGAGAGGCTTCTTTCTCCTCCTCTTCCTCAGAGGAGGATTCCGCCTCCGGGTTGTCGGGCGATGAGTCCGACAGCCCCTGACGCCGGGAGCTCCTTCGAGTTCCCGTGGTGTCGTGGTTTTGTCACGGCAGATGTCCTCATGAAAGGACTTAGTCGCAGAGCCATCGCTATGGGTTAACTTCTGCCATGAGCATAGCCAACGCATCGAATAGTTCTGATAAAAGTTGAGCCGGCGGGCGCACAGGGCCTCCTGCCCCGGCTGTCGTCGCCGCCGTTGAACTAGCGACCGTTGTCGCAGCGGTCGAAGAGTGAAGCATCGCTTGTGTACCGGCCATGAATATTCCAACCCGGTTGGGCAGATCAAAGGGGTCCGGAATACTGTCACCGTCGGAACAGCCCCCAATCTGGCCATCTTGCGGTGATCTGAGAGACTCGGTTTCTCGGTCGATGACTTGTCGTCGGAGTAGGCAACGGTTTCGCCACGGATTCTGATCCGTCCTCATAATTTCCTCCGTGGATGACTCCCCACAGCACGCAATGACGGCCGGTTTAGCACTGGGCAGGTTTTGCCTGTTGAGCCGTCTCGGCGAGGTTGGTGCGGATGTCCGGCTCAGGCCACAGCTCACCGATCTTGCCGATGAAGACGTGGATTCCGCCAAAGGGGACCCCGTACCCGTACTCAATTGAGCTGGCGTCGGGGTCCCAGCCTGCATCGTCGATGTAGAGCTTGCCGTGGCGACTCTTGGTCATCCGGCCCCTGGCGTAACCTTGAGTCCTTGAGCTTGCCCTCCAAGATCATCAAACCATCATGCGATAGCCCCACGGTGGGCGCCAACCGTAAATGGTTTTGTCACGGCGGATGTCCTCATGAAAGGACTTAGTCGGCGGAGCCATTGCTCTGGGTTAAGTTGGAGGGTTAAAGCGGACACAAAGACACAAGAGTTATACTAGTTCGCCCCTTCGATGAAGGTAAAAGCCTACGTCTAGTTTGTGATGGGATTGATGTGGTCTCGATGACTAGGGAGCAAACAACCGCTTAGACCTCGAGTTGTTGTTGTCTGTCCTTGAACCGCCGCCGGGTCGTCCCCTTATATACATGGGTTGACGTCCGGCTGGTCTACAGAGTCCCGAGGCCGACTCATACAAGTGTTCGGCTCGGTCTCTCTTTCCCTTATCTTACAACACAAGTTACATGACTATGGCAGTTTTACCATTATGGGCCCTAATCCGTCTTTGGGCTCCGGGCCTCTAAGTTTCATAGTAAAGCGCCATCTTCTGAGTCTTCGTGGGCTTCAATATAGTTGAGGGTGAACCGGCCCCTCCTGGGCGGTTTACACTCAGTAGTTATATCCCCAACACGTGGCCTCCTTCTTGGCCTTCTTCTCCGGCACCACGTGAGGTGCCGGAGCCAGCAGCCCTGTCAATCGGGTGTCCGCTAGGTCTTCTGGCAATGGGGTCGGGCAGCTAATCTGTCCGGACGTCTTCAGCCAGTCCTGTCAAAGGATAGGGAGTTTTAGATCCCGCATAGAGTCAATCTATGAAAAACAAGAGTCCCATAAAGGGTAAAATAACTTACCTCACTGTCTTGACGCTGCGAGCTGAATCCATGATCTTGATGGCGGATGTAGAGCCTCGGCGTATGAACAGCACCTTCCGGGCATCTTCGTGCGTAGTGTCAAAGAGCCTCTTCGGAGTTGGGTCTTTGTGCGGATCGAACTCCCACAATTTGAAGGCCCGTTGTTGGCATGGGAGAATCCGGCGGATGAGCATCACCTGGATTATGTTGACAAGCCTGAGATTCTTGTCCACCAGGTTTCGGACGCATGTTTGGAGTCCGGATAGCTCATCTGAATCCCCCCACGTCAGGCCCGTCTCTTTCCATGATGTGAGCCATGTGGGGAAGCCAGATCGAAATTCGGGGGTCGCCGCCCATTTAGAGTCGCGCGGCTCGGTGATGTAGAACCACCCCGATTGCCACCTCTTTATGGTCTCCACAAAGGAGCCCTCGAGCCATGGGACTTTGGCCATCTTGCCAACCATGGCGCCTCCGCACTCCGCTTGGCGGCCGCTCACTACCTTCGGCCTGACATTGAAGATCTTCAGCCATAAGCCGAAGTGGGGCTGGATGCAGAGGAAGGCCTCGCACAAGACGATAAACGCCGAGATGTTGAGGATGAAATTCGGGGCCAGATTGTAGAAGTCCAGGCCGTAGTAGAACATGAGCCCCCGAACAAATGGGTGAAGTGGAAAACCTAGTCCGCGGAGGAAGTGGGGAAGAAACACCACCCTCTCATGGGGCCTGGGGGTTGGAATGAGCTGCCCCTCGTCGGGTAGCCGGTACGCGATGTTGCTGGACAAGTATCCAGCCTTCCGCAGCTTTTTGATGTGCCCCTCTGTTGGGGATATAACTACTGAGTGTAAACCACCCAGGAGGGGCCGGTTCACCCTCAGCTATATTGAAGCCCACAAAGACTCAGAAGATGGCGCTTTACTATGAAACTTAGAGGCCCGGAGCCCAAAGGCGGATTAGGGCTCATAATGGTAAAACCGCCATAGTCATGTAACTTGTGTTGTAAGATAAGGGAAGGAGAGACCGAGCCGAACTCTTATACGAGGCAGCCTCGGGACTCTATAGACCAGCCGGGCGTCAACCCATGTATATAAGGGGACGACCCGGCGGCGGTTCAAAGACAGACAACAACAACTCGAGGTCTAGGCGAAGCTGTTTGCTCCCTAGTCATCGAGACCACATCAATCCCATCACAAACTAGACGTACGCTTTTACCTTCATCGAAGGGGCCGAACTAGTATAACTCTTGTGTCTTTGCGTCCGCTTTAACCCCTCCAAGTTAACCCGTAGCGATGGCTCCGTGACTAAGTCCTTTCATGAGGACATCTGCCATGACAAAACCACGACACTTGGCGCCCACCGTGGGGCTATCGCACGATGGTTTGATGATCTTGGAGGGCAAGCTCGAAGGACTCGAAGGCTACGCTGTGGGCCGGATGACCAAGAGTCGTCGCTGCAAGCTCTACATCGATGATGCAGGCTGGGGCCTCGAGGCCGGCTCGATTGAGTACGAGTACCGGGTCCCCTTTGGTGGCATACACGTTTTCATCGGCAAGATCGGTGAGCCAGGGCCTGAGCCGGACATCTGCACCGACCTCGTCGACACGGCTCGGCGTCACGAAACCTGCCCGAGCTAAACCGGCCGTCAGCGTGCCTTCGTGGGAGTCATCCACGGAGGAAGTTATGAGGACGGATCAGAATCTGGTGGCGAAACCGTCGTCTACTCTGATGACGAGTCGTCGACCGGAGAAACTAAGTCTCTATATCAGCTGCAGGATGGCCGGATTGGGGGCTGTTCCGACGGTGAAAGTATTCCGGACCCCTCTAATCTACCCAACCGGGTTGGAATATTAATGGCCGGTACACAGGCAATACTTCACTCTTCGACCGCTGCGACAATGATTGCCGGTTCAACAGCGGCGGCGGCAGCCGGGGCAGGAGGCCCTGTGCGCCCGCCGGCTCAAGTTTTATCAGAACTATTCGATGCGTTGGCTGTGCTCATGGCAGAGGTTAACCCGGCGGACCAGGACATTCATAATGCGGAGATTGCAAAGGTGAAGGAACAAATCACTCAGGCTAAAGCGGATCTGGCATTTGCAGACGCCAGATGGCGGCAGAGCGGGCCGCTTTGGATGCACGAACTTATAGGCTCATGCTTTGGATCGAGCGCGTCGCATGAAGTCATGAAGAGGAAATACAGATCCCGTTTGCCTTCAGTTTTCGAGGAAGAGATCTCTTCAACACCCAGGCGGGGACCAGTAATCCGCCGGTGATAAACCGGCGGAAGCACTTGGGACGGGCGCGCGGTTCAGCCCGCATAATAGATCTACCTCGCCATAATGCCAAGATGCCTCGGTCAGGTAAACGCGCCCGGTCATTACTCCAACCCGATGGATAACCTTGTCGCAGCCTGCGGCACGGCTGGAGGCAATTCAATTGAAGGCGATTCACCACAGGCGGTAGAAGCAGCGTCGGGTCAAGGAGCTCCTTAGGACAGCTCTGGTCCAACAGGAAGCGTATTCGTACAGTCGCGACCGGATCCACTCTACCCCCCACCCCAGCCGAAGCTATAGCAGGCACGTGGATGAACCGGCCGTGTCAACTAATGCACGGCGCGGTGCGCCCCGTGGCAACAACCCGACAGGTGGTTTCGACAACGCTCGGGAGGTGGTGGACCGGGCCCGGGCGCAGGGAGGCCGAGTTAGCGCCGACATCGGGATTATCAGCTTTACGCCGGTTCGTCTGACCATCTTTGAGTCTGGAGTTACTTCTAGCTCTTTGGGGGTGCCTTGCCTCGTCCCCGCTTTACGCAATGTACGCTTGCCCAAGGATTTCAAGGGGCCGCGCAAGGTGCCAAATTACACTGCCGATCTGGCTCCAGAAGCATGGATAGAGAGTTATGAGACGGCCATGGAGATGCTGGATGTGGATGAAGCCGCGTGTGCAAAGTACTTCACCATGATGCTCGAGGGCACGGCCCGTACTTGGTTGAAAAGCTTGCCACCCAATTCTATCAGTTCATGGGCCCAGTTACGAACCCGGTTCATTCAGAATTTCAAAGATACCTATAAGCAGCCCATGTCTGTGGTGGACTTGGCGGCTTGTGTCCAGGGTGAAGGGGAGTCAACAACCCATTGGGTACGCCGAGTTTCAGAAATCTTACATTCTTCAGACCGGATCAACGCTGATTCTGTGATCTCGACCCTAGAGGGCAACTGCCGGTTTAAACCTTTAAAGTAGAAGCTTGGACGCATGAAGCGGTTTTGCAATGACATGGGCACTCTCATGGGAGCTTTAGTGAAGTATGCTGATTCTGACAGTACCAAGGATCCCGAGTCTGATGATGACGAGACAGGAAGGAAAGAAGAACAAGAACTCCAAAAGCCAGCAGATCACTCGGCGGGTAATGGTGGAAGTAAGCGTAAGTTTAACGGCAACATGGACTTCGTAGCCAACACCAACGCGCAGGACAAGGGCCAGCGGCGCAAGGGTAAACAGCCGAATCGAGGTGGAGCGCCCAATCCGGACCGCTTGAACTATCTGTTGAATCAACCCTGTCCGAAGCATGGAACAAAGGAGGCACCAGCAAATCACCTCTGGAAGGATTGTTACATTATGCAAGAGTTCAAAAGTTCTAATGCTTGCCGGTATGATCAAGGTTCCGGCGGCGGTTCAGGGTCCAGGCCGGGTTACGGTGGAGGAAATTCCGGTTCAGGGTTTAATGGTAATCCGGGCGGACATAACAATCAGAACAATCAGAATAGTGGGGTTATCAGAGCAACCCAAAGCAGTTGAATAGTGGGAAGTACCACGTCTTCACCACCAGCTTAGACAAGCGAGACCGGAAACTTCAGAAGCGGGCAGTCAACGTTGTTGAACCGGCCGTGCCTCATTACCTACGCTGGTCAGAGCAGCCCATTGTGTGGAGTAGAGAGGATCATCCTCCCCGGGTTGACAATCCGGGTCAGCTAGCCCTAGTGGTGGCACCTCAGGTGGGAGGTTATAAGTTCACCAAGGTGCTTATGGACGGAGGGAGCATCATCAACATCCTGTACTACGAGACTTTCCGTCGTATGGGGTTAACAGATAAACATCTCAAACCGTCCAGTACAGTGTTTCATGGTGTGGTGCCTGGCAAGTCAGCGTATCCGGTTGGTAAAATAGCTTTGGAGGTGGCCTTCGGGGATGAACATGACTCCAGATCAGAAACATTGACGTTTGAAGTAGTGAAAATTCAAAGTCCATATCACGCCCTTTTTGGGCGGCCGGCTTATGCCAAGTTCATGGCACGACCTTGTTATATCTATTTGCAGCTCAAGATGCCGGGTCACAAGGGGACAATAACGGTTCATGGGAGCCGCAAGATCGCTTTGGAGTGTGAGGAAGGTGATGCGGCTTACGCAGAGTCGGTTTGTGCCACCGAGGAGCTGAAGTATTATAAGGACAATGTTGATCCGTGGACATGACTCCATTGAAGAAGCCAACTACAAAACACGATCCGCCCTGAAGTTCAAATCGGCACCGAGACTAAGCTTGTTGACTTCGTACTGCCGATTCGTCCAAGCGATTCAAAGATCGGTGCCAACTTGGATCCAAAATAGGAAAGCGCCCTCATCGAGTTCATCCGTGAGAATCGGGACATTTTTGCATGGAAACCTTCTGACATGCCAGGTGTACTGAGGGAGCTCGCTGAGCACACTCTTAATGTTGATCCCAAGTACAAACCGGTAAAGCAGTTTCTCCGCCGGTTTAACGAGGAGAGGCGTAAGTCCATTGGAGAGGAGGTTGCCAGGCTCTTAGTAGCGGGCTTTATCGTTGAAGTTTTCCATCCAGAGTAGCTTGCTAATCCGGTGCTGGTCCTTAAGAAAAACGGCACTTGGCGCATGTGTGTGGATTACGAGATCTTAACAAGGCTTGTCCAAAGATCCTTTTGCCCTCCCCGCATTGACCAGATTATTGATGCCATCAAGGGTTGTCAGCGTTTGAGCTTTTTGGATGCGTATTCTGGATATCATTAGATTAAGATGGCGGTTAAGGACCAGGAGAAGACAACGTTTATCACTCCCTTTGGAGCCTTCTGCTATGTGTCTATGCCTTTTGGGCTCAAGAGCGCCCAAGCAACTTATCAGCGTTGTGTACATAATTGCTTGCATGAACAGATCGGCCGTAATGTGCATGCCTATGTGGATGATATTGTGGTTAAGTCAAGGAAGAAGGAAACACTGATTGATGATTTGAAAGAAACCTTTGACAACCTGCGGGTTTAGAAGATGATGCTCAACCCGGCCAAATATGTTTTTGGTGTTCCGGCAGGCAAGTTATTGGGTTTTCTTGTGTCCAACAGGGGGATTGAAGCTAATCCGGAGAAGATTACGGCTATCACCTCCCTGGCTAAACCAAAGTGTATTAATGATGTCCAGCGTTTGGCGGGCGGATTGCCGCTACTGAGCCGGTTTATCGGCCGCCTCGGAGAGAAGGCCATCCCTTTATATACCGGAATCTTTGAAGAAGACAGGTCGGTTTATGCAGAGTCCGGCCCGGCGATGAAGCGTTGGAGGACTTAAAGCGGCAATTGGCCAACCGCTTTGTGCTCGCCGCTCCCATCGACAAGGAGCCGCTTCTACTATATGTTGCCGCTAACGCCAGGCGATTAGTGTAGCCATTGTGGTAAGCGAAGGAGGCGGGGAAGGAGCATCCGGTTCAACGTCCGGTTTATTATATCAGCGAGGTGCTTATTGAATCTAAGCAAAGATATCCGCATTGGCGGAAAGCTGGTGTATGGAGTTTTTATGGCAAGCGAAGTCAAGCAGTATTTCCAAGGGCACCCCATCACGGTGGTCGATTCAGCTCCCTTAGGGATATCATCTGAACCGGAGGCGATCGGCGGATTGCCAAGTGGGCTATAGAGCTTGGGCCGCACAGTTTGAAGTATGTACCTCGGACGGCAGTGAAGTCTCAAGCACTTGTGGATTTCATTAATGATTGGACGGAGTTGCAAGCGCCTGAAGAAAAGCCGGATCATACATATTGGACCATCCATTTTGACGGATCCGAGCGGTTGGAGGCTCGGGGCTAGAGTCGTATTAACTTCCCCATGAGGTGACAAGTTTTGTTATGTTCTCCGCTTAATGTTCCCTTGTACTAACAATGTAGCTGAGTATGAAGCCTTACTCCATGGTCTTCGGATGGCTAAGGAGATGAATCTAAGCCGAGTTAAGTGCTCCGGTGACTCGGACCTGGTGGCTCAACAGTGTACGGCACTTGGGATTCCAAGGACCCACTCATGGCTGCATATCATCGTGAGGTGGATGTTGTCGCAGGTCATTTCAAGGGCTATCAGGTGGACCACGTGGATCGTCGGAAGAATGAAGCGGCGGACGCTTTGAGCCGGTTGAGCTCTCAACGCAAACCGGTCCCGCCCAATGTTTTTCTCGACGTACTGCACAATCCGTCAGTCAAGCTCCCTGATGAAGCGGATTTGGCTGTTCCTGATCCGGAGGCTCAATTGGTGGCAGCTCTGCGCGTCACTCCGGATTGGACGCTCCCTTATCCGGGCGTACATGAACCGGGGCGAAGTTACGAGACGATGAGACGCGTTGGCCTGACAGATAGTTCGGCGGTCTAAGTCTATGACCATTGTTAATGGCGAGTTGCATCATTGCGGTGTCGTAGGCGTTTCAACGCTGTGTGTCCCCGAGGAAGGCTGTGAAATATTGCGTGAGATCCACGAAGGAGACCGTGGTCACCACGCGGTTCAAAATCCTTGGTGGCTAAAGCGTTCCGCCACGGTTTCTATTGGTTGTTGCCCATCTTGATCACGAGAAGATCTGGTCGACGATGTGATGGTTGCCAAAAGTTTTCAGACGTGCTCATGTACCGCCCAAGAATTGAGGATGATTCCAATTACTTGGCCGTTTGCGACTTGGGGCTGGATATGGTTGGACCTTTCAAAAGGTCCAAGGACAAGAAGACCCACCTGTTGGTGGCGGTTGACAAATTTACAAAGTGGGTAGAGGCGTAACCTGCTAGCAAGTGTGATGCGCCACGGCGGTTCGATTCATCAAAAGGTGATTTTCGGTTTGGTTTTCCACACGGTATCATTACGAGATAATGGTACCAATTTGTCCAAAGGTGCCATGAAGGAGTTATGCAAACGTGAGCACATCCGCTTGACGTTTCTTGATAGCTCACCCACAGTCCAATGGTCAAGCGGAAAGAGCCAATCAAGAGATCTTGAGAGGCATCAAGCCCGGCTTATGGTCCCTTTGCGAGGACGCCGGATTGTTGGGTTGAAGAGCTACCGTCTGTGTTATGGAGTATAAATACTACACCTAACAGATCCACGGGATACACGCCGTTCTTTATGGTTTATGGAGCGGAGGCGGTTCTCCCCAGCGACATCCGTCATGACTCACCTCATGTGGCAACCTATGTTGAAGCGGATAACGAGACAGCACGACAAGACGCTTTGGATCGGCTGGATGAAGAGCGTGGCATAGCAGCTGCTCGCTCGGCGATTTACCAGCAGGATCTTCGTCGTTATCATAGTCGCCGGGTCAGAACCAGAACCTTTCAAGAAGGAGATTTGGTGCTTCAGCTCATCCAAGACCAGACGGATATGCACAAGCTATCCCCACCTTGGGAGGGACTTTTCGTGGTCAGCAAGAATCTGCACAACGGGTCGCATTTATCGATCGATGTTCGAGAGCATAAGGACTCACGCATACGTCGAAGAGGAGACCAACAGCCGTGGAACATAGCTCATCTTGACCTTATTATACCGAGCCATCGGCTCTACTTATGTACATATTATGACAGTGTATATATTATGAATAAAGTAATAAACCGGAGCCTCGGCTAAAGCGGGTATCTGTTACATTACATCATGTGCGGTTACATGGAGATGTTACATCTTAAAGCGGCCTCCGGTTTACCCCTTGAGTTTGCTTTCTAAAAGCTTTATGATATCACTTGGGGGCTTGGTCGTGTCCGAACCAATGCAACACCTTTTGATAGGCGAAAGCCACCGGATCACTTGGGGACATGGTCAAATCTGAACCAACACGCTTTTTGATTGGCCTAAGGCCATAGAGTCACTTGGGGGCTTGGTCGAACCCGAACCATTGCCACGCCATCTGATCGGCATAATGCCACGGTTTCAGTTGGGGACCTGGCTGACTCGAACCATGGATACACCTTATAGGGAGCTTGGTCGTGTCCGACCATGGTAACACCATCTGATCGGCTCAGTACAGCTTTATCTTTTGCAAACGGTTTATCATTGCCTTTGCTCACATGTTTGTCATAACTGTTATTTGACTTTTGTTGCGTTTCTTAAACCGACAACATTCTTAAACCGTTTTCAAAGTTGTTAGTTAATGGAATTCGGTCAATTTTTTTTCTAATCCGGCGATAATTTCACCGGTTTGATGTTTTTTCTGTTAACATCCTATTATGGAGTAACAGGGGGCTTATTATGACCCAGCACGATGTACGTGGTAAACCGGCAGTCTAAACACAGGAGCTGTTCTCTCCTTTGACGGTAATGGTTTATACAACCTCCGCTTCAAGATTGGCTAAGCCAACTTCATGCCCAGCGACGGCAGGTATTTTGTATCACAAAATTTTGATTATATACCTCCATATTTCATATATGTATGAATGTCACAAACCGGTGGCCAACGGACACCGGGCGGTTTAAGATTTTGTATTTGCAGGCAATTTAAATTGAAGGTTTCGATCATTCAATCAAAGGAGTCCGCACCATGGCACGAAGGCATATTAAAAACAAAAGTGATGGCTATCCTATTACAAGGCATTCAGAGGCCCAAAATTTGGAATGGCGTCATAACAGTGCAGCTTCGATGCATCAACCGGCTTGACGGATTAAGCTTCATTGCCGGGTTGGCGTGAAGAAGATGGGTCGTCTGGCGTCGGTTCAACTTCCTCCTCTTCACCACCCAATGGCGGAAGTCATTGGTGGTCCGATCAATCCGGGTTAAAGCACGAAGACAGCCTCTTCACTTATAAGCTCAGCCGGATCAACGTCGAGGGCATAAGTGTGCTTACGGGTTGGTGGAACAAGGTTCTACACTTCCGAATAACAGCTTCAACCCGTCTGTTGTTACGCATCGTAGAAGGAAGCGGTGAACCGTCGAGTTGGCCTCTGCTGCCGATTGACTCGCCGGAGGACGCATCTCCCTTGTTACCCGTTTGAGAGCATCATTATCAAATGCTTCGCCATTTTCTTGAGCACCTTTGGGGAAGCCTTTGGCTATGTCACCGGATCAAGGTCAGCTATCCATGCTTTGGCGCGAGTTAGTGCCAATAAAGTGCCAGCCCGGCAGCGGATCGTTTCAATTCTTCTAGCTGTGCGGTATCATAGATAGCGGTCCGGTGTGTCCTTGATCAATGATGTAGCTGTGTTATCATAAGAGGTGGCGCCAAATAACTCATTTGGGTGCGGTATACAGCTGTTCAATTAGCGTATACACGGCCTTGAGTTTCTTCCGCATGTCAGAGCCCAGATGAGCAATGCGCTTACCTATACCGGTTTAAGACAATTCAGGTTAAACCGGTGGAAATTTCAAAACGGAATATTAATCACATCCTTGGTGAAACATTTCTTACCAAATATTGCAGAGGTCATGGCGTTAATTTGGTGCTTTAATCCGGTGAGCTCTTCCGTCACCGGTTTAATAGCTGCTTGACATCTTCCGCCCATTTTAGCAACCCGCTTTCTCAAGATCCAGTTGGCCTGCTCGGATTTAAACCACTCCTTGAGCTACTCCATAGTAGTCAAGGCGGTTTTTAGCTCATCCTTGGCCTTGGAGGTTTCTGCTTGTTGAGATTTGAGATTGACATGAAGATCATTGATTTGTGAGGTTTGTTGGCGTATCTCACTCTGTGACAAAAAGGGAGCATGTTAGTACTTTCATCACAAAGTCCCAAGCTCAATACAGGTATTCAACTTGGCACTTGGGGGCTAATGGCTATTTGCTCGAACATGTTCTGCTGCGGCGATATAAATTCTGATCCGGTTTAACTATACTAAGTTGAACCGCCCCGAAACTACATCAATGAAGACCGAAAAGTTTGAGTTTTATATTAAGTCCGGTTTAACTATACTAAGTTGAACCGCCCTTGAGAGCTACTACGCAATGAAGGTACAAGAGAGGCATAACTCCTTACCTCATAGCGCTCCTTCATAAGATTTACCGGACCGGCTTGAAATCACGACTTGTGTAGAGCCGGTTCAGAAGCCGAGTGAAGATCTTGGGCGGAGAAATTGTCATAAGCTGACAGATCAGTTTTTCCTTCCCTTTACTCATGGCGATAAACTCTTCCTTGGCGCTGTGCTTTGATAGAGCAACCGGATTGCGGGGCGGTATATGCGGTGCTCGTAACTCACGACATCGTCATCTTTGGTCGGGCTGGCGGATTGGCATTTTTTCCGGCTTGGCGCTTTCATACCCGGGCTTGGCGGATCGCGGTTGAATCCCGTTGTTCTGCTGCAGGACTCGGTGGAGCAGGAGGATGTGACGTCTCGACTTGGACATCCGGTTCAACCTCTGGCGGGTTAGCATTGTCATCTTGATTAACCCCAGCAGAGTTGTTTTTAGCAACTTCGGGATTTTCACCATGACGCTCTGGAGTCTTCTCCGGATCAACATCCACAGTAGGGTCGAGGGTCTTGGCCTTCTTACTAAGGCGAGCCTTGGTGCTACAACATCAAGGGTTAGAATATGATAGACCGACAAATGCAAAAAACAAATTAAGGAGTAATATGCTTACCCAGCAGCAACTTTGAGACGAGGCAGCTGAGTGGTTGATGAACCGCCAGACGAGTTGGAAGAAGCCTAATAATTCAGGTCAGACGGATTGAGAGGGCATCGGAAGAAACCTTCCAAAGGATAACGCTTTTCAGGAGAATAAGTCACCTCTGGACGACGTTTCCGGGTTGGTGTGTCAGCTAAACCGGACGACGTAATTTGTTGACCGCTCTGCCGGGTCGTCTGGCGTTCTTGATTTGATGTGTCTTCAAGGAAAGTTTTGGATTCAAATGAGCACGAGAGTGAGATTGTTTCACTTTCCGGATCATGCGGCGCATTCTTTTAACCGGTACAAGATCGAATCGGAAGAAAGAAGGATTACCTCAACAGGATCTGCATGGCTGGCCTCGGCGTCATCCTTGGAATTGTAACTATCAAGAAGATGAATGACAAAAAGGAACAAAAGTAAGTCAAGCTCTACCTCGACATCGATTCTTCATCCTCCGTGATTCAGAAGACTCGGCGGTTTTCCTCTTGCCAGCTTTCTTGGTGGTCTTGGTCTTTATATGAGGAACCCGGGCCGGTTTCGTTCGTTTCCAAAAGGAGCAGTTAGCCTGAGAATCAATAAGGGATTAATACAATCAATATGGAATCAAAATCGGTAGAGCAATGAGTGGAACCTTACCGCGGGCGGTTTGTTGGAGACGCAGAACGGGGCCAACCCGGTTTGGCTGCACGCGGAGATCGGTTCATCGAGCATTTTCTTCACTGTCTCGGCAACTTCAAGCTCAGTTATTGATAGCTCGTGATGTCGTTGAGGATCTTTGACGTCACCAGTGTATTCGTGCATCAATCCGGGGCGACGGCTTAATGGAAAGATGCCGCAAGAAACCCAACAGCGGACAAGGTCAATACCAGTTAAGCCATTGGCCATTAGAGCCCGGAGCTTGATAATTTGGGGTGCAAAGTTCTTCCGTTCTGCGGCGGTCAGCCGCCAAGGCAATGGGTGATTGTTGCTAAGCGGTGAGGCGATAACCCGGCAAGGGATTTTCTCCGATAGGGAGCAGTATTCCGCAATAGAACCAGGTTTGATTCCAATCTTTCGGATGGCTATGATGTTTGGCGTGAGGAAAGTCCACTTCTTTCCTTTTTGGATTGAAAGCGCCACCAAGTTCTGTGTTAGGACCGTCCGAAAACTCATGACGGCGGTTCAAATCAAAGAAATCTCGGAATAACTCCACAGTTGGTTCTTCTTGAAGATAGACTTGTGAAGACTTGAAAGTTGCATATATTGGACACGTAGTTCGGACCAATATCTTGTGGATGGAGTTGGAAGCTTGCGAGGACATCCGGAAAAATTTTGATCCCAAGGGCTGAATCCCGGTCTAAGTGTTGCATAAATACAATCACTTCTCCCTCTTGAGGTTCGTGGAGGGCATTCAGAATCCGGAACACGCCAATGAAGGACCCTTTTGGATGCTAAAGCGCCAGTGGTGACATATCCATTGATATGTGTCTCAGTGATCTTGGACGGAACCCAATTGCAGGCAGAGAATTGTTTGGCCATTCCGGCAGAGAATTGTGACGGAGGAGGCCATCCACCTGCCTCCCGCTCCGGACATAGTTGGAGAAGGTTGAGGTGGGATGTGCGGACTTGGTATTTGGAGCTCGAGTCTTGTGAAATGGGTGAGCAAAGGAGGAAGAAGGCGTAGGTGAAAAGGTGGATCTTTATCCCCTTATATGGACGGACGAAGCTATGCGTCCCCCGCCAGCCTGGTAAAAATCGCTTATCTCCCAAGCACTGTAATCAATGGCGTAGATGGGTTACCCACGTCCGTATTGATGGGAATCCAGGAATAAGGGGGCACGATCTATGCTTTTATAAGACGTGCCAAGGAAACCGCCTCGCTAAACGCGCTAAGGTGGAACAGTAAAAAACGATTCGTATAAAGACCTGGCCATGGTGTGATGTCACGCCGTGGAATACGTCAGCAGATCTGTGCAAAAATTATTCTCTCTACGGTAGTATGTGGAACTTGTTTTGCAGAGCCGGACACTATCCTGGTGTTTGAAATCTTCTATGAAGTATTCGGAGGAGGAACCCGCCTTGCAATGCCGAAGACAATATGCACGCCGGACTTGTCGTCATAGAAGCCTGGTTCAGGGACTACTGAGGGAGTCCTGGACTAGGGGGTGTCCGGATAGCCGAACTATCATCTTTGACCGGACTCCTAGACTATGAAGATACAAGATTGAAGACTTCGTCCCGTGTCCGGATGGGACTTTCCTTGGCGCAGAAGGCAAGCTTGGCGACACCGATATTAGATCTCCTACCATTGTAACCGACTCTGTGTAACCCTAACCCTATCCGGTGTCTATATAAATCGAAGGGTTTTAGTCCGTAGGACGAACAACAACCATACCATAGGCTAGCTTCTAAGGTTTAGCCTCTCTGATCTCATGGTAGATCTACTCTTGTACTACCCATATCATCAATGTTAATCAAGCAGGAGTAGGGTATTACCTCCATCGAGAGGGCCCGGCCCTGGGTAAAAACATCGTGTCCCTTGTCTCCTGTTACCATCCGCCTAGACGCACAGTTCGGGACCCCCTACCCGAGATCCGCCGGTTTTGACACCGACAGTGTCCCTTAGTGATTTTGGTGTATTGAAGACTTATAGGTTAAGGGACTGTTGCGTTTGTGAGTGCACACATGTCTATAAGTCTATGAGGAGTTTGATATTTACAGAGAAAGTCGACCCCTAAAAATGAAGTTCTTCGACTGAAGACTTTGGATTCCTGAAGACTTTCTGAAGACTTTGAAAGTGAAGAAATTGGTGTAACCTTGAAGACTTGGCAATCATTCGAGGAACATGAAGCATGAAGACTCTTGTTTCTATAGTTTCATTTTCTCTTTTTTGAGTCATAGGAAACACCGTACTGTTAAAGGGGGTCGAGGAAATACTAATGAAAAATTTCCATGTGATGATCAACTCAAAATTCTACACCTACCAATCCCTTCGAGTGAAACCGTTGGAAATCTCATACAGTTCAGTCATATTCTTCAGTGACAGAGACGAAGTTCTTCTGGTCTCTGAGGAATTTGTTCTGACTGAGGAGTTAGGAATTCGCCAGTGTGGATTGCCTACACAGTGAGGAACATGATAGCCCTGAGGAATTTGATAGTCAAAATTCCGACCGTTGCTGTGCTATGCGCCAGCTGTCCCAAAATATCTACCCACCTAACGGTCATATCAGACAAGGGCATTTATGTCTTATCATGTCGGGCTGCTCCCTAGGCTATAAATAGCCGCCCCCTACAACCACCAACTGGTTGGCTGCTCCGAGAGAAACTGACACTTGTCATTTGTGAGCATCCCATCCTCCGAGGACTTTGAGTGAAAATCATCAAGTGAGGAAAACCCAAACCCAACACCTACAAACCCAAAGTGATTGAGCATCACTGAAGAGATTGATCCTGCGTGGATCCGACGCTTGTTTCCTTTGAAGACTGTGCTTCTTCCAGACGGTTAGGCGTCAAGGTCTAGAGCATCCAAGAGGAATTGTGGATCGCCGAGTGACCAAGTTTGTGAAGGTCCGGAAGTCACCTGAAGACTTACCACGAGTGATTGGGCGAGGTTTGTGTAACCTTAGCTCAAGGAGAATACGGTGAGGACTGGGTGTCCTCGAGTTTAAATACTCAGCCGCTCCAACCAGACGTACAACTGAGACAGCAGTTGGAACAAGTCTACCAAATTATTGTCTTCACCAAGCTTACTGGTTCTATTTCCTCAACTCTTTAATTTCCTCATTTCTGTTGTTGTGTGCTTGTTCATATCTGTTTGAAGACTTTGACTGAAGACTTTCTCAATTTCCTCAGTTCAATTTCTTCAGTCTGTCCGTCTTCATCTTGTGTTATCCTGTGTTTACGCTTTCTGTACTTTGTGCTTGTCTTCATTCCATTATGATAACCCTGCTTGTGTTCTGTTATGTTTACATCTGAGTACTTATTCCGCTACTAGTAGTTCTTCATTTAGGAATTTCCTCACCAGCAAGTTCCTCAGTGAAGAATTCATAAAAATCGCCTATTCACCCCCCCCCCCTCTAGTCGATATAACGCACTTTCACTCCATTCCCGTGCCCATCTCCTCTCTATCCTTTGTATGCGCACCTTGCGCTATTTTTTGTCCTCCTTGCCAAATTTGGCCTCATCAGAGTCTGAGATCCAAAGCATAAATGTCCTCGAGGATTTTGAAAGCGATATTGACCTCGGGCCTCTTTCCACCCTTACGTGGCTTCTTACCTTCAGCCATTTTCTTGGTGAGGAATATGAACAAGCGACGTTTACGAAGAAGTGTGCAACTTTTCTTCGAGGAACGCTGCAAATGAGTTAAGTTGATGAGAATCTAGTGATTCAAAGAATGGACATTTGTACTGTGAATAGAGTATAGTTACGAGGAATTTGGAGAGGTCATATGCGTTACGAGAAGGTTTTTCAAAAGAATAGGTTTGAGGAATTTGACCAGATTAGTCTTGAGGAATTTCACTAAGCGTTCTTTGTCTTAGGTTCGAGTTGTATAGATTGAAAATCCACACAATTGAGGAATCTTGAAGAAAATCATTGATTAGAGAAACGAATCAAGAGCAGATGACATGTGAGGTGTTCATGTGTGTGAAGATTTGAAGAATAAACACCTTTGAAGATTTTCAAGAAAACATATGAATCAAAGAGGGCAGTAAAAGTAACTTTTAATTACCCGAGTTGAAGAACACGACGAACTGGGAAGTGTAGATGTGAAGTTAAATCGATTCAGATCTTCCACGCCTAACTTCGGCGGTGGAAGGCGGCTCTGGCTGACACGATGAATAAATCCGCAACCGGCGTGAGTACGACAGTGACGAGGTCGAGGCAGTGAAGCTCTTCCTCACTGGCGACGATGAAGTAGCAGCGGCGCTAGGGTTTGGGGAAGCTCGAGCGGGAGTGAGATCGAGCGGAGTAAAAACGAAGTAAGGAAGAGGCGGGGGTATTTATAGTGGGAGTGAAATACTGTACGCCCGAGGAAATCGGACGAATGTGCCCCTGGCCCTTCTCATTTGACACGTGTCACCCACGTACTGAGAGGTGGCGATCGAGTAGGATCGTGGGTGAATAGATAAGTATTGTCGTGGGATGCGGAACGGTTTGAGCAGCAAAGTCGAAAATTCAGATAAGATAACTTAAAAGTTCCGTTCGCAATTTCTTCAGCTGTCAAGGACACAGTGAAGATTTTGAACGAGTTTCAAATAGAACGCACATGAAGAATTTGTGAACAGTCTGGGTTGAGTTTAGCATAGAAGGGGAAGGGTCTGATCACATTCACTTAGCAGAAGAAAACAACTTGAAGAATTAGCAATAAGTGAATGTTGTAGAGGACATAAACTCATATATATATATATATATATATATATATATATTCAAATGAAGAACAACACCGGAAAGAGTGAAGACAATGCAAAGTTGAAGAATTTGAAAAACTGAGGAATTTCAAAAACGAAGAAAAACTCAAATTGAAGATTTTCAACTTTGGTTGGTGGCGTAACCCACCGTATAAGAAAGCTGATTTCAGACACCGTGCACAACTGTCGTAGGGCTCTGAGAATCAATTTCTTCATTAATTTCTTCACACTTAGAGGGTTAGTCTTCATTGATTGAAGAAAAACGTTACTTCGTGTGTTGCGCATCTAAGTCATCAATTTTGCATAAGTGTTAGGATGTGTGTCCTCTTCAGAGAACATTCGAAGATTCTAGGATATTTAGCTCACACCGCAACTTGCTAAATCTCTTCTCATCCAAGGGCTTAGTGAAGATATCGGCCAGCTGGTCTTCAGTGCTAACGTGGTCGATGGAGATGTCGCCCTTCAACACATGATCACGAAGAAAATGATGACGAATCTGGATGTGCTTGGTCTTCGAGTGCTGAACTGGGTTATGAGCAATCTTGATAGCACTCTCATTGTCGCAGTAGAGAGTCACATTCTCACGTTGACGCCATAGTCCTTGAGTGTTTGCTTCATCCATAGTAATTGAGCACAGCACGATCCAGCAACAATGTACTCAGCTTCTGCAGTGGAGAGTGATACGCAGTTCTGTTTCTTCGAGTACCAACATACCAAGGATCGTCCGAGGAAATGGCATGTGCCTGACGTTGAATTGCGGTCCACACGATCGCCAAAGATAGTCGAGTCTGAATATCCAATGAGATCAAAGGAAGACCCTTGGGATACCATAATCCAAGTGTTGGTGTGTGAGCTAGATATCAAAGAATATGCTTCACGGCCTTATGGCGTGATTCCTTCGGTGTAGCTTGAAATCGAGCACACATGCAAACAGTAAGCATAATATCCGGCCTAAATGCACATAGGTACAATAAAGAGCCAATCATGGAGCGGTATACCTTTTGATTGAAGTCTTTACCATTTTCATCAGTGCATAGATGGCCATTTGTGGGCATTGGAATTTTGACCCCTTTGCAATCTTGCATGCCAAATTTTCTCAATACGTCCTTGAGGTATTTCTCCTGAGGTATGAATATGCCATTGCGTTGTTGACGAATTTGAAGACCATCATAAGATTTAGTGACAAGAGTTGGGTCGAGTGAACCGGGTTTGAAGCCTTTCTTCATGAGGAATTCCTTCAAAGTATCATACCACGCCCGAGGGGCCTGCTTGAGACCATACAGGGCCTTATTGAGTCTGAAGACTTTGTCAGGATGCTTTGGATCTTCAAAACACAGGGGTTGAGCAACATATACTTCTTCCTCAAGCTTACCATTGAGGAATGCACTTTTCACATCCATTTGTTGTAAGATAATATCATGATGGTTAGCATAAGCAAGTAATATGCGAATAGCCTCAAGTCTAGCAACAGGTGCAAAAGTTTCATCGAAGTCAATTCCTTCAACCTGTGTTTAGCCTTGAGCTACAAGCCGTGCCTTATTCCTCACCACAAGGCCATTTTCATCTTGCCTGTTGCGGTAGATCCACTTTGTGCCAATAATGTTGTGCTTGCGAGGATCTGGACGTTTGACCAGTTCCTAGACGTTGTTGAGCTCGAACTGATGTAATTTTTCTTGCATAGCTTGAATCCACTCAGGCTCCAGAAATGCTTCATCTACCTTAGTGGGCTCTGTGATAGAGAAAAAAGCAAAGTGCCCAGAAAAGTTAGACAAATGTGAAGATTTTGAGCGTGTGAGAGGACCTGGTGCTTCAATGTCATCGATGATCTTCTCGATTTGCACTTCGTTTGCAATGCGAGGATGAGTGGGTTGTCTTCGAGGAATTTGATCCGCATTTTCTTTAGGAGCATTTTCCTCAACACCATTTTCTTCAGATGCGCCAGCTCAGCGTTCATCACGTTCTGAAATGAATTCTTCAGCAGATTCTTCGGTGGGAATGACATCCTCAGTAGCCTTGAACTTGATAGATTCCTCAGGTGCTGGTTCATCTAACACAGAAGGTAGGTGCTCTCTTTGCGAGCCATTAGTTTCATCGATCCGCACATCTACTGATTTCAACAACCTTGTGAAGAACGTTGTTGAAGACTTTGTAGGTGTCTGAGTCCTTCCGTAACCAAGCATAAAACCCTCATGTGCTTTCGGTGCAAATTTAGAATTGTGATGAGGATCTCTAATCCAACATTTAGCAATCAAGACTTTGAAGTAACTCACATTGGGTTTCTTGTCAGTGAGGAGTTCATAAGCAGTCTTCTTGAAGAATTTGTGAAGATATAATCTGTTGATGATGTGGCACGCAGTATCAATAGCCTCAATCTAGAACCGACGAGGTGTCTTGTATTCATCAAGCATAGTGCGAGCCATCCCAAAAGAGTTATGTTCTTGCGCTCCACGACGCCATTCTGCTGAGGAGTATAAGGAGCAGATAACTCATGAGTAATACCAAGTTCATCAAGATAGTCATCAAGACCGGAATCCTTGAACTCAGTCCCATTGTCACTTCTGATGTGCTTGATCTTCACACCAAAGTTGGTTGAAGCCCTCGAGGAAAATTGTTTGAAGACTTCCTGCACCTCATGTTTGTAAGTGACAATGTGCACCCATGTGTAACGAGAATAATCATCAACAATAACAAAGCCATATAGAGATGCATCATTTGTAACAGCAGAATAATGATTAGGACCGAAGAGATCCATGTGAAGCAATTCAAATGGTCGAGTGGTAGTCATGATAGTCTTCGCTGGATGCTTGGCCTTTGTCATCTTTCCAGCTTCACAGGCTCCGCATAAGTGATCCTTGAGGAATTTGACATTCTCAATGCCAATGACATGCTTCTTCTTCGCAAGCGTGTGCAAATTCCTCATGCTAGCATGACCAAGTCTTCGATGCCATAGCCAGCCTTTTGAAGCTTTTGCAAGTAAGCATACGGCCGGTTGTGGTCCTGTAGAGAAATCAACAATATACAAGTCTCCTCTCCTAAAGCCTTCGAAGACTTTGGAATTGTCAGCTTCCATGATCACAACGCAGCAATATTTGCCAAAGACAACAACCATATCAAGATCACAAAGCATTGAGACAGACATGAGGTTGTATCCTAAGGATTCGACAAGCATGACTTTGTCCATGTGTCGATCCTTTGAGATCGCAACCTTACCTAGACCCAATACGACTTTTGCCTTTGTCGGTGAAGATGATATGCTTGAATGCGACGGTGATAAAGGAGCATCCATCAATAGATTCTTGTCACCAGTCATGTGATTCGTACATCCACTATCGAGTACCCACTCATTGGCTTTGGGTTGATCATCCTACAGATGAATTAGTGCAACTTACGAACTCATATACTTCATCAGTGAAGAATATGACATCAATATCATCAGATAAATTTCATCAAACAATAGAACAGATAAACAGTATGAGGACGTGTTAAATGAGAGTTCATTTTATCATGATTAGCTTGCGTCCTTTCTGGAAATGTTCAGGTCTCCAACAAATTATTTAGACGTTTTAAGCACGTCTGGAGACCTGACCCTGCATAAGAGATTAGTTCTTTTTCTTCACGACGCATATCTGAAGGGGTGGCAAAGAATTCATCACTCTGCGAGCACCATATGAGAAAGGTGGCATAGAACCCAGTCCACTTCGTTTCACATAATAGGGGTTAGGGTAAGCATATGAATAAGCAGAGAAATTCTTTGAGGACTTATGAACATAATGATTAGAAGAATAATGCTCATATTCATAGCCCTTAGCTCTACCCTGCGAAACAGAGGGGTTAGCACGATGATGATTGACGGTGTCCTGGACTAGGGGGTACTCACCACGTCGTCTCCCGATCAGTTGGATTGGGCCGAGGATCCCCATGGCCGTATACTCATGGGCCAGTCCGACAGTTGCCGCATACAAGGAAGATTCCACAAGACTTGGCGATCAAGACAAGGACTCCTCCCCACCGGCGTATTCGGCTAGGACTCTTGTTATCCTAGGCCTCTGGTGCATTATATAAATCGACGCCAGGCTAGTCGATAGATATATACAACAACAATCATATCATAGGCTAGCTTTTAGGGTTTAGCCTCTACGATCTCGTGGTAGATCAACTCTTGTAATACTCATATCATCAAGATCAATCAAGCAGGAAGTAGGGTATTACCTCCATAGAGAGGGCCCGAACCTGGGTAAACATCGTGTCCCCTGTCTCCTGTTACCATTCGCCTTAGACGCACAGTTCGGGACCCTCTACCCGAGATCCGCCGGTTTTGACACCGACATTGGTGCTTTCATTGAGAGTTCCGCTATGTGTTCGGCAAAAGGTCGATGGCTCACCTGCAGATCAACTGCGACTTCGGCATCTTCGCTACCACCGACCGGGTCACCTTGATTCGACCAAGGACTGCGCCCTACCTCCGATCGTCATGTTCGGATGAGGGCCTTCATCAACATCAACTCCGATCTCTATCAAGATCATGGAGGAATCATCCAGGGAGCCCGGGGGCTCAACGTCAACATTGCCCTCGGGCGACCGTACTATTTTTCTGGACAGCGGACTTGTGTACGCCGCCACCACCTCCCCATGCATCATTTTAACGATTGCTTCGGTGAAATTGTGCGGAATTGATCCTACAACAACCCTGGAAAATTTCGTCAAGTTCCGATGGAGGAATCTCTAGCAATCTCCGATATACCGGAGCCGCATTGAATCTGGACGAGAATCCAGACGAGTTTAGGGCGTGGTGTCCGGCTTCTAGCTCAGACTTCCTTTGGAATATCCAACCGTTGATCGGCTGCGGAATTTCTATATCTAACACCCCTCAAAATTTCAGCTCGATCCGACCGTCCAAACTCCGGGAACCTTCCGATTAGTGCATCACTTTTCGGATCTGTTTTCTGCGCGAAAACGAATCCGACCCGAGTTCGTCTTTTTTATGTACGGGAGTTCGGACATCCTTTTTGAAGGAATTTTTGTATGGGGTACTGTGTTTTGTTCCCGAACACATCCCACTAACTTTAAAATCTTTTAAACATGATCTTCAATATCATGCTGGTGTCAAACCAGTCCGGCAATATTGCTCCACGGCTGCCGACCTCGCTGAACATCGTCGTCAATTTTTTGAGACGAGCTCAACTTCTTCGGATCATCATCTCGGCAAGCCGAACAAGAGTCCGGCATCGCGAAGTATAAATCATCACCAACATCGCCGCCCCACGGATTACATGGAGCGGGCATACCGGCATCGCCGCACGGTCGCTTCATCAAGCCGACATCGACCACGTCACGACCTGCATCGACGGGGCCACACTATTGCTTCTTCAAGCACTCACTCTTCCATACTACCCTTTGCTCAGATGGCCACATATGATATTCTTCGCTTGAGAATCGAGTTGCTTGAATCTCTTCACATCAGTAGCGTTCAGAGAAGGTGTGACTGAGGGAACACCATTTTCTAGAACACACCAGAGATCGTTATCAATTGCCTCAAGATGCATTCACATCTTATTCTTCCAGTAGGGGTAGTCCGTTTCATCGAAGGTAGGACACCCAGCAGAGACCTTGATCATACCTGCGGTCGACATA
This sequence comes from Aegilops bicornis, assembly GCA_021605145.1. Taxonomy (NCBI): domain Eukaryota; kingdom Viridiplantae; phylum Streptophyta; class Magnoliopsida; order Poales; family Poaceae; genus Aegilops; species Aegilops bicornis. The sequence goes on along the minus strand of CM038672.1, from coordinate 77,027,047 downwards.
ACTAAAACTCCAGGCGGTTAAACAAAAATCACAAAGAACAAGGGAGTACCTTGCTCTGATACCAATTGAAAGTACGTTATATCGACTAGAGGGGGGTGACTAGGCGATTTTTATGATTTCTTCACTGAGGAATTTGCTGGTGAGGAAATTCCTTAGCAAAGAACTACTTGCAACGGAATAAGTACTCAGATGTAAACATAACAGAACACAAGCATGGTCATCATGATGAAATGAAGACAAGCACAGAGTACAGAAAGCGTAAGCACAGGATAACACAAAAAGAAGACGGACAGACTGAAGAAATTGAACTGAGAAATTGAGAAAGTCTTCAGTCAAAGTCTTCAAACAGATATGAACAAGCACACAACACCAAAACTGAGGAAATGAAAGAGATGACGAAATAGAACTAGTAAGCTTGGTGAAGACAATGATTTGGTAGACCAGTTCCAACTACTGTCTCAGTTGTACGTCTGGTTGGAGCGGCTGAGTATTTAAACTCGAGGACACACAGTCCTCACCGTATTCTCCTTGAGCTAAGGTCACACAGACCTCGCCCAATCACTCGCGGTAAGTCTTCAGGTGACTTCCAAACCTTCACAGACTAGGTCACTCGGTGATCCACAATTCCTCTTGGATGCTCTAGACCATGACGCCTAACCGTCTGGAAGAAGCACAGTCTTCAAAGGTAACAAGCGTCGCATCCACGCAGGATCAATCTCTTCAATGATGCTCAATCACTTTGGTTTGTAGGTGTTGAGTTTGGGTTTTCCCTCACTTGATGATTTTCGCTCAAAGTCCTCGGAGGATGGGATGCTCACAAATGACAAGTGTCAGTTTCTCTCGGAGCAGCCAACCAACTAATGGTTGTAGGCGGCGGCTATTTATAGCCTAGGGAGCAGCCCGACATGATAAGACATAAATGCCCTTCAATGATATGACTGTTAGGTGGGTAGATATTTTGGGACAGCTGGCGTGTAGCACAGCAACGGTCAGAATTTTGACTCTCAAATTCCTCAGGGCTATATTATGTTCCTCACTGTGTAGGCAATCCGCACTGGCGAATTCCTAACTCCTCAGTCAGAACAAATTCCTCAGAGACCAGAAAGAACTTCGTCTCTGTCACTAAATAATATGACTGAACTGTATGAGATTTCCAATGACTTCACTCGAAGGGATTGGTAGGTGTAGGATTTTGAGTTGAGCATCACTTGGAAATTTTTCCTTAGTATTTCCTCGACCCCTTTAACAGTACGGTGTTTCCTATAACTCAAGAAAGAGAAAATGAAACTACGAAAATAAAAGTCTTCACGCTTCATGTTCCTTGGATGATTGCCGAAGTCTTCAAGGTCACACCAATTTCTTCACTTTCAAAGTCTTCAAAAAGTCTTTAGAAATCCAAAGTCTTCAGTTGAAGAACTTCATTTTTAGGGGTCGACTTTCTCTGTAAATATCAAACTCCTCATAGACTTATAGGCCTGTGTACACTCACAAACGCATCAGTCCCTTAACCTATAAGTCTTCAATACACCAAAATCACTAAGGGGCACTAGATGCACTTACAGAATCTTACTACGACGCATCTAAATAGGACATGGTCACAAATTTCATCTTGGGCACACCAAGTGCACTTGCCGTCTCCTGGCTTTTCGTTTGATCACTTGATTACCACCCAGAATTTGGTTCCTCGCAACTTGCCAAAGTTTTTTTTGAAGGAATCTTCATCTTCTAGATATCCATCACCTCACCTTGTGTTTCGGTCTTAAAAATTTCTTTGTATAGGGATCCCGTGGAGAATTGGCCCAAAGGTTCCAACCTCCAAACAATCTCGTCATCCTCGTTGCTTAACCTCACCCCATCTAGCTTGTCCCGGAGGAGGTCCCGATCCGCCACTTCCAAGGGCCAAAACGATTACCGAAACAATGGAGTGCATATGTCGTCTACCCTGACCTCTGCGACTTGTGCTTGTATTGTGCGTAATGACAAAGAGTTGTCGGAATCTATCTCTAAGGAGCCCCTCTCCTATCCACTGTTCAACCTCCTCTATCTTTTACTTCGAATTTGATAGGGGGCAAGTCTCTCCTATCTCGAAGTTGATTATTTAGATCATTGCTCTCTATATATACATCGTCAAATTACGTAGCAAGTGAAGTGGATTTTGATTATTTTTCGATTGTTGCAGTTTATCTTTTCTAAACTTGCGAAATATGTTATTCACCACACACACATATATATTTGGTTACACAACGAAGGATCAGAACCCGAATGCATTAGAACTTAGAAGTGCTGAGAGAGCTGTTTTGATTCACATCCCTTTGCTCCTTGACCCGTGTTTCCTGCTCCTCATAGCTCGTGTAAAACCGCTGGATGTCGGAGGTGTCACAGTGACCGAGCCCGAACAGCATCCCGTTGTACCCCACCATCCACTCCGCGAACGCCGGCTCTCTCATCAGCGCAAGGAAGCCGCGGAGGAGCGCGTCCGGCGTTCCGGACTTGGCGGCCGCCAGCAGCGGAGGCTCCTCCCCGGACAGGGTCCGCCACTCGGCCAGAAACCTGAGGTCGTACAGCTCCGGAAAGAAAGTCCGCGAGCTCCGGATGAGCTGCCGGCGGTCGGTGGTTCTACGCACGAGGAGGGGGTTCTGAAAGCAGTCCAACAGGTGGAGGATGTCCTCGGCGCCGTCGGAGGTCACCCAGGTGACACGGCTGTTGTAGATGGCGGAGCACTCGGTGAGAGCCCCGGCGAGCCGAGAGCGGTCGGCGCGGCGGACCGAGGCCTCCTCCACGCCCAGCTCCACCAGCAAGTGTTCGTCCTCGGCGCGCGGCACGCCCAGGTGGAAACGCCAGACGCGGCCCAGAGCGGGGTTGCCGTCGCGGTCGAGGAGCGCGAGGGACACCTGGAAGAATCGCACGGCTCGAACCCTGGCGTGGAGGCAGTCGCAGCTGTAGTCCAAGGCGTAGTGAAACGGGACCCGGTCGGTGATGCGGTAGTCGCCGTCGGCGCCGGAGTGGAGGCTAGGGGTCCGCGGGGCACGGGGCATGGCAGGGCGGGACGGGACGTCGTAGGACGTGGCCATGACTGCGATGGGGAATTTCAGTTCCCTGAAGAGGTCGGAGATGCGAGCCAGCTCCGCCTCCTCGTTATGAGCCCAGACCTCCACGACTCGCGCCCTGCCGGCACAGGCTTCAGCGCGCGGTGGCGGCGGCGGCGACATGTAGTTCTTCCGGCTTGCAACGAGGTGCTGAGATGGATCTACTATCTATCGGAGGAGGTTTATCTTCCTGGCGATGAGATTTTATACACACTACCCGTACGTGCTCTGTGAGGATCCGAAACGTATTCAATTTTTATTTTATTTTTTTGAAAGGAAATTTTATTTTGTTTTTGGCTAGCGTGCGAGAGCCGGAGGGAGGGATCTCTTCCTAAGCTCGAGGCGGTCGAGCCCTGATTTTTTTATAATAAAGAAACTCGATGTTTGATCGAAATTGCTGCAAGGACGATAGTTGCCGGCCGACCTTTGGACGATGGGAGGACCGAACGGTGTTATTCACTTCTGCTCTACCTAGGGACGCAAAATTTCGTGTTCTGACCCTTTTGTCAAACAAAATCGAAATCTGATCCCAGTTTGAAAGTTTTTCGAGATCTGACCCTTTCCCCTACCGTCACGAGGCACGGCGGTAGAATCCTATAGGCTACCACCGAGACCTGCGACGGTAGAAAACTTGTCCACGTCAGCAACGATAACGGCCTCCGTGCCCCCTCCGTCACACCCTACCGCCGCTCCGCCCGGCGGTAGGATGTCTGAACCTACCGCCGGAGGCTCTGGTGGTAGGGTGTGGACATATATAAGCCTTGACGGCCGCCCCCTCCCCTTCTCCTCCCCACCCCCCCCACCGCCCCACCACGAAGAATAGAGAAGTTGCTCCAACTCGCCCTCTCTCATCCCCTCCACTCCCCCCTCCGATATTCTTCGTTTCTTGACGAATTTTGCGGATCAAGATGGCCCCGAAGAAAGAAAAGTAAGCTCTTTCAATCCCTCCAATAAGTTTTAATCAAACACCTTTCGATCCGTCGCATTATTCGATTCAAATCACTCATATTTGAAAAAAAAAATTAACCCTAGGATTGATTTAGGTTGATTCTAGATGTTATATTGTGTTAGATATGAACTATATTGAATAGTTGGTACGGTTGTGTTAAGATGAACCCTAGTTCATATTTGATTTGAATGGTTTTTTTTATATGATGGATGTTGGAGGTATTTGTTATGATAGATGATGCATGTTCCTATGCTACGATGCAAGTATTGGATGTAGTGTATGATGAATATTGGAGATGAATATTTGATATATTTGTTATATGTAATGTATGAATCCTCAAGATGAACCCTAGTTTTTTTTTTAACAAAATATGAGATGATGCATGTTGGATGTTGTTGGAGAAATATGTGTTATGATGCATTTGAACCATGGTGATTGCATCTTCATAAAAGTATTTTATTTAGTACTTGATATATGTATTGTATTTAGTTCATGTTTATGATAATCTTGATATATGATTATTCGAAGATTGAACTCATAGGTTCTGTTGGATGTGATTAATTTTTGTTATGCATCGATATGTTTCATAGTTAATGTTGAACCCTAGTTCATGTTGAAAAATCTTTTGATATGCTTATGCAATTCTTTTAGGAGGCCACCTTTTACGGACGACATCGGCACGAAGTACACAATGCTTGACCCTAGGTTCGACAAGCGTCACCGTGCCCGTTTCATTGAGAATGGAGTGGTAATTACCATTTTAAACCAAATCATCCGAATTGATGAAAACAAGTTGCTAACTATTATGTCCATGCTAATTATGCTTTGGTTATTGATTTTCACAGATGCTGCCGCCACTGCGGATGAGGGCTCACAAGACGGCGGTTAAGATGGAGTACGACGATTGGTACGCATCGTTCTTCAAAAGAGCCCGACTATTGGGTTTCGTCCTGCAGTTCAAGCGTAAGCCGCCGATGCTCGTTCACTCAGCTCTCACGGCTTTGATCGACCGGTGGCGGCCAGAGACGCACAACTTTCATCTTCCATGTGGGGAGATGACCGTGACCCTCGAGGATTGGACGATGATTACGGCACTACCGCTCGAGGGTCGTCGTCTAGGGTGGTTCAAGATGACGAGGAGGAGAGCGAGGACGATGATGATGAAGATGAAGATGAAGAAGAGGGCGCAGAAGAAGAACATGGTGAGGAAGAGGAAGAGGACGATGAGGAGGAGGAGGAGTACGATGATGACGACGGACCTCCAAAGAACTCAGCCAACCCAAGCGTGAGAAGAGGAATGCGCCGAAGAAGGATTGGAAGAGTCCATCCCCGTTTCAGAAAGCACGTCCTACCACCCGCAAGAAGACGGCGGCCGAGAAGCGATCGAAGAATAACGAGGACCGAACGTCGAAGAGGGGAAGGAAGGAATGAAGTTGCTGTCGTGTCGTTGAACTAAAAACTTGCATATTTTGCTTCGTGAACCATATGGATCTGCTCGTGAAACTGTTTCGTTAATTTGCTATGTATAACTTGGTGAAAACCTTTATGGATGTCTATTTGCTATGTATCCAACCTACCTTATTTATAGATTTGTGGTGTGTGCTTCATATATCATACATTGTGTGCTTCACATATCATACATATGCTGTTTAAATGATGTCTGCCAAAAATTGAAGACAAAAGAAGTTAGAAGGTGCCAAAAATGCACACTGGGTCACCCTACCGCCAGACACTAAGGCGGTAGGTCTGTACATCCTACCGCCATGATACCCCGGCGGTAGCGTGCCTCCCCCCCCACGCCCCCTTCCTGTGACCAAAAAAACGAACATCTCAGCGGTAGGCTTGCACACCCTACCGCCAAGGCTCCCGGAGCCTCGGCGGTAGGGTGTGCAAGCCTACCGCTGAGTTGTTCGTTTTTTTGGTCACAAAAACGTAACGCATATGCTCCCGCCCTACCGCCACGCCCTATGGCGGTAGGTTGTGGTGTCCTACCGCCGCGACCTGTGGCGGTAGGGTTTCGGCATATATAAAGCCAACCGCCCCGCCCACCCCACCCCAACACCTTATCCCCACCCACCCAGCCTTCTTCTTCTTCCTCTCGCTCATTTTCTCATCTCCTCCACTTCCCCCCTCCGATCTTCTTCGTTGATTCACGGATTTTGCGGATCGAGATGGCTTCGGAAAGAGGAAGGTAAGCTCCTCCCATCCCCCAATTAGTTTGCGTCAAATCAATCCGCTTTCTTATAGCCTCAAAAGGTTCATGTTCATGTTCAAAATCATGAGGATCCCTAGTTGATATGATGAACCCTCTCTAGTTGATATGATAAACCCTAGAATCTAGATGATTGCAATGTGATGAACCTAGTTGATGAACCCTAGGTTTAGTCTTTTTTGACCATATGAGGAACCCTCCCTAGTTGATGAACCCTAAGTTTAGGCTTAGATTTTTTTTAACAAATGCTGAATCATCAACTTCTCAACTTTTTTGTTAACAAAATTTATGATATGATGAATATTGGAGTAGGCAAAATTTATATGATGCAAGTAGTGGAGTAAATATGATATTGCATTTGACCCATCTTGATATATGTATCTTATTTAGTTAATGATGAACTTTTGTTATTCATCCATATGTTTAGGTCTGCAACAGTGGCGCAACCATCGCCCATTCATCTCCAACACCACCCGTCCGGCTTGCCACTTCTGTACGTGTACGAGTCCTGCCCCGAGCTTCTGCAGCCGGTGACCGCTTTTTCAAACGAGTTCCTACAGGCGACGAGGGCAGTGCGGTGGCACGAGAGGGCAGAACGGATCGCCGACGATGTGAAGTGTTGGTCGCAGAGTGTGAAGGAGTGTAAGAGAGTGACTGCAGAGATGGAGGGAGATCCAACTATCTCCCATGAACGCAGGGAAGGGACCATTGAAGTTGCCAAGCAGCACTCCAACTGGGAGCTGCACAATTTGGGCCGGAGGATCTACTTCAAGAGCAATGCGGAGGAGAGAGCCAGGATGCCGCCCCCAAGTGCATCGGCGTTTGATATCATCAGCTGGGGAAGGGCGGAGGCGAAAACTCCAGCTGGCAAGGCAAGGTGGGAGTGCTTGAACGGTCGGATGCCGACCAGCGTTCTGCGTCCGCCTGAACCAGTGGATCCGCTGCCGTATCTGTATCCACGGCCAGCCCTAACATACGAAGGGGGGGAGGTTTACCTGCACTATAAACATTTCTATTGCATATGCATCTATGGTTTAGTAGGGGTTGTCAAACTATGTGGACAAGTTTTCTATTTGCTATTTCGTACTTACGAATCTATGTGTAAACTGTTTGATATTTGCTATGTGGAACCTTTATTAATATGTGAGCTCATATTTTTCTATTTGTGAAACCATGTGAAACTTGTGACAAAACAAACAATCAAATAAAACTTGTAAAAACCTAAACCCACAGGACACTACCGCCAAGACCTACGGCGGTAGGTTCACGCAGGCTACCACCAAGACCTGCGGCGGTAGGGTGTTGCGCTGGCCGTTAGCTAATGGTAGTGGGCCGTCCATGCCACCGCCAGAAGCCCTGGCGGTAGCCTGCATGAACCTACCGCCGTGCCCTTTGGCGGTATCAAAAGGGTCAGATGTCAAAAAAAATTAAACTGGGGTCAGATCTTGATTTTGTTTGACAAAAGGGTCAAAACATGAAATTTTGCCACCCAGGGATGGTGTAAGTGCATCTAGTGCCACCCCTAGTTGTTTTTGGAGTATTGACGACAAATTTGGTTGAGGGACTAATGTGTTTGTGAGAATTGCAGGATAACACAGGTAGTGTCCCTCATTGATTCGGTTTACCTACCGGAGATGACCCCTAAAAATGTATGAAGACATTGAAGACAATGGTGGTATATGAAGGTATTCATATTGAAGACTATGACAAGAGAAGACATTTGAGTGAAGACTATGGAGCGCGAAGACTGTGTCGTTTCGTTGTTTCCTGCTTCTTCTGTGTTGAGTCATAGGAACCACCGTACTGTTAAGTGGGGTCCAAGTGAACAAAGTCAGAATGATCAAGTGATGCTCAACCCAAATCCTATGTCTTCGAGCGAAGACAATGAGAGCAAATCTTATCCAGAGCTGGATGAGTCGACTTTGCTTGTAGCCCAAGTAAAGTTGACGTGTGTGTTTGAAATCGACCGTTGGAACACGTGTCGGTTCCTTAGTGACCTGTGGTCATTTCGGACATATCAGTCGGGTTGCCTAGTGGCTATAAATAGCCCACCCCTACACCATAAATTGGTGGCTGCTCAGAGTTAGTGCACGGCTTTTGTCGTTTGAGAGCAACCCACCTCGAAGCCTTTTGAGAGAGAGAAATCCTTGCGAGGACAAAGCCCAAACACCTGAGCCAAAGAGTGTTAGGCATCATCAAGTCTTTCTATCTGCGTGACATGAAGACTTATTACACTTGAGGACTGTGAATCCTCCAGCCGGTTAGGCGTCGCGTTCTGAGCATCCAAGAGTCATTGTGGATCGCCGGTGAACGAAGTTTGTGAAGGTTTGGAAGTCTACCTTGAAGACTTACCAGAGTGATTGGGCGAGGACTGTGTGTCCTTAGCTCAAGGGGAGTAAGGTGAAGACGCGGTCTTCTGAGTTGAATCTCAGCCTCCCTAACCAGACGTCATAGCTTGTCACACAAGAATCGAACTGGTCCAACAAATCCTATGTCTTCAACAAGTGACTGGTTCTATCCTCTCACTTCCTTTACTTAGAGTTTATCTTCGTGAAGTCATTGCATGTTTGTCATACCTGTTTGACTTCATTGCTTGACTACTATAGTTGTTTGGCTTCATACTATCTTCCATCCTGATCCTTACTACTAAGCTGCTATTAGTCTTTGTACTTTCACATTACAACATACTTGACTATGGTTTGCTTGTTGTAGTTTATCTTCCGCTGCATATCAATTAGGGGAATTCTATTGTTTTTCTTCGAAACTTCTATGTTTAGAAGACTTCCATAAAAATCGCCTATTCACCCCCCTCTAGTCGATAACTAGCACTTTCAATTGGTATCAGAGCAAGGTACTCCCTTGTTCTGTGTGATTCGGTTTAACCACCTGGAGTTTTAGCTATGTCGACTGCAGGGATAATCAAAGTCTCCGCTGATTGGCCCGTGTTCGATGGAACTGAATATCCCTACTGGAAGAATAAGATTTGCATGCATCTTGAAGCCATTGATGTCGACCTGTGGTATGTCGTCAAGAACGGCGTTCCCAAGACTGGTGAAGGTGTCACCCCTGCTGATGTCAAGAAGTTCATTCAACTGGACTCAACTGCCAAGAACATTATCTATGGTCATATGACCAAAGGACAGTATGGCCGTGTGAGTGCTCTAGGAACGCCGAAGCTAGTCCGGGATCGGCTATCCAAGGTCAACGAAGGCGTCTCAACCCAGAGAGATCAAAGGATCAGTGTTCTTCGCAACCTATTCAACCGCTTCAAGAGAAACGACAATGAAAATGTCCAGCTCATGTTTGATCGTCTCACTGACATCACAAATGAGCTTCGTGCTCTCGGTGCCACTGAGATTACCAAGCATGAAATCGTCAAGACACTACTGAGATCACTTGACAGCTCCTTTGACACCCTTGCCCTCATGATACAAGAACGCCCTGACTTCAAGACAGTCGATCCGTCTGATATACTTGAGAGGCTCAACACACATGAGTTCCAAATTTACGAGAAAAGAGATATCTATGGTCCCAACTATGGACGAACTCGCGCTTTGAAGGCAAAAGTTGTTTCCTCATCTGAAGAAGAATCTGACTGCAGTTCTGATGATCCTGAAGACATTGGAAAGGAACTTACGTTGCTTGTGAAGAAGTTCCAGAAGTTCACTAAGAAGAAAGGCTTCAGAAAGTCTTCACGATCTAGCTCAAGAAATGATGAAGCTTCCACTCATGACCACAAGAAGAGAACTTGTCACAAGTGCAAGAAACCTGGACACTATATATCTGAGTGTCCACAGTGGGATAATGAGAAGAAGAAGAAGAGCAAGGAATATGATTCTGATGACAAGAAGAAGAAGAAATCTTCAAATTCTTCTTCCAAGTCCTCATCAAAGTCTTCATCTCATAAGAAGAGCTCATCTGGCAAGGCTCGTGCTTTTGTTGGCAAGGAAATGGATTCAGAGGAGGAGTCCGCTTACGAGGAGGCGGAAGTGGAGTCTGGAGAGGAGTCCGACCTGGCGTTGCAAGTCGGCTCTAGCCACGACCTATGTTGCCAAGTCCATCTTCAACATCAAGACAATGACTTCCACACCAACGCTGAAGCTGATGACATGGACGACCCTTCTCCCACCCTCTTTGCTTCATGGCACGTGGTGCCAAGGTAAAATCACGTGATGCTTACTTTCAAACATCAAGTGAAGATGACTCGATTGTGAATCCAAGCCCAGCTACAAAACACTTGCTAAAATTGCAACCGAACAACAAAAAGCTATGGAACATACTCAAAAATTGTTAGACAAAAGCGATGACCATTGGACGTGGAAATGACACGTTCATAGTCCTTAGTTGAAGACATAAAAATCTTCATGCTAAGTACCAAGAACTTGAAAGTCGTCATGAATCGCTCTCAACCACTCATGAAAAGCTCTCCTATGATTATCTTCAAAGGAAGCAAGAGCTTGAGAAATTGAGAGCGGCTCATGAAGATCTTCAAAAGAGAATGAGTCACTTCACGCTCAACAGATCAGTTCCGCTCAGATGGATTTGAACCACCATGTCTAAAATGCCTTGAGCGTGATATCGCTACCTCTGTTGCTGAATGTTCAACTGCTGCTACTGTTGCATTGTCTTCAACTACTGATGTGGTAACTAACCCCTCTGCGGAGGATACCACTGCTATTGTTGATGAAAATAATAGGTTGAAGACATTGCTTGAAACAGGGATGTATAAAAGTCTGAAAGGACATCAGACACTTTGCGATGTCCTCAAAAAGCAGATTCTGAACCGAAACCCTAGGAAAGAGGGTGTTGGGTTCAAGAGGAAAATGAATGTTGATGGTTCCTACTGGAAGCCTGAGCAGTATCCCAAAACCACATGGGTTGCTGCAAAGGGACCTTCAGTGGATCCATCCACCTTATCTGGCTTTACTTGTGCTAATCCTATTGTCATTAATGAATCCTTTGATGCAAACTATAAACTGTTCAAAAATCAGAATGGTGAAGTGTTTGCCAGGTATATTGGTACTAATCGCAGGAATGGACCACCTATGAAGAAGATCTAGGTTCCCAAAAGTTATCTTGAGAATCTTCCATGAATGTGATCATGACATCACCAGGATGAAGACAAACCCAGACCTAAGGCGTCATATGGTCCAAAGGCTTCAAATGCAGACGGAGGACTCCACAGAGTCACCCTAACGCCAATTATCGGTATCAAAACCGGCGGATCTCGGTAGGGGTCCCGAACTGTCGCGTCTAGGCGGATGGTAACAGGAGACAAGGGACACGATGTTTTTACCCAGGTTCGGGCCCTCTCGATGGAGGTAATACCCCACTCCTGCTTGATTGATATTGATGATATGGGTAGTACAAGAGTAGTTCTACCACGAGATCAGAGAGGCTAAACCCTAGAAGCTAGCCTATGGTATGATTGTTGTTCGTCCCCACGGACTAAAACCCTCCGGTTTATATAGACACCGGATAGGGTTAGGGTTACACAGTCGGTTACAATGGTAGGAGATCTACATATCCGTATCACCAAGCTTGCCTTCCACGCCAAGGAAAGTCCCATCCGGACACGGACGAAGTCTTCAATCTTGTATCTTCATAGTCCAGGAGTCCGGCCAAAGATGATAGTTAGGCTATCCGGACACCCCCTAGTCCAGGAGTCCCTCAGTAGCCCCTGAACTAGGCTTCAATGACGACGAGTCCGGCGCGCATATTGTCTTCGGCATTGCAAGGCGGGTTCCTCCTTCGAATACTCCATAGAAGGTTTTGAACACCAGGATAGTGTCCGGCTCTGCAAAACAAGTTCCACATACTACCATAGAGAGAATAATTTTTGCACATATCTGCTGACGTATTCCGCGGCGTGACATCACACCACGGCCAGGCCTTTATATGAATCGTTTTTACTGTTCCACCTCAGTGTGTTTAGCGAGGCGGTTTCCTTGGCACGTCTTATCAAAGCATAGATCGTGCCCCCTTATTCCGGGATTCTCATCAATACGGACGTGGGTAACCCATCCGCGCCATTAATTACGGCGCTTGGGAGATAAGCAAGTTTTACCAGGCTGGTGGGGGACGCATAACTTCGTCCGTCCATATAAGGGGATAAGGATCCACCTTTTCACCTACGCCTTCTTCCTCCTTTGCTCATCCATTTCCACGCACTTGAGCTCCAGCGCCCAAGTCCGTACATCCCACCTCAACCTTCTCCAACTATGTCCGGAGCGGGAGGCAGGTGGATGGCCTCCTCCGTCACGGAGGGGCGCATCACAAAGCTGCGGGAGGTCGGATACTTGTCCAGCAACATCGCGCACCGGCTGCCCGACGAGGGGCAGCTCATTCCAACCCCCAGGCCCCATGAGAGGGTGGTGTTTCTCCCCAACTTCCTCCGCGGACTAGGTTTTCCACTTCACCCATTTGTCCGGGGGCTCATGTTCTACTACGGCCTGGATTTCCACGATCTGGCCCCGAATTTCATCCTCGACATCTCGGCGTTTATTGTCGTGTGCGAGGCCTTCCTCTGCATCCAGCCCCACTTCGGCTTATGGCTGAATATCTTCAATGTCTGGCCGAAGGTAGTCGGCGGCTGCCAAGCGGAGTGTGGAGGCGCCATGGTTGGCAAGATAGCCAAAGTCCTATGGCTCGAGGGCTCCTTTGTGGAGACCATAAAGGGGTGGCAATCAGGGTGGTTCTACATCACCGAGCAGCGACTCTAAATGGGCGGCGGCCCCAATTCGATCTGGCTTCCCCACGGCTCACATCATGGAAGGAGACGGGCCCGACGTGGGGGATTCGGACGAACTGTCCGGACTCCAAACATGCGTCCGAAACACGGTGGACAAGAATCTCGGGCTTGTCAACGTAATCCGGTGATGCTCATCCGTCGGATTCTCCCATGCCAACAATGGGCCTTCAAATTGTGGGAGTTTGATCCGCACAAGACTCGACTTCTGAAAAGGCTCTTCGACACTACGTGCGAAGATGCACGGAAGGTCTTGTTCAAGGGCGCCGAGGCTCCGACATCCGCTACCGAAGATCACGAATTCAGCTCATAGCGTCAAGCCAGCGAGGCAAGTTATTTTACCCTTTATGGGACTCTTTTTTCATAGTTTGACTCTATGCGGGATCTAAAACTCCCTAACCTTTGACAGGGCTGGCTGAAGACGTCCGGACAGATTAACTGTCCGGCCCCATTGCCAGAAGACCCAGCGGACGCCTGATTAATGGGGGGAGTTGGCTCGGCACCCCACGTGGTGCCGGAGAAGAAGGCCAAGAAGGAGGCCACAGGAACTCGAAGAGCTCCGACGCCAGGGCTGCCGGACTCATCGCCCAGCGACCACAGGCGGAATCCTCCTCGAGGAGGAGGAGGAGGAAAAAAGCTTCTCCCCGGGGAAGAGAAGAAGAGGAAAGCCGCCTAACCGGGGAGGCCGGAGGGTCCAAGAAGGAAGGACCCTTCCTCCGGACTTCTCCACCAACGCCGGCAATGAGGAGGAGTGGCCAACAAGGGCCAAGCCCTGGCGAGATCGTAAGTGTCCGGATGCCCATGGCTTTTTATCATTGCATAGTGTTCTCTAATGCCGAACAATCATGCAGCCCGCCCAAAAGGCGAGCTACTTCGCTCGTCGGCGGGTCCACGAGTTAAATCGGAAATGGAGAGTACCTCACTTCCGACCGCCTCCTCACCTCACGCTGCGGACGACGCCGAGGTGGGGCCCCAAGAGGGGTCTGGTCGAGAGGAGGTGGCGCAGGAGGCGCCGCAAGGCAGCCTCCCGGACTCCAGGCGCGGGGGGAGCGAGACCCCTAGGGGCTCTAGGCCCGACCCTTGTCCGGACTCCATAACGGAACCTTCAGTGGTTCCGGAGTCCGGCAAGCGGCCCCTTCGTAAGAAGGGCAAGACGCCGGTGTCCTCCGTCCAACCGGAGGCACTGGATAGCTTACTGGAGGCGCTTAACAGCGCCTCCATCAAGGAGGAGCACCGCACTGTTATGAGTGTGGTGATCCGGAAAGTTAAGTCCGCCAAGAGCGGGCTGACTGAAGCCTGCAACAGCCTTCTAACAGGCTTTGAGGTAAGTTTAGAATATGTAAAAATATTACCGCATAGACAGTAGCCCCTGATGCTTAGTTCGGTGTTCGGAAGAAAAACCGGACTAAGGATCTAAAAGATATACTGTGAGTCTAACATAAGAATGTCAATATGGGAATGCAGGTTGCGCCGACCTCTGCCGCCTTACCGTGGAGGTTAATGCATTGAAGCAGAGCCTCGGCGGTCTGAGAACGAGCTCGGCCTTGCCAAGAAGCAGCTCGAGGACAAGGAAGGTAAGTAATACCTTATTAAAGAAATACCTTATAGAAAGGATTCGTTGCAAAAATGACAGGAATAATGTGGGTATTGTAGGGGCCACGAACGAGGTGGCGACCCTGAAGGAAGCGGTGTCCGTGGCCGAAAACAAAGCGGCCGCGGAGCGCACTGAGCGAGAGAAGGGGGAGGTGCAGCTGGCGGAAGTACGGCAAGAGCTCCAGGCTCTCGTGAAAAAACACGAGAGTTTGGAGCGTGACTCGAAGACTCGAGAGTCCGAGTTTGCCTCGACTCTTGAGAGTGCCAAAGCCGCTAAGGCTGAAGCCCAAAAAGCCCTCCAAGAAATTGAATCAATAAAGAAGATAGCAGCGGGTAAGGCATTCTTTATGCAAAGCAAGCATGTGAAAGTGAATTACCTATTACTTACCCGGATTCGGAGCTCTCCAGGAGCATTCGCAGATCTACCCCGTAGTGTGTTTGATGCTGCCGCATTCTACCGCGCCAAGGAGGGGAGCTCGACGGAGAAGGTGTTCTGGTCTCAGTATGTTGAGGCGGACATCCGGTGCCCCTAAGCGACCAGTGAAAGCGGTGGTCGAGCTCCTAAGGTTGCCGAACAGGCCATGAAGGGCCTCATAGTTCGGTGTGGCCATTGGAGGACATGCACAGGAGCTACTTTGGGCTAGTCTGGCGGTGGTGGGCCTTTGTCCATGGATTGAAGTCATCAAGCGCTCCGTCTGTATTGAAGGTGCCCGCCGGGCCCTTGCCCGTGCTAAAGTGCACTGGGCAAGCTGGATGCGGAGAAGCTTGTGATGGATGGGCCATCGAAGGGCAAGGATCATCGCAAGCCCGAAATGTACTATGAGGGCGTCCTGAAGGGTGCCCGCCGTATAGCGGACGAGTGCTCCAAAGATGTAATATTTGAATAGACTCACATTTGTTATCATGCACGCTGAAAACTTGTTCATATGCGCTAAGCAACGCTTGTTAATTTAAAATATTACCTTCTGTGCGGCCGTTTATCAAATTTGAGAGATGGCAAGTCGTTGGCTTCAGCCCCCATGCCACGAGTGCTGGGGTGTTTGGGATAAACTTGAGCGATCTTGTTCCCATTCTTGGTTCCATCGAGGGAGGCGCTCAACGCAACGAACAAGGCAACCGGACTTATAATGCTTGAACACTCTCACTTAGCCATAGAATTTTATAATTTTAAATTTCGGCGAAGCCCCTAGTATTCGGAAGACCGAGTTCGGGGCGCTATCCACGCCTTGGCCGGACAATTCCGGTTCCTCGCTCTAAGCGGCATAAGTCTTTAGGGACCCGAAAAAACCTCTCGAACAGCGACCGGCACTCGCCCTATCATGACGGTCAGTTTTAGCTTTCTCCACTGAGGTGCTCAACCCAACTCAACCGGGGCACAATCGCAGTGGTTCTCCTGGTGCTACCTTAGCCGATATAACGGAACGTAAGGTACCGTAACACGGGAGCCGAGCAAACCCAACTATTGACCCAAGACATGATTCGGAGCCGATTCATACAATGCTATAAGTTCGGGGTGCCGCACTTGTGAAAGTGTTCGGACTTATCACACCATAATTTTGTGGTACTTAAGCCCCTGGTGTATTGGCCGTACCAAAGTGTACGGGTGCAACATGTCATGAAATGAACATATATATAGATAAAGAAAGGAGTGCAATAATAGGCAAAAGTTACATATTGGTTATTAAAAAAGAAACTGCAAATAAAAGAAGAACGATACAAATTGTGCGATAAGCAAGGGATGGGACTATTTAACATGTCCCCCTCCAGGGGTAAGCCGCAGGATGGTATGTAAAACAGGTATAATGCTCGTAGTAGAGACCACCTGGACACTCGACGTAGCTTCATTTCCCCAGCTGTTGCATCGTGAGTTCGCGCGAATGCCGGACAGGGCTTCGGAGAACGGAGTCCTGAAAGTTAGAGAAAAAAAGAAAAAGAAAAGAATGACAATCGGGAGCCCACAGTGCGGTTGAGCCGCGTGCAGGCGTGCACTTGGTCGTGCCCCTCCTTATGCCCATGGTATCTCCGGGCGTAGTTATGCAGCGTAATCTGGTTTCGCTAGTTCGCGAGGGCTGGGGTTGGGGCGGATTACGCTGCGATGCTTGGATCGTGCCAGGCAGTCTTGTTGTAGGTTACTCCGGGCGCGCTTGACAGTGTCCGGACGTTTAATGGCCGGACTCGAGAATTTTTGTGAGAGGCTGCTTTGCACCTCCGTCGCGAGGGCCCCGTGTGCTCCTCCTTTCGGAGAGAGCGTTCGGTGTTTCCATTGACCGTGATTACTCCTCGAGGGCCTGGCATCTTGAGCTTGAGGTATGCGTAGTGCGGCACCGCATTGAACTTTGCAAATGCGGTTCGTCCGAGCAGTGCGTGATAGCCGCTGCGGAATGGGACTATGTCGAAGATTAACTCTTCGCTTCGGAAGTTATCCGGGGATCCGAAGACCACTTCGAGTGTAATTGAGCCTGTACAACTGACTTCTACACCTGGTATTACGCCTTTAAAGGTCGTCTTTGTGGGTTTAATCCTTGAGGGGTCTATGCCCATTTTGCGCACTGTATCCTGATAAAGCAGGTTCAGGTTGCTGCCGCCGTCCATCAGGACTCTGGTGAGGTGAAATACGTCAATAATTGGGTCAAGAACCAATGCGGCGAAACCGCCGTGACGGATGCTAGTGGGGTGGTCCCTTCGATCGAAGGTGATCGGGCAGGAAGACCATGGTTTGAACTTCGGGGTGACTGGCTCCATCGCATATACGTCCCTTAGCGCATGCTTCCACTCCCTTTTGGGTATGTGGGTTGTGTATATCATGTTCACCGTCCGCACTTGTGGGGGGAAACCCTTCTGTCCTCTATTGTTCGGCGGCCGGGGCTCTTCCTCGTCGTCGCTATGCAGCCCCTTGTCATTGAGTTCGGCACTTGGCTTGCCTGCTTGCTTGAACACCCAACAATCCCTGTTGGTGTGATTGGCAGGTTTTTCGAGGGTGCCATGTATCTGGCACAAGCGATCGAGTATTCGGTCCAAGTTGGACGGGCCACAGGTATTTCTTTTGAATGGCTTTTTTCACGACCGGTTTAGAGCCTCTAAATCCGGCATTGACTGCCGTATCTTCAGCATTATCACCGTTAATGCGGCGCTTGTTCTTGTTGCGACACGACCTGCCATTGATGTCCTTGGTATCCGAACTACCAGGGTGTTTAGCCAAGTTGTTGCTTCGAGCTAGCCAGCTGTCCTCTCCCGCGCAAAAGCGGGTCATGAGTGTGGTAAGGGCTGCCATGGATTTCGGCTTTTCCTGTCCTAGGTGCCGGGCTAGCCACTCGTCGCGGATGTTGTGTTTGAAGGCTGCTAGCGCCTCTGCATCCGGACAGTCGACGATCTGATTTTTCTTTGTTAGGAACCGCGTCGTAATTGTCTCGGCCGATTCTTACATTGCTGAATTATATGGCTAAGGTCATCGGCGTCGGTGGTCGCATATATGTGCCTGGAAGTTATCAAGGAATGCGGCTTCCGTGTCCTCCCAACAACCAACTGATTCTGGCGGCAAGCTGTTAAGCCAATGTCGAGCTGGTCCTTTAAGCTTGAGTGGGAGGTATTTGATGGCATGTAGATCATCACCAGGGCCATGTGGATATGGAGGAGATAGTCCTCGATCCAGACCACAGGATCTGTGGTACCATCGTATGATTCGATGTTTACGGGTTTGAAGCCCTCGGGGATTTGATGATCCATTACTTCATCTGTGAAGCATAGTGGGTGTGTGGCGCCTCTGTATTGGGCTATATCACGCGTAGCTCATATGAGCTTTGTCTACTGTGTTCGGCCCGACCGGAGTTGCTTTATCCGGCGTGACGGTAATCATCACATGTCGTTGGGCGCCCACGCGATCTGTAGATCGATCTTGTATGCTTTGCCTTATCCTCCAATATATCTTGCAAGTCCGGCGCGTTTTCCCGTGCCTTGGTACTTTTTGAGCGGCATCGGGGTGCGGCTTGAACGGAGGGTCTAGAGGCCTCTCTGCGCTGACCCGCAGGGTGGCGATCTGCCATGTCGTCTTGTTGGTGACTTGGGTGCTTCCTCCTCTGATCGAGGCAACGGCCTGCGTTTGGGGTAGCTTTTGGAGGGGCGTTCGAGTTCATACTCTTCGGCTGCAAGGACTTCAGTCCATCTATCAACTAGCAGGTCTTGGTCAGCTCTAAGTTGTTGCTGCTTTTTCTTGAGGCTGCTTGCCGTGGCCATAAGCCTGCGTTTAAAATGCTCCTGTTCGGCCGGATCCTCAGGCACGACAAATTCGTCGTCGTCGAGGCTTGTCTCATCTTCGAAGGGAGGCGCATAGTTATCGTCCTCTACCTCTCTTTCTGCCGCACTGTCGTGCGAACTTGCTTCTCCCTCCTCCTGCGCTTAAGTCCTGCCGGGAGGGTTGTCTTCAACCTTCTGCAGGGTGTTATTATCTCCCGTGCGGAATCACCGTTTTTTTGTGGCGGGATTTAGAGCGGCGCCACGACACCGGGCGCTTCAACCGCTTCTTGGAGGGTCATCCTCCGTCGTTCCATCGCCATTCCCATCTTTTGGGATGTCCACCATGTATATGTCATATGACGAGGTGGCCTTCCGATTATACATGGTATTTGGGTCTTGGTCGCCTCCGGCGTCGTCGTCCATACCGTCGATGTCTTGAGTCGTAGTCGAGCATGTCGGTTAAATCATCGGCAGTGGCTACAAAGTGGGTGGTGGGTGGGCGTTGAATTTCTTCGTCGTCCGAATCCCAACCTTCGACCGTAGTCCGGCCAGGCTCTCCGGATAAAGAGAGAGACTTTAGTGAATTCAGGATGTCGCCAAAGGGCGAGTCTTTGAAAGATGTCCGCGATGAACTCCATGACCAGCGCCCAATCGGATTCGATTGGCGGTATGGAGGTTCGGAGTCCAGAGAGGAGTCCGGCACCTTGGAGTCACGGTCTTCACAAAGGACAGGGATGGAGTTCGGCTCAATCGTCGCTGACATCGTAGCCCCCGAGGCGGTTCCAACCACTCGTCCTCGATCGGGGGGGTCGGCTCCGAGCTAAGGGTCGGAGCGGACGCTGGTGCGGCCTCCGTGACACCGCTCGCCGGCGTAGCTAGATCGTGCCCATCGAGACAGTGCGGCGCACTTGGCTGTGGCTCGAATCCGTCAAATATCAAGTCTCCGCGGATGTCGGCCGTGTAGTTTAAACTTCCAAACCTGACCTGATGGCCAGGGGCGTAGCTTTCGATCTGCTCCAGATGGCCAAGCGAATTGGCCCGCAGTGCAAAGCCGCCGAATACGAAGATCTGTCCGGGGAGAAAGGTCTCACCCTGGACCGCGTCATTGTTGATGATCGAAGGAGCCATCGGGCCTATCGGTGACGACACAGAGGAACTCGTAATGAAAGCACCAATGTCGGTGTCAAAACCGGCGGATCTCGGGTAGGGGGTCCCGAACTGTGCGTCTAGGCGGATGGTAATAGGAGACAAGGCACATGATGTTTTTAACCAGGTTCGGGCCCTCTCGATGGAGGTAATACCCTGCTCCTGCTTGATTAATATTGATGATATGGGTAGTACAAGAGTAGATCTACCACGAGATCAGAGAGGCTAAACCTTAGAAGCTAGCCTATGGTATGATTGTTGTTCATCCCCATTTAACTAAAACCCTCCGGTTTATATAGACACCGGATAGGGTTAGGGTTATACAGAGTCGGTTACAATGGTAGGAGATCTACATATCCGTATCGCCAAGATTGCCTTCCACGCCAAGGAAAGTCCCATCCGGACACGGGACGAAGTCTTCAATCTTGTATCTTCATAGTCTAGGAGTCCGGCCAAAGATGATAGTTCGGCTATCCGAACACCCCCTAGTCCAGGACTCCCTCACCAATGTTTTGCAGGGAAACCGTACTCAAATTTATGAATATGAGCGTGTGTCTTCAAACCGCTATGTTCATAGTACTAAGAACTTTTCTGCTTATTCATATGAGTATCGTTCATCTCCTGCAAGGCTATTTGCTAGGGCTTCAAAGCGAAGTTCTCGAATGCTGCACTTAGACTCATTGCTTCTAAGCCACCCCTGAAAATGTGGGTGGTTAAGAAGAATTAACTTTCTTTTGCAGAAAGGTTCTCCACCGAAAATCAAAGGCGTCGATGATATTCTTTGGGGACCTAAAACATCTTGTAGGGCGCAAGATTAAATTCCCAAATGGTCTCACTATGTATTTTGTTCCTGAATTGTTTGTCATTCATCCTATCAGTCCTAATCTTGATTTGAGTTTCAATAATCCACTTGCCCGTCAAATGTTTATGCTTCACAATGCTCTTGGTGAAGCCTATCCCCCTAACTGTACTGTAGGGTATGACACCTCATGCTTCAAAATGGATTATGGACAGCGGATGCACCAATCACATGACTGGTGATCGAAGTCTTCTCATGGACTCAACCTTACGTCCATCAGACAAGAGTCACATCACATTTGCTGACACTGATAAAAGCAAGGTATTGGGTCTAGGTAGAGTTGCAATCTCAAAGGATCAACACATGGATTAAGTGATGCTTGTTGAATCCCTTGGTTTCAACTTAATGTCTGTCTCAATGCTTTGTGACTTGAACATGATTGTGCTATTCGGAAAATATTGTTGCCTTGTACTAATGGAATCTGACAAGTCTCTAGTCTTTGAAGGGTATCGGAAAGATGATCTATACATGGTAGATTTCTCAGCAGGTCGGCAGCTTGCCGTATGTCTTCTAGCAAAAGCTTCAGAATGTTGGCTCTGGCATCGGAGGCTGGGGCATGCTGGCATGAGGAACTTACACACACTCGCCAAAAATAAGCATGTCATTGGCATCGAAGGTGTCAAGTTCAAGAAGGATCATCTGTGGTGCTGCGAATTTGTAAAGATGACTAGGGCAAAGCACCCGTCGAAGACAATCATGACGACATCTCAACCCTTCGAGCTGTTACACATGGACTTATTTGGCCCTACTCACTACTCTACCCTCACAACAACTGCTTGTCTCTATGGCTTCGTCATTGTTGATGACTACTCAAGATATACATGGGTGCACATAATTCTCTACAAAGGCTGAAGTGCAAGATGTCTTGAGACACTTCGCCAATCGAGCCATGACCAATTATGGCGTCAAGATCAAGCATATCGAAGTGACAACGACCTTTGAGTTCAAGAACACCGGACTTGATCTTTATCTGGATACAATGGGAATCACTCATGAGTTTTCTGCTCCATACACACCTCAACAAAATGGCATCGTAGAATGCAAGAACAGAACCCTCATTGAGATGGCTCGAACAATGCTCGACGAGTACAAGACACCAAGAAAGTTCTGGCCTGAAGCTATTGATACAACATGTCACGTCATCAACCGTGTTTACATCCATAAGCTTCTGAACAAAACTTCTTATGAGCTCCTTACTGACAAGAAGCCAAATGTCAGCTACTTCAGAGTATTTGGAACTAGGTGCTGGATCAAGGATCCCCATCACAAGTCAAAATTTGCACCTAAAGCTCGCGAAGGCTTCATGCTCGGTTATGGAAATGACTTGCACTCCTACAGAGTCTTCAACCTCTATCTCTACAAAATCGTCGAAACTGTGGACGTGCGATTTGATGAAACCAATGGTTCACAAAGAGAGCTCCTGCCAAGTACACTAGACGAAGCTCCGCCAAAGGAATCTATCAAGCTGATGGGAATCGGAGAAATCATGCCTTCAAGCACTGACTGAAGAGGAAATTATCATTTCTGCACCTAACCATCCTGAAGACAATGCTCAGTCTGAAGATAATCCTCCCAATGATGACAATGATCAGCAAGAGCAAAATCTTCGTCCAACTCATCCTCGAGTCACAAATGAAGTACAAATTGAGAAGATAATTGATAACATCAATGCACCTGGTCCACTTACTCGCTCAAGAGCAACACAGTTAGCAAATTTCTATGGACACTTTTATTTTGTGTCAATATCAGAACCCAAGAAAGTAGCTGAAGCCTTTATGGAACTTGAATGGATACAAGCTATGCAAGAAGAACTTCAATAGTTCAAGCTGAACAATTTTTGGGAACTTGTCAAGCGTCCTGACCCTCGCAAGCATAACATTATTGGCACAAAATGGATATATCGAAACAAGCAAGATGAGCATGGTCAAGTCGTCAGAAACAAAGCACGACTTGTGGCTCAAGGATATACTCAAGTTGAAGGAATTGACTTGATGAAACATTTGCTCGTGGCTAGGCTTGAAGATATTCGCATCTTGCTAGCCCTCGCTAACCACCACAACATCTTGCTATATCAAATGGATGTGAAGAGTGCATTTCTCAATGGCAAGATTGAAGAAGAAGTATACGTCGCTCAACCACCTGGCTTTGAAGATCCAAAACATCCTGATATGGTGTACAAACTAAACAAAGCACTGTATGGCCTCAAACAAGGTCCTCGCGCCTGGTATGATACGATCAAAGACTTCCTAAAGAGCAAAGGCTTCAAACCTAGATCCCTCGATCCAACGCTCTTCACGAAGACATATGATGGTGAATTGTTTGTGTGCCAAATATATGTGGATGACATTATCTTCGGCTGCACCAACCAGAAGTACAGTGATGAGTTTGGATACATGATGCAAGAGCGATGTCGGATGTCCATGATGGGTGAGCTGAAGTTCTTCCTTGGTCTTCAAATTAAATCGACAAAGGAATGTCATCTTCATATCGCAAGAAAAATACCTCAAAGATTGTCTCAAGAAGTTTGGAATGCAAGATTGCAAAGGTTACACGACGCCAATGCCGATAAACACCATCCGGGTCCCGACGACAATGGTAAAGAATTTGATCAAAAGGTATACCGCTCCATGATTGGTTCCTTACTTTACCTATGTGCATCTAGGCCGATATTATGCTTAGTGTTTGCATGTGTGCTCGATTCCAAGCGGCACCAAAGTAATCACATCACTTAGGCGTGAAGCGAATTCTTCGATATTTGGCTCACACCCCAACACTCGGATTATGGTATCCAAAGGGCTCGAATTTGATTTGGTTGGATTCTCGATGTTGATTATGCTGGTGACAAGGTGGATCGCAAGTCTACATCGAGCACATGTCACTTTCAGCACGATCACTTGTCATTGGTCTTCAAAGAAGCGTAATGTATCACTCTCAACCGCTGAATCTGAATACATTCTTCTTTGGATCTTGTTGCGCTCGGCTTCTATGGATGAAGCAAACTCTCAAGGACTATGGCATCAATCGAAACAAGTACCTCTTTTTCTGCGACAACGAAAGCGCCATCAAGATTGCCAACAATCCAGTCCAACACTCAAGACAAAGCACATTGAAATTCGTCATCACTTTCTCGTAGATCATGTCATGAAAAAGGATATTGACATCATTCACGTCAACACTGAAGAGCAACTGGCAGATATCTTCACAAAGCCCTTGGATGAGAAACGGTTTTGCAAGTTACGGTGTGAGCTAAATATCTTGGAATCCTCAAATGTTCTGTGATCAGGCACACATCCTAACACTTATGCATGATGATGACTTAGATGTGCAACACACGAAGTAAAGTATATCTTCAATCAATGAAGACTTTCATTCTGAGTGTAAATACAGTAACATGGAATTTGACTTGAGCGCCCACGATAATTGTGCTTGTCTGGGTCTAATACTTCCTATACGGTGGGTAATGCCACCACCAAATTTCTCGGTTTGAAGTGTTTCACTCATGGCGTTATTTTAGTTATGTCTTCACATTTGGTTTGTCTTCAAAGTTCAACTTATCTTCATGATTTCCTTCACTATGCTGATTTGATTGCTTTCTGATATATATATATATATATATATATATATATATATATATATATATATATATATATATACACTAGTGTTCTGTCCTCTCTGACATTCACTTATAGCTATGTCTTCCTAGTTGAATCTTTTGAACTAAGTGAATGTGATCGGACCCTAATCTCTCTATGCTTTCTATCTCAAACTATATCTGTCCAAATCGTATGCATTCTATTGAAATCGTCGAATGTCTTCTCTGCGTCCTTGTCGTGAGAAGACACGAGACAAACATTGAGTCTGTTTTAAATAACTCATCATTATTGTTTGAAATCCGGAGAAGCCGGAACGACCATCCGACAAACCTGGAGGGCGTGGGAACGTGGGACAACTCTGAGTAGGTTGCATGCTTGCCATGTACCCCTCAAATGTGAACCGCCAGGGGCACCTGAGTAATTATGCTGTGTCGCACACCTCCTTATAAATACTTGTCCCCTGCGGTAAAGAAAACCTTCTTCCACCTCTTCACCTCGTCAAAACCCTAAGCGCCACCGCTAGCTCATGACAACGCCCGGCGACGAAGCGCTTAGCTGCCATGACTTCTCCGACGCCGTCCTCACGCCGCGAACATCGTCTTCTCCGCCGCCCGCCCGTAGTTGTCCTCCATCGCCAAGTTAGGGCACGGTGGATTGAACTGCTCGGTCTCCTACTCATCCCATCTAGCAGTTCTTGAGTGGTAAATATAACTCTATTTTTACCATCTTTTGATCCTCAAAGATTCATCCTGTTTACCAAAGTTGGTTTACGCCTATACTTTATTAGATATATTATGCGCATCTCATCGCCTAGTATATTCACTTAAGCTTCATATCTAGTTAGATTCCTCACTTGCACCTATTCACGGATTCGTACAAATCTGGAACCAACTCTCAACGAATAAGTGAATGTCTTCACATCATGAGGTCAATGTCTTCAAACTGATTTATCTTCAAAATCTTCTGAGAATGCATATGACCTCTTCCCCTTCCCTCGCATCTCTAATGTTGTCACAGGTACATGTCCGTGGGAGAATCCCTTGGTTCTCATAGTCTGCATTCGTTTGCAGAATTCTTACAGCATCACGTTAACTCTCCCGATGCCAGTTCCTGTTTGTCCAGCAAGCGAAAGCTTTTGAAGCCCTTGAACTTATTGAAGCCATTCAGTTTGAAGTTCATGGCTGCAGAGAAATCAGTAAGGAAGGGTGGCAGACAGCGTCGTGAGGGAACATCAAAAGATTTACCTGATGACCTCGCAGAGCTTTACAAGACAGATCCTGAAGAGACTTACAATCAGCGCAAGACACGAATCCAATGGATTTGACGATATTGGGCTGAACAATGGTTCAAATACAAGTTCGTGACCCAGGAATACGCTGAGAAGAATGCTATCAAAAGTCCTTGGGGTGATATTCTCTTTCGAGGCCTTCCACCCAAGAACAGAGCTGAAGCTATTGCACAAGGTTTCTATCCTTGTATGGTCCGTGGACCTCGACTGAAAATGCCGACCCAACGTCATTGCTCACGGTGTCGTGGCGATAATCTCTTCAAGCGAAACTTCCAAAGATGCAAAGGCATCGACCAAGGAAAACAAGAAGTCATTGGGATTAGACTTCAACCTGGTCCCTCTGCTCCCGTCTTGTGGCTCCCGTGATGCAGAGCCCAATGTCATCGGTCCTTTCTACAACATTGATGGCCTCATCACTCACATCGCGGTCCAAGGTGCCCAAGTGGATCATTCTGACGATGACACTGACACTGATGAAGCCCCAGCTCCTCTTCCAAAGCCGCAGAAGCTAAAGAAGGCTAAGGCTTCAAGATCACCGCTCCTCCAAAAGCTTCACGTGCGAAGCCAGCAGCCTTGCACCTCCACGAAGGCGGTGTGCGGTCGAAGATCAATCTCGCATCTCCAAGAAGACGGAGAAGAAAAGAAAACCGTCGGACATTACGATCGGACATTGACTCCTGCTGCCATTCTGCGAGAAGAGCACATTGATCTATCCAGCGATGAAGATCTTGCAGATGATGCTCTTGAGCAACTGATCAAGAGCAAGGAAGAAGCAGAGATCCCCAATGATTTGCCTCTCTTTGATGTGGCAATCATCCATCACTTCATTGATGAGTGGTTTGACAACCCCAATCTCAGCTTTGAAGATCTGCAACTTCCCATTGGCCTCAGCGTCTCCTTCATTGGCGCCATTGCTTTTGAGCTAGCTCTTGCTCAGCGTCTCGTTGAACTGAAGCACAAGATCGACTATGAGAAGGCTCAGTTCAAGAAGCATGTGGCAAAGCTCAGCGTGCAAGATGTCAAAAACTTCAAGACCATGCTGCACGAGCTCAAAGAAGCCTTTCACAAGAAGCACGACGAAGCTAAAGGCTCTCGTGAGCGCATGAAGAGCCTGGCTGACAAGTGTGTACTAGCCTACAATGAAATTTGAGAAGCGCCAAGGCTCTTGGCCGTCTGGCATTGACCCCAGAATGGCTGCAAAGAAGAAGAAGCCACCAAGCCAGTCAAGCTGCACCGTCGAGGCAAGAACAACCTCGCATAGTCTTCCCAAGCAGCATGACTGGCTCGAAGCCAAAGGTCAGAACAACCGCTTCTGAACAGAAGAAGACGAGGCTGCCGAGGCTGAAGCCAGAAAAAGGAAAAATCCTGAAGCCTCTGATGCTGCTCCCTCCAAGAAGAAATGCAAAACCAAGAAGAATCGGGCTGCTTCCACAGAGCCCTTAGTTGTTGAACCTATCTCAGTGGTTCGACACGCATCCGAACACCAAGAACGATGAATGATAGTTCATGAGCACCTTCCACAGAGGCTCCTGAAGCTGAAGACATTCCAGCAGTTGATCCCATCACTGCTGAAGACATTGGTCACCATGACAATGTTGAAGATGATGACGTTCTTCCTCAGATCGAACACAACCTGGTATCATCGCCTATTCCCACGAGCAATGAACTTATCGGCATTGGTCGCCCTCGGCGCCAATTGCTCAGATGCATCATGGGCTGATCACCCACAACAACAAGACTCCCAGTACTCCCCAACAACAACAAGTCACACCACCTGTCCAAGAAGAAGAGGAAGACCTTGAGGCCCAGCCAACTCCATCTCCAAAGGCGCCGCCAAAGATTCCGCAGCTTCGCAAAGGACCAAGGCCACAAGTCCCTCTTCCGAGCGTTCCAGAAGGAGAAGTGCACCACCAATCTGTTGCACGTCAAGTGTTTCCAGAAGCCACTCCAACTGTGAATGTCTCCGAGTATGAAGCCAAAGCTGCTGAAGACAATCCATTTGCATCACCGATGACAACCAGACAAGAACGTGTCCCTACTCCCCCATTCTTTGAAGAAGTTGTTCCTGAAGTGAACGTGATGCGTTCGACCCTCCAGCTCATCAAGTGGAGGTTGAAAATCTTGAGGCTGCCACAACCAACACAAATGAAGCCAATGACGTAGTCATGGCTGAAGCCAATGTGGAGCCTGCATCAACCAATGTGCCCGGAGACAATGATACAACTGCTCCTGAAGCCCCTGTTGTGCAACCCGAAAACCCTGTTGTGCAACCTGAAGCCACTGTTGTTGCCACTGCTCCTGTTCCGCCACCAAGGCCCTACACAATTGAGCAAGCCTACAACTATGGTCAGTTAGTCACTGTCAGATGGCCCGTTCTGGTCCCTCCGCCTCATGCCTCTGGTCCTCAGTTTGAATATCATGTTGGGCATAGGCCTGCGTCCGTAAACCAAAGCCAAGGCGCCAAGGTTCCTGTGTAATCGCCACCTCTCGTGGTCCTTCAATGCAAATGGCTTCAAAGCCCACAACACTTTCTTTGTGAGCAAAGAACCCCTACTCAAGGCCAAGAATCTCATCGATCGTTTACGGAGCTATCAACAATGAAGCTATTACTCCTGCGTTACAGATGATCAAGGGCGATTTTCCCTCATATGCGCCTCGACACTGAAGCCATTGCAGGACTGCCATGCTTAGAAGAAGCACTGGCCCTTTCGTGATGCAGTCTGCTCGGCTTTGTGATGTACAAAGAACATTGGAATGAGGAACTTTTGCTTCAATTCTATGCTACCCTCCACATTCGCGGTACTCTGAGGAGATCACGAAGACATGGGTTCTCGAGTGGATGACCGGAAATGTTCATCATGAAGCCAAAGCTCTTGACGTCATTGAGCTTACAGGCCCACCCACTCCCGGAGAGCTATTCAAACCTAATTGTCAACTCCACCGCAATGCACTAGAGAGCATCTTCCATAAGCCAGAGCCCAACATGAGTGAGATGTTGAGCATGATGAAGCCTTTGCCACTGATTTGAATACCCAACGGAGTTCTTTGTTGATGACCTTGAGTATCCGCCTCGCACAATATATCACATCATCGAGGCGAACTCTGTGGCCTATCAAAGGGCATTAAATCATCTGCAAAACTTGAAGGAGCCATGAAGAAATTGGTCTTTACATCCTCAATGGCATCGACTTCAATACACAAGAATTCTTCATCCCAAGAATCGCTGCATCTGGTTCGACCTTTTGGCCTAAAATTCTATGCTCCATGGGTCATGCGCCTCATCAAGCTACACTCTGCTGTCAACTATCGACCCTCTGCTGCAATCATCGATCTTTCT
Organism: Aegilops bicornis; assembly: GCA_021605145.1. Classification (NCBI taxonomy): domain Eukaryota; kingdom Viridiplantae; phylum Streptophyta; class Magnoliopsida; order Poales; family Poaceae; genus Aegilops; species Aegilops bicornis. The sequence continues at coordinate 76,998,006 of CM038672.1, read as the reverse complement.
ACCCGAGGTTGATATGTCGATTGAAGCCATATACCCCGAGCACCAAAACGCCACTTTGTCTTCAAAATGCAGATCACCACAGCTTCTCTCAACCCATGGAAGGCATCCAAGCAGTATGTCGTGTCTATCCAATGGCTGGAAACACTCGTATGCCTCACCGTGCGCAAACTGAAGCTACTAAGAGCATAATAGCCCAAAGGCCTCGGAAGCGCTCTCATGTCCTCAATGACCGAGAACTTCTTGTGGCACTGCATCAGAAACAAGATAAGCATCACTATTGGCTCAAGCGACAGATGCAAAGCCTCTTGGTGGACGTCAATCGCATTCAAATCTTGCCACCAAGAATGCTTTTGTCACTCACGAGACACGTCATCGATCATGGAAGAGTTTGACCTTTGCTCATCTTTGAAGCGAGATCTTCAAGACGATGGCTTCACCGAAGATTCAAGTTTGACTCCACTCCTCCACGGAATGCTGTCCTCGTCGAACTCCATCCCTTGAAGACTCGGCTATTCTTCCTCGCGGCAAGCTGTGAATGCCAGAGTGATCGATGATGAAGCCGATGCTACTTCACCGCCCCTACTTACGCACGCATCGACACCGCACCAAGTTCGCTCGCACCGCCAAACAACAACGGCAACCCTGCCGCTTCACCTTCTCCCGATGAAAGCGGTAGATGCTCTATGTCTTCAAACCTTTTTGGTCCCTCTTGACAAAGGGGAGAAGCATATGAGTTTGATAGTCTTCAAGCGGGTTCATATGGGCGGTTGCTTTATATTTTGCCTAGTGTTCACAACTCTCGCTTTTGATACATTTGGTTCTTTGAGTTGTAACACTTAAACTCGATGGTCGTCTGCTACTTATTTGCCTTTCTGTGATGCGATGATAAATTCCGCATGTGCGATGATAACTTCCGCACTTAGATCATTCTGCAGACGTCCATTTTTCATTATGCATGTCATTCTCTTAGTTATATCAATTCATGCATGATGAATTATCTTCATAAGTTGAAGAGGATCTCCACAAGTACAACCTGCCATGTGCATTTGCATTCCAAAAGCAAATTACTTATAAGGGGGAGCCCTTGCCACTTATGAAGACAATACTCTATCCTTTACAATTTCACATATTTTATCCCCGTTGAAAACTTCAACCAGTTTGTCATCAATCACCAAAAAGGGGGAGATTGTAAGTGCATCTAGTGCCACCCCTAGTTGGTTTTGGAGTATTGACGACAAATTTGGTTGAGGGACTAATGTGTTTGTGAGAATTGTAGGATAACACAGGTAGTGTCCCTCATTGATTCGGTTTACCTACCGGAGATGACCCCTAAAAATGTATGAAGACATTGAAGACAATGGTGGCATATGAAGGTATTCATATTGAAGACTATGACAAGAGAAGACATTTGAGTGAAGACTATGGAGCGCGAAGACTGTGTCGTTTCGTTGTTTCCTGTTTCTTCTGTATTGAGTCATAGGAACCACCGTCGTTAAGTGGGGTCCAAGTGAACAAAGTCGGAATGATCAAGTGATGCTCAACCCAAATCCTATGTCTTCGAGCGAAGACAATGAGAGCAAATCTTATCCAGAGTGGATGAGTCGACTTTGCTTGTAGCCCAAGTAAAGTTGCCGTGTGTGTTTGAAATCGACCGTTGGAACACGTGTCGGTTCCTTAGTGACCAGGGTCATTTCGGACATATCGGTCGGGTTGCCTAGTGGCTATAAATAGCCCACCCCTACACCATAAATTGGTGGTCGCTCGGAGTTAGTGCACAGCTTTTGTCATTTGAGAGCAACCCACCTCGAAGCCTTTGAGAGAGAAATCCTTGCGAGGACAAAGCCCAAACACCCAGAGCCAAAGAGTGTTAGGCATCATCAAGTCTTTCTGCTCATGCGTGACCTGAAGACTTGTTACACTTGAGGACTGTGAATCCTCCAGCCGTTTAGGCGTCGCGTTCTGAGCATCCAAGAGTCATTGTGGATCGCCAGTGAACGAAGTCTGTGAAGGTTTGGAAGTCTACATTGAAGACTTACCAGAGTGATTGGGCGAGGACTGTGTGTCCTTAGCTCAAGGGAAATAAGGTGAAGACGCGGTCTTCGAGTTGAATCTCGGCCTCCCTAACTGCACGTCTGATTGTCACAACAAGCTGGGCCAGTCCAACAAATCCTATGTCTTCAACAAGTGACCGGTTCTATCCTCTCCCTTCCTTTACTTAGAGTTTATCTTCGTGAAGTCATTGCACATTTGTCATACTGTTTGACTTCATTGCTTGACTACTATAGTTGTTTGGCTTCATACTATCTTCCATCCCGATCCTTACTACTAAGTCGCTATTAGTCTTTGTACTTTCACATTACAACATACTTGACTATGGTTTGCTTGTTGTAGTTTATCTTCCGCTGCATATCAATTAGGGCAATTATATTGTTTGTCTTCGAAACTTCCACGTTTAGAAGACTTTCATAAAAATCGCCTATTCACCCCCCCCTCTAGTCGATAACTAGCACTTTCAGATGACTTGATGCGTCGTCTGAGAATCGTCCACAGAGTGTCGGCTGTGTATATACCTGGCCAAACCTCGGGCCGGGCCGGGCCTAGCCAAGCCCGACATAAAAAACCCAGGCCCGGGCACGGCCATCGGGCTGTGTTTAGCGCGAGTCTTACCGAGCATGTAAAGCCCGTCGGGCTTGGCCGTCCGCCCGACCTTGAAAAAATGCAAAACGACGGGCTGGGGTCTGCCCGCCTTCGGGCTAAAAAACTAGGCCCGAGCCCGGCCCGGGGGCAGCGTCGGGCCGGGCCGGGTCGGGCTTTTTCGGGCCGGGCCGGGCTTCCCATGGCCAGGACTAGCTGTGTACTCCTAGCAGCGTTCATCTTTGATTGAGTGGGCTAATTTTAGCATGGCAGTTGACCACGGCTCGACCCGCAGAATGAGGGCGAGCACTGGAGCAAATTATGGCATATAGATGTCCCGTCGAAGCTGAAAATTTTTCTTTGGCGGCTCGCGCGGCGTTCCATGCCGACCGGACAGCTGCTAAAGCACAGAAATATGAGCACGGAAGATAAGTGTCACCTTTGCGGAGCGACAGATACATGGAAGCATGCCCTTCTCTCGTGTCCAATGTCTGCAGGGGTGTGGGCACTAGCACCGGAGTCACTGGTTATGCACCTGATTGATAGGCAAGAGGATGGATCCAGGGAATGGCTTTTTGCACTTCATGATATTCTGGACAGTGAGGCATTCGTGCGGCTAACCGTCACTCTTTGGGCCATCTGGGGAGCAAAGAGGAAAAGTGATATACGAGGACATTTATAAATCACCTCATAACATTGATGGTTTTATCACGAGCTACCTTTCAGAACTCCGGGCTATCAAAGCAACTGGTCGACAGCGCACAGTTCCACCAATCCCAAGACCAAGGAGATGGCACGAACCGAAAGAGGGAAGCGTGAAGATAAATGTTGACGCGGCAGTCTCGAACCATGCTAGACATGGGGCAGTGGGGACGATATACAGAAGTTCGGACGGAGCCTTTTTAGAGCCTCAGTGATGGTATTTAAACATATTACAGATCCAACGACTCTCGAAGCAATGGCAGTAAGGGAAGCTTTGGCTCTAGCAGATGATCTCTACCAGAGGCGGGTACATGTTGCATCTAATTGCAAAGTGGTGATAGAAGACTTGAAAAGAAATAACTCATCAGCATATGGAGCTATCATTCACGAGATAATGAGTCATTCTTTAGATTTTGATTTTTGTAAGTTTAGTCATGAATTTAGGAGCTCGAATATCGAGGCTCACAACGTAGCGAAGTTTGCTTTATCTCTTGGGGGAGATCTTCCATCCGTCTCTGTAAACATTGTGACGAAGACTTCGTGAGATTGTCTCAAAAAAAAGTTGACCACGGCTCGACGACAGTCGTGTCTGCACTGTTTCACGAGGGTTCCACCTCCCAAGCAGCCATTTTACGATTCTGCCCCTCACCTCACTCGTCCGCCACCACGATCGGCGCCGCCGCCCGCCTCCTCCAGTCCTCCTCTCGGACGGAGACCAACCAGGGCGAATGGCTGCGCCGGCGAGCGAGGACGAAAGCAAGGACGTGGACGCCTTCCTGTCGTCGTGCGCGGCGTCGGGCGAGGCCGCGTATGCCGCCGCCGAGGCCGTGCTCGAGCGCCTCCAGGCCCGCGCCTCCCGCGCCGCGGCCCGACGCCTCCTCGGCGCCGTCCGCCGCCGCTTCGACGCCGGGCAGGAGCACTGCTTCCTCACCTTCCACTTCCGCGACGTCGTCGTCGACCCCCACCTCCAAGGTCAGTCCCCCAATCCTCTCCGCAAACGTACCACCTTTCGCGGAAATCGGCCATCTGGCCGTCGAAATTTCCCGGACTGCGACGAATCAGGTCTTGATGATTAGATTGCGTTACTAATAAAGAAGTAAGAGTACAGCTATGCGTGCATGACAATGATCTTGTTTATGGTCGCGTCTATGGGTTATTGTACTCCCTCCGTACGAAAATACTTGTCATTAAAATGAATAAAATGGAATGTATCTAGATGTATTTTAATTTAGATACATCTCTTTTTATCCATTTTGATGACAAGTATTTTAGAACGAAGGGAGTAGTATTTACGTAACACAAAGTTCCTTTACGTAAGCACGTGGGCGATTCCACTGGAGTGTCAACCAAACCATGTGGCGGCCTATAATGCTGCTGACTAATGTAAGCGCTAGGTGTCCCCGGACTGCAACTGTGTGTGAGACTATGAGTGTGTAATTGCGCAGAGACTTGATCCCCCTGCTCCTTATGCAGGGAACACTTCAGTCTCGCTTGTTGAATAATTCACTCTCTGTTTTGGACTTTTGGTGTTCATATAAAATGGAAAAAATGGCACTCTGGATCTGTCTGACATAGTTTACTTGATGAGATTTATTTAACTTTTAGCGTTGCTACAGAACCCGGTACTGCACATAACGTGATGTGCCTCCTTGCGTGAGTCTTATTCTGTTAGTGTATCTGATCCCTAGCACTTTTTTTTAAAGAGATTCCCTATGCGTTGTTTAGAAATATATGCATATACTATATTTGTTTTTGTAGGAACAAGATTGTTTTTTTGTGACTAGTTGGAGCCAGATTTATGTGTGTGAGAAAAGTGAACCAACAACAGGCACTTGTTTTTTTTATGTGTGTGTGAGCTAGTTTCATTCAAAGATATGGCTTCAATGTGACCACCTTCTTTTCTTGTGGAAGTTTGATAGTCATAGAGGATCAACGGAAGTTCACATGAGATTAGCACACAGCAAGGCATTGATCAAATGAGGTACTCAGAGAAATGTTTTCATGGCCTCTAAGCATCATTTTTTTTTTCATTCTTTTGTGTAAGCTGCAGAGTTTGGAGGTTGATGTTATCTATTTTTCTTCTTACAATTCATCTTTGGCAGAACAATCCTAACTGCAGCGATCAAACTTATTGCAGTAAGAGAAAAAATAGGGCATAGCCTACATACTTTGGAGAATGTTACTATCAATTTTTTCTCTTCTAATTTATCAATTGCTTCTAGGGTTCCAGCAAAGCACGAAGCTAACAATGATGGAGATACCTAACATTTTCACTCCTGAAGATTGGTCCTTCGCTTTTTATGAGGGCTTTAATCAGCATCAAGATTCCACTTCCAGGGATAAGACGTATGCAGAGCTGGGGTGTGGCAATGGTTTTTTTTTCTCAAATACGCACGAGAGAGTGCGTATCATTCATTAGAGGGTGTGGCTTGGATACTTATTGCACTTGCAGAGAAATTGTCCCCTTTGAAGGTGGTTTTCTCTAGTTCTGTCAATAATTTATCTTATCGTCATTGCTACAGAAGTGGGAGCCACATCAGTTATACAGTTACTTTGCTTTAATGATATAACACTTTTGATACTTCTGAGGAAAATAATATCTACTGAGCATATTTTATTCAATTTAGAGCAAGGATCTAGTCTAATACCGCACATTGTTCCAACCATGCTGAGCATCGTGTGTCCTTTAAAGCAGGAAAGAGGAAAATAGCATCCAATTAGATTTTGATCCGTACATGTCAGTCAAAAAATTAATTTGCAAGCAGCTAGTTGTTACCTTCATAGTCCAACCTTTGTTTCTGTCAGAACCCAAGCTGAGCATTGTTTATTTCTTTGCAGGTCTATGGTCTGGATATTAACCCAAGGGCCATCAAGATTGCATGGATAAATCTGTACTTGAATGCCCTAGACGACAATAGTCTCCTGGTCTATGACAGGGAGGGGAAAACATTGCTGGATAGAGTTGAATTCCATGAATCTGATCTTCTTTCGTACTGTATAGATAACAAGATAGAACTTGATTGCATTGCTGGATGCATACCACAGGTACGGTTAGTTATTACTGTATCGTGAAAGGAAATTATAGTAGATCAGAACTGAAGGAAATTGCTCACTCTCGAAATCTGCTTTTCAGATTCTTAACCCCAATCCAGAGGTAATGTCAAAGATTATGACCGAAAATTCAAGTGAGAAGTTCTTGTACTCCTTGAGCAACTACTGTGCTCTTCAGGTAAGTAGAGATATATCTTCTTCATGATTATCACGTAAGGAAAATGTATTGACATGTGTAATGTGTTGAACTTATTCCATTCAGTTTACCTAATACCAATGGCGATTTGTCTTCATGTTGCTTCTCTAGCTGGAGTAGGACTGTTGGAGTACCAGGAGTGAACTTATTTTTCGATTGCTCTTTGGAGTAACTACATTTTGTATATAACCAAATATAAGAAAAAAATGTCTTCGGAGTGTATGCTGTTTCGTTGTAGGCATGTCTTGCTAGCTCTGATATAATTAAATATTTTTTATAAATAATATAGGATCTGTACTGAAAACTTGGTCCCACTAGTATCATAATCAGTTTAACTAGATGGTTAGGAAGGACAGGACTGGCAGTCTACATTAACAGGGCAACTAGGCTAAATGCTGGATACTAGAATAACTCTTTTGGCAGTATTCCATGTTTGAAATTCCTCACCTTGACTTCCACCTTTTGCACGACTTCATTTTTTTTGCAACATATAACTTTTGATCCCTATAAATAGAAGTTTTTGTCAGTTGCTAAGCATTTCATCATCATTTGACATGATGCACACATAGTATTAATCAAGACAATATTTTATATGATGGCTGAATGTTCTATTCCATTTCCCTTGTGCTTATTTGTTATGTTTGTAAACTTGTTGCATCTCTTACCTCCAGGGTTTTTTTGAGGACCAGTTTGGCCTTGGGTTGATTGCTCGGGCAGTTGAAGAAGGGATAGCTGTCATAAAGCCTATGGGTATCATGATAGTCAACATAGGAGGCCGACCAGGTCAAGGTGTCTGTGAACGCCTATTTCTACGACGTGGATTCCATATCAGTAAGCTCTGGCAAACAAAAATTATGCAGGTATCAATTTTGTGAAACCAGGAAATCCTTCCATGTCAGCATTATGTTGTGGTTTTAGTAGGGCATAGATTTTCCATGTCATGCCTCATAGTATTGTATTACAATTTGATATTGTTGTTTGGGATCATTACCAACTAGTTGATAATTTTCCAGGCTGCCGACACTGATATTTCAGCTTTAGTTGAAATTGAACAAAACAGCCCACATCAATTTGAATTTTTTATGGACCTTGTTGGGGATCAGTCTGTCTCTGCACGCACAGCCCAGGCATACATGAAATCTGGTGGCCGTGTTTCACATGCTTTGTCTGTGTATTGTCAAGATGGGTAAAGCGTCTCAACTCTCCTGGTGGAGAGCCCGCATATTATATATTCATAGGATGGGGCTTATCCCATAAATGCATACACTTGATTGTTACAATTGTGCATAGCACGTTGAGAGAAAGAGAGATACACGGAGGTTTCCAAGAGAGTTAAAGATCAAAATTAAACGTACATGGTTTATTACAAATTGATACCTGTAACTCTCTTCTTTAACTCTCTTGGAAATCTCCGTGTATCTCTCTTTCTCTCAACGTATATGCACAATTGTAACAATCAAGTGTATGCATTTATGGGATAAGCCCCATCCTATGAATATATAATATGCGGGCTCTCCCCCAGGAGAGTTGAGACGCTTTACCCATCTTGACATGGTATACAGAGCCTCCTTTTTCCATCGCATCTAGCAAACCCCTCACCACGCAGCCTTCATCTTCCACCTTGAGCCGCCATGTCCTCCACCCAAGTCTCTTCCCTTGGCCTCAATTACACCACATCCGAGCCTCTCAACCGAACCAACTATGTCCTTTGGAAAGCCCAAGCTCGTTCCCAAATCATGGGGGCTGGGCTATATGGGTACATCGATCAATCCACAACCGAACCCGCAAAAACCATCATGACCAAGAACTCTGATGGGAAAGAAGAGATCATTCCCAACCCTGCCTACAACCCCTGGCTCGTCCAGGACCAACAGATCGTGGCCTATCTCCTTCGGAACCTCTCTAAGGAAGTTCTTGTTCAGGTTGCACCCCTAGAAAAATCCCACACGATCTGGTCAGCACTCGCTAACATGTTCGCCGCCCAATCCCTCTCCCGTGCCAACAATTGCCGCATCGCCCTCTCAAACGCCCAAAAAGGCTCACAGAGTGCAACTACTTACTTCGGTCAGATGCGAGCCCTCTCTGATGAGCTAGCTGCAGCTGGCAAACCCATCAAGGACGATGAGCTTCTCTCCTTCATCATCAGGGGGTTGGATATGGATTATCAGCCCCTCATCTCAGCGCTGGATGTCCGCGTGGAGCCCCTGACCGTGGATGATCTCTTCGGCATGGTCTCAAATTTCGACCAACGAGTCGAGATGTTCCAAGGAACGGGGGCAGGTGCCTTCAAATCCTCTGCCAATCTCGCTGCCAGAGGCCGTGGCGGGTCTCCCAAGGGCTACCGCAACGGTGGTGGTCGTGGCGGTGGCTATGGTGGTAACAACAGTGGCAACAACTAAACACCGGCGGCAGCAGCAATTACAACACCGGTGGCAGCGGCGGCGGTGGTGGGGGCGGCCACTACCACAACAACAACAACTACTACTACTCCGGCAATAACCGACGCCCCTCCTATAACAACAATAGGGGTCGTCCGTTTCAAGGTTATGATGAGTATGAAAATAAATGTCAAATTTGCAAAAAAAAAACCCACATTGCAAAGGATTGTGATTGGCGTTATGCCGAGAATAATTCCCAACGCAAGAAAGTTGCAGCAGCTGCAGATACATCTTATGGAGTTGATACCAATTGGTGCGTTGACTCTGGAGCCACAAATCACATCACCATTGAGCTTGAAAAGGTGACCATGAGCGAGAAGTACCGTGGCCATGATCAAGTCCACATCGCAAACGGTGAAGGTATGAAGATAGATCATGTTGGTCATGCAATTGTCAATACCCCTCATCGGAATATTCATCTTAGAAATATCTTACATGTCCCACAAACTGAGAAAAGTCTTCTTTCTGTTCATCGTATTGCCATAGATAACAAAGTTTTTCTTGAGTTTCACCCCTACTTTTTGATTCGTGATCAGGCCACAAGGAAAATTCTCTACTGCGGTAGATGTGTGCATGGGCTCTGCCCTTTGATTCCTTAGTTTAGAAGCTTCAATAAACAAGTGTGTGGTGTCATCAAGATTTCATCGGAACGGTGGCATGCGCGATTAGGACATCCTTCTTTTGTTATTGTTGAACAAGTGCTTCGAAATAATCAGCTCCCATGTGTTGGTGAGCGTAGTCTTGAAACTATTTGTGATTCTTGTCAGAAAGCGAAAGCTCATCAATTACCATATCATGTTTCCACTAGTATTTCTACCAAGCCATTGCAACTTGTTTTTTCTGATGTATGGGGTCCAGCTCCTTCTTCCGTTGGTAGACATACTTACTATGTTAGTTTCATAGATGACTTCAGTAAATTCACTTGGATCTACCTTCTTAAAAAACATTATGACGTTTTTCAAGTTTTTCATAATTTTCAAGCACTTGTTGAACGCCAATTTGACACTAAAATCCTTGTTGTCCAATCCGATTGAGGTGGTGAATACGAGAAGTTAAACTCGTTTTTCCAAAAGTTGGGTGTTTTGCATCATGTTTCATGTCCTCATGCCCACCAACAAAACGGATCTGCCGAGCGCAAACATAGGCATATAGTTGAGGTAGGACTTGCTCTCCTAGCAGGTGCCTCCATGCCTCTCAAATTTTGGGATGAGGCATTTCTTACTGCAGTTCATCTCATCAATATGCTACCCAGTCGTGTTACCAACAATGAAACTCCCATGCAACGACTCCTTCATACTCGACCAAACTATAACTCTCTTCGTGTCATTGGATGTGCTTGTTGGCCAAACCTTCGTCCCTACAATACTCGAAAACTCATGTTTCGCTCAAAACAATGTGTTTTCTTGGGTTATAGTGCGCAACACAAAGGTGTAAAGTGCCTTGATGTTCCTACAGGTCGAGTATATATTTCTCGTGATGTGGTCTTCGATGAAACTGTCTTCCCTTTTGCTCATCTACATCCTAATGCCGGTGCCCTACTTCGCCAAGAAATCCTTCTACTACCACCTCATTTGTCTGGTTTTCATCAAGGGAACGACAATTGTACTGACCACTTGACTAACTCTTCTAACCATGCAAATGAGATTTGTGATGGCGCAGGCTCAAGTGGTGAAGCAACAGAAAACAATTTGGCGTCAAATGGTGAAGAAAATGGCCAAAATGGTCCATATTTCATGTGTTCTTCGCTACGTGACAGGGTTGCTTCCGAATCTGCCTCGGGAACGGCGGTGTCAGCGCAGGCGCGATTCGATCCGGGATCAGAGCCTGCAACGTCCTCGCTTGGGGGGCCGTCATCCACGCGCTCCTCGCCATCAGGGGACCGGGCGACCACGCGGTTTGGCCCGGACCCACGGGTCTCGTCGGCGGACGGTGCGCCCATTTCGGCTGCGCGCGGGATCCCACCGATCCGGTGGCTCGCTTTGGGTTTCTGCGCCATCCGCTGAAGCTTCGCCCACATATATGACCAGAGAAGATCCGGCAGCGGCACATGTCATAGCAGCAACCTCGGGACTGCCTGGATCCTCTGTCCAGGAGTAGTCTATGGGATTTTCTGCGCCTGGATCGTCTACAACGGTCCAGCAACATACTACACCGCCACGTACAAGACTTCGAACAGGGGTAATTCAACCTGTAAATTATAAAGTTAAATTTGGCTTGGCGTGTTCAACAGGAGAACCTAGTACTTTTCAAGAAGCAAGTGTGGATCTCAAGTGGAGAAAAGCTATGGAGGAAGAGTTCCAAGCACTTCAGAAAAACAAGACATGGCACCTAGTTCCTTCACATCGAGGTAAAAATTTAATTGACTACAAATGGGTGTTCAGGATAAAGAGAAAATCAGATGGTACAATAGATCGTTATAAGGCTAGACTTGTTGCTAAAGGATTCAAACAGAGGTATGGCATAAATTATGAGGATACATTCAGTCCTGTTGTTAAGGCTGCCAGTATCCATCTTGTTTTCTCTATTGCCGTATCCAGAGGTCGGAGTCTCGAACTGACTAGATGTGCAGAATGCGTTTCTTCATGATGTTCTGGAAGAGGAAGTGTACATGAAACAACCTCCTGGGTTTGAAGATAAGAATAAACCTTTCCATGTGTGCAGGCTTGATAAATCTCTTTATGGGTTGAAGCTGTTAGAGTTATAATATAAGTCATGTACCCCTTTGTATTTATCCCGTTGTATAAGGGGTTTCCTGCATATGTTCCACACCTGTACATGTATATATATATCGGCCTATGGCCTCATGGGAATATAAGTTGCTTTCCTAACATGGTATTAGAGCCTAGGTTAATTTTTTCTCGCACGCCGCAACTCGTGCTCGTACCGATCGGTTCCGTATCGATCTCGTATTTTTTCTTGATCCTATCTCCTCGCCGACGTGATCTGCTCATGTCTGGCTGCTGCTATGGTTAATTAGTTACGAAATAAACCATATTAACATGTTATGCAAATGAATGCAAACATCAAATTTAAACATTTTAACATGGATGAAAGTTGCAAATTATGAAAGTACATGAAAATCTAAGTATTTTACATATATGGTTTGTTTAATTCCGATGCACGGTTATGGAGTTATTATATGCATGATCTAGACGGACTTTTCTGTAAAACAATTTTCCCTGGATAATTAGCAAATTCGTTCAGCAGAAGAAAAAAACAATGAACATGCCGAAACTGGCTAGGTGCTGGATCTGTGGGGGCTCACCATGGGCCAAGGCCTAGCCGGTGGAGAGGTTTGGGGCAGGCAGAGCTAGCTGGATGCGGCTGCAGGGCCGGCTCGCGGCACGCGGCCCAGGCGCTGGGGGCGTGGTAAACGCTCGGGACGAGCGAGCCACCGCTACTCTCGTTTCTGAAGAATAGAAACAGCAGCAGGACCATGTCGATGGAGAAGACGCCGGCAGGGGGTCCTGGCGACGGGGTCGGTGGGAACCGGCCGGAACATGACGGATTCGGCGGATGGGCGGCGGAGCTGAGGAGATCCGTTCCAGATCGGGTCCAGACGAACTTGAACGGCGGCTTGACGAACTGAAGGAGGCGGCGGCCCTGGCTCCTTGGCGGGCGGCGACTGCTCGGATTCCCGCGGCAACAAACCAGAGGAACGGTGACATGACGCGGCGACGGGAGCTCCTTAAGAGGCCATTCATGGCGGGCAGCTGTAGAAGTGCCTGAGAGAGAGACGATAGGTGAAGGAGAGAGAGAGAGAGAGAGAGAGAGAGAGAGAGAGGAAAAGAGAAGGACGGGAAGGAAACAAAGGAGAGGGACGCGACGGTCCTGCTGGAACTGGTCATGGCGGCGGAGCTGACGAGGCAGTGGTCTGCAAGAGGGCGTTGCTGTTGGTGCTGGGGTTTTGGTTGGAGGAGGAGCTTGGCCAGCTGGGGCCTCGAGCGCGAGTGCTCCTGCTCGGGAGGAGCTCCTGTGGTCATGGACGAAGGCGGCTGCGAGGACGAAGGACGACGAGGTGGTGGCTCGGGCAGAGTAGGGGGAGAACCGACGCTGGTCAGGGAGCTTCTGCTCCGACGAAGATCTGGCGGGGTTCAGGCCCGGGCGTGGAATGGATCGAGGGGAAGGTGGAGGCCGGTTGGGTGGATCGGGCAGGGGAGATCCCGAGGGGGATTTGGTGGAGTGGCGGTGGCGAGGGACAAACCTCCTCGAATTTATGGTTTGGTCTGGTTTGGTTAGGGGCTGGACTATATGTATGGAAAAGAGGGGAGTTTGGATCATCCGATCAAAATCAAACGGTCGATATAAAATGCTATGAGAAGTTCAAATGAGAAACCGAAGATGTTTTATGGATGTTTGGGGATGATTCGAACCCATCGGTCATGACTGGTCGGTTCGGATTCGGGGAAGTTTCAGATGCACACTCGAGGGGTCTGAGAAAGGTCAACAGAGATAAACGAGAAGCAGCACTACAAACAAATGCAAGCTTTATGAAAACATGCGGATGCAATGCTCATGATGACATGATGAAATGCAACAAACAATTAAAACACACGGCGGTAATGAAAAACATGAAAGGCGTCTAGAGCGTCGGTCTCGGGTTGTTACATTCTCTCCTCTCGGGGACATGCGGTCTAGCTCTATGCCAGTGATGTCCGCACAAAGGTGCTCCTTTGGTGGCGATCTCGTGTTGCGGTGGTGGCAGTCTTGGATGCCGGGGCCACCATTGGTTTGGCTCTCCACGAGCAGCGTGGTGAGTGGTGTTGGCATTGTGCTTCGACCATGTGGGTGGCGAGGTGCGTTGTGGTGGCTGATCAGTGGTAGTCGTGGGATAGTTCTTGGTTTGTTGCGGTGGGTCCCTGACGGGGAGGGGCTTGTGCCCGATTCCCACGACGTGGTAGGGGGTCGGGCCGAGCGAAAGCTTTGCGCCTTGGCGCCGGCGGTGGTAATGCCCGTGGGTGTTACGCTCCTCTTGGGGCGCCGTTTTGGTCGTCTCCTTGCCCTCCGAAACTCGGGGTGAAATCCTTTGTCTACCTTGATGGACACGGCGGCGACGGCGCTTCATGTCGTGACCCTCTTGGGGGCGTCGCCGATGAGCGTGGGTACTCTGTGCTTCTTCTCGGCGACAAGCATTTAGTGGTGGTTTTGTAACGACCCGAGATCGACGCTCGAAACGCCTTTCATATTTTTCATTACCGCCGTGTGTTTTAATTGTTTGTTGCATTTCATCATGTCTTCATGAGCATTGCATCCGCATGTTTTCATAAAGCTTGCATTCGTTCGTAGTGTTGCTTCTCGTTTGTCTCTCTTGACCTTTCTCAGACCCCTCGCGTGCGCATCCGAAACTTCCCCGAATCCGAATCGACCAGTCATGACCGACGGGTTCGGATCATCGCCAAACATCCCTAAAACATCTTCAGTTTCTCATTTGAACTTCTCATAGCATTTTATATCGATCGTATGATTTTGATCGAATGATCCAAACTCCCCTATTTTCCATATATATAGTCCAACTCCTAACCAAATCAGACCAAACCCTAAGTTTGAGGAGGTTTGTCCCTCGCCGTCGCCACTCCACCAAATCCCCTCGGGATCTCCCCTGCCCGATCCACCCAACCGTCCTCCACCTTCCCCTTGATCCATTCCATGCCCGGGCCCGAACCCCGTCGGATCTTCGCCAGAGCAGAAGCTCCCTGACCAGCGCTGCTTCCCACGCAGCTTTTGCCCGAGCCGCCACCCCGTCGTCCTTCGTCCTCGCAGCCGCCTTCGTCCACGACCACAGGAGCTCCTCCCGAGCGAGAGCGCTCGCGCCCGAGGCCCCAGCTGGCCCAAGCTCCTCCTCCAACCAGAACCCCAGCACCAGCAGCAGCGCCCTCTTGCGGACCGCTGCCTCGTCAGCTCCGCCGCCGCGACCAGTTCCAGCAGGACCGTCACGTCCCTCTCCTCTGTTTCCTTCCCGTCCTTCTCTTTTCCTCATGCATCTTCTCTCTCTCGGGCACTTCTACAGCAGGCCGCCATGAATGGCCTCTTCAGGAGCTCCCATCGCCGCGCCATGTCGCCGTTCCTCGGCTTCGTTGCCGCGGGAGTCCGAGCAGCCGCCGCCTGCCACGGAGCCAGGGCCGCCGCCTCCTTCAGTTCGTCAAGCCGCCGTTCAAGTTCGTCCGACCCCGATATGGACCGAATCTCCTCTGCTCCGCTACCCATCCGCCACGTTCCGGCTGGTTCCCGCCGACCACGTCACCGGGACCCCCTGCCGTCGTCTTCACCATCGCCATGGTCCATTGCTTTGTTACATTCTTTAGAAAGCGAGAGCGGCTCGCTTCGTCGGCGTTTACCACGCCTCACCGGCCTTTGAGGCGTCAGCGAGCGACCCTACACCGCATCCAGCTAGCTCTGCCTGCCCCAAACCTCTCCACCGGCTGCTGGGCCTCGGCCCATGGTGAGCCCCCATAGATCCAGCACCTAGCCAGTTTCGGCATGTTCATTGTTTTTTCTTCCGCCGAACGAATTTGCTAATTATCCAGGGAAAACTGTTTTACAGAAAGTCCCTCTAGATCATGCATATAATAACTCCATAACCCTGCATCAGAATTAAACAAACCATATATGTAAAATGCTTAGATTTTCATGTACTTTCATAATTTGCAACTTTCGTCCATGTTAAAATGTTTAAACTTGATGTTTGCATTCTTTTGCATAAATGACATGTTAAAATGGTTTATTTCATAACTAATTAACCGTAGCTCTCAATTAAATAAACTTTATATGTAAATGGGGTAGAAAAATGTATAGATTAACATGGTGGCATTACTTTGCATGTTCAATAACTCTAAAATTGTGTATAGGGCGGAACAGTACCAAATCCAAAATATGCACATGGGGATTTTTCGGAATTTTTGTTTGTTGTTTCCGGCCTTATTTAAATTGCCTAGATAGGTAGATTAATTATGCTTCATATCTTGCCATGTTACCAACATTTAATATTGACGAGCAGCTTAAACGAGAGTGAACAAAATATTTGAATGTGGTGTTTCGTCAATATGCAACTATATTGAGCTCCACTTAATTTGTAGTATTTGATTGTTGCACTTTTCCATGCCATGACTCACTAATCAGGACATGCATCATACTTGATTGTGCATCATGACATGCTTATGCTAGCGTGTTTACCCCCCTTTTTTTTGCTTCTTTCCGGTTGTGCTTCTCGATAGTTCTGGTTACGTTGCGATTGTGAGGATTCGTTCGAGTACGTTGTTGTCTACTTCATGGATTCAGCCTTCTTCCTAGCGGGATTTCAGGCAAGATGACCATTACCTTAGATACCACTACCATCTTTTCTTGCTAGTTGTCTCGATGCTATCGCTATGTCGCGCTACCTACCAATTGTTTATCAAGCCTCCCAAATTGCCATGATAAGCCTTTAACTTTTTCTATCATCCTAGCAAACCATTGTTTGGCTATGTTACCGCTTGCTCAGCCCCTCTTACAGCGTTGCTAGTGTCAGGTGCAGTGCAGGTTGTTGCATGTTGGGACATGGATATCATGGGGTATCACAATATCTTTTATTTAATTAATGCATATATATACTTGGTAAAGGGCGGAAGGCTTGGCCTTTTGCCTGGTGTTTTGTTCCAGTCTTGCCGCTCTAGTTTCCGTCATACTGGTGTTATGTTCCTTAATTTGCGTTCTTTACACGGTCGGGGTTTATGGGCCCCCTTGATAGTTCGCTTTGAATAAAACTCTTTCAGCAAGGCCAAACTTAGGTTTTACCATTTGCGTAATAACAACTAAAACTTGCATAGGGACCGGCTAGCACCCGAGGACTCTTAATCAACAACCCGGGTCAGTGCTCCTCATGAGTGTTGGTCCAAACTGAGCGATGTCCGGCGCCCCCTGGGCAACCAGGGTCTCAGCCAGCCCGACGTGTGGCCCATCCGGTGTGCCCTGAGAACGAGATACGTGCAACTCCTATCAGGATTGTCGGTACATCAGACGGTCTTGCTGGTTTTGTTTTATCATTGTTGAAATGTCTTGTGCACTGGGATTCCGAGTTTGATCGGGTTGTCTCGAGATGGAGGTTTTTCCTCCGCGAATCGTCAGAGTTTATGATGGACTAAGTTGGGACACCCCTGTAGGGTTTAATCTTTTCGAGAGTCGTGCCCGCGGTTCTGTGGCTGATTGGAAATTTATAATAACCGGTTGTAGAGAACTTGACACCAGATCCGAAATAAAATACACCAACTACGTGCGTAACCGTGACCATCTCTTTTCGAGTGAGTTCGAGAAGAGAACACGGTGGGGTTATGTTTGACTCGTAAGTAGTTCAGGATCACTTACTGATCATTACTAGTTGCGACCGTTATGCGTAGTTTACTCTTCTTACTCTTGTACTCGTAAGTTAGCCACTATACAATGCTTAGTGCTGCTGCAACCTCACCACTTTTCCATTCAATACCCATTAAGCTTTGCTAGTTTTTATACCCATGGTGATGGGATTGCTGAGTCCTTGTGGCTCACAGTTTACTACAACAACAAGTGCAGGTATAGGTAATGTGATGATCTGACGTGAGAGCGATGCTTGATTGCTTTTGGAGTTCTTCTTCAGCTTCTTCTTCATCGATCATAGGATGGGTTCCGGATTGGGAGCCTGAGATTAGTAGGGTAGATGTCGTTCTTCTTTTTCGTTTGATTTCATCCATAGTCGGATCCTGCTCTCTGTATGATGGTTGCAATGTATTGATGTATTCATGTTGTAGCTTGTTGTGAGTGTAAGCCTGTTTATGGTATTCTCATTTTTTCAGTACATGGTATTTGTAATGATATCCACCTTGCTATGTGCTCGAAATGCGGTTGTGCCTCGATCATGAATTCATGATGTGATTGGGATAGAATCGCATCTTGGGCGCTACAGGTTTTTAACAGTTCCGGCTAGTTTTGTCGTTTTTTGTGTTTTGATCGGCTTCCGAGGATTTCCTCAATACCTTGTATCGTTCGGTCGTATGGCTTTATTAATATGTAAAGCGGGCCAAAAGCCTGTTTCGAGAAGGAAATGGTAATATGCAGTTAGCTAGGCATACTTTTGCACAACTGGCTGTGAGGACCTTGAATTTGCGCATTGTAGAGTTTGCGAGGCAATTTCTTGACATGCTCTTGTTTTTTCTGCAATGAACAGACACTTGTGAGCTGTGGCTGGGATGTTCCTCGCTGTCATGGTGGTATCTTGATGCTGGCGAAACCGACAGCCTACATTGGCAAATCATTCAAGACTGAAGGTTTTGAAGGCACGCTCGATGGTTGCAACATCAGGGAAGCCATTCTTGGATCCACTGGACTGTGTATAAGCAGTAGTAAATGGACCGGGATACCGGACTACTGCCGGTTCAGCTTTGCTTTAGAGAGCAGCGAATTCAAGCGGGCAATGGGCTGCATAACCAGGTTCAAAGAGTTCGTTCTGGGAGTCGACATGCTCACATGAAGGATAGCTGAGTGCTTCATCATGCTCAAATGTATTGACAAGTGGTTACTATTCCGTTGAAGCGGTATATTTTGCTTTCTACTACAAGGTTTTGGCTGGAGGATGATTCTTTTCTTTCTGGTGTCCGGTGTTTTTTTTTTTTTGAAACGAGGTGTCCGGTGGTTATAGTTATTTCAGATTGATTGTGCAATGTCTACTTGCCGTCAGTATGATTGTTGGCACCAGTTTAGACAATAAATCAGACTGGATCGAAAGCTTGGAGTGCAAGAAGAAGAAACAACAACAGGAGAATTGGGGAGTTGTGCTCAGATTGGTGTTGTGTGCTACTCCAAGCTTTCTGCGTCTCTTTTCCCTTGCTGACTGCATCTCTTTCCAAAATCCACTAAGATTGCAAAATATATTTAAAACAAAGTCAATCTGAGGATATTTGATATAGAACACCTACTTTCGCTGTGAATTTCTTTATAGACTAGAAAGAGAGAAAGAGAAGAAGAATTGCGCTTACTGGGAAATAAATGAAAAAGAAACTAACCATAAATATTTCTAAACTCACTGAGATTCAATTGATTGTCCTAGTCTGCTTATAAGGTTCGAACTGAATTTTGTCTAGGTACTTGATCCTCGTAGTCCTTAACGTACCCTTGAATCTTGTTTTTTTTTCATGGTAGTGGAAACGGTGAGTTACTTCCAACACACACAAAAACAAGTGCCCATGCATGTAGCGCTATTTGCTTTTATTTCATTTGAAATTGAACCAGAACATGCATGCATTTGTGTATTACATGTAGGGTGTGGGATCACATCCGAACATGAATGCATCCTGTTATAGTAGTACTCCCTCCGGTCATTTTTACTCCCTCCAAAGTGCCCACAAAAGTTAGACAAATGTGAAGATTTTGAGCATGTGAGAGGACTTGGTGCTTCAATGTCATCGATAATCTTCTCGATTTGCACTTCGTTTGCAATGCGAGGATGAGCGGGTTGTCTTTGAGGAATTTGATCCGCATTTTCTTCAGGAGTCTTTGAGGAATTTGATCCGCATTTTCTTCAGGAGCATTTTCCTCAACACCATTTTCTTCAGGTGCCAGCTCGGCGTTCATCACGTTCTGGAATGAATTCTTCAGCAGATTCTTCGGCGGGAATGACATCCTCGGTAGCCTTGAACTTGATAGATTCCTCAGGTGCTGGTTCATCTAACACAGAAGGTAGGTGCTCTCTTTGCGAGCCATTAGTTCATCGAACCGCACATCTACAGTTTCAGTAACCTTGTGAAGAACGTTGCTGAAGACTTTGTAGGTGTGCAAGTCCTTTCCGTAACCAAGCATAAAACCCTCATTTCCTTTCGGTGCAAATTTAGAATTGTGATGAGGATCTCTAATCCAACATTTAGCACCGAAGACTTTGAAGTAACTCACATTGGGTTTCTTGTCAGTGAGGAGTTCATAAGCAGTCTTCTTGAAAAATTTGTGAAGATATATTCTGTTGGTGATGTGGCACGCAGTATCAATAGCCTCAATCCAGAACCGACGAGGTGTCTTGTATTCATCAAGCATAGTGCGAGCCATCTCAACAAGAGTTTTGTTCTTGCGTTCCATGACGCCATTCTACTGAGGAGTATAAGGAGCAGATAACTCATGAGTAATACCAAGTTCAACAAGATAGTCATCAAGACCGGGATCCTTGAACTCAGTCCCATTGTCACTTCTGATGTGCTTGATCTTCACACCAAAGTTGGTTGAAGCCCTCGAGAAAAATCGTTTGAAGACTTCGTGCACCTCATGTTTGTAGGTGACAATGTGCACTCATGTGTAACGAGAATAATCATCAACAATAACAAAGCCATATAGAGATGCATCATTTGTAACAACAGAATAATGATTAGGACCGAAGAGATCCATGTGAAGCAATTCAAATGGTCGAGTGGTAGTCATGATAGTCTTCGCTGGATGATTGGCCTTTGTCATCTTTCCAGCTTCACAGGCTCCGCATAAGTGATCCTTTAGGAATTTGACATTCTCAATGCCAATGACATGCTTCTTCTTCGCAAGCGTGTGCAAATTCCTCATGCCAGCATGACCAAGTCGTCGATGCCATAGCCAGCCTTCTGAAGCTTTTGCAAGTAGGCATACGGCCGGTTGTGGTCCTGTAGAGAAATCAACAATGTACAAGTCTCCTCTCCTAAAACCTTCGAAGACTTTGGAATTGTCAGCTTCCATGATCACAACGCAACGATATTTGCCAAAGAAAACAACCATATCAAGATCACAAAGCATTGAAACAGACATGAGGTTGTATTCTAAGGATTCGACAAGCATGACTTTGTCCATGTGTCGATCCTTTGAGATCGCAACCTTACCTAGACCCAATACCCGACTTTTGCCTTTGTCAGCGAAGATGATATGCTTCAGATGCGACGGTGATAAAGGAGCATCCATCAATAGATTCTTGTCACCAGTCATGTGATTCGTACATCCACTATCGAGGACCCACTCATTGGCTTTGGGTTGATCATCCTGCAGATGAATTAGTGCAATTTACGAACTCATATACTTCATCATTGAAGAATATGACATCAATATCATCAGATCAATTTCATCAAACAGTAGAACAGATAAACAGTATGAGGACGTGTGAAATGAGAGTTCATTTCATCATGATTAGCTCAAGGCCCTTTCGAGCAATGTTCGTGTCTCCAAGAAATTCTTGAGACGTTTTAAGCACGTGCGGAGACTGACCCTGCATAAGAGATTAGTTCTTTTTCTTCACCACCCACATCTGAAGGGGTGGCAAAGAATTCATCACTCTGTGAGCACCATATGAGAAAGGTGGCATAGAACCCAGTCCACTTTGTTTCACATAATAGGGGTTAGGGTAAGCATATGAATAAGCAGAGAAATTCTTCTAGGACTTATGAACATAATGATTAGAAGAATAATGCTCATATTCATAGCCCTTAGCTCTACCCTGCGAAACAGAGGGGTTAGCACGATGATGATCATATGAGAACTTTGATCCTTTTGAGGAATTTGATCCACGTGAGGAATTTGGTCCCTATGAGGACTTGGATCCATATGAAGAATTTGGTCTGGAGTTCCTATTCTTCACTGGTGGTGTCATGAGGACATTCACCTGAAGACTTTCAAGACAACTTTTGGGAACCCAGATTTTCTTTATAGGGGAACCTTTCCTGCAGTTAGTGCCAACATATCTAACAAATACTTCATCATTCTGATTTTTGAACAGTTTATAGCCTATCATGTACAATTCATTTAGCCCTGCATCATCAGCGATACTAGCAATGTCCTCAGATGAGGAATTAGTGATAGCAGAGACAAATGAAGAATTTGTAGCATTAGAAGCATTTGAACATTCAGGTGAAGAATTAGCAGTTTCACGTTCAATGCACTTCAGACATGGAGGAACAAATTCTTCCTGAGTAGCGCTGATTTGTTGAGCAAGTAATGAATCACGCTCCTTCTGAAGATCTTCATAATCCACTCTTAGATTTTCAAGATCTTGCTTTCTTTGAAGAAATTCAGAAGAAAGCTTCTCGTGATCAGATAAGAGAGTGTTATGATGACCTTGAAGGTTGTCAAACTTGGACTGAAGTCTCTGAAGATTTTCAGTCAAGGTTTTAGTGCGATCCATTTCTTCATCCAACATATCATCACTTTTATCTAGCATGTTTTGAACCTTTTCAAAAGCCTTTTGTTGTTTCACAGCAATCTTAGCAAGTTTAGAGTAGCTGGGCTTGAGGTTTTCATCAGATTCATCCTCACTAGATTCAGAGGAGGATTATTTAGTTACCTTGGCATCCTTTGCCATGAAGCAATAGGTGGGAGCGTAGTCATCATTGCCTTCATTAGCCTTGTTGGTGAAGCCATTTTCTTCAAAGTTGAAGATAAACTTGTCGATTTAATGCAAAGAGCGACAGCCTAGGCTCGCCACACCAGACTCGGACTCCTCAGATGCCTCCTCGTCCTCATGTTCCTCAGATTCAGCCTCAGAGTCCATTTCCTTGCCAATAAATGCCCGAGCCTTCTTGGAGCTGCTCTTCTTGTGAGATGAAGACTTCGAGAATTTTGATGATGAAGACTTTGAAGATTTCTTCTTCTTCTTTGCGTCATCAGAACTGTAGTCCTTGTATTTCTTCTTCTTTGATTCCTTATCCCACTGAGGACAATCTTGAATGTAGTGACCAGGTTTCTTGCATTTGTGGCAAAGCCTCTTCTTGTAGTCACTGGATGAGGAATCATTGCTCCTTGAGGATTTTCCAAAGCGACCACGTCTTGAGAACTTAGAAATTTCTTCACGAGCGGTGCTAGTTCCTGGCTCGATTCTTGAGGATCACCAAGGCTGCTAGCAAAGTCCTCATCTTCGCACTCGAGACTGCCTTGGCCTTCGTGAGCACGTGATCTGCCATAGCTCGAACCATAGAGATCTCTCTTCTCAAAGAAGTCGAACCGAGTATTTAGCCTCTCGAGGATATCGCGAGGATCAAGTGACTTGTAATCAAGACGTTCTTGAATCATCAGTGCCAGAGTATCAAATGAAGAATCGAGCGATCTCATCAATTTCTTCACCACCTCATGGTCGGTGATGTCAGTGGCGCCAAGCGCTTGAAGCTCATTTGAGATGTCAGTGAGGTGACCGAAGGTTTGCTGAACATTTTCATTGTCGAGTCTTTTGAAGCGGTTGAAGAGATTGTGAAGAACGTCAACACGAGAGTCACGTTGAGTTGAGACTCCTTCATTCACTTTGGACAGCCTATCCCAGATAAGCTTAGCAGGTTTCAAAGCACTCACTCTTCCATACTACCCTTTGCTCAGATGGCCACATATGATATTCTTCGCTTGACAATCGAGTTTCTTGAATCTCTTCACATCAGTAGCGTTCAGAGAAGGTGTGACTGAGGAAACACCATTTTCCACAACATACCATAGATCGTTATCAATTGCCTCAAGATGCATTCACATCTTATTCTTCCAGTAGGGGTAGTCCGTTTCATCGAAGGTAGACCCAGCAGAGACCTTGATCATACCTGCGGTCGACATAACTAAAACTCCAGGCGGTTAAACAAAAATCACACAGAACAAGGGAGTACGTTGCTCTGATACCAATTGAAAGTGCGTTATATCGACTAGAGGGGGGGTGAATAGGCGATTTTTATGATTTCTTCACTGAGGAATTTGCTGGTGAGGAAATTCCTTAGCGAAGAACTACTTGCAACGGAATAAGTACTCAGATGTAAACATAACAGAACACAAGCATGGTCATCATGATGAAATGAAGACAAGCACAGAGTACAAAAAGCGTAAGCACATGATAACACAAAAAGAAGACGGACAGACTGAAGAAATTGAACTGAGAAAATTGAGAAAGTATTCAGTCAAAGTCTTCAAACAGATATGAACAAGCACACAACAACAGAACTGAGGAAATGAAAGAGATGAGGAAATAGAACCAGTAAGCTTGGTGAAGACAATGATTTGGTAGACCAGTTCCAACTGTTGTCTCAGTTGTACGTCTGGTTGCAGCGGCTGAGTATTTAAACTCAAGGACACACAGTCCTCACAATATTCTCCTTGAGCTAAGGTCACACAGACCTCGCCCAATCACTCGTGGTAAGTTTTCAGGTGACTTCCAAACCTTCACAGACTAGGTCACTCGGCGATCCATAATTCCTCTTGGATGCTCTAGACCATGACGCCTAACCGTCTGGAAGAAGCACAGTCTTCAAAGGTAACAAGCGTCGGATCCACGCAGGATCAATCTCTTCAGTGATGCTCAATCACTTTGGGTTTGTAGGTGTTGGGTTTGGGTTTCTCTTCACTTGATGATTTTCGCTCAAAGTCCTCGGAGGATGGGATGCTCACAAATGACAAGTGTCAGTTTCTCTCGGAGCAGCCAACCAACTAGTGGTTGTAGGCGGCGACTATTTATAGCCTAGGGAGCATCCCGACGACATGATAAGACATAAATGCCCTGCAATGATATGACCGTTAGGTGGGTAGATATTTTGGGACAGCTAGCGCGTAGCACAGCAACGGTCAGAATTTTGACTCTCAAATTCCTACGGCTATCATATTCCTCACTGTGTAGGCAATCCGCACTGGCGAATTCCTAACTCCTCAGTCAGAATAAATTCCCAGAGACCAGAAGAACTTCGTCTCTGTCACTGAAGAATATGACTGAACAGTATGAGATTTCCAATGGCTTCACTCGAAGGGATTGGTAGGTGTAGGATTTTGAGTTGAGCATCACTTGGAAATTTTTCCTTAGTATTTCCTCGACCCCTTTAACAGTACGGTGTTTCCTATGACTCAAGAAAGAGAAAATGAAACTACGAAAACAAAAGTCTCCACGCTTTATGTTACTTGGATGATTGCCGAAGTCTTCAAGGTCACATCAGTTTCTTCACTTTCAAAGTCTTCAAAAGTCTTCAGAAGTCCAAAGTCTTCAGTTGAAGAACTTTATTTTGAAGGGTCGACTTTCTCTGTAAATAACAAACTCCTCATAGACTTATAGACCTGTGTACACTCACAAACGCATCAGTCCCTTAACCTATAAGTCTTCAATATACCAAAATCACTAAGGGGCACTAGATGCACTTACAGAATCTTACTACGACGCATCTAAATAGGACATGGTCACAAATTTCATCTTGGGCACACCAAGTGCACTTACCGTCTCCTGGCTTTTCGTTTGATCACTTAATTACCACCTAGAATTTGGTTCCTCGCAACTTGCCAAAGTTTTTTTTGAAGGAATCTTCATCTTCTAGATATCCATCACCTCACCTTGTGTTTCGGTCTTGAAAATTTCTTTGTATAGGGATCCCGTGGAGAATTGGCCCAAAGGTTCTAACCTTCAAAAAATCTCGTCATCCTCGTTGCTTAACCTCGCCCCTTCTAGCTTGTCCCGGAGGAGGTCCCAATCCGCCACTTCCAAGGGCCAAAACGATTACCGAAACAATGGAGTGCATATGTCGTCTACCCTGACCTCTGCGACTTGTGCTTGTATTGTGCGTAATGACAAAGAGTTGTCGGAATCTATCTCTAAGGAGCCCCTCCCCTATCCACCGTTCAACCTCCTCTATCTTTTACTTCGAATTTGATAAGGGGCAAGCCTCTTCTATCCCGAAGTTAATTATTTAGATCATTGCTCTCTATATATACATAGTCAAATTACATAGCAAGTGAAGTGGATTTTGATTATTTTTCGATTGTTGCAGTTTGTCTTTTCTAAACTTGCGAAATATGTTATTCACCACACACACATATATATTTGGTTACACAACGAAGGATCAGAACCCGAATGCATTAGAACTTAGAAGTGCTGAGAGAGCTGTTTTGATTCACATCCCTTTGCTCCTTGACCCGTGTTTCCTGCTCCTCATAGCTCGTGTAAAACCGCTGGATGTCGGAGGTGTCACAGTGACCGAGCCCGAACAGCATCCCGTTGTACCCCACCATCCACTCCGCGAACGCCGGCTCTCTCATCAGCGCAAGGAAGCCGCGGAGGAGCGCGTCCGGCGTTCCGGACTTGGCGGCCGCCAGCAGCGGAGGCTCCTCCCCGGATAGGGTCCGCCACTCGGCCAGAAACCTGAGGTCGTACAGCTCCGGAAAGAAAGTCCGCGAGCTCCGGATGAGCTGCCGGCGGTCGGTGGTTCTACGCACGAGGAGGGGGTTCTGGAAGCAGTCCAGCAGGTGGAGGATGTCCTCGGCGCCGTCGGAGGTCACCCAGGTGACACGGCTGTTGTAGATGGCGGAGCACTCGGTGAGAGCCCCGGCGAGGCGGGAGCGGTCGGCGCGGCGGACCGAGGCCTCCTCCACGCCCAGCTCCACCAGGAAGCGTTCGTCCTCGGCGCGCGGCACGCCCAGGTGGAAACGCCAGACGCGGCCCAGAGCGGGGCGGCCGTCGCGGTCGAGGAGCGCGAGGGACATCTGGAAGAATCGCGCGGCTCTGACCCTGGCGTGGAGGCAGTCGCAGTTGTAGTCCAACGCGTAGTGGAACGGGACCCGGTCGGTGATGCGGTAGACGCCGTCGGCGCCGGCGTGGAGGCTAGGGGTCCGCGGGGCGCGGGGCATGGCCGGGCGGGACGGGACGTCGTAGGACGTGGCCATGACTGCGACGGGGAATTTGAGTTCCCTGAAGAGGTCGGAGATGCGAGCCAGCTCTGCCTCCTCGTTATGGGCCCAGACCTCCACGACTCGCGCCCTGCCGGCACAGGCTTCAGCGCGCGGTGGTGGCACTGGCGGCGACATGTAGTTCTTCCGGCTAATTGCAACTAGGTCCTGAGAGGAGGTTTATCTTCCTGGCGATAAAATTTTATACACACTACCCGTACGTGCTCTGTGCGGATCCGAAACGTATTCAAATTTTTACTATTATTTTTGGCTAGCGTGCGAGAGCCGGAGGGAGGGATCTCTTCCTAAGCTCGATCCCTGACTTTTTTTGATAATAAAGAAACTCGATGTTTGATCGAAATTGCTGCAAGGACGACAGTTGCCGGCCGACCTTTGGACGATGGGAGTATCGAACGGTGTTATTCACTTTTGCTCTACCCAGGGATGGCTTATGCGTTGCATCGTCTGAGAATCGTCCACAGAGCCTTCATCTTTGATTTTTGTTTTCGAGAGTACGTCAAAAGCGTATCATATATTTATAAAAAAAGAAAGAAATATAATTATAAGACGTGTGGCTCGAATGCGAACATACGGCCCACACGGAAAACCCAACACCAACACCAATCAACTAAACCTAACTAAACCTAAGCTAACTCCTCACAAAACGTTGTAACCCACCAACACCGCCTGCCGCTTTCCTCCACTCGACTATCTCAATTAATGTAGAGGTGACTAGCTCGAGTTGGTTTTTTTGTTGCTCCACCCTATTGAACACTCTCGCATTCCTTTGCTTCCACAAAGCCCAGAGGACCGCAGTGACCGTGGTGTCAAAGCCTCTCCTATCCGGCCCCTGAAAACTCTTCCTTGCTTGAAGCCACCACTCCAAGGTAGTCCCAGTTGGTGTCGAGGGTGGCATGTTAATCTGTAGAGTGTCCCATGTGTTGTACCACACCTCTCGGACGTACGGGCACTGCAAAAGGATGTGATCCACGTTGTCTTCGTCCTGCAGGCAAGTGTAGCAAGTTGCACTCGCATCCTGTAGGCCATGCCTAGCCCTCCTGTCCGACGTCCAAATCCTGTACTACATCGCCAGCCAGACAAAAAGCTTGCATTTCAGAGGTGCCCAATTCCTCCAAACACACTTCACTAGGGGCGACTTAGGCCACCCATTACATAGGCTCCGATAGACAGATTTGGCAGAGTATTGTCCAGAGCTAGAGCACGTCCAGGTGAATGTATCCTGCTCGGCCTCATTCCTGTGTATAGTCGCCACCGCATGACTCAAGTGCATGCATTGCATTAGAGCCATGAAGGAGTTCTCAGGTTGACAATCCTCCCTCCAACTACCATTGAGAAGCGCATGTTGCACCGTTCTATTGTTGATCACCCTCTTGTGGACCGTTGCAAGTAGTAGCGGTGCTATATCCGCCACCGCAAATCGGTGAATCCATCGGTCTCGCCAAAACAGCACCTTGTCACCCACGCCAACAGAAATGTGAACCAAGCTGTCGAACACTTCCCTAGCCATCGTATCCTCGATCATCGGCAATCCTTGCCAAGGCCTGTTTGGCTTCGTACGCTTTAGCCATTCCCATCTGACCCTAAGCGCTAGAGATTGATGTTGCAAGTTTTTGATCCCAAGCCCACCATAATCCTTGGGCCGGCAAATCTTGTCCCACGCGACAAGGTATTGCCCTCCATTCACCTTATCCTTGCCAGCCCAAAAAAAAAACAACCTCATCCACTTATTTATCTCCTCAAGCACCGAGGCCAGGGCCTCCGCAATCATCAGATGATGTACAGGCCTGGCAGAGACAATGGATTGCACCAGGATGAGCCAGCCAGGTCGTTGAATCAGCCCTCTTTGCCATGCTGGAACAAAGTAACTCACTTTGTCCAACATAGGCTGCCAATCAGCCCTCTGTGCCTTCATCTTTGATTGAGTGGGCTAATTTTAGCATGGCAGTTGACCACGGCTCGACGACAGTCGTGTCTGCATTGTTTCACGGGGGCTCCACCTCCCCAAGCAGCCATTTACGATTCTGCCCCTCACCTCACTCGTCTGCCACCATGATCGGCGCCGCCGCCCGCCTCCCCCTCCTCTCGGACGGAGACCAACCAGGCGAATAATAGTCATACCGTGGCGGCGAGGACGAAAGCAAGGACGACATGGACGCCTTCATGTCGTCGTGCGCGGCGTCGGGCGATGTCAAGACCGAAGTGTCTGATATTCAGTTATCCACTTGAGATTCAGTTAGCGGTGTAGCTGATCCGATAATACCGTTTCAGTCGGTGAACGGTTACGATGGCACTAGGACAGATCCTACGGTTGGATACGATCCTCTAGACTGTAGCATTTATTTCCGTTTTCCGTATCTTTTCCTTGTGTCTGAAGACAGCCTATAAAACAGCCGGGTTGTGGCTGGAGGAAGATTATCTCATCTTTCCAGATTGCTTGCTAGCTACGGCTTGTAAACCAACACTCATACTTTCCTCTTACAACAATACAGACCAGATCTCGAATTTCCCGTACAATTCTCCCAAAACTAGATAGAATTACATCGCACAAGTCCTTGGGTCTTGACAGGCGAGGCCGCGTATGCCGCCGCCGAGGCCGTGCTCGAGCGCCTCCAGGCCCGCGCCTCCCGCGCCGCGGCCCGACGCCTCCTCGGCGCCGTCCGCCGCCGCTTCGACGCCGGGCAGGGGCACTGCTTCCTCACCTTCCACTTCCGCGACGTCGTCGTCGACCCCCACCCCCAAGGTCGGTCCCCCGATCCTCTCCGCAAACGTATCACCTTTCGTGGAAATCGGCCATCTGGCCGTCGAAATTTCGCGGACTGCGAAGAATCAGGTCTTGATGATTAGATTGCGTTACTAATAAAGAAGCAAGAGCACAGCTATGCGTGCATGACAATGATCTTGTTCATGGTCACGTCTATGGGTTATTGGAGTAGTATTTAGGTAAGCACGTGGGCGATTCCACTGGAGTGTCAACCAAACCATGTGGCGGCCTATGGTGCTGCTGACTAAGGGCATCTCCAGCCGTTTGCCTTCCCAGAAGGCATTTTTTAATTTTTTTCGCCTCCTGGGGGGCCGCCGGCGAGAATTTTTGCCTAGGTGTCAAAAAGTTTTCACTCGTTGTCTCCCCCACCCCCTCATCCGTCTCTTCCCCGAGCCGCCCGAGCGGAGCACCTCGACGAGCACCGGCACGGCGCCCGAGCGGAGCACCTCGACGAGCGTCGTCCGGCCCCGCCTACGCCATTAGGATGGAGCCCAGGAGGCAGCGCGACGGCCGGAGACTAGGCCATGGTTCGGGGAGGCGGCGCGACGGCCGGAGACGAGGCTGTGGTTCGGGGAAGCTGCGGACGCCGGCGAAGTGCGGGGCTGGGGGCAGCGGCGGCGCTGAGAGGACGCGGGCCGGCGTGGGCGGAGGCGCGGCGAGGCGTGCCGGAGCGCAGGGCTGGGAAGGAGGAGGGGTCGGAGGAGAGGGGCGCGGCGGCTTGGGCGGCGGGGTCGGGGCCTCGTCGGCTTCGAGGGAGCTGCAGCTGGTGCGCTTCGAGGGAGAGAGAGAGGAGGAAGCACGTGGGTGGGCCAGCGAGGAAAAGTCAGGGGAGAGGAGGGAGACGCTGGCAGGTGGGGCCATCGCCTAAAACGGCGAAATTAGGCCTCCCAGGAGCCCCCCGGTGCGCTGGGTGTCGCATGCGGTCGCCGGCGCTATTTTTTGCTTTTCCCGGCGAAAAACGAGCACTTGGGGGCACGAGTGGGACGTTTTTTGTTCGCCGGCGCCCAAAAAGTGGCTTGGGGAGGCTTCTTGGGAGCCCTAGTGGAGATGCCCTAATGTAAGTGCTAGGTGTCCCTGGACTGCAACTGTGTATGAGACTATGAGTGTGTAATTGCGCAGAGACTTGATCCCCCTGCTCCTTATGCTGGGAACACTTCAGTCTCGCTTGTTGAATAATTCACACTCTCTGTTTTGGACTTTTGGTGTTCATATAAAATGGAAACAATGGCACTCCGGATCTGTCTGACATAGTTTACTTGATGAGATTTATTTAATTCTAGCGTTGCTGTTAAACATTGTAAATATGGTGTTGTATAAACCGTATAGGGTATAGGATGCGTGCGTGTGTTTATCTCTGTAAACCGTGTTGGCTGTTAGGATCGATCTCTTCTCTGTTTTCTTGGAGATCAATTCTACAGCCTAACCGACTCCTGTACATCTCGTCTATATTAAACACGTACGCGTCCCTGCCCACGGCATACGCTTCTATCCTCTCGTTTTACAGTTGCTTCAGAATCTGGTACTGCACATAATATGATGTGCCTCCTTGCGTGAGGCTTACTCTGTTAGTGTATCTGATCCCTAGCACTTTTTTTTACAGACATTCCCTATGCGTTGTTTAGAGATATATGCATATACTATTTGTTTTTGTAGGAACAAGATTGTGACTAGTTGGAGCCAGATTTATGTGTGTGAGAAAGTGAACCAAAAACAGACACTTTGTGTGTGTGTGTGTGTGTGTGTGAGCTTGTTGCATTCAAAGATATGGCTTCAATGTGACCATCTTCTTTTCTTGTGGAAGTTTGATAGTCATAGAGGATCAACTGAAGTTCACATGAGATTAGCACACAGCAAGGCATTGGTCAAATGAGGTACTCAGAGAAAATGTTTTCATGGCATCTAAGCATCATTTTTTTTCATTCTTTTGTGTAAGCTGCAGAGTTTGGAGGTTGATGTTATCTATTTTTCTTCTTATAATTCATCTTTGGCAGAACAATCCTAACTGCAGCGATTAAACTTATTGCAGTAAGAGAAAAAATAGGGCATGGCGTACATACTTTGGAGAATGTTACTATCAATTTTTCTCTTCTAATTTATCAACTGCTTCTAGGGTTCCAGCAAAGCACGAAGCTAACAATGATGGAGATACCTAGCATTTTCACTCCTGAGGATTGGTCCTTCGCTTTTTATGAGGGCCTTAATCAGCATCAAGATTCCACTTCCAGGGATAAGACGTATGCAGAGCTGGGGTGTGGCAATGGTTGGATATCTATTGCGCTTGCAGAGAAGTTGTCCCCTTTGAAGGTGGTTTTCTCTAGTTCTGTCAATAATTTATCTTATCGTCATTTCTACAGAAGTGGGAGCCACATCAGTTATACATTTACTTTGCTTTAATGATATAACACTTTTGGTACCTCTGAGGAAAATAATATCTACCGAGCATATTTTATTCAATTTTGAGCAAGGATCTAGTCTCTAATACCACACATTGTTCAACCATGCTGAGCGTTGTGTCCTTTTTTCTTGAACTGAGCAGTGTGTCCTTTAAAGCAGGAAAGAGGGAAATAACATCCAATTAGATTTTGATCCGCACATGTCAGTCAAACAAATTAATTTGCAAGCAGCTAGTTGTTACCTTCATAGTCCAGCCGTTGTTTCTGTCAGAACCCAAGCTGAGCATTGTTTATTTCTTTGCAGGTCTATGGTCTGGATATTAACCCAAGGGCCATCAAGATTGCATGGATAAATCTGTACTTGAATGCCCTAGACGACAATGGTCTCCCGGTCTATGACAGGGAGGGAAAAACATTGTTGGATAGAGTTGAATTCCATGAATCTGATCTTCTTTCATACTGTATAGATAACAAGATAGAACTTGATTGCATTGTTGGCTGCATACCACAGGTACGGTTAGTTATTACTGTATCGTGAAAGGAAATTGTAGTAGACCAGAACTGAAGGAAATTGCTCACTCTCAAGATCTGCTTTTCAGATTCTTAACCCCAATCCAGAGGCAATATCAAAGATTATGACTGAAAATTCAAGTGAGAAGTTCTTGTACTCCTTGAGCAACTACTGTGCTCTTCAGGTAAGTAGAGATATATCTTCTTCATGATTATCACATAAGGAAAATGTATTGACATGTGTAATGTGTTAAACTTATTCCATTCAGTTTATCTAATACCAATGGCGATTTGTTTTCATGTTGCTTCTCTAGCTGGAGTAGGACTGTAGGAGTACCAGGAGTGAACTTATTTCTTGATTGCTCTTTCAAGTAACTACATTTTGTATATAACCAGATATAAGAAAAAAATGTCTTCGGAGTGTATGCTGTTTCCTTGTAGGCATGTGTTTGCTAGCTCTGATATAATTAAATAATTTTATAAATAATATAGGATCTGTACTGAAAACTTGGTCCCACTAGTATCATAATCAGTTTAACTGGATGGTTAGGAAGGACAGGACTGGCAGTCTACATTAAAAGGGCAACTAGGCTAAATGATGGATACTAGAATAACTCTTTCGGCAGTATTCCATGTTTGAAATTCCTCACCTTGACTTCCACCTTTTGCACGACTTCATTTTTTGCAACATATCTCTTTTGATCCCTATGAATAGAAGTTTTTGTCAGTTGCTAAGCATTTCATCATCATTTGACATGATGCACATATAGTACTATTAATCAAGACAATGTTTCTTATGATGGCTGAATGTTCTATTCCATTTCCCTTGTGCTTATTTGTTATGTTTGTAAACTTGTTGCATCTCTTACCTCCAGGGTTTTTTTGAGGACCAGTTTGGCCTCGGGTTGATTGCTCGGGCAGTTGAAGAAGGGATAGCTGTCATAAAGCCTATGGGTATCATGATATTCAACATAGGAGGCCGACCGGGTCAAGGTGTCTGTGAACGCCCATTTCTACGCCGTGGATTCCATATCAGTAAGCTCTGGCAAACAAAAATTATGCAGGTATCAATTTTGTGAAACCAGGAAATCTTTCCATGCCAGCATTATGTTCTGGTTTTAGTAGGGCATAGATTTTCCATTTCTCGCTTCATTGTATCATATTACAATTTGATATTCTTGTTTGGGATCATTACCAACTAGTTGATAATTTTCCAGGCTGCCGACACTACTGATATTTGAGCTTTAGTTGAAATTGAACAAAACAGCCCACATCAATTTGAATTTTTTATGGACCTTGTCGGGGATCAGTCTGTCTCTGCACGCACAGCCCAGGCATACATGAAATCTGGTGGCCGTGTTTCACATGCTTTGTCTGTGTATAGCTGTCAACTTCACAAACCCATTCAGGTTCCTTCACACTTTCTTTAGATTTGTAAATTAAGCAATATAGTGATGGAAGTAGTACTAATTCAGATGATTGTCAGGTGAAGAAATTATTTGAGATTCTTAAAGATGGGTTCAATGAAATCAGCAGCTCCCTTGATTTGTCCTTTGATAATGATTCGGTTGCTGCTGAAAAAATGGCCTTCCTAGTATACCTTGCTAGGTTTTTTGAAGAGAATAAGTCCAATCCTTGTGAGCCTCCATTTGGGTGTTTAAACTTCCGGAATCTTGTTGCTGAATTTATGAAGAGCTACTACAACATCCCATTAACTTCTGATGTAAGGCTTCTTAGTTGTGTTCGCTTATACCAGAAATTCATAGGATCAACTTATTTGCCGCTTCTATCATATGCTTCATATGATCCTCCTTTTTTTTCTGGTGCACCAGAATGTTGCTGTATTCCCTTCTCGTGCTGTTGCCATAGAAATTTCTCTTCGACTGTTCTCACCGGCGCTTGCAATTGTGGATGAACATCTGACCAGACACTTGCCGAAGCAATGGTTAACATCCTCAGCAATTGAGGTACTCCCCGTGTGTGGCCTATGCATGCATATGCAGCTTGTGAATGTAGTGCAACACTTCTTCAAGCAACACCCAGTCTGTACTACTTAATAGTGCAATGTTCTTCTGCTTTTTTTACAAAAAAAAATGTTCGACGGGAACAATGGAAAAGGCATGCCTGTTAGGTGAAGAAAATACGATGATTCAAGAATGTTGATGTTAATGCTTCTTTTTAAAATTTCAGGGAAGAGCAGATTGTGACCGTGCTAAAGACACAGTCATTGTAATTGAAGTATCACGCCAATCAGATTTGGTGATTGAGTTGATCAGGAAATTGAAGCCTCAGGTGGTTGTTACTGGCATGGCTAAGTTTGAGGCTATCACCAGTGCTGCTCTTGTGAATATACTAAGTGCAACAAGAGATGTTGGTTCCCGGCTGTTCGTAGATATTTCAGAGCATCTGGACTTGTCTAGCCCGCCAAAGTCTAATGGTGTGTTGAAGTATCTTGCTGAGAACACCCTACCTTCGCATGCAGTTATACTCTGTGGTCTAGTAAAGGATCAGGTGCCTATAACTTTACCACATCAATTTTGTTCCATGGTGGATCGATCTCTCATGTCTCCTTTTAACTACGATTTATTATGATGAGTTAAATACCTTATGTGTCTCATCCTGACGCCCTCACTCCACTGGGGATGTGTATATGTGATTGATGGTTGGTCTTATACATCAAAGACGATCGTACACTGCATTTGAACTTCTCTGCATTCTTACACCTACTTTAGGAACTTCCTAAATATTTTAATCTGCATGTGCTCTGCCTTATTTTGGATTATTGTGCAGGTTTATTCTGATCTGGAATTTGGATTATTGTGCAGGTTTATTCTGATCTGGAAGTTGGTTTTGCCATATCTGAGGATGAAACTGTCTATAAGGCGTTGTCACGAACTATTGAGCTATTGGAAAGACATACTTCTGCGATCAGCCAGCAGTATTATGGCTGTCTTTTTCGCGAGCTACTGGCGTTCCAAATTGACAACGGGCATGCGCAGCGAGAGGTAATCATGAGTTCATGACTTAATTCCCCCAGTTTTCCACTCATCCTCATGATAATGGAAAACTGTTCTGTCTAATCTCTAATGGTGCTAATAGTGGACATTCCTCTCAGCATAACTCAGCCATTTAGTTGGATAACGGGTACTCAGAATGAACAGCTAAATATATTAGTAGGATGGCTGATTATGTTCCATGATGTCTAACTATGAGTAATAATAATAATATGCCCTGGTATCTATGGAATATCGCACTTCATAAGAAAGGGGGCCTATGGAATATCTTTTGACCTCAATGTTTATTTTTTGGTTAGGCTTTTGATGTTTCCTTGCTCTTTTGTAGAGACAACCTGCAGAAGTGATACCTCAGAAGATGATAGGATTTTCTAATTCAGCTATGTCAGCCCTTTAAGAAGCTGAATTTTTCGTTCCTGATTCCAAGGAATCTAGTATCATTCATATGGATCTAGACTGCAGCTTCTTGCCAGTACCTTCTGTGGTGAACACTTCCATTTTGAAAGTTTTGTTAGGCAGAACATCACGGATTCTGAAACTGATGTTCATTTCAGCATTAAAAAGCTGGTGAAACATTACTATGGTGGTTTCCCGGGAGACCGTTATGCTGACAGGTTAGATGGCTTCGGTATGGAAATTATCTATGGAAGCACCTGTGTTGCACTGTTCAACAAGCTTGTTCTTTGCTGCGTGCAAGAACAAGGTACCTTCTTTTTCCCTTTGGGCACCAATGGGCACTATGTCTCAGCAGCAAAGTTTATGAACGCAAACATCTCAACCATTCCAACAAATTCAGATTCAGGATTCAAGATTGAACCAATGGCTCTAAACAAAGCTCTAATTGAGGAAGAAAATTGGGCCTGGGTCTATATTTCTGGCCCTACAATTAACCCTTCTGGTTTCCTGTACAGTGACAAGGAGATACGAGATCTGCTTTCTATTTGTGCTATGCATGGAGCTAGGGTAGTGATAGATACCTCCTTCTCTGGTCTGGAGTTCCAAACCGACCGCTGGGCTTGGAGGAATTTGGAAAGATTTTCTTATAATGTTTGCTTAGATCCCCCATTCACAGCTTTTATGCTCGGAGAGCTGTCCCTTGGGTTGACTGCGACTGGCCTTGATTTCGGGTTTCTAATTTTCAATGACCTGTCCGTCGTTGAACATAATCTCGCAAACTTGAGTCAGCCAGATAGCACATTGAAGTACACTTTCAGAAAGCTATTGGGTCTTAAGAACAAGAGGGATCAACACTTCTCTAATTTCATCATGGAGCAAAAGGAGACACTGAAAAATCGTGCCAACCACTTGGCAAAGGTTAGCCTTTTGTAACATTCTGAACTGCCCTCTTAAATTTGTACTCCCTTCCAGATCTTAGTTTCACATAGAAAGATTGGCAGAACCTTATTAGCGTAATCTGAGTAACTTGAGTTCATGTTGGCAATCATTCCATTGAAAAATCAGTTTGATCTGTACTATTACATAGAAATTGTAATATGCGAGCAAAAAGAAAAAAAAACTCGGTTGTCCCTGTCCAGGGCGACTCGACCTAAACCTAGTGCCGCCGCCCCCAATCCCCTCCTCCCTCGCGCCGCTGCTGGAGGACGCCGCCGGGCGAGGCCCGTGTCGACGGCGGCGGCAAGGTGCTCTCTCGCGGCGACCCTAGTTTTGTGGGCGGAGGAACTCCGCAGCGGCCGCTGTGTCCTGGCCCGCACGGGACTAGGCGAGCGTTGTTGGCTGTGGTTGGCGGAGCTCGACAGACGGCGGCGTTGTGCGGGTCAAGCTCGTGATGGCGGCGCTGTGCCGTGCTTGGGATAATGGTCCCATCCAGATCGTGGCTGCGGCTGTGTTGGGCGGCACGGGCCGCTTCCTCGCCGGCTTGGTGCACGATGGTCCTTCTTGACGTAGTGCCAGACGGATCTGGAGGGGCGGCGCGAGAGGAACCACGACAGACTGGTGGTCGGGGGTACCCCGATGACTTCAGTGGCAGCGTACAGGCAGGTGGCTCATAGGCGTGCTACCTGGTGTCGCCGGCGGGTGCCGTTCCTGGATGCATCATCGGTCAAAGGACTAGATCCAGGCGGGATTGGGCCTTGCCGCCGGAGGTTCTCTGTAGCGCCCAAGATGCGATTCTATCCCAATCACGTGATGATTCCTGATTGGGGCACAACCGCATTTTGAGCTCATAGTAAGGTGGATATCATTACAACATACCATGTACTGAAAAGATGAGAATATCATATACAGGCTTACAGTCGCCACAAGCTACAATATGAATACATGAATACATCAATACATTGCAACCATCATACAGAAGAGCAGGCTAATAATCCCAGGCTCCCGACCGGAACCCATCCTATGATTGATGAAGAAGAAGCAGAAGAACTCCAAAAGTAATCAAGCATCGCTCTCACATCAGATCATTGCATTACCTGTACCTGCACCTGTTGTTGTAGTAAACTGTGAGCCACAAGGACTCAGCAATCCCATCACCATGAATATCAAAACTAGCAAAGCTTAATGGGTATGGAATGGAAAAGTGGTGAGGTTGCAGCAGCACTAAGCATTGAATGGTGGCTAACTTACGAGTACAAGAGTAAAAAGAGTAAACTACGCATAACGGTCGCAACTAGTAATGATCAATAAGTGATCCTGAACTACTTACGAGTCAAACATAACCCCACCGTGTTTTCTTCTCGAACTCACTCGAAAAGAGACTGTCACGGTTACGCACGCGGTTGGTGTATTTTATTTTGGATCTGGTGTCAAGTTCTCTACAACCGGATATTATAAATTTCCAATCCGCCACATAGCCGCGGGCCCAGCTCTCGAAAAGATTAAACCCTGCAGGGGTGTCCCAACTTAGTCCATCATAAACTCTCACGATCCGCGGAGGAAAAACCTCCATCTTGGGACAACCCGATCAAACTCGAAATCCCGGTGCACAAGACATTTTGACAATGGTAAAACAAAACCAGCAAGACCGCCCGATGTACCGACAATCCTGATAGGAGTCGCCTGTATCTCGTTCTCAGGGCACATCGGATGGGCCAGCCATCGGGTTGGCTGAGACCCTGGTTGCCCAAGGGGCGCCGGACATCGCCCAGTTTGGACCAACACTCATGAGGAGCACTGGCCCGGGTTGTTGATTAAGAGTCCTCGGGTGCTAGCCGGTCCCTATGCAAGTTTTAGTTGTTATTAGGCAAATGGTAAAACCAAAGT
This sequence comes from Aegilops bicornis, assembly GCA_021605145.1. NCBI lineage: Eukaryota > Viridiplantae > Streptophyta > Magnoliopsida > Poales > Poaceae > Aegilops > Aegilops bicornis. The sequence continues at coordinate 76,959,463 of CM038672.1, read as the reverse complement.
TGGGCCTTGCTGGAAGAGTTCTAGTCAAAGCGAACCGTCAAGGGGCCCCCATAAACCCCAACCGTGTAAGGAACACAAATCAAGGAACATAACACCGGTGTGACGGAAACTAGGGCGACAAGAGTGGAACAAAACACCAGGCAAAAGGCCAAGCCTTTCACCCTTTACCAAGTATATAGATGCATTAATTAAATAAGAGATATTGTGATATCCCATGATATCCATGTCCCAACATGGAACAACCTGCACTGCACCTGCAACTAGCAACGCTATAAGAGGGCTGAGCAAGCGATAACATAGCCAAACAATGGTTTGCTAGGATGGTGGAAAAGGTTAGAGGCTTATAATGACAATTTGAGAGGCTTGATAAACAAATGATAGGTAGCGCGACATAACAATAGCATCGAGACAACTAGCAAGCAAAGATAATAGTGTTATCCAAGATAATGTCATCTTGCCTAAAATCCCGCTAGGAAGAAGATCGAATCCATGAAGTAGACGAACCAACGTAGTTGAACGAATCCTCACAATCACAACGTAACCGGAACTATCGAGAAGAAGCACAACCGGAAAGAAGCAAAAACACGGTAAACACGCTAGCATAAGCATGGCATGATGCACAATCAAGTACGATGCTTGTCCGGATTAGTGAGTCATGGCATGGCAAAGTGCAACAATCAAATACTACAAATTAAGTGGAGCTCAATATGCAATGAGTTGCATATTGACGAAACACCACATTCAAGTATTTTGTTCACTCTCGTTTAAGTTACTCATCAATATTAAATGTTGGTTAACATGGCAAGAGATGAAGCATAACTAATCTACCTATCTAGGCAATTTAAATGAGGCCCGAAACAACAAACAACAATTCCGGAAAGTCCCTATGTGCATATTTTGGATTTGATACTGTTCTGCCCTATACACAATTTTAGAGTTATTAAACATGCAAAGTAATGCCACCATGTTAATCTATACATTTTTCTAACCCATTTACATATAAAGTTTATTTAATTTGGAGCTACGGTTAATTACTTAAGAAATAAACAATTTTAACATGTCATTTATGCAAATGAATGCAAACATCAAGTTTAAACATTTTAACATGGATGAAAGTTGCAAATTATGAAAGTACATGAAAATCTAAGCATTTTACATATATGGTTTGTTTAATTCCGATGCACGGTTATGGAGTTATTATATGCATGATGTAGAGGGACTTTTTTGTAAAAACAGTTTTCCCTAGATAATTAGCAAATTCGTTCGGCAGAAAAAAACAATGAACATGCCGAAGCGGCTAAGCTGGATCTGTGGGGGCTACTTGTGGGCCAAGGCCTAAGCCGGTGGAAAAAAAATTTAGAGGCGGCGAGCGGTGGATCTTGAGGAGCCGACTCATGACCAGTGACAGAAGCGCGGATTAACGCTTCGGGATAAGCGAGCCCTTTATTGCTCTCGTTTCTGAAGAATAGAAACAACAGCAGGACCATGGCGATGGAGAAGACGACGGCATGGGGTCCTGGCGACGAGGTCGGTGGGAACCGGCCGGAACATGGCGGATTCGTCGGATGGGCGGCGGAGCAGAGGAGATCCGGTCCAGATTGGGGTCGGTCGAACTTGAGCAAGCTTGACAAGCCCAGAAGGCGGCGGCCTGGCTCCGACAAAGCGGCTGCTTCGGACTCCATGACAGCAAGCGGAAGGAACGGCACATGGCGCGGCGACGGGAGCTCCTAAAGTGGCCATTCATGGCGGGCTGCTGTAGGAGTGCCTAAGAGAGAAGATGCGTGAGGAGAGAGAGACAGAGGAAAAGAGAAGGGCCAGGAAAGAAAAAGCGAGAGGAGAGGGGCCCAGCAGTCCTGCTGGAACTGTCGCGGCCAGGTGAGCGGCCGATCTGAAGAGCCTTCTTCTTTGGTCTTTGGGGTTTTAGTTGGAGGAGCTTGGGCAGTGGGCCTCGGCATGGCGCTCCCGCTCGGGGAGGAGCTCCTATGGTTGTGGGCGAAAGGCATCATGAGGATGAAGGACGACGGGGTGGCGGCTCGGGCAGAGCTGTGGGAGAACCTACGCTGGTCGGGGAGCTTCTCCTCCGGCGAAGATCCGGCGGGGTTCGGGCCCGGGCGTGGAATGGATCGAGGGGAAGGTGGAGGCCGGTTGGGTGGATCGGGCAGGGGAGATCCCGAGGGGGATTTGGTGGAGTGGCGGCGGCGAGGGACAAACCTCCTCGAATTTAGGGTTTGGTCTAATTTGGTTAGGGGCTGGACTATATATATGGAAAAGAAGGGAGTTTGGATCATCCGATCGAAATCAGACGGTCGATATAAAATGCTACGAGAAGTTCAAATGAGAAACAGAAGATGTTTTAGGGATGTTTGGGGATGATCCAAACCCATCGGTCATGACTGGTCGGTTCGGATTCGGGGAAGTTTCGGATGCGCACGCGAGGGGTCTGAGAAAGGTCAACAGAGGCAAACGAGAAGCGGCACTACGAACGAATGCAAGCTTTATGAAAACATGCGGATGCAATGCTCATGATGACATGATGAAATGCAACAAACAATTAAAACACACGACGGTAATAAAAAAACATGAAAGGCGTTTAAAGCGTCAGTCTCGGGTCGTTACATTCTCTCTCTCAGGGACATGTGATCTAGCTCTATGTCAGTGATGTTTGCACAAAGGTGCTCTGGTGGCGATCTCGTGTTGCGGTGGTGGCGTGGTAGCAGTCTTGGATGCCGGGGCCACCATTGGTTTGGCTCTCCGTGAGCAGCGTGGTGAGTGGTGTTGGCAATGTGCTTCGACCATGTGGGTGGCGAGGTGCGTTGTGGTGGGTGATCAGCGGTAGTCGTGGGATAGTTCTTGGTTTGTTGCGGTGGGTCCCCGACGGGGAGGGGCTTGTGCCCTGTTCCCACGACGTGGTAGGGGGGTCGGGCCGAGCGAAAGCTTTGCGCCTTGGCGCCGGCGGCGGTAATGTCCGTGGGTGTTACGCTCCTCTTGGGGCGCCGCTTTGGTCGTCTCCTTGCCCTCCGACACTCAGGGTGAAATCCTTTGTCTACCTCGATGGGCACGGCGGCGGCGGCACTTCATGTTGTGACCCTCTTGGGGGCTTCGACGATGAGTGTGGGTACTCTGTGCTTCTTCTCGGCAACAGGCGTTTAGTGGTGGTTTTGTAACGACCCGAGACCGACGCTCCAGACGACTTTCATGTTTTTCATTACCGCTGTGTGTTTTAATTGTTTGTTGCATTTCATCATGTCATCATGAGCATTGCATCCGCATGTTTTCATAAAGCTTGCATTCGTTCGTAGTGCCGCTTCTCGTTTGTCTCTGTTGACCTTTCTGAGACCCCTTGCATGCGCATCGGAAACTTCCCCAAATCCGAACCGACCAGTCATGACCAATGGGTTTAGATCATCGCCAAACATCCCTAAAACATCTTTGATTTTTCATTTGAACTTCTCATAGCATTTTATCGATCATCTGATTTTGATCGGATGATCCAAACTCCCCTCTTTTTCATATATATAGTCCAGCCCCGAACCAAATCAGAACAAACCCTAAATTCGAGCAGGTTTGTCCCTCGTCGCCGCCACTCCACCAAATCCCCCTCGGGATCTCCCCTGCCCGATCCACCCAACCGGCCTCCACCTTCCCCTTGATCCATTCCACACCCGGGCCCAAACCCTGCCGGATCTTCGCCGGAGCAGAAGCTCCCTGACCAGCCCCGGTTCTCCCGCAGCTCTGCTCGAGCCGCCACCCCGTCGTCCTTCGTCCTCGCAGTCGCCTTCGTCCACGACCACAGGAGCTCCTCCGGAGCGGGAGCGCTCGCGCTCGAGGCCCTAGCTGGCCCAAGCTCCTCCTCCAACTGTAACCCCAGACCGCGCACGCCTCTTGCGGATGCTGCCTCATCGCCCGCCATGACCAGTTCCAAAGCCGGGACCGTTGTGTCCCTCTCCTCTGTTTCTTTCCCGTCCTTCTCTTTTCCTCTGTCTCTCTCTCCTCACGCATCTTCTCTCTTAGGCACTTCTACAGCAGCCTGCCATGAATGGCCTCTTCAGGAGCTCCCGTCGCCGCGCCTTGTCGCCGTTCCTCTGCTTCGTTGCTGCGGGAGTCCGAGCAGCCGCCGCCCGCCAAGGAGCCGTGCCGCCTCCTTCGGGATTAAGCCACGTTCGTTCGTCTGCCCGATCTGGACCGGATCTCCTCTGCTCCGCCGCCCATCCGCCACGTTCCGGCCTGCTCCCGCCGACCCCGTGGCCAGGACCCCTGCCGTCATCTTCTCCATCGCCATGGTCCTGCTGCTATTTCTGTTCTTCAGAAACGAGAGCAGCAGCGGCTCGCTCATCCCAAGCGTTGCGATCAGACCCCAGTCACTGGGTCACAGGCCACAAGTCGGGCCTTTGCAACAGATCCAAATTTTGCTCTGCTTGCCCCAAGCCTCTCCATCGGGTGGGCCTTGGCCCATGGTGAGCCCCACAGATTCAGCGCCTAGTCAGTTTCGGCATGTTCGTTTTTTTTCCTGCCGAACGAATTTGCTAATTATCCAGGGAAAACTGTTTTACAGAAAAGTCCCACTACATCATGCATATAATAACTCCATAACCGTGCATCGGAATTAAACAAACCATATATGTAAAATGCTTAGATTTTCATGCACTTTCATAATTTGCAACTTTCATCCATGTTAAAATGTTTAAACTTGATGTTTGCATTCATTTGCATAAATGACATGTTAAAATTGTTTATTTCGTAACTAATTAACCGTAGCTCCAAATTAAATAAACTTTATATGTAAATGGGGTAGAAAATTGTATAGATTAACATGGTGGCGTTACTTTGCATGTTTAATAACTCTAAAATTGTGTATAGGGCAGAACAGTACCAAATCTAAAATATGCACATGGGAATTTTCTGGAATTGTTGTTTGTTGTTTCGGGCCTCATTTAAATTGCTTAGATAGATAGATGAATTATGCTTCATGTCTTGCCATGTTAACCAACATTTAATATTGATGAGTAGCTTAAACGAGAGTGAACAAAATACTTGAATGTGGTGTTTCGTCAATATGCAACGAGTATGCAACTTGTTGCATATTGAGCTCCACTTAATTTGTAGTATTTGATTGTTTCACTTTGACATGCCATGACTCACTAATCCGTACATGCATCATACTTGATTGTGCATCATGCCATGCTTATGCTAGCGTGTTTACTGTGTTTTTTTCTTCTTTCCGGTTGTGCTTCTTCTCGATAGTTCCGGTTACGTTGCGATTGTGAGGATTTGTTCGACTAGGTTGGTTCGTGTACTTCATGGATTCAGTCTTCTTCCTAGTGGGATTTCAGGCAAGATGACCATTATCTTGGATAACACTACTATCTTTGCTTGCTAGTTGTCTCGATGCTATCGCTATGTCCCGCTACCTACCACTTGTTTATCAAACCTTCCAAGTTGACATGATAAGCCTCTAACCTTTTCCACCATCCTAGCAAACCATTGTTTGACTATGTTACCGCTTGCTCAGCCCCTCTTATAGTGTTGCTAGTTGCAGGTGTAGTGCAGGTTGTTTCATGTTGGCACATGGATATCATGGGATATAACAATATCTTTTATTTAATTAATTAATGCATCTATATACTTGATAAATGGTGGAAGGCTTGGCCTTTTGCCAGGTGTTTTGTTCCACTCTTGTCGCCCTAGCTTTCGTCATACCGGTGTTATGTTCCTTGATGTGCGTTCCTTACACGGTCGGGGTTTATGAGCCTCACTTGACTGTTTGCTTTGAATAAAACTCTTCCAGCAAGGCCCAACTTTCGTTTTACCATTTGCCTAATAACAACTAAATTTGCATACGGACTGGCTAGCACCCGAGGACTCTTAATCAACAACCCGGGCCAGTGCTCCTCATGAGTGTTGGTCAACCAGGGTCTCAGCCACCCGACGTCTGGCCTGAGAACGAGATACGTGCGACTCCTATCAGGATTGTCGGTACATCGGGTGGTCTTGCTGGTTTTGTTTTACCATTGTCGAAATGTCTTGTGCACCGGGATTCCGAGTTTGATCGGGTTGTCCCGAGATGGAGGTTTTTCCTCCGCGGATCGTGAGAGTTTATGATGGACTAAGTTGGGACACCCCTGCATGGTTTAATACTTTCGAGAGCCGTGCCCGCGATTATGTGGCAGATTGGAAATTTATAATATCTGGTTGTAGAGAAATTGACGCTAGATCCGAAATGAAATACACCAACCACGTGCGTAACCATGACGTCTCTTTTTGAGTGAGTTCGAGAAGAGAACACGGTGGGGTTATGTTTGACTCGTAAGTAGTTCAGGATCACTTATTGATCATTACTAGTTGCGACCGTTATGCATAGTTTACTATTCTTACTCTTGTACTCGTAAGTTAGCCACCATACAATGCTTAGTGTTGTTGCAACGTCACCACTTTTTCAATGCATACCCATTAAGCTTTGCTGGTTTTGATACCCATGGTGATGAGATTGCTGAATCCTTGTGGCTCACTGTTTACTATAACAACATGTGTAGGTATAGGTAATGTGATGATCTGACGTGAGAGCGGTGCTTGATTGCTTTTGGAATTCTTCTTCTGCTTCTTCTTCATCGATCATAGGATGGGTTCCGGGTCAGGAGCCTGGGATTAGTAGGATAGGTGTTGTTCTTCTTTTTCGTTTGATTTCATCCGTAGTCGGATCCTGCTCATCTGTATGATGGTTGCAATGTATTGATGTATTCATGTTGTAGCTTGTGGCGAGTGTAAGCCTGTATATGGTATTCTCATTTTTTCAGTACATGGTATGTTGTAATAATATTCACCTTGCTATGCGCTCGAAATACGGTTGTGCCACAATCATGAATTCATCACGTGATTGGGATAGAATCGCATCTTGGGGGCTACAGGTTTTTAGCGGTTTCGGCTAGTTTTGTCTTTTTTGTGTTTTGATCGGCTTCTGAGGATTTCCTCAATACCTTGTATCGTTCGGTCATATGGCTTTATTAATATATAAAGCGGGGCGAAAGCCTGTTTCAAGGAGGAAATGGTAATATGCAGTTAGCTAGACATACTTTTGCACAACTGGCTGTGAGGACCTTGAATTTGCGCGTTTTAGAGTTTGCGAGGCAATTTATTGACACGCTCTTATTTTTTCTGCAATGAACAGACACTTGTGAGCTGTGGCTGGGATGTTCCTGGCTGTCATGGTGGTATCTCGATGCTGGCGAAACCGACAGCCTACATTGGCAAATCATTCAAGACTGAAGGTTTTGAAGGCACGCTCGATGGTTGCAACATCAGGGAACCCATTCTTAGATCCAAGAGACTGTGTATAGGCAGTAGTAAATGGACCGGGATACCGGACTACTGCCGGTTCAGCTTTGCTTTAGAGTGCAGCGAATTCGAGCGGGCAATGGGCTGCATAACCAGGTTCAAAGAGTTTGTTCTGGGAGTCTGACATGCTCACATTAAGGATAGCTAGAGTGCTTCATCATGCTCAAATGCATTGACAAGTGGTTACTATTCCGTTGAAGCGGTATATTTTCCTTTCTACTACAAGGCTTTGGCTGGAAGATGATTCTTTTCTTTCTGGTGTCCGGTGGTTATAGTTATTTCAGATTGATTGTGCAATGTCCCCTTGCAGTCGGTATGATTGTTGGCACTGGTTTAGACACTAAATTGGACTGGATCGAAAGCTAGGAGTGCAAGAAGAAGAAACAGCAACTGGACAATTGGGGATTTGTGCTCAGATTGGTGCTGTGTGCTACTCCAAGCTTTCTAATTAACCGAGGCATGTATTTTCCCTTGCTGATTGCATCCCTTTCCAAAATCCACTAAGATAGCAAAATATATTTACAACAAAATCAATCTGAGGATATTTGATACAGAACACCTACTTTTGCTGTGAATTTCTTTGTAGACTAGAAAGAGAGAAAGAGAAGAATTGCGCTTACTGGGAAATAAATGAAAAAGAAACTAAACATAAATATCTGTAACTCACTGAGATTCGATCGATTGTCCTAGTCTGCTTCTAAGGTTCGAACTGAGTTTTGTCTAGGTACTTGATCCTCATAGTCCTTCACGTACCCTTGAATCTTGTTTTTTTTTGGGTAGTGGAAACCGTGAGTTACTTCCAACACGGCAACACACACACACACATACAAAGTGTCCATGCATGTAGCGCTATTTGCGTTTATTTCATTTCAAGTTGAACCAGAACATGCATGCATTTTGTATGTTACTACATTGTAGGGTGTGGGATCACATCCGAACATGAATGCATCCTGTTACAGTGGCACAGTACGTACGTTGCTTTTAACTATTTCTTCCTTTCCTGTTAAAATTCCAAAAAAGGTGTGGTAGTAGGGATTTGAACTAGAGACCGGTCCGCGTCGCGTCCGCGTCGCTCCCAGGGGAGCGGCTCGGGCGAACCTAGCGCTGTCGCCGCCACGCCACCACTCCCTCGCCCTCGCCGCTTGTTGCAACGTCGGTGGGCAAAGCTCATGCGACGGCCGGCGGGACTCTCCTCTCGCGGGGAGATCCCCCTGTCGGCCTTGGCGGCCACAGACGGCCGCCGGCGGCGGTGGACGCCGTGGAGGGCCCGGGCTCGGCTGTGGCGTCTGCGTCTCTGAGGCGTAGCGGCGGATCTGGCGGTGCTACGATGGTGGATTCGCCATGGCGTCTCGATGGTTCGGATCGGCCTCATGGCCATGGGTTGGGCGCCTCGACTGTGGTCAAGCGGAGGGAGAAGCGCGGAGCGGCGTGGGCAAAGACGGCCGCTGGCGCTTGAAAAGGCCGCACGTAGCTGCCGTGTTGGCGTGCTGGGTTGGCGAATCTGGCCGGGGCCGGTGGCGCCGGGACTCCGTCGTTCCTCCGTGGCTGGCTGGGCGGCCCTGTGTCATGCGGTGGATTTGTCCTCCTCTTTCCGGTGCGGAGGTGTGACAAGGTGGCGAGGCTGCATTCCCTGGCCGTGAGGGCGGCGGGGCTGTAGCGGTGGATGCAGGTCTTGGTCTTCCTCGACCAGGGGCTGCGGTGGTCTCGCCGGTCGGCTGTGTGACGACATCCGGCTCACCCCCTCTCCATGATGATGGCCCAAGGTGGCAACTTTGCCCTCCCTCCCAGTTTGTCGTGCTTCGGATTTTGATGGACATGACCAAGGAGAAATCCGGCGTGGCTGCCGCTGCGGGCAACGACGACGCCTGTGGGCGCCGTTTCCTCCTTGGGGGCGTTGTCATGGCCATGTCCATCCCCCTGTTCTGTCACCGGGGGAAACCCTAGGCTCGGTTCGCCGGGCTGGGGTGGCGACGCCTCGACGCCGTCCCCTTCTTGGAGGCCGCCTAGGTACTCAGGGTGCGTCCGGAGGAGCTACTGGTGGGCTGCCTCGTTCGCCTCGGCGGCGTGTCTTGGGGTGCCAAGTTGTCATGTGCGGGTTGTTGCTGTGGGCAGGAGCATCTGGGGCGCTATGTACTTCATCATCGGCACCTCTTCGACGACGTCTTCTTCGAGTCAGGCTAGCTCCCGCTGTCCGCCTGCCGATCCTCTAGGCACCAAGGGTGGAGAGTGCGTTGATCTAGTTTGGTTAGGTGTTTTTGTCGTGTTTTGAGGTGTTTGATTTAGGAGGACGCGGTTTGTGTGTTCTGTGTTCGTCCTCTTCGCCATTATTTGGCTTGAGTATGGGCAAGGTGGGTTAGTTGTTTGTGTTATCACGGTGGATGTCGGTGCTAACCTTGATGGGTGGCACGTTGCCGAAAGGCGTTGTATCTTATTTCAGCCGTCTTGGCTCTTCTTCTTTAATATATAGTACGCATATTCATGCGTATTCGAGAAACTAGAGACCTTTTTATTCACAGCAACGGGTAGCAACCACTAAGCCACCTCGACTGATTGTTTAGACTGACATCGTTTTTCTCATTTATTATTTTTCTTTTTCCATTTTTCTTATTTCTGTGAACTGTTTGTTCAGCTTTTTTTTCTCATTATTTTTCTTTTTGCAAAACGTGTGAACTTTTTCTTCAAATTGTGATTTTTCTTTTCAAAATCAATAAACATTTCTTCAAGATCGATGAACGTTTTTTCGAAATCGATGAACATTTTTACAAACTTGACGAAATTTTTCCAAAATCAATGATTTTTTTTCGAAATCGATGAACGTTTTTCCAAATTCAATGAACGTTTTTCAATGTCAATGAACTTTTTTTGAAAATTGATGAACTAATTTTCAAATTCATTATTTCTTTTCCAAAATCGGTGAACTTTTTTCAAAATCGATGAACATTTTTTTGAAATCGATGAACATTTTTCCAAATTCAATGAACGTTGTTCAATGTCGATGAACTTTTTTTCAAAATCGATGAACTAATTTTCAAATTCATGATTTTTTTTTCAAAGTCGGTGAACATTTTCCAAAATTAATGTGCTTTCTTTCATTATTGATGAACTTTTTTTTCAAAATCGGTGAACTTTTTTGAAATTTGATGAACTTTTTTATTCGGTCAAGTGCTTTGAAATTTTGTTTTCTTTAAAACAATGGTGGACTTTTTTTCAAAATGGGTGAACTCTTTTTAAAAATCATGAAAATTTTCATTTTTTTTGATTTTTTTCAATTTGGTACAAACCATTTTGAAATTTGTTTATTTATTTCAATTTCTGTTTTTTGCGAATGCTTTTTCAATTTTATGTTTTCTTTATTCAAATATAATTATAGCGAGGATATAATACCAGTATATGTTTATTTTTTGTGCTTAAGGAATGGTTAAATAAGATTTGTTTCCATTGGTAATCAACAAACTGAGAATGTGCTAGTGGTTGACGCTGGTGGGCATTTACAATCACGTTCAGATTCAGAGTTCGATTCACAGTCCTCCCGATTTAAACGGAAGCTTTTGTTCTCGCTGTTTGTGTTTTCTTTTCTGCAGGTCTCCTGGGCCGGCCCATGTGGCGGGGAGCGCGGGCGCCAGGCTTAAGGCGCCGAACAGGAGTTCCCATTGAGGATCCTCAAAAATAAAAAGGAGCTCCCATTGTGGGCGGCCACGTTCATGAACACGTACCACGTCCCAGCTTTGTCCGTGAAGGCGGATACGTAGATGTTGTCCTGCCTCACGGCGATCATGGTCCTGTCGTCCGCCCGGCCGATGAGGTCGAGAGCATCAGCCAGCGGTAGGGCGGCTGGCCGATCCTCTGCTGCGCCAGGACATGTTTCCCGTACACGTCGTTGCCTCGTTGGTGCTCCCGGCCATCACCCTGGACGGCAGATCAATCATGGCCAAGCCATATGTTGTGCCGGTGTCAGCAGCCAACATGTTGATCTGTAGGAGATCATACGGCATGTACCAGTTCCTGCATACGGACGTACATGCATGAATATATCATCGATCCATCAGAAAAATACTACCAGTGCTGCTACACTAAGTACTACTCCTACTTTGTGTATTACTAGGAGTAGTAATTAACGAGAAAGCAGTGACTTACAGGGCTGGATCCAACGGCTTGTTGTCGAAGCATTGGGTGGGCACGATGCCCCCAACAGTAGCAGCAGCAGCAACTCGCAGTAGCGCATCGCCGCCAGTGTGGAGAACGGACTTGAGAAAACTTTGCAGGGTGCACCGTGGCGCATGCATTGCAGCTCCTTATATAGTGCGCCGGACGGAAGCAGCTCAACAGTTGCTGCATCGATAAAGCAATTCAGTTTCGATCACCTAGGCCGTGTTTAGTTGCCCGCATCGAGCTTAATCAGTCCCGCGCAGGAGGAAGAGGCCTGTTTGATTGCCTGATTTCACTGTTGGCCCTGTATCGCACGCTTCTCAAAGCAGTCTAGAGCTTGACTCACTGGAAACGCTCGGATCGGCAGTTTCTCGCGAGCCGGGCTGAGTGCGGCGCGAGGTCACACGGGCGAGTGCGACGCGAGGGCGAGGGGGTGGCGGGAGATGGGAAATCGGGCGCGCCGTCTCGCCACCAAATCTAGCCTCAGCCCCTTTCTACTCGCTCACCCATAGCCACTTTCTTCCCTACTTCCTCACCACCGGCGGGCAGCTGTGATTTCAGATCTGCGCTAGAGACAGCGGCGAAAGAGGCAGCTGCGTTTGCGGCGGATCTGGTGCTCCCCTGGTTGTTGGCCACCGTCTGGTCGACCTTGTCTGTGCCATGGCTTCCCCTACGCTGTCCTCGTCTTCGATGCCGGTAAGCAGCACCCCTCCCCCCTTTGTTAGGTCGGTGGTTAGGCTGTTAGGCAAGGTGTAGGATTGATTTCTCACTGAACGAACCATCGATGTCGACTAGGTTATGGACGCACAGATGAGGCTGATAATTCAGGCAACAACACTGATAAGTGTGATTCAGGCATGGGTCATGTTCATGCACCAGAGAGCTGTTCGTCGTGCTGGAAGACCTTTGATCCGCTATGGTCCAATGTTTATCCGGGATCAGGAGAGGATCCAAAATCTGAACTACATCTACAACTGCAATGATGTCGAGACTCTGTGGATGCTTCAAATGAAAATATCACCATTTGCCAGGCTTGCCGAGACCTTCAAGAGCAGGGGGTTGCTACAAGATAACATCAACACCAGTGTGGAAGAGCAAGTGGCCATGTTCCTCCATGTTGTTGGCCATAACCAGAGGTTCAGGGTCATTCAAAACACGTCCAGGAGATCAATGGAGACCATCTCTAGGTACTTCAAGCAGGTGCTCTTTGCTGTTGGGGAGCTTAGAGGAGAGATGATCAGGAGACCATCTGGCCAGACTCCACCCAAGATTCGCGGAAGCCCAAGATGGTATCCATACTTCAAGGTGAACATTGACAATATACACTTTTCATGGCTTGATATGCTTGTATTGCTCAATTTGAGCGCTAACACAGGCTTGTGATGCCATTTTCAGGATTGCATTGGGGCAATAGATGGTACTCATGTCACTTTGCTGAGTTCCTGTGTCACGATCTGCTGACATCTGAGGAAGGAAGCACTACACAAGTCGAGAATGTGCTTGCTGTTGACTTTAATCTAAAGTTCACATATGTGTTGGCTGGCTAGGAGGGGTCAGCGCATGATGCTAACATTCTCAGTGACAGCATGAGTCGAGCTGATGGGATCAACATCCCCGACGGCAAGTTCTACCTTGGAGATGCTGGTTATGCATGTCGGCCGGGTGTTCTTCCACCGTTCAGGAAAACCAGGTACGATCTCAATGAGTTCTTTGGTAGGAACTATCCTAGGACTGCACATGAGCTGTTTAATCTCAGACACTCTAGCCTTAAAGTAACTGTTGAGAGGGCATTTGGAGCTTTGAAGATTAGGTTTAAGATCCTGGATCAGAAGCCATTCCACCCATACTCCACTCAGGTTAAGTTTGTTCTTGCTTGTTGCATTCTGCATAACTGGATTCTCCAGTGGGCCTTTGATGAACACGTGCCTGAAGAGGAAGAGGTCGAGCCTGACGATGTTGTTAGCTCCGGCCATGGTGTGGAGGCATTTGACAATGATGCTTGGAAGAACAAAAGGTTGGAGTGGGCAGAGGCAATGTGGCTTAACAGAGGTCAATGCAGGATTTGAAGGAAAGGAAGAAGAAGAAGAAGCAGTAGAAGCAGAAGCAGAAGCAGAAGAAGAGGAAGATGAAGAGGAAGATCTGGTAGCAGCAACACCGATGAACTATCCCCTATTTAGCCAATGGCTCTTAATAATTTGAACTGTCATTTGATAGTAGTTAGGATGAACTGTCATTTGTTTAACTAGCTAGCACTATATGTTTAGACTAGATCATTGATGGCGCGCGTTGCCGTGCCCGTCTATATAGAGTTTCTTAATCATAAATATAGAAAGACATGAATCATTTACTTTAATTAAATTTGCATCTAGTAATCTATTTGTTAGCAATAGTAGAGACATGAACTTCAGTTGGCTTGCAAAAAACTATTGGGGTAGTATGGCAGGACATGGTGTTTCTTCAGTCTAATGGGCTTCAATCGGTGCGAGAACACGTGATGGTGTAGATGGTTAAACTAAGCAAATGAAAGTGTGTTCGATCATATTTGGGACTGTAGATCAGTACACAGCGTATACTGATGTTTCTAGAAAAGGATAAGATAAAACTGCACTTTGTTTTCTTTGGTACAAAGGGAGAACACATACTACAATAGAACGTTTTGATATTTTGCAATGGGAACTTCTAGAAATTTTTAGTGTGGGGAGAAAATACATGATGCGCTAAATATATTTATCTGATATGTTGCTAACTAATCGATCTTAAATAAAGTTGCACACCATTATTTTTTCTGTGCGTTGGCCAGTCATAACATGCACATTTTTAGTATTTTGCTTTCATGAATCAAAGAATTAAGAGAATGCACACATGGACATCCAAGAAGAAATCTGATTTGTGCATTTCGTCGAACAAAGGACCGACCAAATCTGAAGCTAATAAAGGGGGAAAAGATAGTAGTATGAAGGAAAGGCACATACGATTGAAGATTCGTAGTGTCGTTTGAGCTACAGCAGTGATTCAGTGGTACACATGCACGGGAGTGAGAGGGCGCCCGTGACGCTGAGGATTAGCCAGAATATTGCTTCTCACTACGCAAGCACCGGCCACAATGGCACCTGCCGTGTACCGCGTCCGCTCAAGTTGCAGAACAGCCAAAGCACTCCATGCACCCGTTCATCCCAGAAACTGTGAGATGAGTGAAAAACAGTCCTACCTTCAGATTCTTTAACCATTCTGATATGTATAATGAATATGCGATGCAAATTTGAAAAAAGGGTAAAATAAAAATCATAGATTAGGGTGCCCAATCCAATTTCATCTCCAACTTAAAATGAGCAATCAATATGCCCACTCACCGATTCCATGCAGATCAAACTTCTAGGGTTCCTTTTCCATGGCCGGACCGCCATGGGAATGGGCTGATTTCACAGCAAGCAGACACGAACAAGTGACCTGATGACTTGCGTTCGCTTGTTTGTCCGGTGATCTTGTAGCAAGCAGGTACGAACAACAGCTGTGATGTCCTGAAATTCTGAAGCTAGGTGTTATATAAAAGATTGTAAGCCGGCCCCAAGAATGTTACAGTATTGACAGACAGAGGCACTTTTGCGTTATCTGACTATATGTAGCGGCACGGATAATGTTTCTAACTGACTGCAACATGGCCAAAATGAGTGGTTGTCATTTTCATAAGAGAAAATATGGGCTTGTCCTGTTAGTGTAAGACCTACAGTTTGTATTGGCTAATAACCTGATTTGGAAAACAAATGTGTTAGGCAAAGAAGCATATGCAGGAGCATATTCTTCAGAGCAGCAGTTCCGTAACAGCCAAAGCACTCCGTGCTCCCGCTCGTCCCAGAAACTGCGAGATACTAAAAAACAGTCCTACATTCAGATTCTTATAATCATTTTGATATATATAACGAATATGTGATGCAAATTTGACAAAAAGGTAAAAAAAAATCATAGATTAGGGTGCCCAAACCAATTCATCTCAAACTCGGATGACCGATCAGCATGCCCAAATAAAGGTGTATATGCAAAATCCTTGCCTAAGCGCCCACTCACCGACCCACGCAGATCAAACTTCTAGGGTTCCATTTGAATCAAAGAGAGGGGGGTGGTGAGTGCTCACGGAATGCACGAGGAGTACCTCTCCCTTGCGAGGACAGCACCATGAGCGATCTGGCGGGCGTGCGGCGCGGGGTGTCGATCCGGGTTTGAGCCGTCCACTGGACCTCCTCCTTGCATCGTTCCCGCACCTCTCGTCCATCCAATAGAGCTCCTCGCGTGCGTTGGGGGGACTGGATGAACGCTATGGAGGAAGTGTAGAGGGGAGGACGAAAGGGCTATGGAGGAAGTATAGAGGGGAGGGGGTTGGACCGTACCGGCGGTGAAGCAGTCCCGCAGCATCATGTCGCGGAGGGAGTGACGCCGCCGCATCGAGAGGAGGAAGGACGGTGATGCGGAGGAATAGAAGGGTTCAGGGGCTGGGCAACATGGGCTGTTAGCGTGGGAGTGGGAATAAGTGGGCCGGCCCAATTATGGACAGGAAGAGGAGGTCGCTCCGCGGAGCAGCGCCATGAGACGGCACACGCGACCTTGTGGCGAGGAATGACGCCCGAATTTGATCTGGGTCGTAGGTTCGACGATCCGACGACAGAGGCAGTCAAATCGCTGTGGAGGCTTGTAGCTAGGCTCGTTATACTGTTTCTCAATTGTGTGTGGTAAGCTCGCCACTAGTTAGAAGTGGTGACAACACCTTATGCAGGTTGCAACCAAACACCATGCCATATATGCGCCTAATGCAATGCAGGAAACCAAACGTGGGGTCAAAAATGGTTGTCTCATGCAACTGAGGTACATGCAGACAACCAAACTCTGTGCATATGTGAGGGAGTCCTGGACTAAGGGGTCCTCGGGCGTCCGGCCTGTTATCTGTTGGGCCGGACTGATGGGCTGTGAAGACACGAAGACTGAAGACTATGCCCGTGTCCGGATTGGACTCTACTTGGCGTGGAAAGCAAGCTAGGCGATCGATTATGAAGATTCCCTTTTATGTAATCGACCTCGTGTAACCCTAGATCTCTCCGTGTCTATATAAACCGGAGAGCATAGTCCGGATAGGACAGATTCATTACCATATACTCATAGGCTAGACTTCTAGGGTTTAGCCATTACGATCTCGTGGTAGATCAACTCTTGTAATACTCGTATTCATCAAGATCAATCAAGCAGGAAGTAGGGTATTACCTCCATAGAGAGGGCCCGAACCTGGGTAAACATCGTGTCCCCCGTCTCCTGTTACCATCGATCCTAGACGCACAGTTCGGGACCCCCTACCCGAGATCCGCCGGTTTTGACACCGACATTGGTGCTTTCATTGAGAGTTCCACTGTGCAGTCGACGAAAGGATTCGATGGCCCCTTCGATTGTCAGTAATGACGCCGTCCTGGGAGAAACTTTTTCCCCCGAACAAATCTTTGTGTTTGGCGGCCTCGTACTGCGGGCCAACTCTCTTGGCAGTCTGGAGCAGGACGATAGCTACGCCCCTGGCCACCAAGTCAGATTTGGAAGCTTGAACTACGTCGCTGATATCCGTGGAGACTCAATCTTCGATGGATTTGAGACCGCGGCGATCGCTCCCCTTTTCTCCGATGAACATGACTTAAATCTGTCATCAGAGCACACCCAGGAGATGGATCATGTTGCTGCAACGGCCTCAGTACCAAAGTAGATCATCCCCTTCAAGGTCATAAAGTCCGCGGTGTTGGAGCCGCACGTGGACTCGACATCCTGCGATGCTTGCGTCGACGGAACTCCGGACTCGTCTCCGGCCACACGTTCCGGATTAAGTGTGCCTACGGACACCGAGCTGGATCGGTTATCGATTTTCGAATTTAGCGCCGCAGGCATCTTCCAGCATTCGCCTTTGGGTGACGTACTAAATTCCATGAAGAACTTGTCCTTGGAAGAAGATTTACAGCTGAACTATGTTCGGTTCGAGCTAGAGGCGGACGACGAGGAATTTCGCTTCCCACCCGCCACCCACTTCATAGCCACCCTTGACGACTTAACCGACATGCTTGACTATGGCTCCGAAGACATCGACGGTATGGACGATGATGCCGACAAGGAGCAAGGCCAAAACCCGCCATTCACTAGACGTTGGACGGAAACCTCTTCGTACGATGTGTACATGGTTGATACACCTAAAGGATCTGGCGACGATAAAGAAGAGTCGGATAAGAACAAACCCTCGGAGACGCAGTCCAAGCGCTGCCGCCCCAAGCGCCGTTCTAAGCCTCGTCACTCAAAGGATGGCAACACTGGCACTGGAGAAAATAGTACTCCAGGCGACGCCAAAAACAACGAAGACCCTGTCGGCACTGCATCCGAAAAGGAGGAACAAGACAACCCCGAGGAACATGCCATAGAAGATAACTCGGAGGACGATAGTTACCATCCACCCTCTGAAGAGGAGACAAGCCTCGGCAACGAAGATTTCATCGTGCTCGAGGACCCTCTGGAGCAGGAGAGCTTTAAGCTTCAACTTATAGCCACTGCAAGGAGCCTGAAAAAGAAGCAGCAGCAGCTTCAAGTTGAACAAGATCTGCTCGTCGACAGATGGACTGACGTCTTGACAGCGGAAGAATACGGCCTCAAGCGCCCAATCAAGAGCTACCCAAAACATAGACTGCTACCTCAATTCGATGAGGAGACACCGGAGCACACATCTCCCTCGCTTAATGCGGAACGACCACCACATGGTCGAGACAGGGCGGCCGACCGGCCACCACGCGGTCGGGATAAAGCGGCAACTCAGGCCGAACAGCAGCCTGCCCAACCGCCCCGCAAAAATAAAGACGAAAGAGTTCGGGGTCACACATACGACCTCCGGCAAATCCTGGACGGTAGAGCAGGACATACAAGATCGATCTACAGATCACGAGAACGTGCGTCGAGGCACGAAGACGGCTACCTATCCGGACGTAACAAACCTAAACACGCCCGGTCCGAATGCCGCAGATGGACTCCATCGGAACTACGCCACGACGCAACCCAATATAGAGGCGCCGCACACCATCTCTGCTTTACAGATGAAGTACTGGATCATGAATTCCCCGAGGGGTTCAAGCCCGTCAATATGGAATCATACGACGGCACAACCGATCCCGCAGTATGGATCGAGGACTTCATCCTCCACATCCACATGGCTCGAGGAGATGACCTCCACGCCATTAAATATCTCCCACTCAAGCTCAAAGGGCCAGCTCGACACTGGCTCAACAGTCTGCCTGAAAATTCCATCGGCAGTTGGGAGGACTTGGAAAAGGCTTTCCTCGACAACTTCCAAGGAACCTATGTCCGGCCACCAGACGCCGATGACTTAAGCCACATAGTTCAACAACCTGGAGAATCAGCCAGAAAATTCTGGACTAGGTTCCTAACCAAAAAGAACCAGATCGTTGGCTGTCCGGACGCCGAGGCCTTAGCAGCCTTCAAACACAGCATCCGCGACGAATGGCTAGCACGCCACCTCCGCCAAGAAAAGCCGAAGTCTATGGCAGCCCTCGCGGCACTCATGACCCGCTTTTGCGGGAGAGGACAGTTGGTTGGCCCGTAGTAACAACACAACCAGCGAGACAGGCCCCACGGAGGCTAAGAATAGCACTGGCAAGCTCCGGCGCAATAGGCACAAACGCCGAAGCAATGATAACAACACTGATGACACCACAGTCAACGCCGGATTCAGAGGCTCCAAGTCCGGCCAACGGAAGAAGCCCTACAAGAGAAACAATGAAGGACCTTCCAGCCTAGACCGCTTACTCGACCGTCCGTGCCAAATACACGGCACCCCGTACAAGCAAGCCAATCATACCAACAGGGATTGTTGGGTTTTCAAGCAGGCTGGCAAGCTAAATGCCGAAAACAAAGAAAAGGGATCACAAAGTGAGGACGAGGACGAAGAGCCCCGGCAGCCGAACACTGGAGGGCAGAAGAAATTCCCCCCTCAAGTCAAAATGGTGAACATAATATACGCTACACACATCCCCAAAAGGGAGCGCAAGCGAGCACTCAGGGCGCTCTGGCAGTAGAGCGATCGCCCCAAAGTTCAGTCAGTGGTCGTCATTCCCGATCACCTTCGATCGACGAGAACATCCAACTAGCATCTGCCGTGGCGGTTCAGCCGCACTAGTCCTGGACCCAATTATTGACGGGTTTCACCTAACACGATTCCTGATGGACGGCGGTAGCAGCCTTAACCTTCTCTATCAAGACACGCCGCGGAAGATGGGCACTGACCCCTCACGAATCAAACCAACAAAGACTACCTTTAAAGGAGTCATACCAGGCGTTGAGGCCCGCTGTACGGGCTCAATCACGCTGGAAGTAGTCTTCGGCTCTCCGGACAATTTTTGAAGTGAGGAGTTAATCTTCGACATCGCCCCATTCCGCAGCGGCTACCACACGCTGCTCGGACGAATAGCGTTTGCTAGATTCAATGCAGTGCCACACTACTATTATCTCAAGCTCAAGATGCCCGGCCCACACGGCGTCATAACAGTCAATGGCAACACGGAACGCTCCCTCCGAACAGAGGAGCACACCGCCGCCCTAGCAGCAGAGGTACAGAGCGGCCTTCTCAAGCAGCATCATAGCACGGGTGCCGAGCCCCTGGACACCATCAAGAAGTTCCGAACTACACTACATCAGGACAACAAGGCTCGTCAAGAGCTCGACTAAGCAATCTGGCCTCCGTCCCAGCCCCAATGAAGTAGTGGCATTCGTACCACGCGTACATAATTACGCACTCGAAATTCCATGGACATCGACGGAGGCACGAGCTAACCCGGGATCTACAGTTCGGCTAGACCAACCCCGGACACAGTTTTTCCTTTCTGTTTCAGGTTCCTTTTTCAGCGAGCCTGATCACCAGCCCCTTCGAAGGATCGGCATACAAAGGGGGCATGCAGGGTACCCTCCTTACGTTCTTCTTGACGGTATTTTTACTTATTTCCAGGACCCGCACGCTGCTCCCTCTTGATCCCGGCATGTTAAATAGTTCGGGTACTTAACGCACTATTTGTATAAGATATGCCTCAACGTATCCATTCAACTATAATAAAAATGGTATACGACCCAATTTTTGTGGTTTTTGCCCCTTACTCCATTTCATTTCGATCTGCTTATTAGCTACTTCGGTACTCTTTTGTACGTTTCATATTCGCCAGGGGCTGCTTATCACCCCGCTCTACGGCAGCAAAGTCCGAACACTTATATATAAGTTCGGCACCCTGAATTTAGCATTATATGCATTGGCTCCGAATCATGTCTTTGGTCAATAGTTGAGTTGCCCCGCTCCTGTGCTTGCTATCCTACGTTCCGCTCTATCGGCTAGGATAGTAAAGGGAGAACTACTGCGATTGTGCCCTGGCTTTGACCGGATGAGCACCTCAGTAGAGAAAGCCGAAAACTGACTGTCATGATACGGCGAGAGCCGGTCAGCTGTTCGAGGGTTAGAAAATCGTTGGTGATTTTTTTTGCGCCACGCGAAGGATCGGCACTTCCCGATCAGATGCTGACAGCACCCTGGCTTGGACCAGGGGCTGCACACTTGCTTAATTATAAAACTCCTATGGCTAAGTGAGTGCGTTCAAACCGTATAGTCCGATTGCCTTGTTCGTTGCGCTAAAAAACTCCTTCAAGGACCATATAATTGGATCAAGATTGTTTAGATCCCATCCCGAACACCTCCGTACTAGTTACGCGAGGGCAGAAGCCGACGACTGGCCAACCTTCAAATTGCATACAACACGGCCGCACAGGAGGAAACACTTTAAAGCATAACGAAATTACATTACAAAACAAAGCTTTGTCTTTATAGTACAAGGCAAAGGACAACAAGAATGTATTCATTCAAAAATAATGTCCTGCGAACATTGAGCTGCCACAAGTCGAGACCCTTCTATGACATCCGCAAAATACTTCTCAGGTGTGCGGTGCTCCTTGCCCTCCAGCGGCCCGCTGGCCACTTCAACAGCATTCATCTTCGCCCACCACATCTTGAAGTGAGCGAAGGCCATACAGGCACCTTCAATACATACAGACCGCTTGACGACGTCCAGCCACGGATAGGCTTCCACTAGCCGTCTCACAAGTCCGAAGTAGCTGTCGGGCATAGCTTCGGCTGACCATAGCCGTATTGTTAAATCCTTCATGGCTAGTTCAGCCACCCTGTGCAGCTCCATCAGCTGCTTCAGCTGATCAGTGAAGGACACGGGATGCTCTGGCGTCACATACTGCATCCAGAATAGCTTCTCCGTTGAACCTCCTCCTTCGGCTTGGTAGAACTCTGCAGCGTCTGATACGCTATTTGGTAAATCCGCAAACGCTCCTAGGGAACTCCAAACCCGGGTTAGTAAAAGGTATTGCTTCTCTGCATACTTGCTTTGCATCTTAAAAGCCTTACCCGCCATGATCTTCCTAGCCTCCTGGATTTCTTGGAGGGCGGCCCGGGCCTCATTCCGCGCGGTCTCTGTGCTCTGATGAGCCTTGGAGAGTTCAGCCTTTTGAGCCGACACATCATTCTCCAAGATCTCACATTTTTTCACTGCGTCTTGGAGCTCCTGTTGGACCTCCTTGACTCGGGCCTCGAGCTTTTTTAGAGCGGCTTGCTGCTCGACAGCCTTCCCCTTGGCTTCGCCTAGAGCCTTTTTCAGGGCCTCCACCTCGGTTGTGGCTCCTACAAATATTTCGACATTACAGTCAGTATGCAACGCTCGTTCTTTCCGAACACACAGCAAGACGTTAACTACCTTGCTTCTCCTGAAACCGCTTTGTAACCTCGCCGAGCTCGTTCTCGGTCCGCTCCAGCCTCTGCTTCAGTTCAGAGACTTCGGCAGCATGCGAGGTTGCGGCCAACAGCGACGCCTGCTTAGGCATACGTATCACATTAGTCTCTTGCAATAAACGATTGATCCTCTGTCCACTTCTTGTCGCCGAACACCGGACAGTGTCTCAGGGGCTACTGACTACATGGGATTCTTTCTCTTTCTATGTTACTTACTTCAAAACCCATTAACAGCTGTCAGAGCCTCATTCAAATCCGCTCTTGGCAGATCGAACTTTCTCGATCACCGCACCCATAAGGACACGGTGCTTGTCCACGACAGAGGCGCTTCGCAGCGCCCCCATCAGATCATCCGACGCTCCTGGATGGACAGGAGCCACTGGTGGAGGTGGCACACCCCCCTTTAAAGGGAGCTGCTCGCCCAACTCCGGAGCCATAAGGGGCTCCGGAACCGTATTCGGCCGAGGGCCGATCCGGATGCGGCCCTCTTCACTAGTCCCCCTGGGGATCGTCTCCTCCAGGTGTCCGGCAGCGGAGGCTTCGCCTCGTGGCACCTCCCAGACAGCGTCCTGGGCTCCCCCCGGTTCGGATCGGCCCTCCGGGACAGCACTTCTGTGTCATCTCTGGCCCCGGGGGAATAAGCAGGCGGTGGCGACTGGCTCGCCATCTCCGAAGGAGCCAACGAACTTCCAGACGAGGATCGCTGGATTAGGTCACGGGCCGGACTGCAATAGTATAGCTAACTATATCAAAATAACGGAGAGTAAGGGCTGGATGTGCGCATAAATAAGCCATGTCACTTACGACGCGGCCTAGGGCTTTGTGTGGGGGCGCCGTTCCGGACTACTGTCCGCATCCCATGCGGTGTTGGCCACCGGAGCGCCCTTCCCCCTCTTGGGCGCTTCCGCCTCCAGGGGCGTCGAAGCCGCCCTCTTCTTCTTCTTCATCTCTTCAGGGGGAGGATCGTTTCCTTCCTCCTCCTCCTCTTCTTCCTCATCATCGTCCTCAGGGACGGAGGAATGGGTCTCCTCGTCTTCGGACGGCGCGTCCGAAGTGCCCTTACGACGGGGGCCACTCTTGGTGTTGGGGAACGCAGTAATTTCAAAAAAATTCCTACGCGCACACATGACCATGGTGATGGCATAGCAACGAGAGGGGAGAGTGTTGTCTACGTACCCTCGTAGACCGTAAGCGGAAGCGATCACAACGTAGAGGAAGTAGTCGTACGTTCTCCTCGCGATCCTGCCGATCCCAGCGCCAAGCATTCGCACCTCCGAGTCGATGATGACGTAGAGGAAGTAGTCGTCACGTTCTCCTCACGATCCAGCCGATCCTAGCGCCAGCATTCCGGCGCCTCCGAGTTCTTGGCACACGTTCAGCTCGATGGACGCTCCACGGGCTCCGATCCAGCAAAGCTCCGGGAGAGGAGTTCCACAAGACGACGCAAGGCAGGACGATCTTGATGTTTTACCGACGCAGGGCTTCACCTAAGCACCGCTACGATATGACCGAGGTGGAATATGGTGGAGGGGGGCACCGCACACGGCTAAGGAACGATCTCAAGGATCAACTTGTGTGTCCTAGGGTGCCCCCCCTCCCCCGTATATAAAGGAGGGAGGGAGGAGGTGGCCGGCCCAAGGGGGGGGCGCACCATAGGAGGGGGAAACCTACTCCAAGTAGGTTTCCCTCTCTTTTCCTTATCTTATTTGGAGGGGGAAGGAAGGAGTACTAGTATTAGGAAGTAGTACTAGTAGTAGAAATAGGAAGAGGGGGAAGGAGAAAGGAAAGGGGGCCCGGCCCCCCTCCCCAATTCGGATTGGGCTTGGGGGCGCCTCCCTTGTTCCTTCTCCCTTCCTCCTACATGGGCCCAATAAGGCCCATATACCTCCCGGGGTTCCGTAACCTCCCGAGCTCCAAACTTCTCCTAACCTTTCCGGTGTCCAAATATATCCGTCCAATATATTAATCTTTATGTCTCGACCATTTCGAGACTCCTCGTCATGTCCGTGATCATATCCGGGACTCCGAACAACCTTCGGTACATCAAAATACACAAACTCATAATATAACCGTCCTCGAAACCTTAAGCGTGCGGACCCTACGGTTCGAGAACAATGTAGACATGACCGAGACACATCTCCGGTCAATAACCAATAAGCGGGACCTGGATGCCCATATTGGTTCCTACATATTCTACGAAGATCTTTATCGGTCAGACCGCATAACAACATACGTTGTTCCCTTTGTCATCGGTATGTTACTTACCCGAGATTCGATCGTCGGTATCCAATACCTAGTTCAATCTAAATTCTTGGTAAGTCTCTTTACTCGTTCCGTAATACATCATCTCACAACCAACTCATTAGTTGTAATGCTTGCAAGGCTTATGTGATGTGTATTACCGAGAAGGCCTAGAGATACCTCTCCGACAATCGGAGTGACAAAACCTAATCTCGAAATCGCCAACCCAACAAGTACCTTTGGAGACACCTGTAGTACTCCTTTATGATCACCCGATTACGTTGTGACGTTTGGTAGTACCAAAGTGTTCCTCCGTAAACGGAGTTGCATAATCTCATAGTTACGGGAACATGTATAAGTCATGAAGAAAGCAATAGCAACATACTAAACGATCAAGTGCTAGGCTAACGGAATGGGTCATGTCAATCAGATCATTCTCCTAATGATGTGATCCCGTTAATCAAATGACAACTCATGTCTATGGTTAGGAAACATAACCATCTTTGATTAACGAGCTAGTCAAGTAGAGGCATACTAGTGACACTCGTTTGTCTATGTATTCACACATGTATTATGTTTCGGTTAATACAATTCTAGCATGAATAATAAACATTTATCATGATATAAGGAAATAAATAATAACTTTATTATTGCCTCTAGGGCATATTTCCTTCAGTCTCCCACTTGCACTAGAGTCAATAATCTAGTTCACTCAAGAATGATTCTAACACCCATGGAGTCTTGGTGCTGATCATGTTTTGCTCGTGGAAGAGGCTTAGTCAACGGGTCCGCAACGTTCAGATCCGTATGTATTTTGCAGATCTCTATGTCTCCCACTTGGACTTGGTCCCGAATGGAATTGAAGCGTCTTTTGATATGCTTGGTCCTCTTGTGAAATCTGGATTCCTTTGCCAAGGCAATTGCACCAGTATTGTCACAGAAGATCTTCATTGGTCCCGATGCACTAGGTACAACACCTAGATCGGAAATGAACTCTTTCATCCAGACTCCTTCATTTGCAGCTTCCGAAGCAGCTATGTACTCCGCTTCACATGTAGATCCCGCCACGACGCTTTGTTTAGAACTGCACCAACCGACAGCTCCACCGTTTAACAAAAACACGATCCGGTTTGCGATTTAGAATCGTCCGGATCGGTCAAAGCTTACATCGACGTAACCATTTACGACTAGCTCTTTGTCACCTCCATATATGAGAAACATATCCTTAGTCCTTTTCGGTATTTCAGATGTTCTTGACCGCTGTCTAGTGATCCACTCTGGATTACTTTGGTACCTCCCCGCCAAGCTTACACTAAGCATACGTCAGTCTGGTACACAGCATTGCATACATGATAGAGCCTATGGCTGAAGCATAGGGAACATCTTTCATTTTCTCTCTATCTTCTGCTGTGGTCGGGCATTTAGTCTGACTCAATTTCACACCTTGTAATACAGGTAAAAAACCTTTCTTTGCCTGATCCATTTTGAACTTCTTTAAAACTTTATCAAGGTATGTGCTTTGTGAAAGTCCAATTAAGCGTCTTGATCTATCTCTATAGATCTTGATGCCCAATATGTAAGCAGCTTCACCAAGGTCTTTCATCGAAAAACTCTTGTTCAAGTATCCCTTTATGCCGTCCAGAAATTCTATATCATTTCCGATCGGTAATATGTCATCTACATATAATATCGTAAATGCTACTGAGCTCCCACTCACTTTCTTGTAAATACAAAGCTTCTCCATAAGTCCTGCATAAACCCAAATACTTTGATCACACTATCAAAGCGTTTATTCCAACTCCGAGATGCTTGCACTAGTCCATAAATGGATCATTGGAGCTTGCACACTTTGTTAGCTCCCTTTGGATCGATAAAACCTTCTGGTTGCATCATATACAACTCTTCTTCCGTAAACCCATTCAGAATGCGGTCTTTACATCCATTTGCCAAATTTCATAATCATAAATGCGGCAATTGCTAACATGATTCGGACAGACTTAAGCATCGCTTCTGGTGAGAAGGTCTCATCGTAGTCAACCCCTTGAACTTGTCGAAAACCCTTTGCGACAAGTCGAGCTTTGTAGACAGCAATATTACCGTCGGCGTCGGTCTTCTTCTTGAAGATCCACTTGTTTTCTATTGCTTGCCGACCCTCGGGCAAGTCAACCAAAGTCCATACTTTGTTTTCATACATGGATCTCATTTCGATTTCATGGCCTCAAGCCATTTTATGCGAATCTGGGCTCACCATCGCTTCTTCATAGTTCGTAGGTTCATCATGATCTAGTAGCATGACTTCCAGAACAGGATTGCCGTACCACTCTTGGTGCGGATTTTATTCTGGTTGATCTACGAGGTTCTGTAGTAACTTGATCTGAAGTTTCATGATCAACATCATCAACTTCCTCACTATTTGGTGTAGACATCGCAGAAACTGGATTCTGTGATAAACTACTTTCAAATAAGGGAGAAGGTACAGATTACCTCATCAAGTTCTACTTTCCTCCCACTCACTTCTTGCGTAGAGAAACTCCTTCTCTAGAAAGGATCCATTCTTAGCAACAAATGTCTTGCCTTCGGATCTGTGATAGAAGGTGTACCCAACTGTCTCCTTTGGGTATCCTATGAAGACACATTTCTCCGATTTAGGTTCGAGCTTATCAGGTTGAAGCTTTTTCACATAAGCATCGCATCCCCAAACTTTAAGAAAGCGACAACTTTGGTTTCTTGCTAAACCACAGTTCATAAGGTGTCGTCTCAACGGATTTTGACGGTGTTCTATTCAGCGTGAATGCGGCCGTCTCAAGAGCATAACCCCAAAACGATAGCGGTAAATCTGTAAGAGACATCATAGATCGCACCATATCTAGTAAAGTGCGACACGACGTTCGGACACACCATTGCGATGTGGTGTTCCGGGCGGCGTGAGTTGCTTGAAACTATTCCGCCTTTGTTTCAAATGTAGACCAAACTCAGAAACTCAAATATTCGCCTCCACGATCAGATCGTAGAAACTTTATTTTCTTATTACGATGATTTTCAACTTCACTCTGAAATTCTTTGAACTTTTCAAATGTTTCAGACTTATGTTTCATTAAGAAGATATACCCATATCTGCTTAAATCATCTGTGAAGGTGAGAAAATAACGATATCCGCCACGAGCCTCAACATTCATTGGACCACATACATCCGTATGTATGATTTCCAACAAATCTGTTGCTCTCTCCATTGTACCGGAGAACGGGTTTTAGTCATCTTGCCCATGAGGCACGGTTACTTAAGTGCCAAGTGATTCATAATCAAGTGACTCCAAAAGTCCATCAAGATGGAGTTTCTTCATGCGCTTTATACCGATATGACCTAAACGGCAATGCCACAAATAAGTCGCACTATCATTATCAACTCTGCATCTTTTGGTTTCAACATTATGAATATGTGTATCACTACTATCGAGATTCATTAAAAATAGACCACTCTTCAAGGGTGCATGACCATAAAAGATATTATTCATATAAATAGAACAACCTTTATTCTCTCGATTTAAATGAATAACCGTCTCGCATCAAACAAGATCCAGATATAATGTTCATGCTTAACGCGGCACCAAATAACAATTATTTAGGTCTAAAATTAATCCCGAAGGTAGATGTAGAGGTAGCGTGCCGACCGCGATCACATCGACTTTGGAACCATTTCCCACGCCAAGATCGTCACCTCGCCCTTTGCCGGTGTTCGCTAATCATAGTCCCCTGCTTTGAGTTGCAAATATTAGCAATGTAACCAGTATCAAATACCTGTGCTATCATGAGCTCTAGTAAGGTACACATCAATAACATGTATATCACATATACCTTTGTTCACCTTGCCATCCTTCTTATCCGCCAAATACTTGGGGCAGTTCCGCTTCAAAGGACTACCTCATGGCAAGAGAAGCACTCGATTTCAGGTTTAGGTCCAGACTTGGGTTTCTTCCTTGAGCAGCAACTTGTTTGCTGTTCTTCTTGAAGTTCCCCTTCTTCTTCCCTTTGCCTTTCTTCTTGAAACTAGTGGTCTTATTGACCATCAACACTTGATGCTCCTTCTTGATTTCTACCTCCGCAGCTTTCAAAGATTGTAAGAGCTCGAGCATAGTCTTTACTAACCCTTGCATATTATAGTTCATCACGAAGCCTTTGTAGCTTGGTGGCGGTGATTGAAGAATTCTGTCAATGACACAATCATCCTAAGATCAACTCCAGCTTGAGTCAAGTGATTGTAATACCCGGACATTACGAGTATGTGCTCACCGATGCACCCATTCTCCTCCATTTTGCAGCTATAGAACTTATTGGAGACTTCATATCTCTCAATCCGGGCATTCTGTTGAAATATCAACTTCAACTCTTGGAACATCTCATATGCTCCACGACTTTCAAAAGCGTCGTTGAAGACCCGGTTCTAAGCCGTAAAGCATGGCACATCGAACTATAGAGTAGTCATCGCCTTTGCTCGCCGGACATTCTTAACGCCGTCGGTTGCATCAAGAAGAGTTGGCACCTAGCGGTGCATCCAGACGTAACTCTTACGTGCAGCAATGAGGATAATCCTCGAGTTACGGACCCAGTCCGTGTAATTGCTACCATCATCTTTCAACTTTGCTTTCTCAAGGAACGCATTAAAATTCAACGGAACAACAAAGACGAGCCATCTATCTACAAGCAGAGACATAGACAAGCAAGATACTATCAGTACTAAGTTCATGATAAATTTAAGTTCAATTAATCATATTACTTAAGAACTCCCACTTAGATGTACATCTCTCTAGTCATCTAAGTGATCACGTGATCCAAATCAACTAAACCATAACCGATCATCACGTGAGATGGAGTAGTTTTCAATGGTGAACATCTTATGTTGATCATATCTACTATATGATTCACGCCGACCTTTCGGTCTCAGTGTTCCGAGGCCATATCTGCATATGCTAGGCTCGTCAAGTTTAACCTGAGTATTCTGCGTGTGCAAAAACTGGCTTGCACCCGTTGTAGATGGACGTAGAGCTTATCACACCCGATCATCACGTGGTGTCTCAAGACGATTTAACTTTGGCAACGGTGCATACTCGTGGAGAACACTACTTGATAATTTTAGTGAGAGATCATCTTAAAATGCTACCGTCAATCAAAGCAAAATAAGATGCATAAAGGATAAACATCACATGCAATCAATATAAGTGATATGATATGGCCATCATCATCTTGTGCTTGTGATCTCCATCTCCAAGCACCGTCATGATCACCATCGCCACCGGGCGCGACACCTTGATCTCCATCGTAAGCGTCGTTGTCGTTACGCCATCTATTGCTTCTACGACTATCGCTACCGCTTAGTGATAAAGTAAAGCAATTATGTATGCGTTTGCATTTCATACAATAAAGCGACAACCATATGGCTCTCGCCATTGCCGATAACTCGGTTACAAAACATAATCATCTCATACAATAAAATATAGCATCACGTCTTGACCATATCACATCACAACATGCCCTGCAAAAACAAGTTAGACGTCCTCTACTTTGTTGTTGCAAGTTTTACGTGGCTGCTACGGGCTAAGCAAGAACCGTTCTTACCTACGCATCAAAACCACAACGATACTTCGTCAAATAGACTCCGTTTTAACCTTCTCAAGGACCGGGCGTAGTCACACTCGGTTCAACTAAAGTGAGAGAGACAGACACCCGCCAGCCACCTTTAAGCACGAATGCTCATAACGGTGAAACCAGTCTCGCGTAAGCGTCTGGCGTAATGTCGGTCCGGCCGCTTCATCTCACAATACCGCTGAACCAAAGTATGACATGCTGGTAGGCAGTATGACTTGTATCGCCCACAACTCACTTGTGTTCTACTCGTGCATATGACATCAACGCATAAAACCAGGCTCGGATGCCACCGCTGGGGAACGCAGTAATTTCAAAAATTTTCGCACACACATGACCATGGTGATGGCATAGCAACGAGGGGAGAGTGTTGTCTACGCACTCGTGAGACCGTGGCGAAGCGATCACAACGTAGAGGAAGTAGTCGACGCTCTCCTCGCGATCCTGCCGATCCCAGCGCCAAGCATTCGGCACCTCCGAGTCGATGATGACGTAGAGGAAGTAGTCGACGTTCTCCTCACGATCCAGCCGATCCTAAGCGCCCGTTACTCCGGCGCCTCCGAGTTCTTGGCACACGCTCAGCTCGATGGCGCTCCACGGGCTCCGATCCAGCAAAGCTCCGGGAGAGGGAGTTCCACAAGACGACGGCGTGGTGACGATCTTGATGTTTCACCGACGCAGGGCTTCACCTAAGCACCGCCACGATATGACCGAGGTGGAATATGGTGGAGGGGGCACCGCACACGGCTAAGGAACGATCTCAAGGATCAACTTGTGTGTCCTAGGGTGCCCCCTCCCCGTATATAAAGGAGGGAGGGAGGAGGTGGCCGCCCAAGGGGGCGCACCATAGGAGGGGGAAACCTACTCCAAGTAGGTTTCCCTCTCTTTCCTTATCTTATTTGGAGGGAAGGAAGGAGTACTAGTATTAGGAAGTAGTACTAGTAGTAGAAATAGGAAGAGGGGAAGGAGAAAGGAAAGGGGCCGCCCCTTCCCCAATTCGGATTGGGCTTGGGGCGCGCCTCCCTTGTTCCTTCTCCTTCCTCCTACATGGGCCCAATAAGGCCCATATACCTCCCGGGGTTCCAGAACCTCCCGAGCTCCAAACTTCTCCGAACCTTTCCGTGTCCAAATATATCCGTCCAATATATTAATCTTTATGTCTCGACCATTTCGAGACTCCTCGTCATGTCCGTGATCATATCCGGACTCGAACAACCTTCGTACATCAAAATACACAAACTCATAATATAACCGCCATCGAAACCTTAAGCGTGCGGACCCTACGGTTCGAGAACAATGTAGACATGACCGAGACACATCTCCGTCAATAACCAATAGCGGGACCTGGATGCCCATATTGGTTCCTACATATTCTACGAAGATCTTTATCGGTCAGACCGCATAACAACATACGTTGTTCCCTTTGTCATCGGTATGTTACTTACCCGAGATTCGATCGTCGGTATCCAATACCTAGTTCAATCTCAAGCATCGTAAGTCTCTTTACTCGTTCCGTAATACATCATCTCACAACCAACTCATTAGTTGTAATGCTTGCAAGGCTTATGTGATGTGTATTACCGAGAAGGCCTAGAGATACCTCTCCGAGCAATCGGAGTGACAAAACCTAATCTCGAAATACGCCAACCCAACAAGTACCTTTGGAGACACCTCGTAGTACTCCTTTATGATCACCCAGTTACGTTGTGACGCTTTGGTAGTACCCAAAGTGTTCCTCCGTAAACGGAGTTGCATAATCTCATAGTTACAGGAACATGTATAAGTCATGAAGAAAGCAGTAGCAACATACTAAACGATCAAGTGCTAGGCTAACGGAATGGGTCATGTCAATCAGATCATTCTCCTAATGATGTGATCCCGTTAATCAAATGACAACTCATGTCTATGGTTAGGAAACATAACCATCTTTGATTAACGAGCTAGTCAAGTAGAGGCATACTAGTGACACTCTGCTTGTCTATGTATTCACACATGTATTATGTTTCCGGTTAATACAATTCTAGCATGAATAATAAACATTTATCATGATATAAGGAAATAAATAATAACTTTATTATTGCCTCTAGGGCATATTTCCTTCACTTGGTCCCCTTGGCCTTCCCTTTGGCCTTCTTCTTGGCCTTCCTTTCCTGCCTTATATCGGCGCCAAGGCCAAAGATTCGCTTAGGCGCTGGATGACTGGTTCTTCAGTAACGGAGTTTCGGACATCGTTCCGCTTCGCCCTCTCCATCCAGTCCTGAAAGAGCGATAACAAAAGCTCAGGCGTCGACCTAGCAACAAACAGGCAGGGAATACATTAAAAGAGACATACCTCACTGGTAGGATGATTGACGTCGTGTCCGCAATATGAATCCGCGGCCGGTGGTTTCTCGTTGCCCTTAAAGAGCAATTTCCACGCGTCCTTGTGAGAAGTCTCGAAGAGCCACACCAAGGTATGGTGCTTCTTCGGATTGAACTCCCACAAAGGGCGGCTACGGCGTTGGCACGGGAGAATTCGGCGAACTAACATCACCTGGATTACATCTACGAGCTTGATGTTCTTGGTTATCATACTTTGAACGCGCGTCTGCAGCGCTATTACCTTGTTGGGCGAACCCCAATCGGGACTCTTCTCAACCCAAGAAGTGAGCCGCATAGGCGCACCAGAACGGAATTCGGCAGCCGCGGCCCAGGAGGTGCCGCGGGGTTCTGTGATGTAGAACCATTGTTTCTGCCACTCCTTCACTGTCTCCACAAAAATACCTTTCGGCCAGGAGACGTTGGGCAGCTTTCTCACCATGGCTCCTCCGCACTCCGCGTGCTGGCCTTCTACCACCTTCGGCTTCACGTTGAAGACTTTGAGCCACAACCCGAAGTGGGGGTGGATGCGGAGGAAGGCCTCGCACACGACGATAAACGCCGAGATATTGTGGAAGGAATTTGGGGATAGATCATGGAAATCTACCCCGTAATAATACATCAACCCACGGACGAAGGGGTGGATTGGGAACTCCAGTCCGCGGAAGAAATGAAGGGAGGAATACTACCCTCTCGTTGGGCTCCGGCGTGGGAACGATTTGACCCTCGGCCGGCAAGCGGCGGGCGATTCCCTTCGCCAAATATCCGGCCGCCCGGAGCTCGGTAATGTCCTCCTCCGTGACGGAGGATACCATCCACTTGCCCTGACCACCGGATCCAACATGGTTGCTTGAGTGGAAAGGAGATGAAAACTTGGGCGCTGGAGCTCGAGATCGGCAAGGCGGAGACGGAGAGAAAGCATGAGAAGAGGAAGAGGGGATCCTTATCCTCTTATAAAGGCAGCAAACATTAAACGCCTCCTCGCTCGCCTTAAGATTCGCCTATTCTCAAAGGTTGTGCAGGCGGCACGGTTGGGTTACCCATGCCCGTATTTATGAGAATCCCGCAATAAGGGGACACGATCTCCGCTTCGACAAGACGTGCCAATAGCAACCGCGTCTTGAAACATGGGACAAACGGTTCGAAATTATGAGCGAACGGACGTGATACAGAAAGCTGTTAGCGGATGGAACTCGTGTAAAATATATATATTCTCTCTGCGATTATCCATGGTGTGTGACAGGTCCGGATACAATCATTACGTTTGAAGACCATCTTGAAGTTCGAAAAAATGGGGAACCCGCCTTGCAATGCCGAAGACAATCTACACGCCGGACTCCTCGTTATTGAAGCCAGGTTCAGGGGCTACTGAGGGAGTCCTGGACTAAGGGGTCCTCGGGCGTCCGGCCTGTTATCTGTTGGGCCGGACTGATGGGCTGTGAAGACACGAAGACCAAAGACTATGACCGTATCCGGATTGGACTCTACTTGGTGTGGAAGGCAAGCTAGGCGATCGATTATGAAGATTCCCTTTTATGTAACCGACCTCGTGTAACCCTAGATCTCTCCGGTGTCTATATAAACCAGAGAGCATAGTCCGGATAGGACAGATTCATTACCATATACTCATAGGCTAGACTTCTAGGGTTTAGCCATTACGATCTCGTGGTAGATCAACTATTGCAATACTCGTATTCATCAAGATCAATCAAGCAGGAAGTAGGGTATTACCTCCATAGAGAGGGCCCGAACCTGGGTTAACATCGTGTCCCCCATCTCCTGTTATCATTGATCCTAGACGCACAGTTCGGGACCCCCTACCCGAGATCCGCCGGTTTTGACACCGACAATATGGGGTCTTTTTGCCTGCATCCCCTCAAACCGACTCACTTGAGCCAGACTCGCCGGATCAGACTCGATTGGCAATGTAACCAAATAGGCCCCTACAAACTCTCACTCCGAGCTAGACACAGATGGAAGCAGCTGCACATATTTATCCATGGAGTAATTCCCGGTGCGGTATCCCTGCACTGCTATATGTATATATCTGGTGCAGTTAGCATCTTTCCATTCCGTGTTAGTAACTTGAAAGTTGATGAAACTTGGATCGGTTAGCATCTTTCCTTTCCTATATGGGGAAGTTTTCACCTACTGCATGCTGGAATTTAGCAATCCAAATTCTAGCGCCTCTTCGCACAGGAGGTGGCATGCAGACTGCTTAACAGTTGCTGCATCGGTGAAGCAATTCAGTTTCTCACTCAGATGAAAGCGAGATGCACATATTTATCGATGGAGTAATTCCCAGCGCCATATACTCAAGTGCGGTTACTTAAAAAGGCTTTCGCCCTGTTTTATAAATAAAGCAATGATCCACAGTAACTCGGTACAGCACGCCATCACAACACACGCACACACCCAAGACAGGATACATAGATGTTGAACGCGGCAACACCTTCCCTAGCACTACAATAGCCACCGGGGTCCCCCGCCGTAAACACACCACCGTAAAGAGATGAAGCCACATACAACGAGCCGTGAGCTCCAAGGTGGCGCCTTCAAGAAGGAAACGACACCGGAGCGCCGTCGCCGCCCGACCCAAGGGTCAGAGTTTCCCCTGGAGCAACACGACGGGCAATGAGAGCCGCGACGACACCTTCAGAAAGGGAACGAGCTTCACCGCCACCGGTCCGTCCGAAGAAAGAGCGGGTTTTCACCCTGGCCAACACTCACTGCCACGAAACGCCACACCCCGGCAACCACAACGGCCCCACGGCCATATTCACCGGGTAGCACTGAGCCGCGAGCTCAGCCCATGAGCACCACACAACCACCACTAGGGCCGCCGCCCCGGCATCTAAGGCCTAACCACCACCTCACTCGAGGCCCGCTGCTACCCCAACCAAAGACACTGAGCGCCCCCTAGCATCTGGCCAACCCGTCCTGCGACACCGTGCGCGAGACGAGCTCGGTCCTGCCACCAGGCGCGAGACGAGCTCGGTCCTGCAGCCGTACGCGAGACAGGCTCGGTCCTCCTGCCGGGCGCGAGAAGAGATCGGTCCTGCAGCATCGGGCGCGAGACAAGCGATGGACCACAGCTAGGAGCGGGCAACCCGCCGACAAAGATTGCGCCCGGGCCCCAAGAAGAGGGGTCGAAGGCCTGCACAAGCCGCTCACCGACGGGTCGACGCCGAAGAAGACCAGCCGCCGTCGTGTGACGATCCTGACCTCCACCATGAGCCACCACCACGCCGTGGTAGCCCACATCCACGCCGAGCACAGCCCGTGGCACGTGCCATCATCGGATCGGCAGGGGGCCGGCAGGCCCGCCACCACAAGGGAGTGCCGCAGCAGGGGCGGCCACCGGAGCAAGCCACCACCTGCGGCGAGCCGGAGCCCCGCCACCACAAGGGCCCAGGCCACCCGAGCCGCTGACGCGTCAGATCTGGGTCACGCCTAGACCCGCCGCCGGGAGCAGAGCACGCCCCCAGACCACACCAGCCACTCCACGCCGCCGCCAGCAGGCCGCGCCCCCGTCGCTAGCCGCTACCGCATCGCGCCGTCGCCCAACCCAGATGGCCTGCACCATCTAGCGCCGCGCGGGGGAGGAAGAGGCCCCGCCGTCGTGTCGGGGCGGCGGCGAAAGAGGAGGAACAAGGAGGGGACGAGGCCCCCTTAGCGGCGCTCGGGGGAGCGGCCAGGGAGGGGAGAGAGGAGGACTCAGATATAGTTAGCATCTTTCCATTGCATGTTACTGCATGCATGAAGGTTGAAACTTCGATCGGTTAGCATCTTTCCTTTCCTAGAGGGAAGTTGTTGGTGAGCTTAATTGCAGCACTACGCGGTGCAACTTGCTCATTTTCCCCCTAGCCACGACCCACAAATTAAAGCAGGGCAGGGCAGGGTTCTACTATCAAAATGATGACGGTGCAGCTTGCCCATGGACGTCGATCTATTCCCTCACCGAGAGCAGTACGTGACAACACATTTGTCTGGTTCATCTCTTGGTTTAATAGTAGTCTACGGCTGGCTAATAGTGATACTACTCCCTCTGTTCCAAATTACAACATGCTTTTAGATACTTAGATTGATATATTAATTTGGACTACATACAGAATGAAATGAGCTAACATAAACACTAAAACTCGTCTAAATACAAGCGAATGGGAAAAAGCTAAAACATCTTGAAGTCTACCTCAAGCTAGAGGGAAGAACATTAATTCTCACTGCTTTACTCCTCGGATACAGTCATAGGGTGCGGCCTTCTCTAAAAACTCCCGGGATAGAGGAATGCTAGCTATATTTGGATCGTGTTGCTTCGGCTCTTGTGAGTAAATTTGTTCGTGGCAGGTGCTGCATCTCGGTGAAGCAATTCAGTTTCACCAACTCTCACTCCGAGACATATTTATCGATGGAGTAACTTCATGGTTTGACCTCCTTGCTATATAGCAGTATCAGATGGAGATAGGATTTTCAGCACCCGGATGCCCCTACACTGTCTATGAACAGTAAATTCAAAACAAATAAAAAAATCTGAAACTTTGGGACATCGATCATGAAACTTTTGATGATCTTGCAAAGTTTTAGCTAAAAATTAACATTCAAAGAGCACTCAAATAAAAAACAAAATCATTGTCCATGTTTATGTACATTTTTTAGCAGTGATTTTTTTGTGAGGGCTCCATGGAGGTTATTTGTTGTTGAAACTTTGCAGGAACATCGAACCTTTGATAGTCTTTGATCCCTGAAAGTGTCAGATTTTTTTTAAATTTTTTTTAATTTTATATGAATTTACTGTTCATGAGGGTGTAGGGGCATCCGGGAGCTGTTAGACATTTCTCTATCACATGCAGTTATCATCTTTCCATGTTACAACTTGAAAGTCGAAACTTGGATCGATTACCATCTTTCCTATAATTATAATATGGAAAATGTGTTGGTGAGCTTAATTGCCTCATTGTCCACAGTTAAAACAAGCAACCTCAAGGAGAATAAAAATCTTTCCCTGAAAAAAAAATAAGAACAATAACCTTACTTTAGATTAGAGTGCGTAGAATGGTAAACTGAACAAGTTTTGCTCGGAATAATTGGGATGTACTCCCTGCGCGTTTCAATGACCGTGCCCGGGCAGGTCCACCATGTCGGTCCTGCCCACCCCTACTCTACTTTGTCCCAACAAATATCCTCAATCTGGAAACTCTAACTCACTCCACTCTTGATCTGTCTCTTCTTCTCCCCTCTGAGTTATCCGATTCGATCCACTCCGACAACTCCGGTGACTGCGGCCACCATGTCGTGCGTCGGCAGCCGCTCCTCCTCCAACTCCGACGAGGATCTAGCCCTCCGCATTGCCCTCGAGAGGTCCAAGGTGGACACGGGTGGCAATTCCGGATCGGCCTCGCCTCTCCCCCGCCGCTGCAGCGAGGAAGCCGACGCTGGCTCCTCCCGGTCCGTGCTTGGCTCCGCGCGGGCTGTGCGTTCCGCACCTCCCCACGCCCCTTGCCCCTGCCGCTCCCCCCCACGTGGGTAGCGGTGGGTGCTTGTGCCCGCCGCCTCAGCGCCGGCCCGGACACGCACGCCGGAGTTAGAGGCACCCGCCGCCCGCTGCGAGAGGCAGCGGGCAAGGGAGAGGTACGCAACGGAGAGCTCTGTCCGCCGGTGCCACGGGTTACCGCGGAGCCCGGCGAGGACGAGCGGCTCCTCGTGTGGGTCTACCACCGGTCGCTTACGACGGCGGAGACAGACGCTCGGGCTCCGTCGGAAGAATGCGAAGGCTCTCCGGCTAGCTATCGAGTAGTCCGAGCGCGAGGCCAAGGAGAAGGCGATGGAGGCGGCTCGGCTGGCAAGGCTGAAGCGGCAGCAGGACCGGGCCGTCCGGCGCCTCAAGGGCCTCATCACCGTCTCCTCCTCTTTCGTCGATGACGATGGCTCCTCACGATCCTCCACCAGCCGCCGATGGCTACAATTGCGCGGGCGACCAGAAGGGGAAGGGGCTGGCCCGGAAGTGGTGGAGATCCGCTTTGTTTTAATTTAATTTCAAGTTTTAGATATAGTTTCAAGTTGTCCGTCGTTTGACCTTTGGTGGTCGTTTGAACATCCGATCTTTTTGTGAAAGTATTGTGCTTGTCTGTCTCCGTTTGCTGATTGACGTTGTTAATATGGGATATAGGGGATCGGATATGAGATACACAGATATGGACGAGACTGTTTGAGGAGTGCCCCGGCGTTTGAGGGGTCATATTTCTCCTCTGCGGCTGTAGATGCTCTACAATCCAATCCTAACCCGCCAGGTAGGACTGCATGTAAAGCACTTAAATTATGATCGCTCATTCCACACGCGCTTGCTAGAGCAGCTGCGTGCATCGAACACCCAGGTCAAAGAGCGAACTTTTTCGCCTGTACGGTTCATGTACGCCGCATGCAACCATGCAGGCATGCGAGGGCACACCAGCCAAAATGTTTCCGCCTCGTGGATTTCCGGAGTGTATATTTAGTTTTGTGCAACGAGGATCATATGGTTTAACCACGGGCATTCCCCAGCCAGCCATAGGAGTCCCCGAAACATCCGGCAAAGAAGGCCGGCCGGCGCTCGGTTTCGCGCAACGCAGCTTCACCGCCCGTCGTCCCATGGCCGCCGACGGGGACCCAGCCGCGGGCACCGGCCTCGACGTAGAGGCGCACGCGCTGCTCCGCGCGTCCTCCTCCGACGACGAGGACCCCGAGCAGTGCGCCTTCGAGCCGGCCGAGAAGATCGTCGTGTCCATCGCCGCCGACCCCGACGCCGACGAGGAGGACCTCTTCTCCGCCACCGGCCGCGCGCCGCCCTTCTCGTGGCGCAAGCTCTGGCTCTTCACGGGTCCCGGGTTCCTGATGAGCATCGCCTTCCTCGACCCGGGCAACCTCGAGGGCGACCTCCAGGCCGGCGCCACCGCCGGCGACACGCTGCTCTGGCTGCTTCTCTGGGCCACGGCCATGGGGCTGCTCGTCCAGCTGCTCGCCGCGCGCCTCGGGGTGGCCACCGGGAAGAACCTCGCCGAGCTCTGCCGCGACGAGTACCCGGACTGGGTGCGCCGCGCGCTCTGGCTCATGGCCGAGGTCTCCATGGTCAGTGCCGACATCCAGGAGGTCATCGGGAGCGCCATTGCCATCAAGATCCTCAGCCGCGGATTCCTGCCCATTTGGGCCGGCGTTGTCATCACCGCATTGGACTGGTGAGTTATGGTCGCCTACAAAGTTATTTATCGTTTGGAAATGTGAAAAATATTTGATCATTTAAATTTCTACGCACTATGCATGAAAACTAGCATATGAGTAACAACAGAAATGAAGTTTGTGTTACTTTACATTATATATCATCTAAATTACTGTATGTAGCACCAACATATGCAAATTGGTTGCTTACATGATGATCATCTATTTTGTTGTCGTTATTATTTGGATGACCGGTTCCACTCCACTTACCTTAATATACTTTTTCATCAGCTTTATTTTCCTTTCGATTGAGAACTATGGAGTGAGAAAATTGGAGGCTCTATTTGCAGTTCTGATTGCAATAATGGCCTGGTCCTTCGCATGGATGTTTATAGAAACCAAACCCAATGGGAAAGACCTAATTGTTGGTAACTATCTTTCTTTCGCCTGCACTTTTCTTCACACATTCCATTTGATCCACATTATTCTTCTCCAGCTGACGCGAAAATAATCTCTATGCAAAATAGGTCTTCTGGTTCCCAAGCTGAGCTCAAGAACACTAAGGCAAGCAGTAGGGATCGTCGGATGTGTCATCACCCCCCACAATGTGTTCCTCCACTCTGCTCTTGTCCAATCAAGAAAAGTAGACCAGAACAAGGAATACCAAGTCCGGGAAGCGCTGAGGTACTACAGCATCGAATCAACCATGGCGCTGGTGGTGCCCTTCATGATAAACCTGTTCGTCACGACGGTTTTCGCCAAAGGGTTTTACGGCACCGAAGAAGCGCGCACGATCGGGCTCGAAAACGCCGGACAGTATCTCCAAGAAAAGTTTGGGGGAGATTATTTTCCCATCCTCTCGATTTGGGGGGTCGGCCTGTTGGCTGCCGGCACGAGCAGCACCATAACCGGAACCTATGCCGGACAGTTCATAATGGATGGGTTCCTCAACTGGCGACTGAAGAAATGGATGAGGGCGATGATCACCCGAAGCTTTGCGATCGTGCCGACGATCGTTGTTGCCCTGTACTTCAACGCGTCGGAATCTGCGCTGGACGTTCTGAACGAGTGGCTCAACGTGCTCCAGTCGGTTCAGATCCCTTTCTCGCTCATACCGCTGATAACATTGGTGTCCAAGGAGCAGGTCATGGGGGTGTTCAAGATAGGTCTAACAACACAGGTGAGTAATGGTCGCTGATGCTGAAATCCAATAGGTTCTAGTGGTGTTTTATTTTGCTGTTTTCAGTTTAGCCAAATCATTATCAGTCGCACATATGATCATCAACTGACTTTGGCATGCATGTTGGTGCAGATTGTGACCTGGACGGTTGCGTCGTTGCCGATCCTAATCAACGGCTATCTCTTGTTGGATTTCTTCTCGTCGGAAATTAGGGGCGCGGTATCGGGCTCGTTTCTCTGCGTGGCTGTGGTTGCTTATGCCGCGTTCCTACTCTATCTCATCCTCCGGTGCACGGACCTGCCTAACCATGTATTTACACCAGTAAACAACAAGGATGCTAGCTTCACATGACGAAGAACAGGGTGTGTATAGTATAGCCAGTTTTGTTCTACCATAGGTCCATAGCT
This sequence comes from Aegilops bicornis, assembly GCA_021605145.1. Taxonomy (NCBI): domain Eukaryota; kingdom Viridiplantae; phylum Streptophyta; class Magnoliopsida; order Poales; family Poaceae; genus Aegilops; species Aegilops bicornis. Next base: position 76,918,128 of record CM038672.1, on the reverse strand, counting down.
TAATAGCATAGTATAGAGGATCCCAGCTGGTGAGCATTGGGGGTATAGTCAGCATACAAGAGTCAGATCCGATCAAGATTTGGGATATCACATTGTAGATTGCACAGAGGAATTAAGGATGGCGCGTTCTTTGGTTGAGAAGAACAGTAACTACCCACTATCGAGATGGACATGCGTTGTTGTGTCTTGTAATTCTGTAGGTTGTTCTGCGACTTGGCGAACAGTGCAAAAGAAACACAGGAGTGGAGCAAGGCATTCTATCTGGCCGTGTAGACTGATCACACAACGTAGTTAACCACCCGGTATAGAAATTGCAGTGAGGATGGTGATATGATATTCATGTACCTGGAGAAGGAAAAAAAATGAGTTTAGGACTTTAGGTTCAGTTTGAATTCCTCCAAAAAAAAGGACTTCAGGTCAGGAACGTGTGTTAACATTTGTGGTCCGTATTTTGTGCAATGCGTGATACAAAACTTATACTCCCTCTGTAAAGAAATATAAGAGCGTTTAGATCACTAAGATCTAAATGCTCTTATATTTCTTTACAGAGGGAGTATGTTACTTTATATACGAGAGCTTTTTTTCTCATTTGAAGAGAATTTACTGTAGTTAGCGAAGAAAGCATATGTTTTTGTCAATCCGTTGACCAAGACAACCTAGTGCCGGGAATGTAGATGAATAACAAGCATGTGTGATCCCTGCAGACCGCTGCCGACACACTAGACTCCCCCTTTCATCTAGGTAAGCCTACGAAAACTCTTACGTAATGCTCCTAACTAACAGCCCCCTCCCCTGAATTCCCCGGGGGGGGGGGGGGGGGGTCCCTTCTTCCCCTAATCTCCAATTTTAATCCTCCGCCTAGCTGGTTATGTAAAATCCATAAATAAATTTTCGTAGGTGTAGACAGAGGGCTCTGAAAAATACTTTTTCATGGATTGCAATTTTAATCCTCCGCCTAGCTGCTCTTCTAACTCGGCAATATACCTCTCAAGAAAAAGATGTAGACAGAGGGCTCTGAAAAATACTTTTTCATGGAAAAATACTTTTTCATGGATTGCATTCCTCCTCACATGCCATATTGCCCAAAGGGTTACGACTAGTTTAATCACGCATCCATGTGATAAGGATTCAAACAATGTGAACATTGGCTTAGACATGGCCATGTGCTCGGCTAATTCCTCATCAACCAAAGACCAAACACACCTTGTCATGGAGCATTCAATCAAAGAATGACGTCATGAATCAAAAGGTCGACACAATTGGCATGTATCAGAATTGCTCATTTTCTTTGGTGACGAACATTCTCACTTGGCAGCGAGTGTTTTGCAAGATGCCAAAGGAAAGTGTGAAGCTTTGCTGGAACATCAACGTTCCACAATTTAGACCATTCTTTAGCTTCGCCTCCTGGGTTGCTAGAGCTCGAGCAGCCCTTTAGTCAATCCTCCTGGCTCCTTTAAGTGGAGACCAACATCCTATATGCAGATTTGACTAAAAAAAAATACCTTTCTTCTCAAAGTTCCAAGCCCAAAATTTTTTTTTTTTTGAAACGAGGCAAAAGATTTGCCATTTTCATTGAATAAGGAGAAGAGTTTGTGTTCGTACATAACAGCCCCGCAAAAGCGGGAAAGGGGCAAGGCCTACTCTCGCGGCATCAAATTACACAAATGTCTAGCACCCGCCAGGGCCCAAATAGACGCCTCCTCCTTGATAATCCGCACGATCACCGCCACCGACGCGGCCTTCGTCCTGAACACCCGTGCATTTCGTTCCTTCCAAATCTCCCAGCTAACAAGATGAAGACAGGAGGCCAAGGCTTTCCGCGGTTGTGCGTTCTTTGGCGAGACCCCTCCCACCACGACCGCACTGCATGAAGTTCGTCCAAGGAGTGGTGTCAACATCAAGGTGCAGCCAAGCAAGAACCTCCTTCCAAACCCGAATGGAGAAGCGGCATTTGAACAGGAGGTGCACCGCGGACTCTTGCACTTGGTTGCAAAGAGGGCAACGGTCACAGTTTGGCCACCCACGACGGTGGAGTCGGTCCACGTCTGCATCCTATTTTGCGTGACTAACCATGCAAAAAATTTGCATTTTGGGGGGGCCCAAGCCTTCCATACAATAGTTTGTAAATTGAATTGCACAAGGCCAACAAATTGCGCCAAGTAGGCCGTCTTGGAAGAGTAGAGACCATCATTGGAGAGCTTCCACATAATGGTGTCTGAAACACCAGGCTGGAGGATGACAGGCAAAAGCTTGTTCCATGTAGGCGGTAAATTGTTCAAGATGATCCAGAGATAGACCTGCGCTTATATTAATCCAATTGACCCAGCTAGCATCTCTCGAGGGCCGAGGCAACAGTGCCACACTTCTTCCTGGATAGCTCGAATATTTTTGGGCGATGTCTTTGGGGCGGATGCCATCTAACCAAGATGATTCCCAGAATTTGGCCTTTGTGCCATCACCAAGGATGACCTTCGTGGCTGCTGCAAAATGTCGCGATCTTCCTTGTCACAAGGGATCTCGTAACCGCACCAAGCCCTTGGCGGGTCATCCCACTCCAACCAAAGCCATCTAAGGCCGGAGCGGTGGCGAACTTTTTCAGATTGAGGATTCCCAGGCCTCCAAATTGTTTGGGTCTGCAAACTTGCTCCCAGTTAATTCATTTGCCGCCAGCCAACATGTGTCCGTTCCAGCCCAAAGGTAGGCTCTTCGCAGCTATCCAGCTTCAGATCACCTCTCTTTGGGAGATCCAACGGAGTGATATGGTAGATGGCCACCGCCGTGAGATCCGCTTTGACCAAGGTCATATGGCCCGCAATAGCCACGTGCCTCCCTCTCCATGGAGCAAGTTTCCCAGCCGCCTTGTCTTCGAGATGCTGCAAATGGGTCCTCTTGAGTCGTCGAATAGCAAGCGGGAGGCCCAAGTAGCGAATTGGGAAGGATGATCGGCATGCCGGAATTGTTGTAGAATATCATCAAGGTCCAGACTTGAGCACTGGATGGGGGCAACTAAGCTCTTCGCACAGTTGGTGACGAGCCCGGTTGATTCACCGAAGGAGGCGAGTGTGCTGGCAATGAAACTAACATCCTCCTTGATAGGGGCGCAAAAAATCGCTGCATCGTCAGCATATAGTGAAGATCTAATGCCCGTGAAGCGGTTGCTTAGCAGGTGAAGCAGACCCTGAGTGGTAGCCTTTTCCAGGATGTGGTGCAGCGGATCAATAGCGAGCACGAAGAGCAGCGGCGAGAGGGGGTCACCCTGCCGAAAGCCACAGCCATGCTTGATCGGATCACCGGCAATGCCATTGAGCAAAACTCTGGAGGAGGCCGCAGAGAGGAGGGCCGAGACCCACCCTCTGAACCGACTCGGGAAGCCAAAAATCCTCATTGTTAGTGCATAGGGGTATGCTCATGATTGTCTTTGCATCCATGGGCAAGAAATATTGTTGAATAATATCACGTCGCCAAGATGCACTAGTACATTCAATAAGCTCCATCGCCATGACACGGGGATCAGGTACATGCAATGGGTCTCATATTCTCATCCCGTGGGGTCCAATTATATGACCAGATACGAGTAGAAGATCCGTCCCCTATTCTTCTTGAGCACCTGGTTCAACACATCTCTTCCCTCAATAATGGAGCACCAAATCTGAGATTGATGATTTCCTAGTTCTGTGGAGAGGATAAAACATGAAGGAAATAAATAGCTTTGAGAATTCTAGCACATAAACTTTTCGGTGACTGCAATATACGCCATGCCTGTCTCGCCAACAGCGACAAATTAAAGAGCTCAAAATCTCCGAAACCAAGGCCTCCCATGTATTTTGGTTTGCTCATAGTTTTCCATGACACCCACGCCGGCTTACAATGTCCTGCTTTACTTCCCCACCAAAACTGCTTAATAAGTTTGTTTAAATGCTCACAGAGTCCTCTTGGCAACTTGAAGTATGAAACAGAATAAACCGGGACAACTACTACACATTTAATCAAGACTTTCTTGTCTAAAAAGTTTCTCAATCCATCTTTTCACCTTGCTCTACAATATATCCTTCAAATAATTAAAAGCATCAGCGTACCTACATCAGAAGGCATGCCAAGATACTTTTCATTGAGAGTTTCATTGTGAACTTCCAGTAAGGTCTTGACCTTCTCTTTAATTACAACTGGTGATCCTTTGCTAAAGAATATAGAAGATTTTTTTGTGAGGTAAGGAATATAGAAGATTTACTAGCATTGATATGTTGACCAGAAGCTTGATAGTAGGAGAGAGCTCCGCCGCCGCCGCCGCCCGATCTCCCGTCTTCGGCTACCTCCTTCACAACAGAGACTAGATCCGAGACCCTCTCCTCACCCTCTCTTCATCCATCCCGGCGTCTAGTGCTCTCGGGCGACTAGGGGGCGACCTCCCTCCCGCCGCCGGCGTAGCCACCTCCTCTCCCTCCCTTCCTTGCTGTCGCATGAGGCTGGCGTCGGGAAAGCCCGTGGCGCAGCCGGGGACTGCGGCGGCAGGGCCCTTGCAGCGTTGCCTTGCGCTCGAGAGCGATTGGGTCTGTGGTGTTAGCCCTTCTGGTGAGGCGCCTCCGTGCTACAGCGAGCGGCGGGGCTGGTGTGGTGCCGGTGGTCTGGTCGGACAGCCGACGGATCTTCGGTGAACCAGGGCCTGGCATGGCTGCTCTGGCGGCCGGCGGCGCCTGATCTGGCCGCTATCCTCCGGCCCTGATCGGTGTGCTTCTCTCATGCGGGTTACTGGCGATGCCGGCATGGCTTGCCGGGACCCTGGCCAGTGGCTGCCGGTGAAGCTGGTGGAGGAGATCCAGATTGGGGGAAACCCCTTGGTCGACCCCGGCCGGCCGCACCGACGACAACGCTCAAGGGTATCGCTTTTCTTCTTGGAGATGTTGGTCTATGTTTGGTCCTCCACTTCCCCCCTACCTGCCTCTCGGGTGAATGCCCTAACTCCGGTGGTTGGCGGCGGCGTCCTTGACATCGTGACCTTCTTGAAGGCGTCGCCTTGAGGGTTGAGTGGTGGTGGGCATTGTGTGGGTCCTTGGCGGCTGCTGGTGGTGGGAACTGCTTCGGGGGAAACCCTAGGATCTGGTCTTCTAGATCGGACGATGGCGGTATTGCGGTGCAGTCTCTCTTGGGAGCATCGTTTGTGGAGCAGCGCTGGATGGCAGAGGCAGGAGGTGGAGCAGCTTCGTCTTGCATGGAGCTTTGGTGGAGCTGTAAGTCATGTCTGGCCGACATGTGCTATGCTGAGTCATGCCTGGTTGGCAGGTGCTACGCACGACAGTCTTCCAGAGTCTTCGCATCTGAACGGGCGAGCGCAGGGCGGTGGCGCCGTGATGGCGTCGACGGATGTTCGGACTGGTAAGGATGATGCGGATCTCTCTCCTGAATATGGGTCAGTGGTCCGATGATGATGGTGACTTCTAAAGCGTGTGCATGTGGTGTGCGCTTTAGGTCTGCTGCATCGGCTGTTGGTCCTGATACGTTATGTGGATGGATCGGCGACGACACCGATTTTAGATACAGGGAGTGAGAGCACTCCACATTATGAGTTTGTAGGTGTGAGTGGTGGTTTCGGGTGAATTGATATATGTTTTTGTCAGACCTTTGTAGAATAATTAATAAGGACGACGATAACTGCCACACGTGTGGGTGTTAAGGGGTCTGCCCACACGTTCTGTGTGGTGTCTAAGAGGACCAGCCCACACGTCTATGTGTGGGCAAAATAACTAGCGCCCACACGCCTTTTTTTTCTTTGCGGTCCCTCTCTCACACGCCTACGTGTGGGCAAAATGCATAACGCCCACATGACCTCTCTCAGCCACCTACCTCACGGTCCCTTGCGCCCAGCGTGGTGGTCCTCTGGCGTCCCCTTGATTGCCATGGTCCGGACCCTCTTCAATGTCCGTTTAACTGCAGTTGCTATGTCGCTTAACAACAGTTGCCATGTCGGACAACTGCAGTTGCCATGGTTGCTCAACTGCAGTTGTCATGTATGGTCTGGTTTACTATAGTTGTCATGATTTGAAAACTTTAGAGGTTGCCACCTACTAACACTAAGCAGTTGCCATTATGGTTCTGGTTTACTACAGTTGCCATGATTTGAAAACCTTAGGAGTTGCCACCTACTAACACTAGGCGATTCTTGCCGTAGCGCTACAAAGAGACATGGCAAAACAACATGTTCAGGTAAAAGAGAGAGTTGCCATCTCCTTACAAGCACACTAGGGCAGTTGCCGTGTACCCTGCAAAACACATGGCAACTGACATGTTCGGGGTAAAAAAAGAGAGAGTTGTCATCTACTTACAAGCACTATAGGGTAGTTGTCATGTACACTGCAAAACGCATGGCAACTGGCAGCTTGGATATGGAGAGAGGAGACGGGCGTGTGGGCGAGATGGCAAATGCCCACACACCAGCCCTTGTGCGTGAGTGAAAAATGACGTGTGGGCGAACTGCTAAATGCTCGCACACCGGCCCCTCCGTGTGGTGAAACGGAAGTGTGGGCAACCGGATGAATGCCCACACACCAGCCCAGTCATGCGTGGCACCACAAATATGCCAAGATTCATGCACCCACAAACGAACGTGGATCCACGTGTGTAGGCGAGATGCAAACGCCCACACATGTGGGCGTTAGTGTTTTCGATTAATAAAGATGGCTGCATGCATCGATTGATCCAGAGACCGATGTTTAACCTCCTTTTCCAAAAAAAGAGGTTTTCCAACAAGTTTTGATACCTCAGTTGCCCGAGCACCACTAGCCTTAAAAAATAGGATATGATTTCTTACAGAAAATTTTCATCGGGTCCTTTGGTAGAATGAATTCGTATTTCTATATAGGACTGATTTATATCCTCCATATTTCAAAGAAAATAGAGATTAAGATACATGTCATCTCAATATTTATAAATTTTCTATTCATATAATATTTCTATATCCTAATCCTGTGAGGAGACGTTAAGGCCTCCTTTGATTTAGAGGAATTTTGTAGGAATTTCATAGGATAGGATTTCTATAGGAAAAAATTCTTTTAGAGCCCTTGATTTGTAGGAATAGAATCATATTTCTGTGGAGGAATTTTTTTTATCCTCCATATTTCACAGGAAAATAAACATTAGCCTAAACTCAATGGAAAAAATTCTATGATGTGAATCAAAGAGCATCTTTTTTCCTATTCCTACTTATAGGATTTAAGATACATGCCATCTCATTTTTTATAATTTTTTTATTTCTATGATTTTTCTATCCTATGAACAAAGGAGGCCTAAAGTTTCGCCGCTCTTGCACGGATACTGATCCGTTGTTTGAGTACAACAAAGAGCGGTACTGTCTGAATGCACGGGCGTTCGTCCTCTCCGGGCCCTGCATATTTCTCGGAACCACGCAGGGTGAAAGGCCAAACATGGTGTCCCGTGGTGCCTGCACGACGACAATATATGGCACGTCGACCCTGAGTCCCTGGCGGAACCCGACACGGGCGCCGGGCCATGCACAGAGCAGACACGACCACGGCCGCCCGCGCGCGCCACTGATCATCAAACACGGTGGGCACGGACCGGCTCCTCCTCTGCCGCGGCGCAGTGCAGCACACACCCAGCAGACCAGCAGCCCCGTCCTCCGTCGCCGTGCATTAACTCGAATCCGGGCGCCAACAAAACCCCATCAATTCTAGGAGCAGGTGCACGTGAACCGCGCGACACGTCGCCCGTTCTCCAGAGGCTTCCCGATCGCCCGGTACAAAGGTGCCCGGACCTGAGTTACATACACATCACTCATCACTCCTACCTCGCTCACTCACCCTCACACCCACACTCCCACGGCTGCTACCGCCTCATCCAGCTCCTCTCCTCCTGCTAGCTAGCTCCTGGTATCCATCTCAGCTGCAGCTCGAAGCTCGACCAGGATGAGCAAGCCATGGATGTGCAGGGCGCTGCGGACGCAGGTCGCCCTGCTCCTCGTCTTGCTCGTCGCTGCCTCCCTGCTCCCGGCCGGCGACGCTGCTTCAGGTACGTACTACCTAGCTACACACGCGTGTCCTGTCCTGTGTCCTCCATCACGCAGCGTGCGCTCGAGCGGCTGATCCATGGCTGTGCTGTGGTGTGCAGGGTTCTGCGCGGGCAAGTGCGCGGTGCGGTGCGGGCGGTCGCGCGGAAAGCGGGGGGCGTGCATGAAATACTGCGGGCTGTGCTGCGAGGAGTGCGCCTGCGTGCCGACGGGGAGGAGCGGCAGCCGCGACGAGTGCCCCTGCTACCGCGACATGCTCACCACCGGGCCCAGGAAGAGGCCCAAGTGCCCCTGACCACCCTATCGTCGGCCCACCGTCTCTCTCAACGCACCAACGGCTTCAACCTCCACTCCACCCTGCCGTCAGGAGTAGTAGCCTAGCTACAGCTACTGTATGTGATGTTGGACGCGCGTGCTCATGTCACCACTTCCCTGTGCCCGTGCAAGTTATTGGTGTGATGCGTATTGTGGCCTGCTAAAGTGCTAAGTATGTGTTGTCGTTGTACCACGATCGATTTGTAGAAGGACTCTGCTACTAGCTGGGATCGTCGAGTGAGTTTGCTTGCTGCCTGTAAATTAACAAGTGTGTGTTCTACCTTGTGTACTCTACGTGGTTGTTTTTTCGAGGCCTTGTTCGGTTGCTGGGGGTTTGTTCCCCACATGGAACCAACCCCTGCAGGGATTGGGTTAATCCCTTACCGTCACCCAACCCCCACCAGCCCCTTCCTCGCCATTCCACTGCGGCTTAAACTCTGTTCGGTTATGCACATGGAAACAGATCAAGCAGGCAAGGACCCGTATGAATTTCCAAGGACCACAGCAAGCCGTAGAAATTAAGACAGGGGAGGAGAGGGGAGCGGAGACGAGGAAGATCTTACCAGCGACTGGGAGTTTGCGGGGAGGAGGGAACGCCGGAGATGGGGTCCTTGCAGTCACCGCCGAGCTCGCGCCGCCGCTGCAGTTCACCTTCGGGTCGCCGGCGAGCTGCGGTTGGATGCGGTGCTTCACACGAGGAGGCGAAGGGAGAAGAACGCGGCCATCGTCTCCACGGTCGCCGTCGCCGCTGATGTCCCCGCCGTTGTCGCCGCCGTCGCGCGAGAATAGGTGTCTGGCTGTAATGTTCCGCAAGAGAGAGACGGGGGTTGGTTCCACGGGGTGGGAGGAGTGTCTTTTATCCCGGTGGAATCCGCGTGGTTTTCGAGAGGTTACACCGGGGAGCGATCCCTGCCGTGTTTAACCGAACGCACATAAAAGATCGACCGGGATCGAACCCCCGTCAGGGCGAAACCACGTGGTTCTGCAGGGATTTGAGCCCAATCCCGGCGGGGTGGGGTCTAACCAAACGAAGCCTTAGGACATTTCATTGAATAGATTTTTTTTTGGAAAAAAGGCGCAGCCCCGGCCTCTGCATCAGAAAGATGCATACGGCCACATTTATTAAAATAAAGTAGGTCCAACAAAGGTTTTTAACTCCATTACACAATAGTCCCCAAACGGCTCACAAAGAGCAGCAAAGTAAAAGCCACAGCCGGCATGTAAAAAAGATAGAAAAACTAATTGCCTATCCTATTACATGACCGCCATCCAAACCGGCTGAAAATAGCCCGAGCTACCATCTCTCATCGGGCAGATCCAGTAACCAAATGCTCCCTGGCCTTAAATGCGAGTGAGTAGCGACCATATACGGATCAATGTAGTAGCTCGGAAGATGACCTGCAAAATGAGTGTTTGTTGTTACGTTAAAAACCAAATCATTCTTACAGCCTGCATCGCCCGAGTAAGGCACATACTCCTACACGAATGTGTCTAGACGTTTGGGCCTCTATCCCATCCGACCACGTCCCGAATAACGTGTTGATATTATTCGGTGGAGTAATATAAAAGCAATGTGAACAGTCCACAAAGAACCTTCGCCATAGGACAATCGAGGAAGAGGTGTTTGATAGTCTCGTCTTGATCACAAAAACTACATCTCTTAGAGCCGGTCCAATTGCGCTTTGTCAAATTATCCTTGGTTAAAATAACTTGTTTATGAACAAACCACATAAACACTTTAACTCTCAGAGGGACCTTGACATTCCAAACATGCTTGGAGAAAGGAATAGAGCTAGAATTGATGACATCTAAGTACATGGATTTAACCATGAACTCTCCATTCCTGGTTAATTTCCAGCTCAACGAATCCCGCCGTTGAGCAAACTGCACATCCATCAGTCTTCTAACCAGATATAGCCAGGCTTCCCAACGCGCTCCGGCAAGTGTTCTCCTAAATTGGATATTAAGGGGAGCGGTCCTGAGAACGGTTGCAACCAGAGCGTCTCTCCGTTGCACGATGTTATAAAGAGACGGATACTGTAGCGCGAGAGGAGTTTCCCTTAGCCATGTATCCTCCCAGAATCTGGTATTGCCACCGTCTCTGATAATAAACTTTGTTCTGTTGAATAGATATATCGAGGTGATACAATCGCATCGAAAGAAAGCCCGCCCTCTGCATAGCTAGATGCACACAGCCAAAAAAGTCCAGAGTACCCTAAAAGCAAAAAATAATTCGATACAATGCCAATCAAAAAACATGTCCAGCCTAAGGAGTGGCAGATCCTATCCGTAGGTCATACCGCCATCCATGGGGGTAGAAAACCTCCCTGGCCGTACGCTCCAACCGTGTAGACGCCATCATAAAAAGGTCTTTGTCCTCCGGCCTCTGCAGGATAGACCAAGTACGGAGCCATCGTGTACACACATGAATAACCTGCATAGGAGATGAGACACATTTGTTATTAAAAATCACATCATTCCTGGTAAGCCACAATGCCCAGCATAAGGCCGCCGCTCCCACAAGAATATATGCAGAAAATTGTTTATCAATACCCCGCAACCAGTTGCCGAACATGTTCCGTGCACTATGTGGTGGGTATAGATTCGAAGCTACTTGAACTATGGCCCAAACTGCCCGAGCGAACTTGCACTCAAAAAATAAGTGTTTAATAAACTCGTCATGTTGGCAAAAGACACATGTTTTGGAACCATGCCAGTTTCGTTGTACCAGATTGTCTCTAGTTAGGATGACTCCTCCGTTAAGAAACCAGAGGAAAATCTTCACTCTTAGAGGGATTTTGAGCTTCCACAATTTCCTGTTATCAACTGGAACATCACAATGAACCATTGCATTATACATGGATTTGACTGAAAATTTGCCATTCTGATGCAAGTTCCATCAAAAAATGTCCGGCTCACCTGACAGTTGAATGTCCTCCAAAGTAGTGAGTAATTCATTCCATGCCGCCACGCCGAGGGCCAAAAAGGTCCATACGGAAAGAAATATCAGGATTTTCTTGTCCTAAAACTTGTTTGATTGTGACGAATTTATGTCTAACAATCCTATACAAGCTCGGATATTGCACCATTAGTGGGTTATTCCCTAGCCAGATATCTTCCCAGAATCGAACCTGAGAACCGTCCCTAACTGAGAAGGTCCCAAATTGAAAAAAGAATTCCTTGGCCTTCATCACACCACTCCAGAAATGTGAATCCCCAGGTTCCCAATGAACTTGAGAAATGACATTGGATCCCACATACTTGTTGCGAATGATTTCCTGCCATACTCCATTCTCAGTGAGTCTAGTTGAACAAAAGCAGTGTGGCTAGCTCAGGCCTGCGGGCCATGTATGTATGCCAATGCCACGTAGCATGCGCACCGACCTTACAAGTAGCAATGGAATCATCATGTCGCCGTCTTTGTAAGTGCCATCGTGCATATGAACATGAAGGTATCAGTAATTATTCGGTATCACCTGTTAACTGTGACAGTATAACGCGCGCTAGCCTCCTACATCTACATGGCTGAGGAAATTGCACAAATCACTAATTTGTTGTAAAAAAAATACACCGCCTGTTAGTTTAACCCATTGCAACTAGCATTAATTCATCATTTGACTGTATTGACAAGATTCCTGATGAATGGATCACGCTTGACTACATTGACATGATTCCTTGTGAATGGACCCCGCTTGTAAGTGCACATATGGCAAAAATTCCGACCGGTGAATAAAAAATTCAATTTCTTATTTTCACTTTTTAATATTTCGAAAATAAAAAATAATACAGTAAATCATATATGTATTGAGTAAATACAATTTACTGATTTTTCTTTTCAAATTTAATATTTTCAAAAATACAAAACACATATATGTATCGAGTAAAGAACTGGAAATTTTTGACTCATTCTGACCATAGTTTTGAGAGGCACTAGAAGTTAGGTGCACCCCATGACACATGTGGTAAGCAACATAATTTAAAAAAAAAATCAAAAGGAAGTTTTAATTAGGTTGAGTCTACATGTCACGCGCTCTAGCTTCCCGTGAGCCTATCTGCTTTTCAGAGCTCGTTGTGATACATACATGACGCGAGCCTTATTTTGGTTTTATTCCATAGCTGCCTTGCCTGCCACAATGTGCGACAGAGATTTTTTTTTTTATGGAAACTGAGAAGGAACGAAGAGATCGAGCCAAAACCGTCCGGACCGGGGCATGTGACCCTTGTTTGTTCCAGCTTTCATCATCTTTCATGAGTTTTTTTTTTCTCAAATATGCACAAATATGCGTTTTTTGAGGTCCAAACTGTTAGAAGACTCCGTTTAGATCTTACAAATAAATCACACCATTGACAATGAAGCTCAATTCAAGAGTTTTTTTTTTTTACATTTTTATTTTTTTGCGTGAAGAGATTTTTTTATGTTAAAACTTTAGGCTTCCCCTAATCAGACTTTTCTAACTTGACTAGGTTTATAGAAGAATCTATCAACATTTATAATATAAAATAAGTTTTATCACTCCCTCCTATCCATATTAATTGTCAACCAGAGGGAGTATCTCTTTTTTATAGACTTAGTTAAATATAGTGAAGTTTCACTTAAGATAAAACTAAACCTTTAAATAAATTAGAATAGAGGGAGTACATGAAAATAAAACTTATAACGCAATTAGTTTTATTATCTCTTTACTTGTTATCTTTTTCCCAGAGATAAATTAGTCCACTTACGTTTTTTTTAGTGGTGGGACATGGTGGTCTGTGTTTTTCCTTGTGGCACCGTTGGTTACTAGCGCTCTCCCATCTCAGGGGCTCTTTTATTCGAAAGATTTCTATAGGATAATTATAGTATTTAGATATTTTGTATACCAATCATTTAATTATACTAATTTCGAGTTTTTTTAAAATTTTAGTAATTTTGATAATATATATACATTAAAAAGTCTTAGAATATATACTTGCTTTTTTAAATTTACTGATTTTGAAAATATTCATCATGTTTTCAAAATGTTTAAATTATTTAAAAAATGCTCTATCGTGTATAAATTATGTTTATCGCATACCTAAACAAATGTTCCTACCTTATTGAAAAAACACACATAACTAAAGACAATAATCATGAATTAAAAACCATTCATCCTGTATTTAGAAAATATTCATCTTGTATTTCAAAATTATCCATCGCATAATAAAAAAATGTATGACAAAAATGTTGGGGAACGTAGTAATTTCAAAAAAAATTCCCTACGCACACACAGGACCATGGTGATGGCATAGCAACGAGAGGGGAGAGTGTCTGTCCACGTACCCTCGTAGACCGAAAGCGGAAGCGTTATAACAACGCGGTTGATGTAGTCGTACGTCTTCACGATCCGACCGATCCAAGTACCGAACGACGGCACCTCCGTGTTCAAGACATCGTTCATTCGATGGCGATCCCCGGGCTCCGATCCAAAGAAAGCGTCGGGGATGAGTTCCACAAGACGACGGCGTGGTGGCGATGATGATGCTCCACTGACGCAGGCTTCGCCTAAGCTCCGCGACGATATGACTTCACCGGCGCAGGCTTCGCTAAACTCTGCGACGATATGACCGAGGTGGAATATGGTGGAGGGGGCACCGCACACGGCTAAGGAACGATCCGTAGATCAACTTGTGTGTCCATGGGGTGCCCCCGCCTCAGATATAAAGGAGGGAGGGAGGAGGAGGCCGGCCCTAGGAGGAGGCGGCGCCAAGGGGAGTCCTACTCCCACCGGGAGTAGGACTCCTTCTTTCCTAGTCCAACTAGGAGAAGGGGAAAGGGGAAGTGGAGAAGGAAGGGAGAGGGGCTGCGCCCAAACCCCTTGTCCAATTCGGACTGGGCTTGGGAGGGCGCGCCACCTCCCGGCTCCTTCCCACTAAAGCCCATTAAGGCCCAATACTCTTCCCGGTATTCCCGTAACTCCCGGTACTCGAAAATACCCGAATCATTCGGAACCTTTCCGAACTCCGAATATAGTCGTCCAATATATCGATTTTTACGTCTCGACCATTTCGAGACTCCTCGTCATGTCCCCGATCTCATCCGGGACTCGAACTCCTTCGGTACATCAAAACTCATAAACTCATAATATAAGCATCGCCATCGAAACCTTAAGCGTGCGGACCCTACGGGTTCGAGAACTATGTAGACATGACCTAGAACTATTCTTGGTCAATAACCAATAGCGGAACCTGGATGCCCATATTGGCTCCTACATATTCTACGAAGATCTTTATCGGTCAAACCGCATAACAACATAATGCTGTTCCCTTTGTCATCGGTATGTTACTTGCGAGATTCGATCGTCGGTATCCAATACCTAGTTCAATCTCGTTACCGGTAAGTCTCTTTACTCGTTCCGTAATACATCATCTCACAACTAACTCATTAGTTGCAATGCTTGCAAGGCTTATGTGATGTGTATTACCGAGAAGGCCCAGAGATACCTCTCCCATAATCGGAGTGACAAAACCTAATCTCAAATACGCCAACCCAACAAGTACCTTTGGAGACACCTGTAGTACTCCTTTATAATCACCCAGCTTACGTTGTGACGTTTGGTAGTACCTAAAGTGTTCCTCCGTAAACGGAGTTGCATAATCTCATAGTTACAGGAACATGTATAAGTCATGAAGAAAGCAATAGCAACATACTAAACGATCAAGTGCTAGGCTAACGGAATGGGTCATGTCAATCAGATCATTCTCCTAATGATGTGATCCCGTTAATCAAATGACAACTCATGTCTATGGTTAGGAAACATAACCATCTTTGATTAACGAGCTAGTCAAATAGAGGCATACTAGTGACACTCTGTTTGTCTATGTATTCACACATGTATTATGTTTCGGTTAATACAATTCTAGCATGAATAATAAACATTTATCATGATATAAGGAAATAAATAATAACTTTATTATTGCCTCTAGGGCATATTTCCTTGAGTCTCCCACTTGCACTAGAGTCAATAATCTAGTTCACATCGCCATGTGATTTAACATCAATAGTTCACATCTATATGTGGTTAACACCCATAGTTCACATCGACATGTGACCAACACCCAAAGGGTTTACTAGAGTCGATAATCTAGTTCACATCGCTATGTGATTAACACCCAAAGAATACTAAGGTGTGATCATGTTTTGCTTGTGAGATAATTTTAGTCAACGGGTCTCATCACATTCAGAGCCGTATGTATTTTGCAAATATTCTATGTCTACAATGCTCGCACGGGCTACTCTAGCTAATTGCTCCCACTTACAATATGTATCCAGATTGAGACTTAGAGTCATCCGGATCTGTGTAAAAAGCTTGCATCGATGTAACTCTTTCTGACGGGCTCTTTTATCACCTCCATAATCGAGAAATATTTCCTTAGTCTTCACTAAGGATGTTCTTGACCAATGTCCAGGATCTACTCTTAGATCACTATTGTACTCCTTGCCAAATTCAGAGCAAGGTATACAATAGGTCCTGTACATAGCATAGCATACTTTATAGAACCTATGATCGAGGCATAGGGAATGACTTTCATTCTCCTTTCTATTTTCTGCTGTGGTCGGGATTTGAGTCTTACTCAATTTCACACCTTTGTAACACGAAAAGAACTTTTCTTTGACTGCTCCATTTTGAACTTCTTCAAAATCTTGACAAGGTATGTACTTATTGAAAACTTTATCAAGCGTTTTCATCTATCTCAATAGATCTTGATGCTCAATTTGTACGCAGCTTCACCGAGGTCCTTCTTTGAAAAACTCCTTTCAAATACTCCTTTATGCTTTGCAGAATAATTCTACATTATTTCCGATCAACAATATGTCATTCACATATACTTATCGGAAATCTTTGTAGTGCTCCCACTCACTTGCTTGTAAATACAGGCTTCTCCAAAAGTCTGTATAAAACCATATGCTTTGATCACACTATCAAAGCGTTTATTCCAACTCCGAGATGCTTGCACCAGTCCATAGTTGGATCACCGGAGCTTGCACATTTTGTTAGTTCCTTTAGGATTGAAAAAACCTTCCGTTGCATCATATACAACTCTTCTTTAATAAATCCATTAAAGAATGTAGTTTTGACATCCATTTGCCAGATTTCATAAAATGTGGCAATTGCTAACATGATTCGGACAGACTTAAGCATCGCTACGGTTGAGAAAATCTCATTGTAGTCAACACCTTGAACTTGTCGAAAACCTTTTGTGACAAGTCGAGCTTTGTAGATAGTAACACTACTATCAGTGTCCGTCTTCCTCTTGAAGATCCATTTATTTAACATGGCTTGCTGATCATCGAGCAAGTCAATCAAAGTCCATAATTTGTTCTCATACATGGATCCTATCTCAGATTTCATGGCCTCAAGCCATTTCATGGAATCTGGGCTCATCATCGCTTCCTCATAGTTCGTAGGTTCATCATGGTCTAGTAACATGACTTCCGTAACATGATTACCGTACCACTCAGTGCGGATCTTACTCTGGAAGACCTACGAGGTTTGGTAGCAACTTTATCTCAAGTTTCATGATCATCATCATTAACTTCCTCACTAATTGGTGTAGGAATCACTAGAACTGATTTTTGTGATGAACTACTTTCCAATAAGGGAGAAGGTACAATTACCTCATCAAGTTTCTACTTTCCTCCCACTCACTTCTTTCGAGAGAAACTTCTTCTCTAGAAAGGATCCATCTTAGCAACGAAAAACTTGCCTTCGGATCTGTGATATAAGGTGTACCCAATAGTTACCTTTGGGTATTCTATGAAGACGCACTTCTCCGATTTGGGTTTGAGCTTATCGGTGAAAACTTTTTCACATAAGCATCACAACCCCAAACTTTTAAGAAACGACAGCTTAGGTTTACCGTTAAACCATAGTTCATATGGTGTCGTCTCAACGGATTTAGATGGTGCCCTATTAAACGTGAATGCAATGTCTCTAATGCATAACCCCAAAATGATAGTGGTAAACCGATAAGAGACATCATAGATCGCACCATATCCAATAAAGTGCGGTTCTGACGTTCGGACACACCATAACATTGTGGTGTTCCGGTGGCGTGAGCTGTGAAACTATTCCACATTATTTTAATTGAAGACCAAACTCAGAACTCAATTATTCGTCTTCGCGATCAGATCGCAGAAACTTTATTTTCTTGTTACGATGATTTTTCCACTTCACTCTGAAATTCTTTGAACCTTTCAACTATTTCAGACTTATGTTTCATCAAGTAGATATACCCATATCTGCTCAAATCATCTTGTGAAAGTCGGAAAATAACGATACTTGCCACGAGCATCAACACTCATTGGATCGCATACATCGGTATGTATTATTTCCAATTAGTCAAGAGTTTGTTCCATTGTTCCGAGAACGGAGTTTTAGTCATCTTGCCCAAACGGCACGGTTCGCAAGCATCAAATGATTCATAACCAAGTGATTTGAAAGTCCATCGGCATGGAGTTTTCTTCATGCGCTTTACACCAATATGACCTAAACGGCGATTGCCACAAATAAGTTGCACTATCATTATTAACTTTGCATCTTTTGGTTTCAATATTATGAATATGTGTATCACTATGATCGAGATCCAATGAACCATTTTCATTGGGTGTATAACCATATAAGGTTTTATTCATGTAAATGTAACAACAATTTATTCTCTTACTTAAATGAATAACCGTATTGCAACAAACATGATCAAATCATATTTATGCTCAACACCAAATAACACTTATTTAGGTTCCACACTAATCCCGAAAGTATAGGGAGTGCGATGATGATCATATCAATTTTGGAACTACTTCCAACACTCATCGTCACTTCCCTTCAACTAGTCTCTGTTTATTCTCAGAACTCCTGTTTGAAGTTACTAATCTTAGCAACCGAACAAGTATCAAATACTCTGGGGCTACTATAAACACTAGTAAGGCACATATCAATAACCTCAGATATCAAATATAACCTTGTTCACTTTGCCATCCTTCTTTTCCACCAAATATTCGTGGGTAGCTCCGCTTCCAAAGTGACCAGTTCCATTGCAGCAAAAGTACTTAGTCTCGTGCTTAGGTCCAGACTTGGGCTTCTTCACTCGAGTAGCAACTTGCTTGCCGTTCTTTTTGAAGTTCCCCTTCTTCCCTTTGCCCTTTTCCTTGAGACTAGTGGTCTTGTCAATCATCAACACTTGATGCTCTTTCTTGATTTCTACCTTCGTCGATTTCAACATCACGAAGAGCTCGGGAATCGTTTTCGTCATCCCTTGCATACTATAGTTCATCACAAAGTTCTACTAACTTAGTGATGGTGACTAGAGAATTACATCAATCACTATCTTATCTCGAAGATTAACTCCCACTTGATTCAAGCGATTGAAGTACCTGCATAATCTGAGAACATGCTCACTAGTTGAGCGATTCTCTTCCATCTTTTAGCTATAGAACTTGTTGGAGACTTCATATCTCTCAACTCGGGTATTTGCTTGAAATATTAACTTCAATTCCTGGAACATCTCATATGGTCCATGACGTTCAAAACGCCTTTGAAGTCCCGATTCTAAGCCGTTAAGTATGGTGCACTAAACTATCAAGTAGTCATCATATTGAGCTAGCCAAACGTTCATAACGCCCAGCATTTGCTCTGTAATAGGTCCGTCACCTAGCGGTGCATTACGGACATAATTCTTCTCAGGCAGCAATGAGGATAAACCTCGGATCACGGATCCAATCCGCATCATTGCTACTAACATTTTTCAATACAATTTTCTCTAGGAACACATATAAAAACATAGGGAAGCAACAACGCGAGCTATTGATCTACAACATAATTTGCAAAATACTACCGGGACTAAGTTCATGATAAATTAAAGTTCAATTAATCATATTACTTAAGAACTCCCACTTAGATAGACATCTCTCTAGTCATCTAAGTGATTACGTGATCCAAATCAACTAAACCATGTCCGATCATCACGTGAGATGGAGTAGTTTCAATGGTGAACATCACTATGTCGATCATATCTACTATATGATTCACGCCGACCTTTCGGTCTCGTGTTCCGAGGCCATATCATTATATGCTAGGCTCGTCAAGTTTAACCTGAGTACTCAGCGTGTGCAACTGTTTTGCACCCGTTGTATTTGAACGTAGAGCCTATCACACCCGATCATCACGTGGTGTCTCAAAGACGAAGAACTTTCGCAACGGTGCATACTCAGGGAGAACACTTCTTGATAATTTTTAGTGAGAGATCATCTTATAATGCTACCGTCAATCAAAGCAATATAAGATGCATAAAGGATAAACATCACATGCAATCAATATAAGTGATATGATATGGTCATCATCATCTTGTGATTGTGATCTCCATCGCCAAGCACCGTCATGATCACCATCGCCACCGGCGCGACACCTTGATCTCCATCGTAGCATCGTTGTCGTCTCGCCAACTATTGCTTCTACGACTATCGCTACTCCTTAGTGATAAAGTAAAGCAATTACATGGCGTTGCATTTCATACAATAAAGCGACAACCATATGGCTCGCCATTGCCGATAACTCGGTTACAAAACATGATCATCTCATACAATAAAATATAGCATCACGTCTTGACCATATCACATCACAACATGCCCTGCAAAAACAAGTTAGACGTCCTCTACTTTGTTGTTTGCAAGTTTTACGTGGCTGCTACGGGCTGAGCAAGAACCGTTCTTACCTACGCATCAAAACCACAACGATACTTCGTCAAATAGACTCCGTTTTAACCTTCTCAAGCACCGGGCGTAGCCACACTCGGTTAAACAAAAGTGAGAGACAGACACCCGACAGTCACCTTTAAGCAACGAAAGTGCTCGAGCGGTGAAACCAGTCTCGCGTAAGCGTCTGGCGTAATGTCGGTCCGGCCGCTTCATCTCACAATACCGCTGAACCAAAGTATGACATGCTGGTAGGCAGTATGACTTGTATCGTCCACAACTCACTAGTGTTCTACTCGTGCATATGACATCAACGCATAAAACCTGGCTCGGATGCCACTGTTGGGGAACGTAGTAATTTCAAAAAAATTTCCCTACGCACACACAGGACCATGGTGATGGCATAGCAACGAGAGGGGAGAGTGTCTGTCCACGTACCCTCGAGACCGAAAGCGAAGCGTTATAACAACGCGGTTGATGTAGTCGTGCGTCTTCACGATCCGACCGATCCAAGTACCGAACGACGGCACCTCCGTGTTCAAAGACATCGCTCGTTTCGATGGCGATCCCCGGCTCCGATCCAAAGAAAGCGTCGGGGATGAGTTCCACAAGACGACGGCGTGGTGACGATGATGATGCTCCACCGACGCAGTGGCTTCGCCTAAGCTCCGCGACGATATGACTTCACCGGCGCAGGCTTCGCCTAAACTCTGCTGACGATATGACCGAGGTGGAATATGGTGGAGGGGCACCGCACACGGCTAAGGAACGATCCGTAGATCAACTTGTGTGTCCATGGGGTGCCCCCGCCTGAGATATAAAGGAGGGAGGGAGGAGGAGGCCGGCCCTAGGAGGAGGGCGCCAAGGGGAGTCCTACTCCCACCGGGAGTAGGACTCCTTCTTTCCTAGTCCAACTAGGAGAAGGGGAAAGGGGAAGTGGAGAAGGAAGGGAGGGGCTGCGCCCAAACCCCTTGTCCAATTCGGACTGGGCTTGGGAGGGCACGCGCCACCTCCCGGCTCCTTCCCACTAAAGCCCATTAAGGCCCAATACTCTTCCCGTATTCCCGTAACTCCCGGTACTCTGAAAATACCGAATCATTCGAACCTTTCCGAACTCCGAATATAGTCGTCCAATATATCGATTTTTACGTCTCGACCATTTCGAGACTCCTCGTCATGTCCCCGATCTCATCCGGGACTCCGAACTCCTTCGGTACATCAAAACTCATAAACTCATAATATAACTGTCATCGAAACCTTAAGCGTGCGGACCCTACGGGTTCGAAAACTATGTAGACATGACCTAGAACTATTCTTGGTCAATAACCAATAGCGGAACCTGGATGCCCATATTGGCTCCTACATATTCTACGAAGATCTTTATCGGTCAAACCGCATAACAACATACGTTGTTCCCTTTGTCATCGGTATGTTACTTGCCCGAGATTCGATCGTCGGTATCCAATACCTAGTTCAATCTCGTTGCGGTAAGTCTCTTTACTCGTTCCGTAATACATCATCTCACAACTAACTCATTAGTTGCAATGCTTGCAAGGCTTATGTGATGTGTATTACCGAGAAGGCCCAGAGATACCTCTCCACAATCGGAGTGACAAAACCTAATCTCGAATACGCCAACCCAACAAGTACCTTTGGAGACACCTGTAGTACTCCTTTATAATCACCCGATTACGTTGTGACGCTTGGTAGTACCCAAAGTGTTCCTCCCAGAACGGAGTTGAATAATCTCATAGTTACATGAACATGTATAAGTCATGAAGAAAGCAATAGCAACATACTAAACGATCAAGTGCTAGGCTAACGGAATGGGTCATGTCAATCAGATCATTCTCCTAATGATGTGATCCCGTTAATCAAATGACAACTCATGTCTATGGTTAGGAAACATAACCATCTTTGATTAACGAGCTAGTCAAATAGAGGCATACTAGTGACACTGTTTGTCTATGTATTCACACATGTATTATGTTTCCGGTTAATACAATTCTAGCATGAATAATAAACATTTATCATGATATAAGGAAATAAATAATAACTTTATTATTGCCTCTAAGGCATATTTCCTTCAAAAAATTGTTCTTTGTGCATTTATAAAAGTTCATGTAATACAAAAAAGTTCACCCCGTTTGAAAATAATTGAAGTAGTTTATAAACAAAATTTTTGGCATATGTTCACTAAATTTTATGTATTTATAGAAATTTACTGAATATTTATAAAATGTTCGTGTATTTCTCAAATGGAGATGTTTTTTGGAACAGTTAGAAAATGTTTATGTACTTTTCAAACATAAAACAAAATGTTCATATGTTAAAAAATAAGTATTCATGTACCTCTAGAATATGTCTGTGTTTCTGAATAGATATATTCGTGTATTTTTATCCCAGAAAATAGAGGGAAAACAATACAAAATCATCACCCGACTGTACTTTTACATAAACATATGTACAGAGGAGCAGCCAGTGCCAGACCATTCGGTAGGTAATACATATGTATATATTTTGTTGGGGGTGACCGTGGACAAATACTCCTTCAATTTCTAAATATAAATCTTTTTAGAGATTTCAATATGGACTATATACGTATGTATATAGACATATTTTAGAGTGTAGATTCACTTATATTGAACTGCATCTGCATATGTATATATTTTGTTAGGGGTGTCTGCACACAAATACTCCCTCAATTTCTAAACAAATATAAGTGTTTTCAGATACATATGGATGTATATAGACATACTTTAGAATGTAGATTTTCTCAGTTTGTTTTGTATGTAGTTTATATTGAAATCTCTAAAAGGACTTATATTTAATAAGGGCGGGAGTACATGCCAATTGACCGTATTCGTCCCACACAGAACTACACTTGTTGGGCCAGTCTTTACGTTGTGTGCTATAGACGCGTCCATGCC
Organism: Aegilops bicornis; assembly: GCA_021605145.1. Lineage (NCBI taxonomy): Eukaryota > Viridiplantae > Streptophyta > Magnoliopsida > Poales > Poaceae > Aegilops > Aegilops bicornis. Next base: position 76,895,159 of record CM038672.1, on the reverse strand, counting down.
ATGGTGGTAGACATGTATGTTGATGTCACGTTTGGACTTCAAGAACAAGAGCTCCTCTCCAGCACCTTAAGGCCTTGTACAAGGATAGGTGCTTTGGGAAGTGTTTAGAAAAATAAACCGGATTTTTTAAAGCACTGGTGCCTATTTCTATAAGAGAGACGCATAATTAAGCGTCTATATTATACAAATAAGCATCGGTGCTTAAAAAAAGCTTGGTTTATTTTTCAAGCACCTCTCCTAAGCACCTTGCATTGTACAAAACCTAACCGCCCGGGAATGCAGCCAGCGGTCACACGGCCTCCATTAGTTGTTTTGATTGACGCTCTCTTACCTTTCATAGAATTGCAGATAAAGCTATTTATCTCCTTCGAGTTTGAGCGCTTTCGAAAGCAGGAAGTAGGTATGGTTTCTGGAGTTGGATCTTTCATCAGCCCGGAACAATAGTGTTGGGCGGCCCAACAACGAGCAAGCGCTCGCTCGTTGTTGACCGGTCGCTCCATTAATACCGGTTCACTGGCTGCATTTAACTGATGACTTTTCAAGAAAATGTGTTTTCAAAAATCAGGAAAAAACTTCATGAATTCGAAAAGTAATCGTGAGTTCAAAAAAAGTGAAGGGATTTGGAAAAAGGTTTGAAAATTGGAAAAAGTTCATGAATTCAAAAAAGGTCATAATTTGGATTATAAAATCATGAATTTGAAATGATATTGTGAGTTTTGGGAAAAAATGTGCTCGTATTTTCAAAAAAAATCATGGACTTGAAAAAGATCATCTATTTTGAAAATAATCACGAATTTGAGAAAAGTTCACAGATTTGGACAAAAGTCCATCGATTTTGATAATAAATCACAAATTTGAAAAATGTTCATGGAGCTTGAAAATAAAATCATAAAGCTAAAAAAAGTTCATGGATTTGAAAAAAGTCCGCCCATTTATAAACAAAAAAGGAAAAAAGTAAAAGAAAAAGGCGAATACCTTCCAAAAAATGAAATAAAAATAAAAAAGGTCAGAAGCTTCTTGAAGCTTCCCAAAACTGATTGGAAGCTTCTAGAAGCTTAACAAATCCTGCATGTGTCACTTTAAAAAAAATGAAATAACATCGCTGCCATTGAAAGAAAAGAAAAAAAGATTAAAATGACCCGAGCCCAAGTGGAGGATGGGGTGTGCGCCGGTTTGGAGTTTGTACTGTAACCGGCGCCTGAAGCTCCAAATAGGCTTTGTGTTCAAAGACACTTGGGCTTGAGCTCATATATACTACTGCACAGCCCAAACATTGCAGCTACAATGCAGACATTGTTTTTCCTACCTCTCCCTTAATGTGATTAGCCTGTTAGCAGTATTTTTCTTTGGATTTTTATTACTTCTTATCTTTTATATTATATTTCATCCATTTATTTCAAATTATGTTGAAATAATGATTTGTTTTTCTTTCTGATTTATCTTTCGTTGTACTTATTCATACAAATTCCTTGTGAATTCATTCACAGAATTTTTCTATGCTAGTTTTATTTTAATTCACTTATCCACATAAATTTGTCTGATATTATTCTTCGCAGGATGATTTTTTTTCTGAAACAATAAATATTAATCTTTGTTTACAAAAGATTCTAGCAAGTTCCACATGATTTTGTAAGGCACACGGACATACTTTATGTATGGTGGTGCATATTTCAAAACTATCGCCATGCACTAAACGTTATTAGTTGCAGCCTATAGAAGCAACTTTAAAAAAAAATTGTACAGTTTGTTTCGTACGCATGTATATTTTATATGTTATAAAAAAATCACATGTTGGGGAGCACATTATTTAAAATTTCCATACGATACTGTTTATCTCTGGAAGTAATATTTCGAATTTGCTCCAAAATCGTTTTTTGACGTGCATGGTCAGTTTATTTCTTATTAATGAACACGTTTTTGTAGTCAATGAGACACTATTCTATGTTTTATCGTAAATACTGTTTTCGATATTATACTCATTTGAAGTATTGTTAAGCACACTTAGAATTCATAGGTTCTTTTGACGAAAAAAGGTTCCCTGGCTTTATATTCTTATTTAAAAAAGGTTCTGATGCCGGAGCGCCGGCTTGAGCTCCTTTAACAGATCCGAGCTAGGCGAGAAGACCGGATCACCGCAGGGCTACCTCCGGATGTAGTGGATCCGGATGAGGAGTTGGAGGAGGAGGAGGAGGAGGAGGATGTGGGGGACGTTGGCGACGGGGATCTGCAAGTGGAGCAGCAGGCCATCCTTGATTCCCTCAGGTCGGAGTCGGCTGCGGAGGCAAGACGCCGCCGCCGCCAGGAGATGGAGGCGCAAGAGGCCGCGGTGGAGGCGGACATGTTCGTCTACATGTGGATGAGGTCAAGCAGGAGGAAGATGAGCCGGAGCCCTCCTACTTGCCCGTCCAGCCGACGCCTGGCACCGTCGTCGTGGATATCTCCAATTACGAAGACTAGTTAGGGTAGTACGTAGATGTATTACGTAGGATTTTTTTGCATGCTTTATATGGATCTAGGGGATGAAATATGAAAGAGATGGATGCAAAATGGCTAATTTAAGGCGTGCCCGATAAATGCCCGTGTGTGTTTGAGGGCCCTGGTTTGCTTTAAGGGGCTGGATTTGCAAAGTCCGGCTTTTAGATGCTCTAAAGAAGTAGAGTATGCGTTTCTAAAAAAAACGTACTAGAGTATGCAACAGTACTGCAGGGATGGGATTTTTCTAAGAAAAAGACTGCAGGATGACGTACGACCCTTTGCCGCGGGCCGTTGACACTTGAGCTCCACTCCAGGCAGTGGCACTGGCACTCAACAACCAACAAACCAACCCAGCCACAGCCAGAAACCGGCGCCGGCCACTGCGGAAGTGTCGCTGCAAGGCGCGGCAAGCGTGCATCGATCGCGTCCCTGCCACTGCCACTACCAGTGCCAATGCAGCGGCCGCGCGCGTCCCGGCCTGCCCTCCTGCAGCACGGCGGCACGCCATGCATGGCTTGGCACCTACTCCACAGAGACGATCAAGCCATACTGCGCCGCCACTACCGCCTGCCTGCGCAGATCCCCGGCCGGCCAGTCGAGGTACGTACTAGTACTACCACATGGAAACCTACTCCACAGAGACGATCAAGCCATACTGCGCCGCCACTACCGCCTGCCTTTTCGCAGCTCCCCGGCCGGCCAGTCGAGGTACGTACTAGTACTACCACATGGAAACCTCAGCCCGATCGCGTGCAGCACCACAGGAACCACCTGGATCCTGGTGGTGGCCGGTAGGGAACAGGCGCACGGCGGCCGTGATGTGCACGTACGGCGAGCGAGAGCCTGGCCTGCACCAGCACAGCACAGCGCAGACCGATCGTGCCGCGGAAAAGCCACTCGCCACAGCGTCCGATCCGGCCCGGCCCGGCCGGCCGACGGTGCGGCACTGTGCTTTCTTCTTTCCGGCCCTGATGTTGCTTCCACTCCAAGCACCCATCAATCAGGCGAGAAGGCAGTTCAGGCAGGGTAAAAAGGCCGTCGATGATTAACACTGACTACTATTTTTGTTGCATGATGAACATAGATCGATGGAGGCTCCAGTCCGGTTTTTGACGTGACGTTACATGGGCCATTCCTGATCCCTGCAGTGACCGGGCATGTGTAAGACGTACGCCTTGTTCCATGCATGTGGTGTCGGTGTCATTCCTCCGATGATCCTTTCTGCTTTGCATGTGCAGCTGCATGTGTCGTGTGCGATGGGCCGGCGCTTTTGCTTTCACTGTTTTGCTCTCGGTGTTCGGTGTTAACGTGCTCCTCGACGTACGGTGTGCTAAAAGTACGTAGGGCGAGCTAATCTCGATCGCCCTTTCCTACTTCTGACAGTACTATCGTTGGTCTTAGTTTTTTTTCGAACCATGCAGGAGGACTGCATTGTATATTATGTATTAAAGAGAGAAGGAGAAAAACACGACCAACGTCCATCAAAGTTACAAAAAAAACCATCTAATTTTCAGCAAACAAAAAGAGCCAAAGCCGTGACCATCACAACTGTCTACAAAAACAGCAAACAGAACGAAATTAATGTAATACAAAACAACCTAGACTTGCTTCTGCCCAATGCATCGCTTCAATCTTAATTTGATTGATGATTCCTTGCAGCGGTGTGTGCGAGTTTTCAAAAATTCTGCCATTTCTTTTCCTCCATATGCTCTATATAATTAGTGCTACCATAGTGTTTAAGAAATTCCTTCTAGGTCCGTGGACTCTATTTCTGGCTTCTTGCCACCAATCCCGGAAATCAAGAGCATTTTGTGGGATGGCATCGCTCATATTTGCCCAAAAAAGCATTGGACTTCAAATGATGGCCACAACACTGCAACCCATGAAGATATGATGAACTGATTCTTGCGCAATGTTGCAGAAACAGCATGAAGTATTATGAGGCAAATCATGCTTGGCTAGACGGTCCGCTGTCCAGACACGCCCCTTCACAACCAGCCAGAGAAAGAGCTTGCATTTTAAAGGAGCCCAAGCCTTCCAAATAGTGCGAGAAGTATTATACATAACTGATGCGGCGAAGTGTACTTTATAAACAGATTTCACCAAGTAGGCACCTTTAGAATTCCACGACCAGAACCATTTATCTTCAGCACCATGTATGATTTGAACTTCAGAGATCGCTGGTCTTACTGTCCAGTGGGCGAATGATTTGCCATCATAGACGATGTTTCCGGCAATGATCTTTAGATCTAGATTTGGTTCACCATATATATTTCCCATGCACTAGCTACGTCAAGGACTAATTGCAACAGGTAACCACCAGACGTGCACACCACGCCTAGTACTTCAGTCAACTTTAATATGCAAAGTAAATAAAAACGAAGGGAGTACACTGATCGATGTGTGGAGCCACGAGATAACAGATGGCCTTGATTTCACGAGCTTAATTAGCTGGGGCAACAAACATGTACACTCTTACGACTCTCTCATCTTGTTCAACTCTCTAGAGGCCGCCTATATGTTTATGACGGGTCAGGACGACTTAACCAATACACCAATACATGGTGCATGCAATTATACGTAGAGCCGGCGCGGCACGCAGATGCATGTGGTATAATACTGTACTAGGTACAAGCTTGTGGGTGGCGAATCATCGAGACGAAAGCAGCCGCGTGCGTGCATGTACTGATGTACACAAGGCAAATCATCAACCATCGAGGGCGACCGAGATCAATGCATGCATGCATGCATGCATGGGTGTACGTTGCGCTACTGGCTAGCCTAGCCTAGTACTCCAATTTCGGGAGCGTACATGCGTATCATTATCATGTTCCTGGTTAGGAGCGTGCCATTCTCGTCCGAGCGTATGCATGTGCGCATGTGCCGCAAACTTAAATTGGGTTGGCCTCGATAGCCCTGGGGCCGGCCGGGCCCATGCATGACACCAGTGCTCTGCTCGCTTCCGGGAAAGAGGGAAACGACCGTGCATGTAGCACATCGCTTCTACGAGTAGCGTGAGCTGGTGAACGGCCTGTAAATGCTTATTTTATTTTATTTTATTTTGTATGAATGTAAAAGCTTATTACGAGTCATTGTTTTACTTGATTGGATTGTCGTTTCTCAGCGCTAAACCCCTGTAAAATATACACTCCTCCCTCCGTCATTTTCTTTTCGAGATGAAAATAGTATGTGGCCGAGTTATTTAGACCTGTAAATTATATACGGGTGTATAAAGATACACCGATTCCATGCGGGGCGTTTACGAGTAGCAGAGCTGGTGAACGGCATGTAAATGCTTACGAGTCATTGTTTTATTTACTTGATGATTGCAGGAAAGCCGCCTGTTACATATACATAAGCAGACAGTGTTGCGTCCAAATGTTGAACAATGGTAACTGGCCGGAGATGATCGTCACCTTTTGTCATGATTTTCATAGCTAGTATAGGGGTGGACGGATGAGGACGCGCGCACGGCGCACGGGTCCGGTCCACGCTGGCCGGGGCGGTCGAGGGAGACCGTTGGCGCTGAAATCAATTCTGCTTCCGTGCGTGTCGGACGTACCTACGCTACGCACGGGACCAGTGCCTGAACGCATCGTCGTATCATCTCGCCCCCGCGCGCGGTGGTGTGGTTGCATTGCAATGCATGCATTCACCAATAATCCAGCCACCGATCGGGGTCTCCCTTCATTCGTTCCACCAGCGATTCCGCACGCCGGGCAAAGAAGCTACCAGTAGAAAGCTGATCGATCGATCGATCGATGTACGTACGTGGGGGGATGCATGCATGCATGTATAGATCGATTTCAGGTATAGTAGTACAGATCTGCATGTACGCGCGTGTGGTCAAGCTTGTCTCTGTACTGTACGTACATGTGCGCTGGCTAGCCTTATTTGCATATATAATGTGCTCCATCTGGTCGGGTCTTCTCCTTGTGCCGTTTTGTAGACGGCGCAACAGTTGGCTAATGGCCTACAGTATAATGTGGTCATCATCTACGCAAATACCACGTATGTAGGCATGTATCGTCCCCGGTGCCAACCTATTTCTAGAGGATCAGCATCGGCCTACCTACTTCCCCGCGCCCACACGATCGACAACTTCAATTAAAAGGCGCCTCAGTCCCTGTAAACCGTGCACTCCCGGTCTGTAGACAACTTCCCGTACGTATGTTTAGCATTTCTGCGGTAAACCGGCTGTCATTTCCCAGCGAGGGTGGGTAAAAAGAAGAACGCTGTCCAACTTTATGCCATTTCCTAGCCAAGGTCGACGCATGCATTGGCTAACTCTATATATCAAGTTATATATGTCAATTGTCAACTATACTTATCGGCCGATAAGCTTGTTCATACTACGTACGTACGTACGTACTATACAGCCATTTTCCACACCTGTATGCTGTTTCACACGTTGCCTAGCTCGGTGTTACTCAGTAGATATATGATATATCGACCTCCTCAGTGTTCTACTACTTGATTTCTACTTGATACATACTCCGTGGACGATAGATCTTGACTTGGGTCACGAGGAATCTTTACTTGCATAGTGATCTAGCTACCTTCTCTCCGTCGGTTAGCTGGCACCGCTGTCCATTGAACAGCTAGGGATCGCACGACCTGTATCATTTGTACGGACAACTGAGATTAGCACCAACTAATTGTACGTCCTTAACACGGTTGGAGCAATGCATTAGCGAGGACGTGCTACTGTAACATGCACTTAAGCGCCCCGGGGAGCCTGGAAGCCAGAGCTGGTTAGCTAACTGAAATATCAGATTTAAAAAATGGATGCTCTGTCAGTGGCTCAGTGGGATAGCACTCCCTTCGATCTGTCGGTACTGCTATGCCATATATGGGTACGTACCGATGTAACATCCATATGTGGCAGTACGGGTCCGCTTTTGCTATTTTTAACAAAATAGATTCCTTTTTTTCTTTTGGGAAAACAAAATAGATTCCGTAGATTCTTACTTTTTTTATATAGATTGATTCGACATGGCACGTTCAGAGCAGCACAACACAGCTGCGAAAAGGGGCCGACGGTCGGCAGGGTTGGGTCGTGGGAGCTAGCCTGGCCGGAAATTACACGTCGGGATTACGGCTTCTAGAGCATAATTGGTTTGCTACCAACATTTGGCATTGTCAATATCTGGCAAATCAAAATTTGGCAAAATCAAAAGTTGCCAACATTTAACAACCTTTTCTGAGATTGGCAATAAAAATTGGCAAGCAACCAATCTCTAGCCAATATTTGACAATTGCAAAATTTGGCATGCCAATTTTTGGCATCAAATCAATTATGCTCTAGTCTTGGCATGAGATTTTTTACCCACACGGATCGATGTGCGCGACTAGCCATGCAGTGCGCCCAACTAATCTTGCATTATTGCACGGCAGTTAATTTACAGCTGCTTCCCTGTACTAGATTTGAACCTTTTTATCCGATACTTCATCCGTGCGGCGACATGCATGGGACTATGGGAGACATCAAACAATAATGTGGCTACTAACAGCTTGCTTGCCAATGACAGTAGCGTCTACAGTATTTTGTACTCTCTCCGATTCAAAATAAGTGTCATGATGTTAGTTCAAATTTGAAAACCACGATATTTATTTTGGATCGGATGGAAAAGTAGACTTCCTGCGATAATTTCAACCCAAAATTCTCCTCCTCGTGCAGGTGTTCACCATATGCACGTACGTACATTTCCTTGTGTATGTATTTTGCCAGATAAAAACACATGTGTATATTCTAGATATGGCTACTCACATGACGCACGGACGTGGCCGAACTGTACAGGCATAGAACAAGCCATGCTGAACGGAGAAAGACAGGGGGTTCAGGGTCTCAGGGCATGGCCTGCATGCTCTGCCGCTTCTAGATAATCAATCAAGGCCACCAGCCATGCCGATGCACGCATCAGCCACCGATCACACCATGTACTCTGATCACATTTCACTGCATACCCGGCGTAGATGGCTCTGTTGCTACATGCAACCTACACTATTTGCATACGCAGGAATCACTGTGGAATAGGCTCAGGCCTGATCAGGTGCATGCACATGGTACCCGTGACTGTGATCGATGCATGCACGCATGGCAATGGCATGGCATGGTACGAAATGTACATCAATACCACTATGCCAGAAACACGTGGCGTCTTAATTTATCAGTAGTAGGACGTAGGAGTAGCAAAATTTACGTGTGTGCTACCATGTAGTTTACTGTTAGAAATACTTATTTATTACATCTACAATATCAAATGTATAAAACATGAAACTACATGTTATAATGAATCTAATGATGCCTGTTTGGCAATCTAGATGTAAATATGTTCTCCACATACTTGACCAAAGTTTGCGTTACTTTTTTCTTAAACACATATGTAGTACATTATGGAACGTAGGGAATAGTATAGTGTGTGCCCCTGGCGGGTTTGGCCGGACTAGGCGCTATAGTGCCAGGCCAGAAGATACCGGTAAGCCTTTCCCTTTCAGAAATTCGCTTTGGCACATGGGACCGCACGCTCCCATGTGCCAAAGCGAATTTCTGAACGTTTAAAACACATTTTAAAAATCAGGAGCGCGTGCTCCCGTGTGCCAAAACACCACTCTATTTCTCTTTTTTTATTATGTTTTTATTTGCAACTGATTTGAAATTTTCTTCAAGATCCAAATGAGCACAAAACCTTTTGAATAATATTTAAATGTAGATAAACTACACAAAAAGTTTCATCTTTTTTGGGTTTTTTCTAGGAATATAATGCAAATTAAACCTTAATATAATTTAATTCCAAAGCCCCAAAACAATTCCCTTTAAAATCACAAAAAAAATTATGATGGGGCCACATAGTTACATATGAGCTGATACCTAACTCTTAGGGTTTAAGAAGTCATTTCGAATTCACTCGATTTTTAGGCTTTTGCGCTTTAATTAAAATGAGGCTTTCAATTTCCCTTAATTTCGAAGTTCAATTGAATTTAAACATGTGACATGCTATGCTTAGCTATTCTAGTACATTACCATTAACCAGGTTTGTGATGCCGAGATTTAGTAGTCATAGGGAAGAAAGCGGGGTACTTAGATCGAAGGTGATCTTCTCGTTCCCAAGCTGCTTCCTTTTCGAAATGGTGAGATCATTGGACTTTGATGAATTTCAAACTTGATATCCCCTTTTACAACCACCTAGAAGACAAGGTGGGACGGATGAAAAAGCGAGTAAGGATTTATTAGCACTCAGAAGTGCATATGCTACAGCATAAAACTTTAATTTTAGATATTGCCATTACATACCCAAAAAATACGCTGGCGGATGGCGTCCGCAAGTCCGTGAATGTCCGCATGACGAGAATTCAAGCCTAGCACGATAATTACAGTAACAAAAGTTAGTGCATTTTCAGCTTCGTGGACTGATGCGGACGGCGCGGACGTGTCTGCTTGCATCCCTACCGAAAAGTACACATAGTGCAATGAACAATCAGAATTAGAATTTTAACTTTTCAACCGTTGTTGACAATATAATTTTATTTTTTTGTCCATAAGTGTGCAGATTAGAATCTACTCCCTTCGTCCCATAATTTTTTTTTAAAAAGGAGGTCACCCCCGGCCACAACATCTGATAGATGCATGCAACCATATTATTAATCAAGTCCAAGAAAAAACATAGTCTGTAATCCAGGTTACAGCTCACAAAAGGAGCACAAATTAAAAAGGCTAAGCAAATAAATCAAAGCCACAACCGGCTGGATGAGACAACAGTAAGGCCCTATCCTATGATGCGACCGCCATCCAAACGGTTGAAGATAGCCTGAGCTACCATCTCCCATCAGTTGCACCTAATAGCCAAATGCCCCATAAAGCCCATAGGAGTGAGTAACAACCACGTACGGATCCATGTTGTAGCTCTGAAAATAACCTGCAAGAAGTTTAGGATATGTAATCTATTACAAATCATATCATTCCTACAGTTCCAGATAGCCCAGGGAAGTGCGCAAGTTCCAATCCGGATACTTGTCGCAACCTAGGGTTGTACTCCATGTAACCACGTCCCAAACATCGCTTCTATGCTATCGGGCTGCGTAATGTTAAATGCAATATGAATAGATCGCCAAAGTAACTTAGCTAAAGGACAATCAATAAATAAATATTGGATTGTTTCGTCATGAACACAAAAACAACATCGTGGACTCCCAACCCATCGTCGCTTTAGTAAGTTATCTTTGGTAAGAATCACCTGTTTGCGGACAAACCACATAAAAAAAATTATACGTAAGGGAACCTTTATTTTCCAAATGTATATCGATCTTGGGATTGGGCCAGAATTAATAAGATCTATGTACATAGATTTAACTGAGAGTCCGTTTGTTGTCAGTTTCCACTTCATGTTGTCTGGTTGATCGGATAGTTGAACGTCCATCAACCTCCGCACCAGGTGCAACCATGAGTCCCATCGTTCCCCTACTAATGCCCTCCGAAACTGAATATTCAAAGATACCGTCTGTAATACTGTTGCAACATAATCCTGCTTACGGTGCACAATATTATATAAGTTAGGATACTGTAGGGCTAACGACGTGTCCCCTAACCAAGTGTCCTCCCGAAACCTGGTTGTCATTCCATCTCCGATAATGAAACTCACCCTATGGAAAAAAGTCTCTTTCATTTTCATGAGCCCCTTCCAAAATGGTGAATCAGTAGGTCTTACAGCAACTTGAGCTAGAGTTTTAGATTGCAGGTATTTATTCCGCAGAATCTGTGCCCACATGCCATCTGGTTCCAAAGATAACCTATAAAGCCATTTTCTCAGCAAGCATTTGTTTTTAATCTCGAGGTTTTCAATCCCAAGACCCCCCTGGTCTTCAGGTCGACAAATAATATCCCATCTAGCCAAGCGATATTTTGTCTTAACGTCGTCAGATTGCCAAAAAAAATGAGATAGATAGAAATCCAGTCTTTCTGTACCCCTTTAGGTATTTCAAAGAAGGAGAGGAGGAACATCGGCATACTAGTTAGTACTGAATTAATCAACTCAATCCTTCCCCCACAAGACATAAGCTTACCCTTCCAGCAGCTTAGCTTTTTTTCAAATCGATCTCCGATGCATTTCCACTCTTTATTTGTTAATTTCCGGTGATGTATTGGAATGCCTAAATAGCTGAAGGGCAACGATCCCAGTTCACATCCAAACAATTGTCTGTAGTTATCTTGTTCATCTTTGGCTTGCCTAAAGCAGAACAGTTCACTTTTATGGAAGTTAATTTTCAACCCGGACAATTGTTCAAAAAGGCATAATACTAATTTCATATTCCTCGCTTTTGCAAGATCATGCTCCATGAAAAGAATAGTGTCATCAGCATATTGTAGGATCGAAACTCCCCCATCCACCAAATGGGGAACAAGACCGCCTATGAGGTCCTTGTCCTTGGACCGACCTATGAGCACTGTCAACATATCTGCCACAGTGTTGAACAGAATAGGAGACATAGGGTCATCTTGTCGTAAGCCTTTATGCGTGAAAGGATCGATATAGTTGACTAGAGGGGGGGGGGTGAATAGGAAACTAACAATTTTTAGCTTTTCTTTACCAATTTAAACTTTGCATCAAAGTAGGTTGTCTAGATATGCAACTAGGTGAGCAACCTATATGATGCAACAACAACGAGCACACAAGCAAGCAAGAGATGCAATACAATATAAGCTTGCACAAGTAAAGGTATGAGATAACCAAGAGTGGGCCCGGTGAAGACGAGGATGTGTTACCGAAGTTTCTTCCTTTGAGGGGAAGTACGTCTCTGTTGGAGCGTTGTGGAGGCACAATGCTCCTCAAGAAGCCACTAGGGCCACCGTATTCTCCTCACGCCCTCACACAATGCGACATGCCGTGATTCTACTATGGGTGCCCTTGGAGGCGGTGACCGGACCTTTACAAACAAGGTTGGGGCTCTCTCCACAACTGAGTTGGAGGCTCCCAATGAAGCCACGGAGCTTCACCACAATGGCATGTGGCTCCTAGGTGACCTCAACCGTCTAGGGGGCTCAAACACCCAAGAGTAACAAAATCCACACAAGAAAGTATGGGGGAAGCAAATATCCTTTGGTGGAAGTGTAGATCTAGGTCTCCTCCTTCAATCCCTAGCAAATCAACAAGTTTGAGTGGCTAGAGAAAGAGATCGGGCAAGAGAGCTTGAGTGTCATTAATGGTGGAGTGAGAGAGGTAAGATGTAAATGTGGTAGGTGGAAGAACCACCCTTATATAGCAAACCCTAAAATCCAACCGTTACTGCGAAATCAGCACTACAGCGGTACAACCGCTCCTCGTCCCGGTACAACCGGAACTCACAGTTTACCTGCAGAACCCTACCAAGCAGTACAACCAGGCGGGCAGGTGGTAGTACCGGTTGCGGAGAACAACCGGAACAACCGCCCAGTCACCGCTCAACCACCGCGTTGAAACAGTAGGGTGTCACCCCTGTGTGCGGTGATCGAGCGGTATAGCCCCGGTGCAATCGCCTGGCCTTGGGCGCTTGGGTGGCTAAGTCCCAAGCGGTAGAACCGCTCAGGACACCGGTGGCACTGGTGTGCGGGGCACAACCGGACCAGCCGGGCCACCACCACCCAAGTACCGCATCAAAACAGAAGTATGTCCGGTTGTTGAGCGGTACTTGGCCGGTACAACCGCCGCAGTCATTGTTAAGCTTGGTGGCGGTACCACCGCCCGGGAGCAGCGGTAAAACCGCTCGTTCACGACTGGGTTGTTCATCCCCAAGGTATCACCCCTGGGGTGGAGGTTGGGTTAGTGCCAAGAGCCAACGGTACAACCGCTCGCATGAGCGGTACAACCGCTGGGAGAACACAACAAGCAGTAGAAAAAGAAGGGGAGCTCTCTTTCTCTCTCATAAGACAAGGAAGGCAAAGGAGGGTGTGGCAAGTGTGTACGTGAAAAGATCCCCCCAACTCCTTCCAATGTGGATTCCCTCTTAATAGTACGGGTTCCCTACGACCAAAGAGATAAACACGTAGAAAAACCTCGTCTTTGATCTTTTCCTTCTAGAGAGAATAGCTAACCGATGTAAGCCTAATCACCGAGAACCTGAAGCACTTAGCACACGATTAGACCAACAAAGGGTTGTCATCATCATCCAAAACACGAAGTAGGGAAATGCCCTTACAATCTCCCCCTTTTTGGCGGATGATGACAACAACACGATTTGCAAGAGAGAGGTCTAGAAAATATAGACGGGACTCCCCCTAGATGAGTGCCCTAATTTGATATTGCTATTGGAATGCAAGTGCACACATTAGGGGCAAGACTCCCCCTAGATTTTATAGACCCATCAATCCTACTAGACATGCAAAGATAAGCAATAAGCACATAAAAGGAGAGAAAAGACTATAACGGATAAAAAACGACATTAACGACAATAATGATAGATAGATGAGAGCATGTCTCACACCATGCAATTCGAGATAAGCAACAAGGTCCATAAACTAAAGTTCAACACGATGCACGAAAGAACAAAACAAAAACCCAAGCAAAGCAAATCCCATGCAAATCCCGAGACCTAATAGAACTCACTCCCCCTTTGGCATCAAGACACCAAAAAGGAAAAGAGTGAAGCTAGCGCCCCAGAGCTCAGTTGTCCTCCTATGACTCCTCGGTTGCATCTGGATCCTCATCATCATCAGACTCCTCATCATCGTCCCGATTCACGTCCTCCATGAGATCAACATTAACAGCAAAGGAGGTGGAAGGCTGGCGAGGAGCCTCATCATCAGACCAAGTATTGTGCACAGAGATCCATCGTTCCTCCGGTGTGATGCTCTTCCCAGAACCACTCTAAACAGGCATATTGAGGTGCTTCATCATAGCAATCTGACGACGCCTGGCATGCTTCTCATTGACATGGGCCTCATACATCTTCTTCTGAATGTCAGTCTGGAGGCAGAAAGTCTTCTTCACCTTGGCAGTGAGCTTGGTCACCCAAGAGGGCTTGGCCCCTGGCTCCATCTCAAAGTCCTCATCCTCTGAAGTGGCATAGACATCCTCGGGATTATTAGCAAGAAAGCGAGGCTTGGCATGCTTCTTCTTCTTGAGTAGCTTGACACTACAAGAAATATGTCAACTTGCGACCATCACTATTGGTCACTGAAACGTCATTGTTGTTCATTTGTGACCTTTTTGTGACAAAAACAGATGGTCAAAAGCTAATGGTCGTAAACTAAAATAAATGACCTTCTCTGTGAGAAGGTCGTGGAAGGCCACGACCAAAACAAAAGGTCGTTGATCCTATGACCTTCTGTTTTGGTCGCTAGCTCTCTGCCCAGGCCACGTCAGATCCGACTTGGCAAGCTGACGTGGCAAAATTGCGACCAATTGAATTGGTCGTTGGTAAGATTCAGCCCGGTCCAATTCGGTGTGCTACATGGGCCAAGCCCAACAATTTAGCCTTATATATATTTTTCCCTATTAATTCTGGACACCATATGGGCCAGGCCCAACATTATATCCTTTTTATTTTTGGGCCGCGCCTTTTTTCTCAACAGTTTTTATTTTTCTTCTTTTATATAAAAGGGGTCCACTTGTCACATGGGTCCCAGCTGTCAGGGTCATATTTATTCATATTTCAATTTAACAATAAACAAAT
The DNA here is from genome assembly GCA_021605145.1 of Aegilops bicornis. NCBI lineage: Eukaryota > Viridiplantae > Streptophyta > Magnoliopsida > Poales > Poaceae > Aegilops > Aegilops bicornis. The sequence continues at coordinate 76,880,039 of CM038672.1, read as the reverse complement.
AACTAGTATTTAAATTGGCGGTATTCAAATTGCATTGACAGAAAACACATGTAATACTTCAAATTATAACAGCCAGATTCATGCAGCTCCTTCTCTCCAGATAACACGTAGTACAAGCTCTAACACAAACTTTACAAGCTCTACAAGTGGAATAATGATACAAGCTCTACAGGTATAGCAATCACAATTACAAGCTCTATAAGGTAACAACTAGATACTTCATAAGCTCTACAAGTGTTTTCTTCTTCAGCATGGAGCTCCTTCGATGACGATCATATGCCGAATTCACTAGACAACCATATTCAGGACTGGGCTAACAGAACAGCAACATGCCCCCTGTTACATGAATAAGCCGAGGAGAATCAGAACAAATGGAGCCAATATATTATCAACATTCCATTAAAAAAAAGGACAGTTCTTTATATAGAATGATAACACAAATCCAGCTAGTACCATGCTTTTTTATTCATACAAGAAAACATAGACTATGAATATGCATAAAGTGCAGTCCTGTAACCTCACCGCAACACACTGCACCTAAAACAACAATGCCATTCTACTACCACGGCCATCCATTCAATAGGCAAGATCTAACATTACTAGTCAAAGCACATACACTAACATCACAAAATGCACCAACAATTTCTCAAAAGATAACTTAACTTGTGTGCATGCATTTAGACAGTTCAAGTGCTTGGACTATACATATTAATTAGAACATGATCGCAAGACACCAATATAAGCTTAGAATTCACAAGTACACATTAATTGTAATCACTTAGTAGTTATCTGCCTAAGCAAACACAGAAGTACAATGCTTGAGCTACATGTATGCAGCAAGAAAAACAAGCAATGTGATGACAGTATGAGTGCACAATAATTCTGGGAGTAAAAAGAACATAAATAATACAACAATCTCTGGAACACCTAGGTAGTAACTAGTATGGTTGCTTGCTGTTCATGAGTGTCAATCATCTACATGTGTGTACATAAAAAAGAAAACAATAGGATTCAATTCATCTTGCCCATATATAGCAACCAATAGACATCTAACATCATTAGATTACCACAAAAGAAAAGTCAAGAATTCCCAAAAGGTTGCATTCTAACAAAATTACAGATTCACCTAAGTGAGATTAATGGATGTCACCTGCAAGCAAAGCAGTGGCAAGGTACTCGGTTTCTTGTTGCCATGCCTCCTCCTTCTCCCTCTCCATCTTCTTCTTTTACCTAGCTCGACTCTGTGTTTTCTTCTACCTAGTCCGCCTAAGTAAAAGAAATTGTTATAATCATATTTTCATTTACCATAACAAAGAACAAAGAACCGTTACTTGACATCGAATGACCCGACATAATAAAAGTTTACAAAACAAGGAACGAGGTATAATGGTTTCCCTTGCTCGGTTCCATAAGCCATAAACTGAAATACGAAATCACGATGATAGGTCCACATGCTTCTGTTGTCAGCATGATAAATTGATATGCATCGAACTTGCATGATTTTTGATGAACTTTGTGCATTGATATGCATCAGTTCCAATTTGGCTTTGCACTACTGTTGTCAGCATGATAAATTGATATGCACTGCTGTTGTTGCTAATGTTAAACAAATCACTACTGCTACTCCTGAGAGCAATTCCTACTCCAGCAGAGAAAGTTTACTCCTATGAGTATACTGGAAAAGTTTACTCCAGCAGACAAAGAGAAGAGAAGAGAGAAGAGAAAGAGAAACTTAGCAGCAGCAGCAAGTCCTATACTACAATTGTCCTACACTAAACTACTGCAACTAGTACTGATGCAAGCTTAACAGCAGCAGCAAGTGCTATACTACTGCTGTCCAGAGTACACTTAAATGAAAAGATTCATTCATTTTTAGAAGTACTGATACAAGCAATAGACTACACAAAACCTTCATTAAAGGAGTACTCCAATTCATCTTTAAAAAAGTTTATGCAAGCACTAAGGAATAGCTTCAGTTAATTTTAAATACTCCAACAGCAAATACTGCTAACACTAATAGGCTAGTAGAAAATACTGCATTTTTGGAGTGTTAACAAATGTTTAGTAATTTATGGTGTACAACAACAGCATCACATTAAGAAAGTGAGCTAAATTTTATAGTGCACAGAATCACTGGTTGTGCATAGAATCACAACATTTATGGTGTACAACAGCAACAGCATCACTAGTTGTTCACAGAATCACAAATGCCAGAGCATATAGTTTCATGCTAGGGGTGCACAACACTAAACTTTAGGCTATCAACAAAATTACAGGAGGGAAGAATAAGGGGTAGCGATGACCTGATATGGCCTAGATCCGGGAAGGCCGCTATCGAGCTTCGACAAGTCGGGGAGATGTCCATGTTTTCGTACCCTAGTCATGGTTGCGGTCGGCCACGGGTACCCACTAGGAGGTCCTGTTGATGCCTGTAAAGCATTGTAGAGCTTCAAAGATAGGACCCATATGTGAAATGTATAGATCATCAGGTAGCAGTGCATACACAATCTCTGTGTGTACAAGATGACCATACAAAATATTGCAAACAAAGCACTCAATTTACTATCATTTGCCAATCGTTGCTATAAAGCTCATGGTTGAGATGAAAACAAATTCAGAGCCAAATATCTCAAGATTCAGTGTTCCTAATGCTGGCTAGCTGCTGCTCTAACTAGCTTTTATGGTCATGGTAACTAGATTAACAGTAGGGTAATTCATGGTTTCGAATAACAGTTATAATGCCTGTGTACTAAATTAAATTAAATCAGTACACACGTGAGCTTTTATGTTTGGAGGATCAGGTTGGTTAAACAGATACAATGGATGGAACATAGCAGAGATAGGCTAGTATAGCTCCAGTTTTAGTCATCCCAAAGGAATATTCATAGCAAAGCAAGGTAGGTTGAAGCTAGACAAGCGGATTTCAAGTGCTGATAAGCAAATCTGAGCATTGCACGTACATACACAATTGAACAAACTTCAATTTGGATCTGTAGGTAGAGAGGGGAATCTCACCCCGTTCGCTAGGCGGGGAAGAGGAAGCAGCCACCGGCCCACGCGCTGGGGGAGAGGAGGCAGGGCGAAGTGCTCCTCCACCTCCTTTGGCCACTAGGAGGGCTCGCCGGGGACGACTTCTTTGGGAGGAGGACGCGAATCCGCGTGAGGACATCACCTTCGCTGGTGGGGACGTACGGGGCCAGAGAAGATTCGCTGATGGGGGGGGGGGGGGGCTGTGGCCGGCGGGTAGCTTGGGTGGATCCACCTCAAGGAGCTTGGCCTTGGTGCGGCTGATCTCGGCATTGAGCACGCGCCGTCGATGGTGGGAGAGGTGGCCGCTCGAGCAAATCAATGAGAAGGGGTCAGAGGTCGTGGCCGTGTGAGGCAAATCGCCAGTAAAACGACTCAACTGCGGGAGGAGACGAACCTGATTTGGACGGCGGGGACCACTGCGTGTCCTCGCCATCGAGGATATGGCCGCCGTCTTGCTCGCACGGCTTAGATCCGCCCGCCACGTCGTGGTCGGAGTGGAGAAGATGGTGAGGTCGGCGGCGGAGCCGAAGGGGCCGGAGACGAAGGCTGGCCGCGCCGGGGACGCCATGAGATGCTCTGCAATCCGCGGGCGAGGAGCGACGCAACAAGGAGCAGGCGCGTGGGCGCGAACGGCGGGAGCAGGTGGTCATCCACGAAGGCAAGGAGGAGCGGCTTGAGGTGGGAGGGGAGAGGGTGAGGGGTGTGGGCCGTTGGATCTGGCAATATTCGACGGACTCTAATGCTTGATCCGCGTGACATGCCCATAGACCAATCAGAACGAAGTGCTGGCTTTGATGATGTTATGACCATCTAAAATGGTCGTAATCAATTTTCCGTCTTTCCGAGTGCCCAAAATGAGTTTTTTTGTGAAGGACCTACCATATATTTGTTGCAAAATTAGACCAAATCAATTTTCTGAAAATACTAGGCCATAATTAATGCACAATTGAAAAAATGGTTCGGTGTCAAAAGTTTTTGATCCACCTCTCGTGAAAAAGACAAATTCCCGCCGATTCAGTAGGAAGCGGGTCAAATTTGAACTGTAACTGCCTCATAGTTTGCTCTTTATTTTTTTCAAAAATCATTTCTAGGTACATAAGTATCTATTTAATCAGAGAAACATCAAAAGTTTTCCAAGATTCAACCACTAGCTAGGAACGGTCAAGCCCGCCGTTTTGACCGCATTTTGAAACGGACATAAAAAATTCAAAAACAAATCAAAAAATTGGAAAACCTTAGCATTGTGTCATTATATGTGACCAAGTTTCCACGAAAAATAATAAACTTGTAATACGACAATTATTTGAAAAAAGTGTTCTCAGAAATGAGCTATCATGCGTGAAGATTCATGGCTTTCAAGCCAAATGATCAATCTTATGGCCACATTCATGGCATAGTTTGTTCAAATGATATCATATTGTGGACAAGGGTGCATCTTGGAATTCCAAACAATGTTGCCTAAGGGAGTTTTCATTTTCTTTGCATGGAAAATTCATTTTCCATTTTCCGAGTGCCCGAAATGAGTTTTTTTGTGAAGGACCTACCATATATTTGTTGCAAAATTGGACCAAATAATTTTATAAAATACTACTCCCTCCTTCCCAAAATATAAGGCACGGTTTGACTTTTCTGGTCTTCGTTGCACAACTTTGACTATATTTTTTATGTATTATATGTCTATAAAATTATTATACATACATATTAAATAAAATTGCTTTGCAAGACAAATACAATGATGTCATTTATACATGTTCAATCCATATACTTTGATATATATTAGTGGTCAAAGTTGTGCATCAAAGACCGTAAAAAGTCAATCGCGCCTTATATTTTGGGAAGGAGGGAGTAGGACATATTTAATTCACAATTGACCAAATGGTTGGGTGTCAAAATCCTTGATCCACCTTTGGTGAAAAAGACAAATTCCCGCCGATTTAGTAGGAAGCGGGTCAAATTTGAACTACAAATGCCTCAAAGTTTGCTCTTTATGTTTTCCAAAAATCATTTCTAGGTGCATAAGTATCTATTTAATCAGAGAAACATAAATAGTTTTCCAAGATTCAACCACTAGCTAGGAACGGTCAAGGCCGCCATTTTGACTGCATTTTGAAACGAGCATAAAAAAATTCAAAAAAATCAACAAATTAGAAAACCTTCGCATTGTGTCTTATATGTGACCAAGTTTCTAGGAAAAATAATAAACTTGTAATATGGCAATTATTTTTAAAAAGTGTTCTATAGAATGAGCTATCATGCGTGAAGATTCATGGCTTTCAAGCCAAATGATCAATCTTATGGCCACATTCATGGCATAGTTTGTTCAAATGATCTCATATTGTGCACAAGGGTGCATCTTGGAATTCTAAACAACGTTGCCTAAGGGAGTTTTCATTTTCTTTGCACGGAAAATTCATTTTCCATTTTCCGAGTGCCCGAAATGAGTTTTTTTGTGAAGGACCTACCATATATTTGTTGCAAAATTGGACCAAATAAATTTATAAAATAATAGGCCATATTTAATGCACAATTGACAAAATGGTTGGGTGTCAAAAGTTTTGATCCACCTCTGGTGAAAAAGACATTCCCGCCGATTCAGTAGGAAGCGAGTCAAATTTGAACTGCATCTGCCTCATAGTTTGCTCTTTATTTTTTCCAAAAATCATTTCTAGGTACATAAGTATCTATTTAATCAAAGAAACATCAAAAGTTTTCCAAGATTCAACCACTAGCTAGGAACGGTCAAGCCCGCCGTTTTGACCGCATTTCGAAACGGGCATAAAAAATTCAAGAAAAATAAAAAAATTGGAAAACCTTCGCATTGTGTCATTATATGTGACCAAGTTTCCAGGGAAAATAATAAAATTGTAATACGGAAATTATTTTAAAAAAGTGTTCTCAGAAATGAGCTATCATGCGTGAAGATTCATGGCTTTCAAGTCAAATGATCAATCTTATGGCCACATTCATGGCATAGTTTGTTCAAATGATCTCATATTGTGCACAAGGGTGCATCTTGGAATTCCAAACAATGTTGCCTAAGGGAGTTTTCATTTTCTTTGCACGGAAAATTCATTTTCCATTTTCCGAGTGCCCGAAATGAGTTTTTTGTGAAGGACCTACCATATATTTGTTGCAAAGGACCAAATCAATTTTATAAAATACTATGACATATTTAATTCACACTTGACCAAATGGTTGAGTGTCAAAATCCTTGATCCACCTCTGGTGAAAAAGACAAATTCCCGCCGATTTAGTAGGAAGCGGGTCAAATTTGAAATGCAGCTGCCTCATAGTTTGCTCTTTATTTTTTCCAAAAATCATTTACAGGTACATAAGTATCTATTTAATTAGAGAAACATCAAAAGTTTTCCAAGATTCAACCACTAGCTAGGAACTGTCAAGCCCGTCGTTTTGACCACATTTTGAAACGGGCATAAAAAATTCAACAAAAAACAAAAAATTGGAAAACCTTCGCATTATGTCATTATATGTGACCAAGTTTCCAGGAAAAATAATAAACTTGTAATACGGTAATTATTTAAAAAAAGCATTCTCAGAAATGAGCTATCATGCGTGAAGATATTCATGGCTTTCAAGCCAAATGATCAATCTTATGGCCACATTTATGGCATAGTTTGTTCAAATGATCTCATAGTGTGCACAAGGGTGCATATTGGAATTCCGAACAATGTTGCCTAAGGGAGTTTTCATTTTCTTTTCACGGAAAATACATTTTCCATTTTTCGAGTGCCCGAAATGAGTTTTTTTTGTGAAGGACCTACCATATAATTGTTGCAAAATTGGACCTAATCAATTTTATAAAATATTAGGCCATATTTAATGATCAATTGACAAAATGGTTGGGTGTAAATTTTTTTGATCCACCTCTACTGAAAAAGACAAATTTCCGCCGATTCAATAGGAAATGGGTCAAATTTGAACTGCAGCTGCCTTACAGTTTTCTTGTTATTTTCTCCAAAAATCATTTCTAGTTACATAAGTATCTATTTAATCAGAAATACATGGTTTGGTGGTGAAAGCACAAGTGCTCCCTGGGTGATTTGGTAATTAATGTCAACATATCTCTTGTTGGACTAATGTTTTCACCTAGTATATTTCAGATAAGTTCAACAATGGAGTGGCATGGACAAGAAGATGTGGAACCACTTCAAGATGATAAGGACAAAGGATTGGCTCAAGCTCAAAGCTCAAGACTCTGCATTTTTTATTTTAGTGATCCAAGATCACATTGAGTCCATAGGAAAGCCAATACTATTAAGAGGGGGTGAGGTGTTGTTTAATGGCTTGCTTGCTCAAAGTGCTTAGTGATATGCTCCAAAGCCCTCGACCACTTTCTCACATCCACATATATCCCAAACCAAAAGTCAAACTCGTCCCCACCAATTTGATCTATCCGGCGCCATTGAGTTCACTTGACATAGCCACTGCCACAAACCCTAATCAATTCGGTCTCACTGATAGGGATCTCGGTATCACCGAGATGGGATTGCAAACTCTCTGTTGCCTATTGCAATAATTTCGGTCTCACAGAAATATGCAATCGGTCCCACCAAGATTTCAATGCAAACTCTCTGTTTCTCTTTCGTAACGTTTCGGTCCAACCGAGATGAGTGAATCGGTCCCACCGAGTTTGCCTGACCAACTCTCTGTTTGTCTACTACCAAAATCAGTCTCACCGAGTTTGTGTAATCGGTCTCACCAAGATTATGTTATGCCCTAACCCTAATGACATCGGTCCCACCGAGTTGACATGTCCACCGAAAACCCTAACGGTCACATTATGAACCAAATCGGTCCGACCGAGTTCTCTGAATCGGTCCCACCGAGTTTGGTAAATTGTGTGTAACGGTTAGATTTTGTGTGGAGGCTATATATACCCCTCCACCCACTCTTCATTCATGGAGAGATCCATCAGAACATGCCTACACTTCCAACATACATTTTCTGAGAGAGAACCACCTACACTTGTGTTGAGGTCAAGATATTCCATTCCAACCACATAAATCTTGATCTCTAGCCTTCCCCAAGTTACTTTCCAATAAAATCATCTTTCCACCAAATCCTATCCTATGAGGGAGAGTTAAGTGTTGGGGAGACTATCATTTGAAGCACAAGAGCAAGGAGTTCATCATCAACACACCATCTATTACCTCTTGGAGAGTGGTGTCTCCTAGATTGGTTAGGTGTCACTTGGGAGCCTCCGTCAAGATTGTGGAGTTGAACCAAGGAGTTTGTAAGGGCAAGGAGATCGCCTACTTCATGAAGATCTACCTGAGTGAGGCAAGTCCTTCGTGGGCGACGACCATGGTGGGATAGACAAGGTTGCTTATTCATGGACCCTTCATGGGTGGAGCCCTCCGTGGACTCGCGCAACCGTTACCCTTCGTGGGTTGAAGTCTCCATCAACGTGGATGTACGACAGCACCACCTATTGGAACCACGGATAAAAAATCTCCGTGTCTCCAAATTGCGTTTGCACACTCCAATCCCATCCCTTTACATTATTGCAACATGCATGCTTTACTTTCCGCTGCTCATATACTCTTATCATGCGTGCTTGACATGTATTGTGAATGTGTGAACTTGTGCTAAAATTCCACTCCAACTTAAAGAATTTAAAAACTGCAACTTTAATTGTTAAGAGTTTATTCACCCCCTGTAGACACCTCTTCTCGATCCTTTCAATTGGTATCTGAGCCATGTTTCCATTGCTTTGGTTTAATCACCATTGGAGGAATATGGATGAGTCTACGTTGGGGAGTCTTAGACGTACAGTGCCTATTCTTGATGGAGAGTTCTTTCATGAGTGAAAAAAGAGATGCTTGAGATTTTCAATGAATATCATTTGAACAAGTACATCACTAGCCCTTGTGCACCTCATATTGATCCTTTGCATCCCACACCCGATGAGGATCTTGACATGATTCTAATCTTAGAATTATCAATCTTATCACTAGAGGCTTGCCTAGAAACTTGATTGGATGTTTGCCTACTCTTGATTGTGCCTACACTATATGGAGATTTCTTGAGGAAAGATTTCCAAACTATTCCTTGCAAAACTTAGACGAAATTCTCCATAAGTCTATTTCCTTGAGTAAGATGAATTCCAGTGATCCTGTGTTTGGTGATTGTCTATGTGAGCTTACCAATCTCATGCGTGCCAAAGGAGATGTTGGAATCATTAGCAATATCATCTCCGAAGTTATTAGAATTCATAAAGATGACCATTGTGATGATCATTCATCTAATGAATTACCCTCTCTAGGAATTGATCAAATACAAGACGATGTTGAACATGGATATTATGATGAGGATGATGATAGTGACTATGATCTTGATGATGCGATGAGACACTTTGGTCTTATGGCTAATCTTTGCGGCTACATGGCTGGAGGAAAGGAATGGGTCCTTGATAGTGCATGTACCGATCATATGACTGGAGACAAGGATATGTTTCGTGAGTTTGCTGAAAACGACGGCCCTCGAAAGTATGTCACTTTTGGTGATAACTCAAAGGGTAAGGTGGTTGGCCTCGGTAAGGTGGCCATCTCACATGATAGCTCCATACAAAATGTCATGCTCGTTGAATCTCTTTGGTACAATTTACTTTCAGTATCTAGACTTGCTGATTTCGGTTTCAATGTCCTATTTACTGAAGTAGATTGCCAAGTGTTTCGTAGAGATAATCATAAAATGGTCTTTACCGGTATATGTAGAGGTGATCTTTACATTGTTGATTTAACTAAAAAGGCTCAACCTAGAACTTGCTTAATTGCTAAATCTTCTAAAGGCTGGCTGTGGCATAGAAGGCCACGTCATGTGGGCATGCGAAATCTTGATAAGCTTATCAAAGTTGATCATATCCTTGGAGTAAAAGATGTTATATTTAACAAGGATAGACTTTGTAGTGCTTGTCAAGCAGGAAAACAAGTTGGAGGAAGTCACCCCGTGAAGAACATCATGACCATGAGAAGACCGCTCGAGCTACTTCACATGGATCTCTTGGGTCCCAATGCCTACAAGAGTCTCGGTGGTAACTCATTTGGTCTAGTCATAGTAGATGATTTTTCAAGATTTACGTGGGTGTTCTTTCTTGATGATAGATCACAGGTCCAAAAGATCTTCAAAAACTTTGCTAGGAAGGCCCAAAATCAATTTGAAGTGAAGATCAAGAAGGTTCGGAGCGACAACGGAACGGAGTTCAAGAACGCAAATGTGGATACCTTTCTTGACGAACACACGAGTTCTCGGCTACGTACACGCCTCAACAAAATGGAGTTGTTGAGAGGAAGAACCGAACTCTTATTGAGATGGCGAGAATGATGCTTGATGAGTACAAGACTCCAAAACACTTTTGGGTGGAAGTGGTTGAGACAGCTTGTCATGCAACAAATCGCTTGTATCTTCACAAGCTACTCGGCAAGACGGCATACGAGCTCCTCACTGGTAACAAACCCCAAGTTGGATACTTTCGAGTATTCGGCTCAAAGTGCTACATTCTTGATAAGCATCGTCTTCTAAATTTGCTCCTAAATCTCATGAAGGTTTCCTACTTGGTTATGGCTCAAACTCTCACACTTACCGTGTCTACAACAATTTCACCCGAAAGGTTGTAGAGACGGTAGATGTGAAGTTTGATGAATATAACGGCTCTCAAGTAGAGCAATTGCCAATTGATGTAGGAGACCAAGACCCTTCGGAAGCAATCCAAGATTTGTCTATCGGCAAGATTTGTCCAACGGAGGTGAAGGAGAGAACCTCGTCCGTCAAAGTGGAAGCCTCTACCTCACGACAAGGTGAACCGAGAGTTGACATGGAAGCATCCACGAGTGGGACACACCAAAATGAAGAAAACGAGGACGTACACCAAGATGAACCTCATCAACCTCCTTCTCCACCACGACAATAGAACGACAACGTCAACAATGAAGAAGGCCAAGAAGAAGAACAAGATGAAGAAGATGTTCCACCCCGAACAAAGCAAAAGCTCCCACGAGTTCGAGCAAAAGTCGCCAAAGACCATCCCGTCGAGAAAATCTACAATGATATCCAAACCGGGAGAATCACTCGCTCTAAAACTCGTTTGGCCAACTTTTGTGAACATTATTCATTCATCTCTAGCATTGAACCTATGAAGGTCGAAGAAGCATTGGAAGATCCGGATTGGATAAATGCCATGCATGAAGAGCTACACAACTTTTAGAGAAATCAAGTGTGGACATTGGTTGAAAAGCCCGACAACAACCACAACATCATCGGTACCAAATGGGTGTTTCGCAACAAGCAAGATGAAAATGGTCAAGTCGTCCGCAACAAAGCTCTTCTAGTCGCCCAAGGCTACACTCAAGTCAAAGGTATGGACTATGTTGAGACATATGACCCTATTTCTAGACTTGACTCCGTTCGCATCTTACTTGCTTATGCTAATCACCATGATATCACCTTGTACCAAATGGACATTAAAAGTGCTTTTCTAAATGGTGAAATTGAGGAGGAAGTTTATGTTAAGCAACCTCCCGGCTTTGTCAATCCTAAGAAACCTAATCATGTTTACAAACTTCACAAAGCTCTTTATGGTCTTAAACAAGCTCCTAGAGCGTGGTATAAATGCTTGACCAAGTTCCTTATTGAAAAAGGATTTGAAATTGGAAAAATAGACTCTACTCTTATTACTAAAAGGGTTAATGGAGAACTATTTGTGTGCCAACTTTATGTTGATGATATTATATTTGGTTCGACTAACCCTCATTTTAGTGAGAAGTTTGGAAAGCTAATGTCGGACAAGTTTGAGATGTCTATGATGAGTGAACTCAAATTATTTCTTGGTTTACAAATCATGCAAACTAAGGAAGGTACCTTTGTTTCTCAAACAAAGTACACCAAGGACTTATTCAAGAAGTTCAATATGCAAGAATGCAAAGGTATGAGTACACCCATGCCTACTAGTGGACATCTTGACTTGAGTAAGGACAGTGAACCAGTTGATCAAAAAGTTTACCGCTCTATGATCGGTTCATTGTTATATCTATGTGCCTCTTGTCCCGACATTATGCTAAGTGTGTGCATGTGTGTACGATATCAAGCGGCCCCCAAAGAATGTCATCTTAAGGCTGTGAAAAGGATAGTGAGATACTTAATACATACACCAAATTTTGGCATTTGGTATCCTAAGAGGTCTTCTTTTGATCTTGTCGGCTACTACTATTCGGACTATGCCGGAGACAAGGTTGATAGAAAGTCCACTTCGGGTACTTGTCAATTTCTTGGTAGATCTCTTGTGTCTTGGTCCTCCAAGGAACAAAACTCAGTATCCTTATCCACCCCGAAGCGGAATACATTGCCGCTGGTTCATGTTGTGCTCAATTACTTTGGATGACCCAAACTCTTAAGGATTATGGGATATATGTGAAACATGTTCCATTGCTTTGTGACAATGAGAGTGCTATTAAGATTTCTCACAATCCCGTGCAACATTCTCGAACTAAGCATATTGAATTTCGTCATCATTTCATTCGAGATCATGTTGCTAAAGGAGACATTGATCTTAAGCATGTTCGTACCGATAAGCAATTGGCGGATATATTTACCAAACCGCTTGATGAGAAAGTCTTTTGTCGTTTGAGAGGTGAATTGAACATCATTGATGCTTTAAACTTGGAGTAGGGACTCCATTTGGATACATGCAAGGCATGAATCTATGACTAATCCTTGATATTTCTTTCATGATGTATTTACATGTCTTGGATATATTCGCACCCTTGCATGTTATCTAACCCTTGTAGGTACTTGGATGAATCTCAATCTATGAGATTGCAACTCTCTCACATCTTGAGCAATCTCTACATCACCAAGTCTCTACAATACGGTGGTTGATGACAAGGAAGCACGAAACCCTTCAACATATCCTTTGACAAATTATATGTATAAAATTTCATGATTGTCATTTTGGATACACAAGTGCTCTTTCTTGCAAAACTAACCCATGTAGGTAGATGAACTCAAATTACAAGTGGTGCTCCCAACTCTTGATGAACTACATCAACCTTGAGCAACCCACACAAGTTCAACTACATGATCAAGATCAACACCACCACCCAAGGTATGTTATTCCATCTTTGAGAAGCTTTACTCCAAGTCACGGGTCAAAGCAGCTCAACAAGATGTGAATACATCAAACGCTTAAACGAAAAATGGTAACCCCATTTTGAGCTTAAACGATGAGTATGACTTATGATCAATTGCTCTCACTTGACTCCTTAGTCAATATACTCTAACATAGGTGACTTTGTCACCGCCCAATTCTAGATTAAGTTCTCTAGTGTTTCTTTGAGTTTTTTCATTGTGTACTTTGCATATTTATTCCCTTTTCTTTATCCAAAAAACTTCATCTAGATTTTCTTTTGTTTGTTCCGTTCTGCATTCCCTGCATCCAATTCATTGCAAATCTTTCAGCTAATTCCTTGCAAATCCTTGTGAGATCTTACTTGACTAGTAAGCTGAGGTGACAAGTGTTTTCCCTGTGTTGAACTCGGTCACACCGGTTTGTTGTTTTCGGTCCAACCGAACCCTTTTCGGTGCAATCGAAGCACACAACTCGGTGCCATTGATTTCACTATAGGAAAGACAACTTGCCACTTGTTCTTGCATTCTTTTTGCTCCAGCTCCACTCAATGATTCTTGTCCTCTACCAGCATCACATTCGACTTGCTGCTTTGCTTTGTGACTCAAGGACCAAACCCATTTGCAACAAACATCTAGAAGAGCCCTTCTTGGAAATTGATGTCAAAGGGGGAGAGAGAGATCACATCAAAGCTTGATCATTTCTATAGGGGGAGAGAGAATACTCAGGGGGAGAGAGTTCTTCAATGAGAAAGAAGTATCACATCAAAGACCCCAGATGCTTGGTGTTCAAGAGGAGAGAAGTCACATGTCTTTAAGAGGGGAAAGACATGTTCATATTTGATTATTTGCATTTGCTCTGATTTTCTGTTCCCTATCTTCTCCCAGTATCCCATGCAAGATTCAGGGGGAGCAAGACATCTAAGGGAAGGAAATCTTTGAATTCATTGCATATATTTACCCTTGAGGACATGTCTATATCCAATAGAGCACTCAGTACTCACTCTCTACATGTCATCCAAGTCTTGGTACTATTGTGGTTGCTTTGGTTGCTCTGGCTAGTAGATGTATGTGTGTTATCACTACAAAAAAAATACACTTCCGTGATGATACGTGTTTGTCATAGTAGGTCGCGTTTTTTGTCATGCATGTACATCCATGACAAATTTATGACAAAATCAAGATAGTCATACCTGTGCTGTCGTACAAGTGTTCCATGACATTACGAAAATTATCATCATGGAAGTGTCCACTTCCATGACGATAAATCGCGTCCGCAGGCTGCTTTCGTCAAGGGTGACCGACACGTGGCATCCACCGTAATGTAACGCCGTTAAGCTATCGGGTCGGGTTTTGGATCCGATAACCCGTTAACAGCCCGACCAATGGGGATTTTCCACGTGTAAAATCATCATTGGTGGAGGAAACTGCGATGTCGGCTCCTTTGTTGGGACAAATGTCATCCGCTCATTGGACCGAAGGCGCCTATGATCTGGCGACACGTGGCATGGCCCAACAAAGGCCCATTCACAGTGAAAAGGCGGCCCGTTTGACTTGGTCGAAAGGTGGCGGGCGGCCTGAAAGCTTGTTAACGACACTGTTCGCATATAGCCCATTTACGACCCGCTAACCCGGGGCCCGTTCGCCCTATCCGAATTAGGCCCGATGGCGTCATCTGGGCCGTCCAATATGATTCAGCCTGTTTTAACTTCCGGCCCGTGTGTGGCCCATGACTTCTTTCGGCCCATATGAGGACCTTTGTAACTCTTGGCTCATTAACGTCCCGTGGTGAAACTGGCCCGTAATGAACAATGTATCACTTTATAACCATTAACGGCCCGTTATTCCATTGGGCCGTTTCCAGCCCAAGTTATCTTTCGGCCTTCTCAGGGCCCATTGATTCTTGGGCTCATTTGCGATTCGGTTACATACGGCCCGTTCGCTCATTTTACGCTTGTGGGCCAAATTCAGCCCGTCGTTACAGTCGGCCCGTTTGCGGACCGTTAATACGTTGGGCCGTTTTCATGTAAAAAAACCCCGTTGGGCTGTTTTCATAGAGTATCAAATACGGCCTATCAACGGCCCGTTATGGTCCATGAATAGTACGACCCATGATTGGCGAAATGATGATACGCCCCATAGAAGGCCCATGGATCCTACGGCCCATATGAGGCCCATGGATAGTATGGCCCGTAGAAGGCCCATGGACCCTACGGCCCGTAGAAGGCCCATTGATCCCTAAGGCCCGTATAGAAGGCCGATGGATCCTACTGACCCGTATAGAAGGCCAATGCTCCCTACGGCCGAGCGAAGGCCCATGGATCATACTGACCTCAGAGGCCCATGGTTACAACGGTCCGTGTGTTGCCATGATTATTTTGGCCTAGTTACCAATAATAAGCTATTGTGGCCACTAGAAAAACACAGAAAAAGAACTGCAGTGACTACAAGCAAACAACTAAACAAGACAATAAGGAAATAAATAAGCAAGCAATTAAGGCTAGCCTATTACCGCTATTACACATATTACATCCACTGGGCATCAAAGTTCGCCACCAGTGCAAATATAGGGAACAAAGCAGCATATTACATACACTTGGCCGTCAAAATTGGCCACCAGTGCAAATAAACGTGGCAGCAAAACAAGAGCATAACTGAAACAACTTCAGAAGAGCTCAAGAAACGTTATCCTGGGTATCCACCATGCTGGCAATAAGCTTAGCAAGCTTATTAGCTTTGTCCTGTTTGGCGCTAAAATCCTCCAACGCTTGCTGTTGCACCAAAAAGTATGCATCTGAATGCTCCAGGGACTTCCGCGGTCCTTCCGCTTCTTGTCGCAAAGACACCGATCGATGTCTTTCGACTTGTAGTTGAGACTCAAGAAACCGAACTGATTCGCATACGGTGAGTTTGAATAGCTTGTGCATGCGGTAGTGGCTAGTAACTTTCAACACTAAACCAAGATGGGACTTTGGGGTTGTCTCGCTGTCTTCAAGATAGTCTTCCTTAGCTGTTTTATCAGCTTTGTTGGAGACCAACAAGGATGTGTCACTATCCCGAACCTTATACGCATTACTTCCTTTACCATTGCTTAATAAGGCACTCTTCCCCAATATTCTCACATTCTAAAAGAAGAAACAACCAGGACAAATAACAAGTTTAGCATGTACTAGTATATGAAACTCATTTCGGTGAACCAGTTCATTAGTAAGGTGGACAGGATTAAACTACCAAGTCTTCTATTGCCAAGTACTAGTACATAATAAAAGCATCAAACAAACATATATCTATGTCCTATGGTCACTTTGCATTGTCTTGCCAAATCAAAATAGAGACGCGGTTCAAATCATATCGGTTCAAGACAAAGCAGCGGTGAAAAGAATACAAAGCGTGGGAAACTACACGGCACAACAAGATTTCAGATGGGTACCACGGGTCTACATGTACAACAACACTATTGGCTCTGTTGTGATGCTAGTAATGTGCATGATATGAAAGTCAACTGTATACACAATTGAAATTGAAATCAAAAGAGCTATTGATAAGAGCAAACCTATTAATGAAACATGCTTGAACATACATGTCGTGCCATTGGAGTTTCGATTGGATCCTTAAGTTTGTATGAGTAAATACAATGATACAAGAGCAAAGCAATCATAGTTAAAAAAGGCGCGCCTAAGCGAGCGCTTAAGCGCGCCTAGGCTCTAGGCGTTGGCAAAACGCATTGTGCATAACTACGCTTAATCAGGCATAATCGCGCATAAGCATGCGCTTTGGTCGATAAAGTGCAAAGCGGTGGCAAAACGCACAATTAAGGCCTAAGCGCTTTTGAACTATGATAGCAATGGAATCTTAAATTAGAACAGTTGTTCTTCAGGTTTAGGCACTTGTTCTACATGAACAAAGTACGAAGAAGACGCAAGAATATAATACTTAAAATAGAAAATGAGCTCATAGACCTTACCACATTCTTGGTTCGGGACCAAGATGAGAACAAGACGTTCCCGATCATCGTCCGATAAATGTGTCTCGGAGAACGTAAGGGAATTTGATGAGTTTCTTTGCGGTGAAGTACATTTTCTTGAGTAATTCGATACTACCACCAAGCATTCTTGGAGATAGCAGAGGTATTAGCACAGGTTACCTCATCCCGAGTTTCCAAATCGGTCCTTCTCTATAGAGAAAAATGGGAAAATTCTTTGTATTATAACCATCATGGAGGTAGGATGTATGGGGGAAGCAAAGTAATTGCCATGAATAACATTACTTACACATAACTCTTGGACAAACACACCTGAATCGCACTTTCCTTCATCTTGATATAATATTTCCAAGATGGGAAGATACGCACATCTGATTTAACAACATCAAATGCGATAGATGCTAAACTCCGACCGGCTGGTTGTGCTTCCTCCACGGAATAGGCGTACTAACCGGTGGAGCTGGGTTCGCCGTGATAATCTTGGCCCTTTGGGCACTTTGGAGCTGCCTTACTAACTGCTCTGTTTGGGAGCTCTGTGGTGGAGATGGTGTTGTGTCAACGAGGAACTGGGTTACTATCGGTGGGGTTGGGGTTAGATTGGGTGAAGCTGGTTCTCTGTCCATCGTAGTAGGGGTACAATCTCGAGTTTGGGTTATGTGTGGTAGGGCTGGTTCTTGTGCATGTACAACCGGGTGCTATCTCCACCAATAGGTAGCACTGTTTTATTTGAAGACCGTGTTTTTATTCCGCTGAATCGCATCACCCGCTCCAATTCAAATGTCTAATAAACAGGAAACATAGTTGAATGTACAGACATTGTATGAGAGACAGATGCAATAGATAGTGTGGAAAAAGGGGGCATGAAATAGTTGACATGTATATTGTTTAACTAAAACGGATAGCAGACATAATTTCACATATATGATGTCTATCTAAACTGGATAGCACAAAGATAACATAATTCAAAGATATGATGAATAACAAAACAGGATCGCATGACATAATTCACCTACATGTTATCTAAGTAATCGGGATCACATCATTTAATTCACATATGTGATTTATATGCTAAGCAGAGGGCATTCGATATGATGTCCGAACTAAGAACATGGTGTTGAATATTGTGTATATGATGTCTAAAGTATGCAATGCAAGACACCGTATGCATGATATGAGCGATATAACCGTGCCAAGTTAGAGCATACACACTGAATAGGACTGGTCATCTGTCTCTGAATCCATCTACGAGGAGCTATCGGGACCCAACTAGAGATCTCGCCTTGACGTGTAGCACTGCTCTTCTCAAGGCCTTGTTTTCACTCCAGATTTTTCCATCTCCCACCCAAATGGCTGATTCACAAGAAGAGTAGTTTAATGTACAAACATTGTCGACAAATGGAAATGTAATGAAGAAAAGGATGGGCAAGATATCATTCAAATATATGATGCCCGGTTAAACAGGATGGCATTGCACATTTCACATATATTATGGCTGGCTAAAAGACATGAGACTGCATAATTCCCATATATGATATAGAAACTAAGCAGTGGCATTACGTAACATGTCTAAACTCAGCAGATGACATATATGATGTCAAAAGTAGGCACTTCAAGGCAACATATGCATGATATGACTAACATCATCATGCCAAGGTAGAGCAAACACCTTGGGGGGTAAATAGAAGTGGTCAGCGGCATCTGAATCCGCCTCAGAACAGATATCTTCCTCTGGATTACAATCTGGAGAGGGGTGGGGAGGGTTTGCCATTGAACCCACCATGGAGCGATATTTGCATGACATTGTATTACCGCGCAAAACTCTTCTCTTTTTCTCTACATGTTCAGCATGACTGTGTACAATATCTGACATGCATACAAAAAAATATGGTGATATTATGTAAGGAGAGCATGCAGAAATTTAGAGTGATGGTAACAACCAGTGGATGGATCCAAAAATAATGATAGCAGGCTGATGATTGCTTTAAATTAATAAAAAGACAGATGATGATTGCTTTACTATTTGTTTCCCACCCAAGATGAACAACATAGGCATACCCTAGGTGAACCGGATATTAGACGGACATACTATTCATTGTTGCCTCGATATGTGCCCCACAACTAATTTAGAACTCAAGTTTGAACATGAATTTGGACCTGAGTTGGGAGTCCAAGAGCTGAACAGACGATAAAGTAGCAGGTAAGTTTAAGCAATGCATAACATAAGCAGAAACAAAAGAGTGTGACCTCTCTTGTGGACCCGTGTACTCCTCAGGTTCATCTGCTGAGTCGATGGTGGTGATGCCGTTGGGGTGCGTGCCGGCAGCAGGGAGGGAGATCTAAGGCGGCGAAAGACGGTCAGGAGTTGTGATGTCTGGTTTGGTGGATGCTTCTGTCGATGGAGCAGCTCAGGTGAGGTGGACGACATCGCGGCAGGAGCAGGACAAACCACACAAAGTTCCCTTCGACACGTGCACATGGCTGAAGTAATTACAGTAAGGGCTCATTTGGCTTGCATGATTCTTAAAACGCAGGATAGGAAAAACACCGAATAGGATAGGAAAATGCACATGGTAAAGCAGAGCATTTGTAAACACAGGATTTCTATCAACTTGGGTGTTTGGTTTACGAGGAATTGGAAGAAGCGGAGGAATGCAAAGAAACATGGCCAAAATAAAGAGAAACCATATGAAAGCGTGTACAATTAGAATTTTATTCATCACTAATGCACTTGGTCTTGTTTTCATGCATAGGTATTTTGAAAAGTAGGTCCTGTGGATGTTTTGCTTCATTCCTTTCAACAAAATGCATGAATAATTGAATAGTAGAGTGCCATTGGAAAATTCCCTATTGCTATGTTTTTCCATTGAACCAAAATAGCCCTAATGGATCGACACGAATGTATAGTAATATGTGATGCAACAAGTGTACAACCTCTTTGCCGTAGCCGTGTCGACCTCAGCATCATTGGGTTGGTCAAAGCAGCTTGAGGCGAGAGGTGGCTGTCGGAGGTGTGGAGGAAGATCTCGAGGAATCAGAGATGGCGTCGAGTATTTGCTGTTGTGATGGATCGTTACGTCGTTGGAGCAGCTCCGGTGAGCCGTAAGACGTAAAGGCTGAAGCAGCACAAGACAGACATCGTCAATCTCAAGTGGGATTCTAATAGCATCTCCAATGGATGATGTAAAATGTATGTAAAATTAACATCACCAAAAACCACCCGACTACAACAGATGAGGTAAAAAGTGTTGACTCTGAAATTAACCGTCGAAACAGAAATTAATCATGGAATCTGAATACTCTTGTCAAACTGAACGCAATGGTAGCAGAGAGACACTTGACATGTAGTTTAGGGAGGGCCTGCAGTTCATCTTCAACCTGCACACCCCTGAGCCGCCTGTCACCACCCGCCCCAGCGCCGCCTCGCCGCCCCGAGACAACTCGCCACCGCCGAGACAACTCGCCACCGCCGCCCCGGCCAGCCCTCTAGGCCCCCCACCCTGAACCCTAAGATAGATAGTGGGGTACCTCTCCGGCGAGCCCCCGTCCCCGCTACGGGTGGTTCTTCCTTAACTCCGGCGATCCCCCCAACCCCTGAAAATCGACTGACCCAAAAGTCGATTCAGTCGACTGAAGTGTGGCTTAATCGGAGCAGAGTAGTAGCACGAGCGAGGGGGAGAGCAGCAGCAGCAGCTGGGCGAGTGAGCGATCGAGCGAGAGCCGGAGCAGCAGCAGCAGATCCGGCTGGTATGGATGCCGTCGCCGAAGGGGCCTCGCACTGGGGGAGAGCCGCCATGGAGATGTCGCCCGCGGCGCCGGCTTCAAGGTAGCCGCTCCATGGCGGTGCGGGATGGCGCACTGTCGGCGTCGGGAGGTCGAGTTAAGGAGAAGGTGTGATGCGATGAGTGTACAACCTATTTGGTGGCGCCGAGTAGGCCTTGGCTTCGTCCGAGGAGTCGGTGAGGATGCTGCGGTCTCGGTGGAGCAGGTTAAGGCGGCGCTGTGGGGATGGAGCAGCCGCGATAGACGAGGCGATCGTCGGAGCAGCTCCTTGGAGGTGGAGGATGGGGCGGCTGAACCGGCGGGACGGCGAGATGGACGACGGATCCTCATCCGGGGGGTGGACGAGGGACGTCGAGCTGTTGCGGTGGACGACATCGTCAGGGAAGAGGCTCCGGCTGGGCAGCGGTGAGGTGGCGGACGGAGGAAGGTGGGGTTTCGCGGCTGGAGCGGAGAGGTTATGGCGGCCTGGGATTTCGAATGGCGAAAAGGGGGTGAAGCATGACTTAGGGATGCGCTTGTCCAAAATGTAGGGTGTGTTACAAAAGTACCCCCACTGATTTGAACTAAGCGGCCCTTTCGCTCAGGGTTAGAAGGGGATTTCACGTGTCGGGATTTGGCAGCCGGAGGGAGTTTTCGCTGCGTTGTAATTTTGGGATAGCAAGGCGCGGGTTGTGAAGGCGCCAGTTTTGGGAGCACGATTTCTGAATTTTTGGGATATAACAAGACGTGGGTTTAATTTTAGGGACAAGCCTAACGTGTAGTAATATTTTACTTTTACGTACCAAATATATTCGCACTTCCCTCAACCAAAAAGAAAACTAAAAAAGGTAAAACTATTCACACCACACAAATAGAGAGTCTTGCCCCGTTTTACTATACAAATGCTATTCAAAGCTACACCCTCCTTCCGTCTATATAGGGCCTAATGCGTATTAAGATGCTAACTTTGACCAAATATTAGAGCAATGAAATATGACATGCAACTTACACAAAGCACACCGTTAACTTCGTCTGTGAAAGGTTCTTTGAATGATATAATTTTCACATTGTGCATGTCATGTACTATTAATCTTGTCAATAGTCAAAGGCGGTCTTAAAAATCTCATTACGCCCTATATAGATGGAAGGAGGGAGTATGAATCCATGTTATGTCCGATTAATTTTTTCCGCTTTGCTGTATAATGCATGTAACCTACTCATACCAACATTTTAGTGCATTCCAAATGTCTATACTACCGCTGCAATTCGAACTAAATTTGAATTCGTTTCTCTATTTCAATAAGAATCTACAATCATGATTGTTACCAACTTCAACCATCATTCGTGTATTACCTTAATAACACACCATATGATTACTATAGAGATAGATATGAACTATGTGTACTACATGAACTCGAATTCTATTTTTTGAATACACTTGATGTTGATTCCAAACAATAGTATATTTGATGTACTAACGATATATTCATAATCTAAACAATGTTCCATACGTACACCGTGTTTATCACACAAAGTATAGTGCCCCGCCCCCTACATTATGACAAGTGTTTAGACCTGAGTTCCAAAAGCCACACATTAGCCCAAATTATAATCAATGTTGTGCATTATGATATCTTCTTCAAGTACCCGTATCCACCTTTTTATAATGAATTACGATCTTTGTTCGTCTTTTACACCTTCACGATCCTCTTCTATTTGTAGCTAGCTAGCGCTAACTTTCTATCGTGCATGCACACGCCCGCCCCCCTCACACACCCTTAGCGTCCCCTCCATCGCGCATGTTCATTATTTCTCTTTAGGTCGTCCACCATCGGTGTGTGTAGGCCCCCGGCTCCTTCTTTCTGGAACACACCGGTCAATATACCTCTCTAGCCAAGTGTGCCTACAACAAACACATATATACTTCCCCTCTTCTCTTCTCACCGTCCATGCCCCCATATGTCCAATACGATTCCACACAGGTGCACACTCCCGCCCCTCTTTTCATTAGTCACATGCTCGCACACTCCTCCCCCTCGACATGGTAGGCCTCTCGCACCACCTCCTAGCCACACTCTCTCCCCTGTCTGCCTCTCTGGACCTTATTTGCTTCTAACACATGCAGGCGTGTATATGAACTGATCTCCCTACATATAGCCAGGTCGACTATAATTCGTTTTCACCAAGCACCGATACACTTACCTCGCTAGTTATGTCTCTCCTTTTCTCGGACAGACGACGGTTGATCTTCCTATGTAGTTACACATGCGTACCACAACCATATCTTCTCCCCTCATCATCCTTGAATACCTCCCGACCCGTCTCTCACACGCACGTGCATTGATAGATAGACATCCCCCGCCCTCTCTTATTGATATTGCACTCATACCCTCCGTGTGTCTAGCAGGCCTCTCCCACCATTTGTGAGACGCCACTCCACCACCAACCCTCCGACGCTCTACCTTTGTCTTTTTCCCAACCTTATTCCTCTGCTACACATATCCATGGATGTCGATCGATCTCCCTCAATACATAGCTAAGTCTCTCTCCTTCCCTGGACATATACTAGTCGACTGGTCTCTACCCCCCACACACACACACACCGATAGTCGAACGTTGTAGGTAGGTATCCATGCCACGGAGAATAACTGCACCTCTGCCCTCTCAAATTCCAGTAGGCCAGCCGCCCTGTATCTTTGACTTGGGCAAACACAAATTCGATGGCACTCTTTATCGATCGCGGAGCCACACACTTCATCCCTGTTTTCAATTCTATCGATATCTCACGTCCATGACTCCGTTTCACACACATTGCATATGTTACGTTTTTCTGATTGAGATATCATCAACACATTGCCTCTGTTTCGCACAAACCATCTCTCTCACACCCACCCACGCACGTACCTGCACCTAAAGAAGAAGTGCACGGAGGACGCACGTACTCACGCGTCGTTCCCGCCACACCCGCTGCGGGTACACGGTGGAGTTCGTTCTGTCTGAAAAAGGCAGCCCACGTGATAATTTGACGCGCGTGTAGCGATTTGTTTACTCGAAGGAGGGTCGGGTACCACGCCTAGAATATAAAACGATTGCCGTGGGGAAAATGGAAAATTGGGTTTGTCTCTCGTGAGTCTCGTCACACAATCTCACACAAGGACGTCGTGGCCTCTCTCTCTCTCTCAACGTTGGTCAGTGATCCGGCCGCATCCCGTCCACCGGCGGAAAGGGAGGATGTGCATCGTCTCTCCGTTCGACAGTGTTGAGGCAGCTCGTCCCGATCTGCGGTACCCGTCGTTCTCTCTGACCAAGCTCCGGCGCGGTAGGGCCTTCGCCACTTGGTCGCTGCCGCAGTATGGGCAGATCCCGGCCGCCGGCACCCTCCTAGTAAGATCCCGACGACCCTCAGGTACAGCTTCCTCCGGCCTTGCTCCACTGCCCATCTTCCCACGTTGCTGCATGTGGATCTTCTTTAGTTGTTTGCTTAAATCGTATCTCGGCCGGTGTACTTTCCATCTTGCAATCTCGTCCTCAAACCATTTTTGATAAACCACCATGTGCTATCTTTCCCTTCTTACATGGAACATGCTTCTTTTTTGTCGGCGTATGTGTCTTCAACTCGTGTTATTGGGTGGTAATTGTTTCCTTTCGGCCTCCTTTTGCAAACAGGGCTATCCATTTTCACCTTGTTTCTATTGCGACCTTTTGGTGAACTACACAAATCACTTTTCTGAAGAGTGTTTTGTGCAGTTCCGCCAAAATGTCACACGGGCAATGTTTTTACATTTCTGTGGGACTGCGGAAAGGGAGATTGGTTTTGCTATCCTCCTCATCCAACTCCGTGCCTAATCTTCTCCGACAAGAAGTTAGTCCTAAAGAGAAATCGTAGAGGTGATCGGCTTCTATTTATGTGTGTTATGTTTCATCATCTAGTTCCACTATTATTGTAATCACACTGACCGGATATCTTTGCAAACAGGGATGGTCCGCCCGATTTTAGTGGAGCTGCACAAAATGATCGGATTGTGGTGTCCTTCATACACCTATTTTTTGGCTACAGAGCTGGGTGAAACTAGCTGCTAAGCAATGAACAATGTGCCAAGGAAATGGAGCCATGCCTACGAACAACATCGATCAATTATATTTTTTTCTTTATTTGTACACCTTCTCACAACTTTGTCTTCAGTTGTGATGTGAATATTGGCGCTGATTTGCGAACCATTGAGATGCATTAGCCATGGTAGTTTCATTTGTATTTGATGGAATGTTGTAACGAGATAATCTCAAGGCAAGACACATGAATCCTAAGTTGAAACCTTTTTTTTCCTGCGGGAACCAGAGTTGAAACCTTCATAGCATCACAGTACATTTTCATCAAAATTATGCGTACATATAAACAAATCCTGAAGGATTGATAGCAATGCCAGAAATAATTCAACTTCGTTTCGCCGACATGTTGGACATCCTTCATCCGGCTCCACCTGCCATGCAGCAATATTGAGTGCACAACACAACTTTAGGGAAAGATTCACCTGGTCGCTATACCGCAGTAGTAATGACTAGTGAGCAGTCAAATCACAGAGCCCCACCTTCGCCACAGTAAGTCGCTCGGACGAAGCAACCATCATTTCTCTGTTCCTTGAATCCGCTGGTACTCCCATATTCCCACAGTAAAGTTGCTCGGGCGAATCAACCATCACTCTATCCGCTCATGTGTGATCACCACAGGAGCTATCCATTCAGATTGCATGTTAAAAAAATAAAGGTCGATAACTAATGCGGCAAACTTTCAAAAAAAAAAACTAATGCAGCACTTCGGGCCAACGTGGCCAGATCGCATTTTGCACGAGAAATTACACACCATGTTTCATTGACATGTTGTCCCGTTCCAACATATCAGTGAGACGACGGCGAGTAGTAGGAGTATTTCCGAACCGACGTAGGCCGGGCGCCTTCGTGAACCATGGCAAACTGGCAACCGTCCACCGACCCTTCGCCTTTCCCTCTCGATTTGGAACTGCTGTCGCACGCTCTTCCTCTCCCTCCTCCATTTTCCTTCAGCCCTTCATGCTTTCTTATGCCATTGTTCGATCGTCTACTCCATGGAGGGAACAAGACGGAAACGACCCCGTTATTCTTGCCCCGATCTGAAAGATGACGTGGTGGAGGAACTCATTGATCGGTGTGACGTCATCACCTCGGCTAGCATGGCAGGTTCGTTCAAGCCCATTCTTGACTCAACTAATAACATCATTACAAGGAACCCAAGAGTCAAGGAACGGTTTGATCTCCCCTATCTTCTTCGCCGTGACCACGATGACCGGCGCCGTCACGAGGAGGCCTCATACATGCAAGTTGATGCCGCTTGATAATGATACGTATGATGTTAAGATGCCATCGCTTAAGGGCAAGGCCTGGGCAGGCGCAAATGGAGATTGGGTTGTTTACATTGGGTCCAACTGCGAGTGGGAACTTGTGAATGTGTACACTCGTGACCGGGTTCCACTTCCAAAAATCTCAGCAGACTGCCCAGAGGTTGAGCACACCGGTATTGTATGCACGTTCAAATACAATCATGGTGACTGTCTTCTACGGAAGATAGCAATTTCTCGAGTTCCCGCCCGCTCTTGGAATTACAACAACTATGAAGTTGTTGCTATCTTCGACAAGCTTGTTGCCGTCGTTGCTGGTTTGACTCGATGGACATTTCTCAAAAATCAGTTTTACGTACACGGATGAGTACTGTGATGCAATTCAATACGAGGGCCTTGTGTTTGCTGTCACCACTCGTGGCACTGTTTTTGCATGGAATCGTTATGATTTTGGTACGTTTGTCTTCCATCGTAATTATAATTGTTTCATCCACATGCATGCGGGTTAGCAAGTTTCCCTTTACTAATTAACCTTGTTCTTGTGTTTCCAAGGTCCTGTGAGAATTCCACCACCTATACTTGAAATTTTTTATAACCAAGGGGGAGATGATGATGGTGATGATCACGAGCATGAGGACGAGCAGCGCCCATATACTCGTTGGCGCCTGGCAACTAATTCCGATGGATCACCTCTTCTCGTGTGTATACAGCCCACTAATGATGTTACTACTAAGTAAGCAGATGTAGTCTCCCATGGTCGCACTCTCCGGACCTATTCCAACACCCGTTGCATGGTATTTGGGATGGATACTAGTGTGCTAGCGCCAACACCTTCTCCCTGGTACAGAATTGATAGTCTTGGAGAAAACTCGCTCTTCCTTGGACAAAACTATCCGATGATGGTGAAAGGCGATCCAACTGCTGTTGACACAATGTTACTAGCACCATTTATGAGAAGCAACTGTGTCTATACCTCGGACATTAGCGTGGTTCCCTACCCTGGTACTGATATAGTAGGCCGCTTCAGCCTGAAGATCAGTCCTGCGTTGGTCTCGAGATCGACAATAGATGCCCCGTCCCAGAGAATCACTTGTGGTTCAAAGCAAGCGTTTCCAACGCCGAGGAATGGTTGAGTTGAAGTTCATTTCATTGCTTGTTATTTGTTGTGTGGTGAAAACTTTAGTATTTATAATGTATCCTCGTTGTCGATGTGGGTTGATGACCTGTTGTATGTAATAAAATGATATGCCTGTGATAAACTTACTAAATTTATGAATGGCTTTCGAGTTGCTTCTGTGAGTGAGTGGTGCGACGAGGCAAAAAATATTTTCCGAATACATAATTGTACGTGAATTGCAATAGTTATCGGATGAGGCCAATCATCAACAATTGTAGTACACTATTTGTACTAGCTTCACATGCTTCGCGCGTCGTGCGGGTGTTTTTACTGTAGCCATATTGTACTACGTAACCAGCTCCTCGAATCCTCGATACTAGTAGTACTATATAGTAAGTAGTAGTAGGAGTAGTAGGGTGGCATGGGCCAGAACAAGCATTCATGTCCAGGAGTACGGCACACTCCACCAGCACGACTTCCATCTGACACCATATTTCTTGGAGTCTGTGCTAGAGCAATCTCTTCAACCTCATTGTTTTCTAACTCAGCCATCGTGCGGCGGGCGAGTTGGGGGTTTGCCGATAGTCGGTTTCCTCAACTGCGGTCCCACTTGTAAGGCCAACTCCAACGCTCTATCAATATATGGATGTACTCTTCTTCCCAATACAAAAACTTGCATCCATTCTACTCCCTCCGCTCTACTACCTCCGTCCCGGTTTATAGGTCCCCTTTGTAGTTTGTGTCAAATTTTGACTAAAGATTTAACTAACAAAATGTTAATGCATGTCAAGAAAAATTATCTCATTGGATTCAGATTTGAACATAGTTTTCAAGAATATAATGTTTGGTGACATGTGTAAACATTTTGTTAGTTTAATCTATGGTCAAAATTTGGCACTAAATACAATGGGGACCAATAAACCCAAGTGGAGGTAGTATTTGTCAAAATATATATGTATCTAGACATGTTTTAGTATATAGGCACATCCATTTTTGGACAAATGGAAGTCAAGTATCTTGGAACGGAGGGAGTACACAATAAAATTTTAAGTTAGCACAACTAGTCTAATCCGAGAGCACAACCGAAGATTTGGTCGGGTTCTTCCTCCTTTTGCCGACATCGTGGGACATCCAACATCCGTGTCGTGTCATGAAAGAAAATAGAGTGGTAGTTGATAAGTTGAAGCCACGAGATGTGCATCTTGGGTTAAATCAGAAATAGAATCTTACTACTCTTGAGTAACTCCAAAAGCATCCACCGAAGATCTTTCCTGGATTTGTTTTTCATCACCAAAGACGTCGAGGTGAAAGATGTGCAGGTTCGATTGGGTCCTCTTGCGTTTTCACCGACATGTGGGGTCGCATGTGAGCAAACAGACGATGGGCTCCACAAGGCCCATTTGGTGGCTGAGAAGAGAGATAGAGGAGTGTTGAGCACAGACTGCAGGAAATTTGTTCTACGTAACCAGCACCTTGATATTTGCGTGTGGTTGTTTCTAGAATAAGAAAAAGGAGGTACCTCTACTTATGTTACTCCCACTACGCCTAGCCTAAGGTTAGTAGGTGACCTTGCGCTTGGCTCTTCGCCTCTGCCGGAAGTCGATGGTTCTACAGTAGTGCTTCTGGCAATCTAACACCAAATGAGCTGCTGCACGTCCACCGCTTGTAAGCAAAAGTTTCTCCTCGTGCTGCGAGCCACCGTGCACGCGTTGGCGAGGGAGAAGGCGTAATCAAGCTTCTCATCGTTCTGCGAGTTGATGGGACACATCAAAGTTATTTACTAGTAGTACATACTCTCTCCAGAAAAGGGCTGACCATGTCATTGCTACCATCCCGTGCTCCGTCGTTGAGTACGTGCACTATTCACGTGCCATCGAGGAGAAAAAATATTGCGTAGGTGCCATCGAAGTGCACGACTCACTTACGGAAAAGGGTTTCCCCCCGCACGACTCACTTACGCACTGCTTATCTGATTATCTCCATTTTCTTGCATGACACGTGCACCTTGATGCTAAATGTCTCGCGTGTTGGGAAAAGGATGAACAAAGCTCACGTAAAAGAAAAGAGTTGAAGAGCATAGATTCCCGATGACTGAGGAGGAGCAAGGAACCTCGCGGTGGAGCGCCCGCAAGGAACCTTCGCGTTTTCCCCTGTTTTTGCCTTTTGCCCACCTATAAACATCTAAAAGAACATGAACTTTTCGCTAACCACTAGAAACGGTACATCAGGATGCTAAGTTGAAGATGTTTTATACTCCCTCCGTTCCCAAATATAAGTCTTTTTAGATATTTCAATAAGGGACTACATACGAAACCAAATGAGTGAATCTACACTCTAAAATATGTACACAAGCGAACACACTAACTCCATCCAATCCAACTCATGCACATACGCGCACAGCATGGAGCACACAACGCACGTACACAAGACGTGCATGCACACACGCTCGGCCGCAGAATGCACGTGAATAACACATGCATGCACACACACTCGGCTGCATGGAGGCGTGCGCCATCCACGACGACGTCTGGTTCGTCATGCTACGGCGAAGCTCGCACGCAACGGCGCATACGCATCTCTTGCAGCACCTCTTTGCCGTCATTGCTCAACTACTAGTCGGAGACGAAGACGACCGCAGCCTCGGCCTTAGAGCTAGCACCGATGGAAAAACACGCACGCTGCACGCACACGAGCACATACGGAGTGCCCACGACGTGGTGGTCGTGCGTCCCCAATCGCCTCTACTCCTTCTGCGCACGTTGTCTATCAAGGCGGCTGCATGCTAATGATGATGTGGGTGAGATCTTCTAGGACTCACATGATGACGAGGAAAATTATGAGACATAAGGTGACATACACCGTCAAGGTCCACGGTCAAGGGGGTGCTAGCAAGTGCTTAGATGTGCTTAGAGCAAGTACAATAGAGCTGAGTCAGCGGGCTATAAGGAATAAACAAGATGCAAGATATTTCTGCTTAGTTGGAGGAAAGAGAAGAGGAGAGAGAAGGTAAGCGGGCTCTTCGTGAAGAGCCAGCCCTAGCACGTGCTCCTAGGCACTTTGTAGTACATGTGACTATAAGATGGGTTGTAGGCTTATAGCCAGCAGCTTGCTATACTATTAATGATCTTTAGATGAGGTGCTAAGTGCATTAAATGGCTTTGTAACTCAAGTGTTCAATGCATAGGTGCTTAGTTTATTGGTGCCACATCATATTTTATGCCTACGTGGCAGGCTTAGCAGCTATACATGGTGGAGCACTGGGAGAGTCCAAGGCTGGTCATAGTGGGGAGTAACTTGTCTGTAACATATTACTATGTTACTCTAAACATCTCTATAAACCGGAAAGGAGGGAGTAGTAACATACACTAGTGTCATATGCAGTATGGGAGCACATGATATTTCCCGTCCGGACCGATCCCAAGTTGGCTTCTCACCTTCTTGGCCCAACAAAACCCCTCCCCCTCCCTGCCTTCCCGCCAGCGCCACCGAGCCCGCCGCTCCACATTGATGGCAAGTCAGGCGACGCGACCTCTCACTGCTTCCGCCGTTGAAGCGGCCTTGCGACCGAGGGCACCGCCATTACCGCCCGACATTTCAGACTACTCAGTGGGCAGTAACTTTTAGAGCAAGTACTGCTATAATTAGATGACATAAGCAAGCTATAAGGATTTAAATATAGTATTTGTGCTTAGATGAAGGAGAGAGAAGAGAAGCGGAATGTAAACGTGTAGCCGGTTGTACTCCAACATACTCTACTTTGTGAGACAAAAGGTGGGGCCATTATTAATGATATTGTATTTATACTAAAGGGACTAATGACGCCTTAATTACTCTGTTTTTTAGACAAACCTTGGTGGGGCTATTATTGACTTTTTTAGCTATTATTGACTTGGGCGTGGGGTTTGGGGGCCAAAGGCCTACTATTATACTCCGACTGACATGCTCTACCCTAGCCGCTGTATCATATGGTTTCGCACCTGCTCGAGATCTTAAGCGCTGCCACGCAATTCTTCTCCAGCCCTCCTTCCCAAGGTAATCACCGCGAGAAGGGACAGCAGTCCTCCGAACCCGCCTTTCGTGATCCTCGCACGGAGAGGGTCGATCAGGTTTTTGGGAAGCACACTCCTGTGACTGCTGCCAGCGACGACTTCCTCAATGACAGCCTTCTTCCCCGACCTCGGTAACCTCTTCATCAACGACATAAGTGACAACATCAACCACATCGGTTCTGCTCCCGCTGTACACTATGTGATTCTGTCCTCATGGTTTAGTCCCAATCATTACTTTGATGTTTGCAATTGTCGTCATGATCAATTTACTGCTGATTCGGATTAAATCTCATACTAAATTGCTCATATTCAACAATCCAATCCAAAAACCTGATCACAGGCAATTTACTCCGAGTTGTTTTGCTGCGCTTTTGAAGCCGCCTACTTTTTAAGGGGGTGCAATATAAAGGTGGCGCACAAGAGCAGTATATTGGTTTCAGATCATGTGCTGCTATGACGCCACTAAGGGTAAGCCTGAGGGTGATCTTAATCCTACACAGCAGGAAGCTTTTCAGAACAAGGATACCCTCTTCAAAGCCGCCCTGCTGAGTGTTCTTGACGATTCCATTGTGGATTTGTATATGTTGTTTGACAGCGGCAAAGACATGTGGGCTGCGCTCGAGGCCACATTTGGGCCCTCGGGCGCTGGCAATGAGTTGTACGTCATGGAGCAATTCTGTGACTACAAGATGACTGATGAGCGCTCTGTTGTTCAGCAGACTCATGACATACAAATACTCTCTAAGGAACTTGAGTACTTTAAGTGTGTGTTCTTTGGACAAATTTGTTGTTGGGACCATCATTGCCAAGCTTCCACCTTCGTGGAACGATTTTGCTACTTCTCTGAAAAACAAGAGACATGAGTTTTCTGTTTAGGATCTCATTAGCACTCTTGATTTTGAGGAGAAGGCGAGAGCAAAAGACACACGTGCTCGGGTCGCCGAGGGAGCTTCTAGTGCCCACATGGTACACGAGAAGAACTTCCAGCCCAACCAGTGTGACGCCCGGATAATCAAGCTACAGTAACCTCTGCTAATAACACCATGTCACCTCCGTTATTGTCGCGAATCTCGCGTCGGAAACCGATTCAAAAATCAATTCAAAAAAATTTGTTAAACAGCAAAAGTTTTCAAAAATTGAAACAAAAATGTTCGGTGGTTGCCGAATATTACAAGGGTAATTATGGTGCAACAAACACATTTTTATAAAATGCCTAAATAATTTAAAATGGTTTAAAACAGAAAAGAAAATAAATAAAAGGAAAAGAAACTGCAAAACAGAAAACAAACAAAAAAAGGAAAGGAGAGAAAGACCCCCCCGGTCCAGCCGACCCAACTGGCCGGCCCATTCGGCACAAGCCCAACCGGCCACCCCCTCCCCTTATCCACAGAAACCCTAACCTACCTCAACCCCACCACTCCCACTCGCTTCCCCCACTCCCTCGATTGGATCTGGATCGGGAGGAGACCCCGATCCCTCGCCTCCACTCGACGCTGCCGGGCCAAGCGCCCATCGCCGCCTCCCTCCTCCAACGTCGACGACGTCCCTGCCCTCCTCCACAACGGACCTCCCGAACTCCCAGCGCCTTTGCCCGAACCCTACACCCCGTGAGCGCTCTCCCTTCCCTCTCTCTCTCGTTATGCCTTGCCCGTCCATGCGGCGCCCCCAGCCACGCCCGACCTCCCGACATGCATGCCCGGCCTTGCGCCCCCGGCCCGCCACCGCCTGCAGCTTCACCGTGCGGACGCCCACTGCCTCTGGTGCTCCGGCCGGCCTCGCCTCAGCCACGCCTCACCCCATGCTGGCCTCGCCCTCGGCGGACCTGGCAAACCCCACACCGGTGTCGGGCCGTGCCCCTCTCTGCCACCCCGCTCCTGCACCCCTTTGCGCCGGCGATGCCGCCATGTCCGTGGCCAACTCGGCGCTCGCCCCGCTCCTGCCCCTTGCCTTGCCCTTTGGCGCGGTGGCCTCACCTCGCCCGTGGCTGTTATATTGCCGGGTGCCTCGCCAGGCGCTGGCGCCGCCCATATCCATGGCCCTTGCCCATTCGCCCAAATGGGCCCTCGCCTATGACAATGGGCCCCGCCCAGAGAACGTTTAAAAAAAAGGAATTAAAAAATAAAAATAAATAATTAGATAATAATAATTAAATTAATTAATTTATTAACGAATTAATTAAGTTAATTAATCATAATTAGATTAACCTAATTAACTGTTAGTTAATTAAACAAACAATGATAGTGGGGCCCACCCCCCTAATTAATTATGATTAGTTTAATTAATCTATTAATTAAAATGTGTCACTGACCAGTGGGACCCATTGGTCAGGTTGACTAGTCAACTCTGTTGACTGCTGATGTCAGCATGACATCATGCTGATGTCATTAAATCATTTTCGAATTAATTAAATCCAGAAATTAATAACATTTTTAGAAAATCATATCTTTTAATCCGTAACTCGGATTAAAGTATTTTCAACATGAAAGTTGCTCAGAACGACGAGACGATTCCGGATCCTACTGCTTAGTATAGGATGCTAGTGTTCCATCAGTGACCCTACACACTTGTCCGTCTGCCATGCTATACTACTGGGCTGTGATCACTTCGGGAGGTGATCACGGGCATATATTATATATACTTTACACTATTACATTACCTGTGATACTGTTCGCAGATGGGGGCTGAAAGGACAGGTGGCTCCATCCCATTGAGGTGGGCACTGGGTTCCCAACGGCCCCATTTGTTACTTTTAATGGCGGAGCGACATGGCAGGTTGTGAAGGAAATATGCCCTAGAGGCAATAATAAAGTTATTGTTTATTTCCTTATATCATGATAGATGTTTATTATTCATGCTAGAATTGTATTAACCGGAAACATAATACATGTGTGAATACATAGACAAACAGAGTGTCACTAGTATGCCTCTACTTGACTAGCTCATTAATCAAAGATGGTTATGTTTCCTAACCATGGACAAAGAGTTGTTATTTGATTAACGGGATCACATCATTAGGTGAATGATCTGATTGACATGATCCATTCCATTAGCTTAGCACCCGATCGTTTAGTATGTTGCTAATGCTTTCTTCATGACTTATACATGTTCCTGTGACTATGAGATTATGCAACTCCCGTTTACCAGAGGAATACTTTGTGTGCTACCAAACGTCACAACGTAACTGGGTGATTATAAAGGTGCTCTACAGGTGTCTCCGAAGGTACTTGTTGGGTTGGCGTATTTCGAGATTAGGTTTTGTCACTCCGATTGTCGGAAAGGTATCTCTGGGCCCTCTCGGTAATACACATCACTTAAAGCCTTGCAAGCATTGCAACTAATGAGTTAGTTGTGGGATGATGTATTACGGAACGAGTAAAGAGACTTGCCGGTAACGAGATTGAACTAGGTATTGGATACCGACGATCGAATCTCACGCAAGTAACATACCGATGACAAAGGGAACAACGTATGTTGTTATGCGGTTTGACCGATAAAGATCTTCGTAGAATATGTAGGAGCCAATATGAACATCCAGGTTCCGCTATTGGTTATTGACCAAGAATAGTTCTAGGTCATGTCTACATAGTTCTCGAACCCGTAGGGTCCGCACGCTTAAGGTTTCGATGGCGATGCTTATATTATGAGTTTATGAGTTTTGATGTACCGAAGGAGTTCGGAGTCCCGGATGAGATCGGGGGCATGACGAGGAGTCTCGAAATGGTCGAGACGTAAAGATCGATATATTGGACGGCTATATTCGGACATCAGAAAGGTTCCGAGTGATTCGGGTATTTTTCGGAGTACCGGAGAGTTATGGGAATACGTATGGGGCCTTATTAGGCGATACGGAAAGAAGGAAAAGGGCCTCAAGGGTGGCCGCACTCTCCCTTGGTCTGGTCCGAATTGGACTAGGGAAGGGGCGCCTTCCTTCCTTCTCCTTTCCTTCCTCTTTCCTATTCCATATGGGATGTGGAATCCTACTAGGACTAGGGAGTCCTAGTAGGACTCCACACTTGGTGCGCCCTCCTAGGGCCGGCCTCCTCCTCCTCCTTGCTCCTTTATATCACGGGGCAAGGGCACCCCATAGACACACAAGTTGATCTACGGCTCGTTCCTTAGCCGCAGCGGTGCCCCCTCCACCATATTCCACCTCGGTCGTATCGTCGCGGAGTTTAGGCGAAGCCCAGCGCCGGTAGAGCATCATCATCGTCACCACGCCGTCGTGCTGACGGAACTCATCCCCGACACCCTGCTGGATCGGAGTCCGGGGATCGTCATCGAGCTGAACGTGTGCAGAACACGGAGGTGCCGTACGTTCGGTACATGGATCGGTCGGATCGTGAAGACGTACGACTACATCAACCGCGTTGTCATAACGCTTCCGCTTTCGGTCTACGAGGGTACGTGGACACACTCTCCCCTCTCGTTGCTATGCATCACCATGATCTTGCGTGTGCGTAGGAAATTTTTTGAAATTACTACGATCCCCAAAAGGTTGAGACCACCTAGGAGAGAGGTGGGCCTGGCCCTGTTCGGCGTTCACGGATACTTAACACGCTTAACGAGATCTTGGTATTTGATCTGAGTCTGCCATTTGGTCTATACGCACTAACCAACTACGCGGGAACAGTTATGGGCACTCGACGTCGTGGTATCAGCCGAAGCACTTCGTGACGTCAGCGACTGAGCGGCGCGCGCCGGATTGGACTGGAACGCCACTAGGCTAGGTCTGCTTCCGGCCGCGTTCGCAACGTGCAGGTGTGCTAAGGGCGATGGGCCCAGACCCCTGTGCGCTTAGGTTTAGACCGGCGTGCTGGCCTCTCTGTTGTGCCTAGGTAGGGCTGCGACATGTAGATCTTCCGCGGCCGGGCATGACCCAGGAAAGTGTGTCCGGCCAAATGGGATCAAGCGTGTTGGGTTATGTGGTGCACCCCTGCAGGGAAGTTAATCTATTTGAATAGCCGTGATCTTCTTAATGTGACGACTTGGAGTTGTACCTTGACCTTATGACAACTAGAACCGGATACTTAATAAAACACACCATTCCAAGTGCGGATACAACCCGGTGGTCGCTCTCTCTCGTGGTTACGAGGAGGGATCGCCGGGTAGGATTATTGCTATGTGATGCTACTTGGAGGACTTGATCTAGTCTCTGCTACATGTTGCAAGGCGGAGGCTGCCAAGTGTAGTCTTGACGGGATTAGCTATCCCCTCTTATTACGGCATTCTGCAGCTCAGTCCACGATATGGCCCTTTACACATATATCCATGCATATGTAGTGTAGCTCCTTGCTTGCAGTACTTTGAATGAGTACTCACGGTTGCCTTGTTCCCCTTTTCCCCTATCTCTAATCGATTGCTGCGACTGCACGATGGAGCCCAGGAGCCGACGCCACCGTCGAGGACGACTACTACCCGGAGGTGCCTACTACTACGCAGCAGCCCGGCGGCGACTAGGAGTAGTTAAGGAGGATCCCAGGCAGGAGGCATGCGCCTCTTTCGATCTATATCCCAGTTTGTGCTAGCCTTCTTAAGGCAAACTTGTTTAACCTATGTCTGTACTCAGATATTGTTGCTTCCGCTGACTCGTCTATGATCGAGCACTTGTATTCGAGCCCTTGAGGCCCATGGCTTGTATTATGATGCTTGTATGACTTATTTATGTTTTAGAGTTGTGTTGTGATATCTTCCCGTGAGTCCCTGATCTTGATCGTACACATTTGCGTGCATGATTAGTGTACGATTGAATCGGGGGCGTCACAACCAGCCCCAAAACAACAAGAACAAATCTCAGGGGAAAGGGAAGTTTGATGCAAAGAACAAGCCGTCACATTCTACCAACTTCAAGAAGAATTCTCATAACGGGAAGGGATACAAACCTCAATTTTGGTAGCACCGCACAAAATTTATATGGCTGCATCTACCTATTGTCAGCTAACCTCATGGTGCTCCAGGTATTCCTACATTCGTAACTAGGTACAATGACCACCGCAAGATGAAATTAGCTTATTCATACGTTGACTTGCTGAATGCAAGGTCGGAACGATCCTGTCATGTCTGGAGGAGCAAACAAGCGGTCAAATTAAGGTGAAAATCAACCAAGGACTTATGAAATTATATGTAATCTTCCTGAGGTAGGTCGGTATCCCCTTCGTCCAGATGATCGTGTTTTGTCATGCCGAGCTATTGATATGTGCTACTGTTTTGCAACACCGTTTAAGTATAGCTACTGTTTTCCTATCTTTTCAGATTCAGGACAATGAATAGGATATCAGGGGAACTGCACAATATGGACCCATGTTGAGTCATCTCTATTGCCTCATGTGTTTACTGCAAATGTGTCAACATCAATTGCAAGATGAGGCAGCTAGATAGCTGTGGAGTTGCCAACATGCTCAAAGTGCTCGCAACATTGAGAAGAAACAAGCATGCCCAGGAAATTAATGCGAGCGCAGGGAGGCCCTTTGCTTAGAGAAGCATCGACCGATTTTCTTTATTTCCACACCTTCTCACAGTTTTGTATATTGGTTATAGTATGGTGAATCATTGAGATGCATAGACATGCTGAACTTTTGTTCTTCTGAATGTTAGTTTAATGTGAGTGTTCGCATCCGATTACGCATCCTATAATTTGGTGGATGCACAGAGAAAATAAATCTCCTTAATTTACTCCATAACCACCCTATTAAATAGGCCTAGTAACAAACCAGCGCATGCAAGGGCGGCGGGCACATGCATCCTGCATGCATGGCCATCATGCAAAGAACGCATAAAGAAGAGAGCGGTTCTTGGGAAAAGCGAGTAGTTAGTGCAGCGTGCCTTATAAACACGAACAACTTCGCTCTCCGCCTGCCTCCCCACCCAATTCCCCCGCTCCCAATCTTCCTCACTCGTCCGTAAAACCCCGCTCACCTTCGTCCTCACTGCATGTAAAGCGCATGCTCCTCTTCTTCCACTCCAACATAAATCCCCAGCCCACCATCTTCACCACTCGCACTGCCACTAGGCTCGACTCTAGCAACACTGCTCAAACCCGTGAGCTCGGCGCGACTCCCACAAGGAAAATGGAGTCGGCTAGCCCCAAAGACTAAGAAGATGAGGCTCCCGCCAAAGAGCGACGCCGGTTGTAGATCCCGCACCGTAGCACGGGAGAAGCGGGCGAACCCCCCCACCCGGATCTGAGAAACCAATAGAATCTCCGGTGGACCGCATCAGCGATCTCCCAGACGTCATCCTTGAGGAGATCATCTCGCTTCTCCCCACCAAGGATTGCTGCCGCACACAAGTCCTCTCAACTCGGTGGCGCCCTCTATGGCGCACCGCGCCCCTCAATCTCGACTGTCGTCAGATATCTGTCCTTCCTGAATTTGATCTCATCAGAGCCATCGTCTCTTCTAACCAGCAGGGCCCCGTTCAATGCCTCTTCATCCCGACAAGCTACCTTCTGTCCATATCCGGCAAGGTGGACGCTTGGCTGACATCCCCTGAATTCGGAAAACTCCAGCAGTTTGAGTTCTACCATTACCACGAAAGTTTCATACCAAGAACATACCAAGAATTCGTGCCCACACCACCGTTGTCCATCTCGCGGTTTTCCTCCTCTTTCCACACCGCCACCTTCGCCCGGTGCCATCTACCAGACGATCTAGTACAAATGCTTCGACTCCCACTGCTAAAAAAACTTTCGCTTGTGGTGGTTTATCTGTCGGAGGCCTCACTGCACAAAGATCATCCACTCTAGTTGCCCTGCCCTGGAGCGCTTGCTGATTGTTTTGGGAATAGAAATCGGTATCAGTTATCTCCAAATAAAGTCGCCTCACCTTAAAAGCATTGGAACTTGTTTTGAAGGACAGCAGCTCATCATCGAAGATGCCCCTTCACTTGAAAGGTTGCTCCTTCATAATTGTTATACACCGTCAGAAATAATTGTCGTCTCTGCGCCCAAACTGGAGACCTTGGGTGTAATTCGTGACCCGTTTAATAATCACAAGGAGTTGGTGTTTGGCTCCTCACCTTTTCAGGTACCGTATATTATCATCTACACATTTGTAATCATATGCTGCATTTTTCATTTATGCGCATAAGTTTTATATCATATTGAAGTACACTTTGGGTACTAATATTATGTTATATGCTCAATGAAGAGTTCGTCCATTGATAGCCTATCAATGCTGCTGGATTCTGTCAAGATCATATATATCATAATGTATAGTTTTGATCTGGACATAATTATTGGCTTGCTGCGATGCTTTCGATCTCTGGAGAATTTATACATAGAGGTGATGATTTCATGCACATTGAAAGCACATATATATTGTACTAGAATTAACTGTTCAAATTGTCGTTCTTTTGACATACTCTTTTTTCGCACCTTAACTGTTTTCAATCTTCATGTCTACTTAGGCAGAACCACATGGACAAAAACATATAACCAATCGTTGGCGTAATAAGCACAAGGATTTTCTCAGTTCTCATGACATTCGTTTGAGGACAATAACGATGGGACGATATGCATCCAACCAGGCAAACAGAAGCTTTGTCACATTCTTCCTGTTGAATGCGAGGTTACTATTGTCCATGAGGCTTAATTTTTGCAGCAAGAGATTTCTCACGGACGAACATGTTGACCAACAAAAAAAGAAGTTTCAGGTGGACAAATGGGCTTCTAAACGTGCTCGGCTTCTATTTACAACAAGTTGTAGACATCCTAAAATAAATTTTTTGCACAAGATGTTGATTTTATGGATCGAGACCGATCCATTTGTTTGTGACTGCAAAAAAGAGTGGTTGGGTTAGATGTTACTTGTCATGTTCAATCTGGGTTTTGTCTAAAAATTTGATGAACAATTAATCCTTGGGCTTTTTGTACCATTTGTATGCTTGAATTGCATGTTGTTGCCCTCGTACTCCCTCGACTGCCACTACACCGCCGCATCTTTCATGGCTGCAGTTCATTCCCGTCCGAGGCCTTGCCGTCGTTCTCCGCTTGGTTAGCTCATTTGTGCTACTTGCCGTCTGGTGTTGTCAACATGGTCAACAACCAAGAGGAATCAGGAGATGATTTGTCGTGGAGAGGCTGACAAGAGGGACCCACCAGGGTCATTGCATTTCGCAAGCAGGTGCCTTGTTATTACAAGCCAAAACATACTTCCTCCTAATTGTTTGACAACTAGGTTCCACGCCATTGTCAATGTAGTCAATAAACGAGAAAATTACACAACGAGCGGATAACACCAGGGACCCAGCAGCTCGCCCAGTTGTTTTTCAGTTTCAGAGACGGAGCTCAATCACTGTAAGTGGGGTTGTGGCCCGTCTAGCCCACGCTTATGCTTTTATTAAGCACATGATGAGCCCAGTTGATATTTTTTTCTTTCTAAAATTGGCTAGCCCAGTTCTTTTTTTTGGAGAATACCAAAACCGAGGCCTACTTGCTTTTCTCAGCCCTGCTGGGCTGCAAATCTTTCAAGACGAGGAGGGACAAGAAATGGGCTTCCACAAAAAACGGGCTATAAGTTGTAAGAAATGGGCTGTAAATTTTTAAACCAAAGCCAACCGGCAATTGCATTAAAATATCATTTTTTTCAGGATTTCTCTACTCTCTACTCTTATAAAAACCAAATCCAATTGGTAGTTACATTAAAATATCATCTTTTCACCCACAAGATAAACTACTCATACAAATGCATCTTCATGTTCTGTGCAACGAACGGGCATCTTGCTAGTTAAGATTCTAAATTTCATTCATTTTTTGCGGAGAATTTTTTTGGAATTTTATTTTGATATAACTTTTTTGAAAACTATTTTTAACGTGACTCAAAATTTCGTGATTAAAAGAGTTCGGACCCCACGAAATATGCAAAATTTCGTTGAATTTTTAGCGATTGCCCGAGAATATATGGTCTGTAATGCTAATAAAAGAATATGAGCTTCAAATATCATTAAGAATTAGCAAATGGGCTGTAAATTATTGAAAATAATGGCTAATGGGTTGTATGTCTGTTTTCCATGATTAGGAGGCTGACTTACGGGCCTACTAGGTTGACGATGACGTTGTCCTAATTTTTTTTGACGCAGCACGCAAGGCTTTGTCAACTTAGTCAACACACAAGATGGATCGTTGGATGTCCATCCAACGGCCGCCGTCTTCTTCAATCTCTCGATCTTCCCGCTCCAGCCGCCCAAACCATCGCCATGGACTGCCTCCCTCCTCCCGTAGCTGGTCAGGCTGCCGCCACGCCATCCCTCTAACCACCCACACATCCTGTTGTTTTCCGGCGACGTCGGCCTCACCCGCAAGACCAGTCAGCGCTCGTTCTCCCCTCAGCGTGGGCATCCGCTGCGGTGGCTTCGCCGGCTCCGGGTGGTTCTCTTCCTGGGCCCCGCCCTCGTCCACCGCGTTTGTGCTCTCGGCGCGGCGAGGTCAACATGGT
This sequence comes from Aegilops bicornis, assembly GCA_021605145.1. Classification (NCBI taxonomy): domain Eukaryota; kingdom Viridiplantae; phylum Streptophyta; class Magnoliopsida; order Poales; family Poaceae; genus Aegilops; species Aegilops bicornis. The sequence continues at coordinate 76,838,163 of CM038672.1, read as the reverse complement.
CAACAAACAACAGCCATCGGAAGAGGCTGACAATAGGGGCCACACAGGAAAATGCCTCCTTATTACGCGCAAAATAATGATTCCTCCACCGATAGCTGGGACCCACCGGAAGGGTCTCTCGTATTTCGTGAAAAACGTTCCCCCATCGGCTCGGACCCACCGGAAATGCCTCCTTATTACGCACAAAAAATGAATACTCCCCGCTAGCCGGGACTCACCTTGGTGGGAGGCTGACTTGTGGGCCTACTAAGTTTACGGGACGGAGGGCTTTGTCAACTTAGTCAATATGAACGAATCTAGCTCCAAAGTGACCGTGACGATGTCCATCCAACGGCCGTAGTGCTTCTTGAACCTCTGGTCTTCGTGCTCCAGCCGCCCAAAGCAGCGCCCGTGGTCAGCGTGCTCCTGCCTCCCGTGGCCGGGCAGGATGCCCGCGGAGGCCTCACCGCCGACTACTCCCACCGCTGGCCAGGCCATCCCTCTACTCACCCACACCCCCTGTTATTCTGCGGTGATGGCAGCCTCACCCTCGTACTCCTCTTCGTGTGGGCATCCACTGCTGCGTCTTCCCTGGCTCCGCGTCGTCCCCTTCCTAGGCCTTGCCGTCGTCCACTGCCGTGGTGCTCTCGGCGCGGCGTGGTCAATGTGGTCAATGACCGACTTCCATCGGAAGAGTATCGCGTGGAGAGGTGGCAATTTGGGTCCATCATGACGCAAGGAAGTGCCTCCTTATTATGCGTAAATTAATTATTCCTCCACCTAACAGCAGGGACCCACTGGACGGGCCACCGTATTTCGCGAAAAAACGTTTCCCCCTGACTGCTGGGACCCACCAGCTACGTCTTCGCATGCAAGGAAGTGTGTCCGGGCAAAAAAAAACGATTCACCCCCTGACTACCGGGACCCACCAGCTACATCTTCGCATGCAAGGAAGTGCGTCCGGGCAAAAAAAAAAAACAATTCGCCCCCTGACTGCTGGGACCCACCAGCTACATCTTCGCAGGCAAGGAAGTGCCTGACAGTCGGGACCCACCTGGTCGAAGCGTACGTAGCGTTGTCATTCTGGTCGCGAACGTGTACGTACATACTGCTCGTAGTAGAGGCGCGCACGTACACGTACGTACAACGGCGAGGGTGCAAGAAAGAAAATACGGCCACATACGTACATACGGGCAGGGTCTCGAACGCCTACTCACGCATATGTACATGGTTGGGTCAGAACGGAGAAATAACGTCGTCGTCATGTTCATGGGGAGGCAACGGAATGCGTCGTGTATTCATCGGGAGGCAACGGAACGCGTGGGAGCCAACCGGCTAGGTCGAAACGGAATGTGTGGTCGTGTTCATCGGGAGGGCTTGGACGGAACAGGCGATGGAAACGAGGCCTGGCGTCTCGCTGGCGGAGGAAACGGCCTTGTGTTCGACCGCCATGTTCAAACGGGACCTGTTGATCGGGAGGGGCTGGCGTGCATCAAGAACGGAGGACTCGGACCTCCTACGGTCGAATCGGGGGTCCTGTTGATCGGGAGGGGTGTGGCGTACCGCAAAACGGAGGAAACAACCTCCTACGGTCGAAACGGGGGTCCTGTTGATCGGGAGGGGTGCGGCGTACTACAAAACGGACGAAATGGACTTGTGTTGTAGCGCTACGGTCGAAGCAGGGGGAGGGTGTGGCGCATCTGCAAAACGGACTCCACGGGATATCGTTTCATCTCCACCGTCGACCTCCTCCAGCCTCCACGGGCTACCGTCGACCTCCTCCGGCCTCCATGGGCTCCATTCATCCAGCCTCCACCGCTATTGTTCAACCACCCTCCACGGGCACCCTCCATCGTCTACTATTCATCCAGCCCTCCATACCACGGGTCCTGTTCAACCACCCTCCACGGCCACCCTCCACCGCTTCACTGTTCATCCAGCCCTCCACACCACGGGTTCCTGTTCATCCAGAGGCAACGCCACCGCTCACTGTTCATCCAAACCCCCCGCAACGCTCACTGTTCATCCCAGAGGCAGCATCGATCGGCTTCAGTTAGCAGCAGTAGCGAAGGAATCGCTCCATCGGGTTTAGTTAACAGCCATCGATCGTTCGCTCGGGTTCGATGCACGTAACTGCAAAGGTCTGTCGCCGGGTTCGATTAGAGCCCAACGCCTCGCTTGGCTTCAGTTAGAGCCAACGCCTACACACGCTGCAGCAGCGTCACGAGAAACGCGCATCGCTCGCCCCGACCTCCCACCGTAACCGTAACTCCCGAAATTTTCCTCCCCTCGCTTCTACCACGGTCTTTTCCGTCATGGACGGCCCAAAGAATGTCATGCAGTTGTGTCTCCGCCCGCCTGTGACTTAAAAAGCCCATTTTCTGTCATGATTTTTTGTCATAGAAGTAGGAGCCCATCACATCTATGATGATACTGGGTTTTGTCACAATTATCGTCATAGAAGTGTCATATGTATGACAGAAAAAAATTTCGCTCGGCCCAAAATGTCACAGATGTGTCTTTTTTTTGTAGTGTATCTAACCTTGTTTACTCAGGTTAATTCCTTCCTAAGCCAACTCAAGACCACAAGGTAAGTATATGCATCACACTCATGTGCATGAGGATTTTTTGCTGATGTACATACTATTTGCAAGAAGGACTCATGAGCATGAAGGTACATTTCCTATATTCACATGATTTGCTCTGATGCATATAGCCAAGATACATGTAACACATTGCTTACTCTGTCATGCTTATGCATTCACATGCTCCTATATTCCATATTTACAAGATTGCATACATGTAGGGGGAGCCATGCATGTTACATGTCTTTCCAAAGCTTTACCTTTTATTCTCTATATCTTTATCTAAAGCTTTGATGTATGTTGTCATCAATTAACAAAAAGGGGCAGATTGAAAGCACAAGTGCTCCCAGGGTGATTTTGGTAATTAATGTCAACATATCTCTTGTTGGACTAATGTTTTCACCTAGTATATTTCTTATAAGTTCAACAATGGAGTGGCATGGACAAGAAGATGTGGAACCCCTTTAAGATGATAAGGACAAAGGATTGGCTCAAGCTCAAAGCTCAAGACTCTGCATTTTCTATTTTAGTGATCCAAGATCACATTGAGTCCATAGGAAAGCCAATACTATTAAGAGGGGGTGAGGTGTTGTTTAATGGCTTGCTTGCTCAAAGTGCTAAGTGATATGCTCCAAAGCCCTCAACCACTTTCTCACATCCACATATGTCCCAAACCAAAAGTCAAACTCGGCCCCACCGATTTGATCTATCCGGCGCCACCGAGTTCACTTGACATAGCCACTGCCACAAACCCTAATCAATTCGGTCTCACCGATAGGGATATCAGTATCACCGAGATGTGATTGCAAACTCTTTGTTGCCTATTGCAATAATTTCGGTCTCACCAAAATATGCAATCAGCCCCACCGAGATTGCAATGCAAACTCTCTGTTTCTCTTTCGTAACATTTCGGTCCAACCGAGATGAGCGAATCGGTCCCACCAAGTTTGCCTGACCAACTCTCTGTTTGTCTATTACCAAAATCGGTCCCACCGAGTTTGTGTAATCAGTCTCACCGAGATTACGTTATGCCCTAACCCTAATGACATCGGTCCCATCGAGTTGACATGTCGGTCCCACCGAAAACCCTAACGGTCACATTATGAACCAAATCGGTCCGACCGAGTTCTCTGAATCGGTCCCACCTAGTTTGGTAAATTGTGTGTAACGGTTAGATTTTGTGTGGAGGCTATATATACCCCTCCACCCACTCTTCATTCGTGGAGAGAGCCATCAGAACATGCTTACACTTCCAACATACATTTTCTGAGAGAGAACCACCTACACTTGTGTTGAGGTCAAGATATTCCATTCCAACCACATAAATCTTGATCTCTAACCTGCCTCAAGTTGCTTTCCATTCAAATCATCTTTCCACCAAATCCTATCCTATGAGAGAGAGTTGAGTGTTGGGGAGACTATCATTCGAAGCACAAGAGCAAGGAGTTCATCATCAACACACCATCTATTACCTCTTGGAGAGTGGTGTCTCCTAGATTGGTTAGGTGTCACTTGGGAGCCTCCGTCAAGATTGTGGAGTCGAACCAAGGAGTTTGTAAGGGCAAGGAGATCACCTACTTCGTGAAGATCTACCCGAGTGAGGCAAGTCCTTCATGGGCGACGGCCATGATGGGATAGACAAGGTTGCTTCTTCGTGGACCCTTCATGGGTGGAGCCCTCCGTGGACTCGCGCAACCATTACCCTTCGTGGGTTGAAGTCTCCATCAACGTGGATGTATGATAGCACCACCTATCGGAACCATGGATAAAAAATCTCCGTGTCTCCAAATTGCGTTTGCACACTCCAATCCCATCCCTTTATATTCTTGCAACTTGCATGCTTTACTTCCCGCTGCTCATGTCTTATCATGCGTGCTTGACATGTATTGTGAATGTGTGAACTTGTGCTAAAATTCCACTCCAACTTAAAGAATTTAAAAACTGCAACTTTTATTGTTAAGAGTCTATTAACCCCCCCTCTAGACACCTCTTCTCGATCCTTTCAGGTGGTGATACATCGAGGTTTGGACAGTGGCCAAGGGCCCCAACTCTAGAGCGTGTAAGCTCGCATGCCCGCCGCGTGGTCACCGCGTGACCGTGGCGTTGCCATGCGTTCTGGGTGGCCTAGGCATGTCTAGTGGGTTGGGCACTCCCCAGGTAGGTGCTAGGAAGAAAATTACAACATAAGATTCTCATGAGGAGACCGAACTATGCTCAAAGATGAATTAGCAGCCAAGTGTTTGATTAGTGGTACGGGAAATGCACATGGCCAATGGGCGTGAGTTTTGGCTGAGGATGATCATCTACTAAGAAGAATGTCTTCACAAATTTTCAGCTCAAAAGGAGGATCCTAGGTGGTACTTCCTTCACAATGCTTCTAGGTGGGCAAAAACTTTGGAAATTCGCCGAGGAAGATTTGCTGGGCAAATGGAGCTGAATTTTGTCATGAGGCAATGATTTGGATAGGAAAAAGTGCCCAAAAATTTTGAGGGCAATCAAGAATATATAAATAGCACTTCCTTAACAAAGTGTTGTTGTGAATAGAATAGAAAAATGAATATTGTTGAATTATTTTTGAACTAGGAAAGGAAGGAATTTTACATATTTGACGAAGATATGACCCAAAGAATTTATGAGATTTTTTTGGGAATTTTGGGAATGACAGAAATATAGGTTGCTTCACAACCTAGGGCAAAAATTGACACATGGACATGACACATAGGCAAAACTGATGAGGTGGCCCCTAGTCATACCAATCCACCATAATTTACAAGGTTATGACCATCTATATTGGTCATGATAAGCTAGAAATAAGGCAGCTGAAAGCACAAGTGCTCCCTCGGTGGTTTTGGTAAATAATGTCAACATATCTTTTGTTGGACTAATACTTCTACCTAGTATGTTTCAGATAAGTTCAACAATGGAGTGGCATGGACTAGAGGATGTGGAACCCCTTCAAGATGATAAGGACAAAGGATTGGCTCAAGCTCAAAGCTCAAGACTCTGCATTTTTTATTTTAGTGATCCAAGATCACATTGAGTCCATAGGAAAGCCAATACTATTAAGAGGGGGTGAGGTGTTGTTTAATGGCTTGCTTGCTCAAAGTGCTTAGTGATATGCTCCAAAGCCCTCGATGTATGTTTATTCTCTATATCTTTATCTAAAGCTTTGATGTATGTTGTCATCAATTACCAAAAAGGGGGAGATTGAAATCACAAGTGCTCCCTGGGTGGTTTTGGTAATTAATGTCAACATATCTCTTGTTGGACTAATACTCATACCTAGTATGTTTCAGATAAGTTCAACAATGGAGTGGCATGGACTAGAGGATGTGGAACCCCTTCAAAATGCTGAAGACAAAGGATTGGCTCAAGCTCAAAGCTCAGGACTCTACATTTTCTATTTTAGTGGTCCAAGATCACATTTAGCCTGCTTGCTCAAAGTGCTTAGTGATATGCTCCAAATCCCTCAACCACTTTCTCACATCCACATATGCCCCAAACCAAAAGTCAAACTATGCCTCACCGGATCCTTCTATCCGGAGCCACCGAGTTCAGTTGACATAGCCACTGCCAGAAACCCTAATCAATTCGGTCACACCAATAAGGATCTCGGTCTCACCAAGATGGGATTGCAAACTCTCTGTTTCCTATTGCAATAATTTCGGTCTCACGGAAATATGCAATCGGTCCCACCGAGATTGCAATGCAAACTCTCTGTCACCCCTTCGTAACATTTTGGTCTAACCGGGATGAGCGAATCGGTCCCACCGAGTTTGTATGACCAACTCTCTGTTTGTCAATTACCAAAATTGGTCTCACCGAGTTTGTGTAGTCGGTCTCACTGAGATTACGTTATGCCCTAACCCTAATGATATCGGTCCCATCGAGTTGACATGTCGGTCCCAACGAAAACCCTAACGGTCACATTATGAACCAAATCGGTCTGACCGAGTTCTCTGAATCGGTCCCACTGAGTTTGGTGATTTGTGTGTAACGGTTAGATTTTGTGTGGAGGCTATATATACCCCTCCACACAGTCTTCATTCGTGGAGAGAGCCATCAGAACATGCCTACACTTCCAACATACATTTTCTGAGAGAGAACCACCTACACTTGTGTTGAGGTCAAGATATTCCATTCCAACCACATAAATCTTGATCTCTAGCCTTCCCCAAGTTGCTTTCCACTCAAATCTTCTTTCCACCAAATCCTAATCCTGTGAGAGAGAGTTGAGTGTTGGTGAGACTATCATTTGAAGCACAAGAGCAAGGAGTTCATCATCAACACACCATTTGTTACTTCTTGGAGAGTGGTGTCTCCTAGATTGGCTAGGTATCACTTGGGAGCCTCCGTCAAGATTGTGGAGTTGAACCAAGGAGTTTGTAAGGGCAAGGAGATCGCCTACTTCGTGAAGATCTACCCGAGTGAGGCAAGTCCTTCATGGGCGACGGCCATGGTGGGATAGACAAGGTTGCTTCTTCGTGGGCCCTTCGTGGGTGGAGCCCTCCGTGGACTCCCGCAACCGTTGCCCTTCGTGGGTTGAAGTCTCCATCAATGTGGATGTACGATAGCACCACCTATCGGAACCACGGATAAAAATCTCCGTGTCTCCAAATTGCGTTTGCACACTCCAATCCCATCCCTTTACATTCTAGCAACTTGCATGCTTTACTTTTCGCTGCTCATACATTCTTGTCATGCTTGCTTGATATGTATTGTGAATGTTTAAACTTGTGCCAAAACTCCACATCAACTTAAGGAATTTAAAAACTACAACTTTTCTTGGTTAGAGTCTATTCACCCCCCCCCCTCTAGACACCACTTCTCGATCCTTTCAATTGGTATCACAGCTTTGGTCTCCATTGCTTTGGTTTTAACACCTTTGGAGGAAGATGGATGTGTCTACATTGGGGAGTCTTAGACATAGAGTGCCTATTCTTGATGGAGAGTTCTTTCATGAGTGGAAAAATGAAATGCTTGAGATTTTCAATGAATATCATTTGAACAAGTACATTACTAGCCCTTGTGCACCTCATATTGATCCTTTGCATCCTACACCCGAAGACGATCTTGACATGATTCACAATCTTAGAACTATCAATCTTATCAGTAGAGGGTTGCCCAAAAATTTGATTGCTAGTTTACCTACTCTTGATTGTGCCTATACTATATGGAGATTTCTTGAGGAATGATTTCCAAATTATTCCTTGAAAAATTTAGACGAAATTCTCCATAAGTCTACTGCCTTGAGTAAGATGAATTCCAGTGATCCTATGTTTGGTGATTGTCTATTTGAGCTCACAAATCTCATGCATGCCAAAGGAGATGTTGGAATCATTAGCAGTATCATTTATGAAGCTATTAGAATTCATAAAGATGACCATTGTGATGATCATTTATCTAATGAATTACCCTCTCTAGGAGTTGATCAATCACAAGACGATGTTGAACATGGATACTATGATGAGGATGATGATAGTGACTATGATCTTGATGAAGCAATGAGACACTTTGGTCTTATGGCTAACCTTCACGGCTACATGGCTGGAGGAAAAGAATGGGTCCTTGATAATGGATGTACTGATCATATGACCGGAGACAAAGATATTTTTCGTGAGCTTGCTAAAATCGACGACCCTCGAAAGTATGTCACCTTTGGTGATAACTCAAAGGGTAAGGTGGTTGGCCTAGGTAAGGTGGCCATCTCACATGATAGCTCCATACAAAATGTCATGCTCGTTGAATCTCTTGGGTACAATTTACTTGCAGTATCTAGACTTGTTGATTTCGGTTTCAATGTCCTATTTACTGAGGTAGATTGCCAAGTATTTCGAAGAGACAATCATGAAATGGTCTTTACCGGTATACCTAGAGGTGATCTTTACATTGTTGATTTCACTAAAAAGGCTCAACCTAGAACTTGCTTAATGGCTAAATTTTCTAAAGGCTGGTTGTGGCATAGAAGGCAAGGTCATGTGGGCATGCGAAATCTTGATAAGCTTATTAAAGGTGATCATATCCTTGGAGTAAAAGATGTCATATTTGACAAGGATAGACTTTGTAGTGCTTGTCAGGCAGGAAAACAAGTTGGAGGGAGTCATCGCGTGAAGAATATCATGACCACGACAAGACCACTCGAGCTACTTCACATGGATCTCTTTGGTCCCAATGCCTACAAGAGTCTCAGTGGTAACTCATTTGGTCTAGTCATAGTTGATGATTATTTAAGATTTACGTGGGAATTCTTTCTTGATGATAAATCACAGGTCCAAAAGATCTTCAGATTAATGGCTGCAAAGAGGAAGGGCTAATTGGCTCAAAAACTTCGCTAGGAAGGCCCAAAATCAATTTTACGTGAAGATCAAGAAGGTTCGAAGCGACAACTGAACGGAGTTCAAGAACGCAAATGTGGACACCTTTCTTGACGAAGAAGGGATTTCACACGAGTTCTCGGCAACGTACACGCCTCAACAAAATGGAGTTGTTGAGAGAAAGAACTGGACTCTTATTGAGATGGAAAGAACGATGCTTGATGAGTAGAAGACTCCAAAACACTTTTCGACAGGAGCGGTTGAGACAGCTTGTCATGCAACAAATCGCTTGTATCTTCACAAGCTACTCGGCAAGACGGCATACGAGCTCCTCACCGGTAACAAACCCCAAGTTGGATACTTTTGAGTATTTGGCTCAAAGTGCTACATTCTTGATAAGCATCGTCGTTCTAAATTTGCTCCTAAATCTCATGAAGCTTTCCTACTTGGTTATGGCTCAAACTCTCACACTTACCGTGTCTACAACAATTTCACCCGAAAGGTTGAAGAGACGGTAGATGTGAAGTTTGATGAATCTAACTGCTCGCAAGTAGAGCAATTGCCAACTGATGTAGGAGACAAAGATCCTTCGGAAGCAATCCAAGACTTGTCTATTGGCAAGATTCGTCCAACAGAGGTGAAGGAGAGTACCTTGTCCGTCCAAGTGGAAGCTTCTACCTCACGACAAGGTGAACCAAGAATTGATACGGAAGCATCCACAAGTGGGACACACCAAGACGAAGAAAACGAGGAAGTACACCAAGATGAACATTAAAAACCTCCTTCTCCACCACGACAAGAGAATGACAACGTCAACAATGAAGAAGCCCAAGAAGAAGAACAAGATGAAGAAGATGTTCCACCCCGAGCCAAGCCAAAGCTCCCACGAGTTCGAGCAAGAATCGCCAAAGACCATCCCGTCGAGAAAATCTACAATGATATCCAAACCGGGAGAATCACTCGCTCTAAAACTCGTTTGGCTAACTTTTGTGAACATTATTCATTCATCTCTAGCATTGAACCTATGAAGGTTGAAGTAGCATTGGAAGATCCAGATTGGATAAACGCCATGCATGAAGAGCTACACAACTTTGAGAGAAACCAAGTGTGGACATTGGTCGAGAAGCCCGACAACAACCACAACATCATTGGTACCAAATGGGTGTTTTGCAACAAGCAAGATGAAGATGGTCAAGTCGTCCGCAACAAAGCACGCCTAGTCGCCCAAGGCTACACTCAAGTCGAAGGTATGGACGATGGTGAGACATATGCTCCCGTTGCTAGACTTGAGTCCATTCGCATCTTACTTGCTTATGCAAATCACCATGATATCACCTTGTACCAAATGGACATTAAAAGTGCTTTTCTAAATGGTGAAATTAAGGAGGAAGTTTATGTTAAGCAACCTCCCGGCTTTGTTAATCCTAAGAAACCTAATGTTGTTTACAAACTTCACAAAGCTCTTTATGGTCTTAAACAAGCTCCTAGAGCATGGTATAAATGCTTGACCAAGTTCCTCATTGCAAAAGGCTTTGAAATTGGAAAGCTAGAATCTACTCTTTTTACTAAAAGGGTTAATGGAGAACTATTTGTGTGCCAAATTTATGTTGATGATATTATATTTAGTTCGACTAACCCTCATTTTAGTGAGAAGTTTGGAAAGCTAATGTCGGAGAAGTTTGAGATGTCTATGATGAGTGAACTCAAATTCTTTCTTGGTTTGCAAATCAAGCAAACTAAGGAAGGTACCTTTGTCTCTCAAACAAAGTACACCAAGGACTTATTCAAGAAGTTCAATATGCAAGAATGCAAAGGTATGACTACACCCATGCCTACTAGTGGACATCTTGATTTGACCAAAGATGGTGAACCGGTTGATCAAAAGGTTTACCGCTCCATGATTGGTTATTTGTTATATCTATGTGCCTCTCGTCCCGATATTATGCTAAGTGTGTGCATGTGCGCACGATATCAAGCGGCCCCTAAAGAGTGTCATCTTAAGGCTGTGAAACGGATAGTGAGATACTTAATACACACACCAAATATTGGCATTTGGTATCCTAAGAGGTCTTCTTTCGATCTTGTTGGTTACTCCGGTTCAGACTATGACGGAGACAAGGTTGATAGAAAGTCCACTTCGGGTACTTGTCAATTTCTTGGTAGATCTCTTGTGTCTTGGTCCTCCAAGAAACAAAACTCGGTATCCTTATCCACCGCTGAAGCGGAATACATTGCTGTTGGTTCATGTTGTGCACAATTACTTTGGATGACCCAAACTCTTAAATATTATGGGATATATGTGAAACATGTTCCATTGCTTTGTGACAACGAAAGTGCTATCAAGATTGCTCACAATCCCGTGCAACATTCTCGAACTAAGCATATTGAAGTTCGTCATCATTTCATTCGAGATCACGTTGCCAAAGGGGACATTGATCTTAAGCATTTTCGTACCGATAAGCAATTGGCGAATATATTCACCAAACCGCTTGATGAGAAAGTCTTTTGCCGTTTGAGAGGAGAATTGAACATCATTGATGCTTCAAACTTGGAGTAGGAACTCCATTTGGATGCATGCAAAGCATGAGCCTTTGACTAATCCTTGATATTTCCTTCATGATGCTATCTATATGTCTTGGATATACTTGCACCCTTGCATGCTATCTAACCCTTGTAGGTACTTGGATGAATCTAAATCCATGAAATTGCAACTCACTCATATCTTGAGCAATTTCTCATCACCAAGTCTCTACACAATGGTGGTTGAAGACAAGGAAGAACAAAACCCTTCAAACATATCCTTTGACAAATTCTATGTTAAGTTTTATGATCGTCATTTTGGATACACAAGTGCTCTTCCTTGCAAAACTAACCCATGTAGGTAGATGAACTCAAATTCCAAGTGGTGCTCCCAACTCTTGGTGAGCTACATCAACCTTGAGCAACCCACACAAGTTTAACTACATGATCAAGACCAACACCACCACCCAAGGTATGTTATTCCATCTTAGAGAAGCTTTACTCAAAGACATGAGTCAAAGCAACTCAACAAGATGTGAATACATCAAGATGCTTAAACAAAAATTGGTAACCCCATTTTGAGCTTAAACGATGAGTATGACCTATGATCAAGTGCCCTCACTTGACTCCCAAGTCAATTTACTCTAACATAGGTGACTTTGTCGCCGCCCAATTCTAGATGAAGTTCTCTTGTGTTTCTCCGTGCTCTTGCATTTGTCTGGTGCATATTTATTTCCCCTCTACACAAAAAAACTTCATCTAGATTCTTTTTCTGTTTATTTTGTGTTCTGCATTATCTGCATCAAATTCATTGCAAATCTTTCAGCTAATTCCTTGCAAATCCTTTTGAGATCTTAATTGCCTAGTGAGCTGAGGTGACAAGTGTTTTCTCTGTGATGGACTCGGTGACACCGGTTTTTTTCCTTCGGTCCAACCGAATTCTTTCGGTACAACCAAAGCACACAACTCGGTGCCACCGATTCCACTACAGGAAAGACAACTTGCTACTTGTTCCTGCATTCTTTATGCTCCAGCTCCACTCGATGATTCTTGTCCTCTTCCAGCATCACATTCGACTTGCTACTTTGCTTTGTGACTCAAGGACCAAACCCATTGTGACAAAAAACTAGAAGAACCCTTCTTGGAAATTGATGTCAAAGGGGGAGAGAGAGATCACATCAAAGCTTAATTATTTCTATAGGGGGAGAGCATACTCAGGGGGAGAGTGTAAGAAACCCCAGATGCTTGGTATTCAAGAGGAGAGAAGTCACATGTCTTCAAGAGGGAAACGACATGTTCATACTTGATTTTGGATTAGTTCTGTTTCTTTTCTTTGCTCTGATTTTCTGTTCCCTATCTTCTCCCAATATCCCATGCAAGATTCAGGGGGAGCAAGACATCTAAGGGAAGGAAATCCCTGAATTCATTGCATATCTTTACCTTTGGGTACAAGTCTATGTCCAATAGAGTACTCAGTACTCACTCTCTACATGTTATCCCAGTCTTGGTACTCTTGTGGTCTCTTTTGCTTGCTCTGGCTAGTAGGTGTGTCTGTGTTATCTAACCTTGTTTACTCAGGTTCATTTCTTCCTAAGCCAACTCAAGACCACAAGGTAAGTATATGCATCACAGTCATGTGTATGAGGATCTCTTGATGTTGTACATACTGTTTGCAAGAAGGACTCATGAGCATGAAGGTACATTTCCTATATTCACATCATTTGCTCTGATGCATATAGCCAAGATACATGTAACACATGGCTTACTCTGTCACGCTTATGCTCCTAAGTTCCATATTTATATGATTGCATACATGTAGGGGCAGCCTATGCATGTTATATGTTTTTCCAAAGTTTTACTTGTTATTCTCTATATCTTTATCTAAAGCTTTGATGTATGTTGTCATCAATTACCAAAAAGGGGGAGATTGAAAGCACAAGTGCTCCCTGGGTGGTTTTGGTAATTAATGTCAACATATCTCTTGTTGGACTAATACTCATACCTAGTATGTTTCAGATAAGTTCAACAATGGAGTGGCATGGACTAGAGGATGTGGAACCCCTTCAAAATGCTGAAGACAAAGGATTGGCTCAAGCTCAAAGCTCAGGACTCTACATTTTCTATTTTAGTGGTCCAAGATCACATTGAGTCCATAGGAAAGCCAATACTATTAAGAAGGGATGAGGTGTTGCTTAATGGCCTGCTTGCTCAAAGTTCTTAGTGATATGCTCCAAAGCCCTCAACCACTTTCTCACATCCACATATGTCCCAAACCAAAAGTCAAACTCGGCCTCATTGAATCTTTCTATCCGGAGCCACCGAGTTCAGTTGTCATAGCCACTGCCAGAAACCCTAATCAATTCGGTCTCACCTATAGGGATCTCAGTCTCACCAAGATGGGATTGCAAATCTCTGTTGCCTATTGCAATAATTTCGGTCTCACCGAAATATGCAATCGGTCCCACCGAGATTGCAATGCAAACTCTCTGTCACCCCTTCGTAACGTTTTGGTCTAACCGAGATGAGCGGATTGGTCCCACCGAGTTTTCCTGACCAACTCTCTGTTTGTCAATTACCAAAATCGGTCTCACCGAATTTGTGTAATCGGTCTCACCGTGATTACATTATGCCCTAACCCTAATGATATCGGTCCCACCGAGTTGACATGTCGGTCCCACCGAAAACCCTAACGGTCACATTATGAACCAAATCGGTCTGACCGAGTTCTCGGAATCGGTCCCACCGAGTTTGGTGATTTGTGTGTAACGGTTAGATTTTGTGTGGAGGCTATATATACCCCTCCACCTACTCTTTATTCGTGGAGAGAGCCATCAGAACATGCCTACACTTCCAACATACATTTTCTGAGAGAGAACCACCTACACTTGTGTGAGGTCAAGATATTCCATTCCAACCACATAAATCTTGATCTCTAGCCTTCACCAAGTTGCTTTCCACTCAAATCTTCTTTCCACCAAATCCAAATCCTGTGAGAGAGAGTTGAGTGTTGGGGAGACTATCATTTGGAGCACAAGAGCAAGGAGTTCATCATCAACACACCATTTGTTACTTCTTGGAGAGTGGTGTCTCCTAGATTGGCTAGGTGTCACTTGGGAGCCTCAGTCAAGATTGTGGTGTTGAACCAAGGAGTTTGTAAGGGCAAGGAGATCGCCTACTTCGTGAAGATCTACCCGAGTGAGGCAAGTCCTTCATGGGCGACGACCATGGTGGGATAGACAAGGTTGCTTCTTCGTGGGCCATTCGTGGGTGGAGCCCTCCATGGACTCGCGCAACCGTAACCCTTCGTGGGTTGAAGTCTCCATCAACGTGGATGTACGATAGCACCACCTATCGGAACCACGGATAAAAATCTCCGTGTCTCCAAATTGCGTTTGCACACTCCAATCCCATCCCTTTACATTCTTGCAACTTGCATGCTTTTCTTTCCGCTGCTCATACACTCTTGTCATGATTGCTTGATATGTATTGTGAATGTTTAAACTTGTGCCAAAACTCCACATCAACTTAAGGAATTTAAAAACTGCAAGTTTTCTTGGTTAGAATCTATTCACCGCCCTCTAGACACCACTTCTCGATCCTTTCAGCAGCGGACCAGTGTTGTCTGCTTTGTGACCATTTCGTGTAAGGAAATTACGATCTTTCTAACCAAAATGGTCGATATAGTTTAGGGTTTGGAGCCCCCGAACAGCTTTTGACCAATTGGTCTCAAATGGTCATAGATCTATGACCAATTCTTCCAGGGTCACTGACAGAAGCTCACTAGTTGACATATTTCTTGTAGTGTGACCTCATGCACGGTGAGATTATCTGGAGAAGTGAGAAGCTCTCCAGGACGTCAAATAGCCCAAACTAAGTTCAGAAAGCACATGACAAACGGTGCATAAATAGGGACCTTTCTGTAGATGACCATGTTGTACATCTCGTTCCACAGCCAGTTGGAGACATCAAATGTTGCACCAGAGCCCACCTTGGTCTTCATAGCAACCATCAAATCAACAAGGTAGCCATGAATTTCATCTTGATTGCCCACCTTGGGCAAAAGTACATTGCGAAACACTTGATGCAAGATGTCATAGATCTTCTCAAGAACCTTGGATTCTCCAATAATACCACGGCCCCAAATGTACAGAGGAGCAAGCTTTTCTTTAGGCATGGATTCAGGGTGGTCGTGAGGATGAATGCCACCATTCCCTTCAAGACCGGTATCGTCATACCCAATAGCATTGCAGAAAGCCCTCCAAGGAACTTGAAAAGCTCATCATGACACATGAACGTGAGTGTGCGAGCATCATCTTCTCCAAAATGAACAGTGGCATAAAACTGATGGATAAGCTGAACATCAAAGTCACAGTTGACTGACATGAGCTTGACTAGATCAAACTCCTCACAAAGAGCCAAGGCCTCACCAAAATACTCGAAGTTGCTCCTCCAATGGTCAAGATCAATGGTCCACTGCTTGGCATACCTATTCTTGTTGTGCTCAAAGAGTTCATGAACAATCCGCACTTGCATCTCACTGCGGAACTGAATGGTGGTCCAACGAGGTGCAATGGGAACCTCGTAAGGATTCTTTGAATGGAAGGCTTCCCAGTCCTTGGCTTTCCAACGGTGCAGGGGCATAACCACACATTGCTTGGCAGCGGCAGATTTCTCACGGCGAGTGGGCTTGGTGGGAATCACAACCTCTTCTTCTTCATCAGATGTGACCGGGCGCTGACATCTCCTAGCCCTATTTTTGGTCTTGCGAGGAGCAGAGCGAGAACTAGAGCCACCTGAACACACACACACACGAGAACAACACAAGAAACCCAGCAAGGATGAGAGGATTGCACAGACGAACAGAGGAATAGGTAGATTGCAAAACAGAGAAGATGGAACAGAGCTACGTGGTTCAGAGACCGCGGTTGTACCGGTTCTGTGACCGGTAGTACCGCTCTGGCGGTTGTACCGCCAAGAGAGGCGGTAGAACCGCCCGGAAAGCAACAGTACTAGTTGGAGAAGGACTGACCACGAGATTTGAATCAACCTAACCATATTCTAACTTCTAAGAAAAGCAAACTACGTGAGAGGCATAACTAGATCTCTTCCACCCAATAGTTTGAACAATAAACACGGAATATCAAGTAATGCCCTAGAAGAAGGGAAAGAACCCTAGAATGATGAACGAGGGAAATGGGGCATTACCGGCATCCATGGGAAGAGATAGGGAAAGAGGGGGCCTCCACGGAGTGAATCCACGGAGAGCCCACAGATCTGGAGCGCGACGAGCACTCCGGGGCAGAGGCAATGGCGACCGGCGGCTAGGGCAAGAGATGGGTGGACAAGGGATGAAGGTAAAAGAAAACCCTTCGGCCCGACCCTATATATATGCCCACAGACGCGAAGCGGTTGTATCGCTCTAAGGAGCAGTTGTACCGCTTCCTAGTACGTGCCAGCTGTTGCGGGCGGTACTTCCGCCGCCTAGAAGGCCGCGGTGGTACCGCCTGTAACCAATCGGTAGTACCGGCCAGACGCACAACCTGGGGTCGAGCGGTGGAACCGCTCAAGCACCACTGGGAGTCCTCCTGGGATGGTACAACCCAAGTGTACCAGCGGTAGAACCGCCCAAGCCACCGGTTGTACCGCCCAGTCGCCATTACCCGAACCAAGAACAAATGTGTGCAATTGGACAAGATGGTTTCAAGAGAAGGAGAAAGGCTTGGGATGGAGCATGATATGTCTCCGTCATATCTATAATTTTTTATTGTTCCATGCCAATATTCTACAACTTTCATATACTTTTGGCAACTTTTTATACTATTTTTGGGACTAACATATTGATCCAGTGCCCAGTGCCAGTTCTTGTTTGTTGCATGTTTTTTGTTTCGCAAAAAAACCATACCAAAGGGAGTCCAAACGGGATAAAAACTGACGGAGATTTTTTTGGAATATTTGTGATTTTTGGGAAGAAAAATCAACACGATACGATACCCGAGGGGGCCACGAGGCAGGGGGCATGCCCCCGACCCTCATGGCCACCCCGTAAGGCGGTTGGGGCCCTTCTTTCACCACAAGAAAGCTAATTTCCGGATAGAGATCGTGTCAAAAATTCAGCCCAATCGGAGTTACGGATCTCCGCTTATAAAAGAAATGGTGAAACGGCAGAAACCAGAGCGCAGAAACAGAGAGAGACAGATCCAATCTCGGAGCGGCTCTTGCCCCTCCCACGCCATGGAGACTATGGACCATAGGGAGAACCCTTCTCCCACCTAGGGAGAAGGCCAAGGAAGAAGGAGAAGGAGGGGGGCTCTCCCCCCCTCGCTTCTGGTGGCACCGGAGTGCCGCCGGGGCCATCATCATCACCGCAATCTACACCAACACCTCCATCATCTTCACCAACATCTTCATCACCTTCCCCCATCTATCTACAGCGGTCCACTCTCTTGCAACCCGCTGTATCCTCTACTTGAACATGGTGCTTTATGCTTCATATTATTATCCAATGATGTGTTGCCATCTTATGATGTCTGAGTAGATTTTCGTGGTCCTACCGGTAATTGGTGAATTGCTATGATTGGTTAAATTTGCTTATGGTTATGTTGCTGTCCTTTGGTGCCCATCATATGAGCGTGCGCGTGGATCACACCATAGGGTTAGTTGTATGTTGATAGGACTATGTATTGGAGGGTAAGAGTGACAGAAGCTTCAACCTAGCATAGAAATTGATGCATACGGGATTGAAGGGGGACGAATATATCTTAATGCTATGGTTGGGTTTTACCTTAATGAATGTTAGTAGTTGCGGATGCTTGCTAATAGTTCCAATCATAAGTGCATAGAATTCCAAGTCCGGGATGACATGCTAGCAGTGGCCTCTCCCACATAAAACTTGCTATCGGTCTAGTAAAGTAGTCAATTGCTTAGGGACAATTTCGCAACTCCTACCACCACTTTTCCACACTCGCTATACTAACGTTATTGCTTCTTTATCTAAACAGCCCCTAGTTTTATTTACGTGCTCTTTATATTCTTGCAAACCTATACCACAACACCTACAAAGTACTTCTAGTTTCATACTAATTCTAGGTAAAGCGAACGTCAAGCATGCGTAGAGTTGTATCGGTGGTCGATAGAACTTGAGGGAATATTTGTTCTACCTTTAGCTCCTTGTTGGGTTTGACACTCTTACTTATCGAAAGAGGCTACAATTGATCCCCTATACTTGTGGGTTATCAAGACCTTTTTCTAGTGCCATTGCCGGGGAGTTATAGTGTGGGGTGAATATTCTCGTGTGTGCTTGTTTGCTTTATCACTAAGTAGTTTTTATTTTCTGTTCCAAGTTGTTTTCTATCTTTAGTTATGGGTAGGAAACGCAAAATACCAAAAAAAAATAGTTGTACCTACTACACCAATGGTTGAAGAACCATTCGAAATCTATCACACTCCTAAAGCTTTTTACTTGGATCGTCTTTGATCCCTTTGTGCTCGTGCTGAAACCCCAACTAGCTTAGTTGAGGGAAAATATTTAGATGAGCATGCTTGTTATGTGCGACATTGCTTATCTCAAAAAGGGGAAATTTTACTGGATCAAATTCATCGTTTGCAGTGCTATGCTTGGAATTTATGTGAAATATATGATGTTACTTGTTGTTCTGAAAACCCTAAGAAACACCTTCCCTACCAATGTGAGTTTAGCGATAATGGAATCATATCTTCGTATGCTAAGGGTGTTTATAATTACTATGATGTTCAACAAATTGAAGAATTTGTTGCTTTTAAGGGTGCTTATGAAACTGCTTCTTTAATTGAAAAGTATGATGCTACTCTTTAGAAATCTGAATATTTTGCCATACTTAAATATTGATATGATAATTATGCTTCTAATGCCTATGTTAAACCATATATTGAGGACTCCTCCGCTGTCCAAGAAGAGACTAATATTTTGCAGGAGTCTATGGAAGAAGAAATTAATGAAACTGTGAGCTCATTGGATGAAAAAGATGATGAGGAGAGCGAAGACCAAAAGGAGGAAGATCGGATTGATCACCCGTGCCCACCTTCTAATGAGAGTAACTCTTCAACTCATACATTATTTAATTTCCCTTCGTGCTTACCGAAGGATAAATGCCATGATGATTGTTACGATCCCGTTGATTCTTTTGAAATATCCCTTTTTGATGATGCTTGCTATGCTTGTGGCCAAGATGCCAATATGAATTATGCTTATGGAGATGAACTTGCTATAGTTCCTTATGTTAAACATGAAATTGTTGCTATTGCACCCACGCATGATAGTCCTATTATCTTTTTAAATTCTCCCGACTACACTATATCGGAGAAGTTTGCCCTTATTAAGGATTATATTGATGGGTTGTGTTTCACTACTATACATGATGATTCTGATAGATATAATATGCATGTGGTTGCTGCTCCTACTTGCAATTATTATGAGAGAGGAACTATATCTCCACCTCTCTATGTTTCCAATATGATAAAATTGCAAGAAACTATTTATACTATGCATTGGCCTTTACTATGTGTGCATGAATTGTTCTTTTATGACATGCCGATGCATAGGAAGAGAGTTAGACTTCGTTGTTGCATGATATATGTTACTTTGTGCTCACTACTAAATCACAAATCATTGTTAATTAAAATTGGCTTTGATATACCTTGGGATCCGGGTGGATCCATTACTTGAGCACTATATGCCTAGCTTAATGGCTTTAAAGAAAGCGCTGCCAGGGAGACCACCCAGAAGTTTTACAAATTCATTTATTTCTGTTGTGTGCTTTTATAAAGTTTAAAAATAAAAATAATGTGCCAAGGTTTGCCTTTAGGATGTTTACAATGCTTGTTGGTTTGTACGGTGCACGACATAAACTTTGGCTATAGTGCGTGATTTTACGTTTTTTACTAGAACGTCAAATGGTTCTGAAACATTTTGCACTATCTTTCTATAAAAATTGTTTATTTTTCCTAATTTTGGTAAAATTTTTGGAGTAACAGAGGAATGGTGAATGTTCATATTATTACAGACTATTCTGTTTTAGACAGATTCCGTTTTTGATGCATAGTTTGCTTGTTTTGATGAAACTATCAATTTATATCAGTGGATTAAGCCATGGAAAAGTTATATTACAGTAGCTACAATGCAAAAACAAAATACGAATTGGTTTTCAACAGTACTTAGAGTAGTGATCTGCTTTATTGTACTAATGGACCTTACTGAGTTTTCTGTTGAGTTTTGTGTGGATGAAGTGTTCGAAGATCGAGGATGTCTCGATATGAGGATAAGGAGGAGAGGCAAGAGCTCAAGCTTGGGGATTCCCAAGGCGCCCCAAGTAAATATTCAAGGAGACTCAAGCGTCTAAGCTTGGGGATGCCCCGGAAGGCATCCCATCTTTCTTCAACAAGTATCGGTATGTTTTCGGATTTGTTTCGTTCATGCAATATGTGCAAATCTTGGAGCGTCTTTTGCATTTAGTTTTCACTTTTCTTTTATGCACCATGCTGGTATGAGATAGTCCATGGTTTATTTATAGAATTCTCTTTTCACTTCACTTATATCTTTTGAGTATGGCTTTATAGAATGCTTCATGTGCTTCACTTATATCATTTGAAGTTTGGATTGCATGTTTCTCTTCACATAGAAAACCGCCATTTGTAGAATGCTCTTTTGCTTCACTTATATTTGTTAGAGCGTGGGCATATCTTTTGTAGAAAGAATTAAACTCTCCTGCTTCGCTTATATCTATTTAGAGAGATGACAGGAACTGGTCATTCACATGGTTAGTCATAAAATCCTACATAAAACTTGTAGATCACCGAATATGATATGTTTGATTCCTTGCAATAGTTTTTGCGATATAAAGATGGTGATATTAGAGTCATGCTAGTGGGTAGTTGTGTATTGTAGAAATACTTGTGTTGAGGTTTGTGATTCCCGTAGCATGCATGTATGGTGAACCGTCATGTAACAAAGTTGGAGCATGAGGTATTTATTGATTGTCTTCCTTATGAGTGGCGGTCGGGACGGCGATGGTCTTTTCAACCAATCTATCCCCACAGGGGCATGCGTAGTATTACTTTGCTTCGAGGGCTAATAAACTTTTGCAATAAGTATATGAGTTCTTTATGACTAATGTGAGTCCATGGATTATACGCACTCTCACCCTTCCATCATTGCTAGCCTCTTCGGTACCATGCATTGCCCTTTCTCACCTTGAGAGTTGGTGCAAACTTCGCCGGTGCATCCAAACCCCGTGATATGATACGCTCTATCGCACATAACCCTCATTATATCTTCCTCAAAACAGCCACCATACCTACCTATCATGGCATTTCCATAGCCATTCCGAGATATATTGCCTTGCAACTTCCATCATCATCATATACATGACTTGAGCATTTATTGTCATATTGCTTTGCATGATCGTAAGATAGCTAGCATGATGTTTTCATGGCTTGTCCGTTTTTTTATGTCATTGCTACGCTAGATCATTGCAGATCGATTACCTTGCCGGAGGCATTCATATAGAGTCATATCTTTGTTCTAGTATCGAGTTGTAATATTGAGTTGTAAGTAAATAAAAGTGTGATGATCATCATTATTAGAGCATTTCCCCAAGAAAAAAAGAGAGGCCAAAGAAGCCTAAATAAAAAAGGGGAGCCAAAGAAGCCTGCAAAAAAATAAAAAAAATAAAAAAAATAAAAAGGGGCAATGTTACTATCCTTTTACCACACTTGTGCTTCAAAGTAGCACCATGTTCTTCATATAGAGAGTCTCTTGAATTATCACTTTTAGATACTAGTGGGAATTTTCATTATAGAACTTGGCTTGTATATTCCGATGATGGGCTTCCTCAAGTGCCCGAGGTCTTCATGAGCAAGCAAGTTGGATGCACACCCACTTAGTTTCCAGTTTGAGCTTTCATACACTTATAGCTCTTAGTGCATCTGTTGCATGGCAATCCCTACTCCTCACATTGACATCAATTGATGGGCATCTTCATAGCCCGTTGATTAGCCGCGTCGATGAGACTTTCTCCTTTTTTTGTCTTGTCCACACAACCTCCATCATCATATTCTATTCCACCCATAGTGCTATGTCCATGGCTTGCGCTCATATATTATGGGAGGGTTAAAAAGGCTGAAGCGCATTAAAAAGTATGAACCAATTGCTCGGCTTGTCATCGGGGTTGTGCATGATGTGAATATTTTGTGTGGTGAAGATGGAGCATAGCCAGACTATATAATTTTGTAGGGATAACTAGCTTTGGCCATGTTATTTTGAAAAGACATGATTGCTTTATTAGTATGCTTGTCGTATTATTGTCTTAATGTCAAATGATAGACTATTGCTTTGCATCACTCGTGTCTTAATATTCATGCCATGATTAGATTACATGATCAAGGTTATGCTAGGTAGCATTCCGCATCAAAAATTATATTTTTTATCATTTACCTACTCGAGGACGAGCAGGAACTAAGCTTGGGGATGCTGATACGTCTCCGTCGTATCTATAATTTTTTATTGTTCCATGCCAATATTCTACAACTTTCATATACTTTTGGCAACTTTTTATACTATTTTGGGGACTAACATATTGATCCAAAGGCTCAAAGGCCGGTTCCTGTTTGTTGCATGTTTTTTGTTTCGTAGAAAATCCATATCAAACGGAGTCCAAACGGGATAAAAACTGACGGAGATTTTTTTGGAATATTTGTGATTTTTGGGAAGAAGAATCAACGCGATACGATGCCCGAGGGGGCCACGAGGCAGGGGGCGCGCCCCTGACCCTCGTGTCCACCCTGTAAGGTGGTTGGAGCCCTTCTTTTGCCGCAAGAAAGCTAATTTCCGGATAGAGATTGTGTCCAAAATTCAGCCCGATCGGAGTTACGGATCTCCGGTTATAAAAGAAACGGTGAAAGGGCAGAAACCAGAGCGCAGAAACAAAGAGAGACAGAGAGACAGATCCAGTCTCGGAGCGGCTCTCGCCCCTCCCACGCCATGGAGACTATGGGCCAGAGGGAGAACCCTTCTCCCACCTAGGGAGAAGGCCAAGGAAGAAGGAGAAGGAGGGGGGATCTCTTCCCCTCGCTTCCGGTGGCACTGGAGTGCCGTCGGGGCCATCATCATCACCGCAATCTACACCAACACCTCCGTCATCTTCACCAACATCTTCATCACCTTCCCCCATCTATCTACAGCGGTCCACTCTCCCGCAACCCGCTGTACCCTCTACTTGAACATGGTGCTTTATGCTTCATATTATTATCCAATGATGTGTTGCCATCTTATGATGTCCGAGTAGATTTTCGTTGTCCTACCGGTAATTGGTGAATTGCTATGATTGGTCTAATTTGCTTGTGGTTATGTTGCTGTCCTTTGGTGCCCATCATATGAGCACACGCGTGTATCACACCATAGGGTTAGTTGTATGTTGATAGGACTATGTATTGGAGGGCAAGAGTGACAGAAGCTTCAACCTAGCATAGAAATTGATGCATACGGGATTGAAGGGGGACCAATATATCTTAATGCTATGGTTGGGTTTTACCTTAATGAATGTTAGTAGTTGCGGATGCTTGCTAATAGTTCCAATCATAAGTGCATAGAATTCCAAGTCAGGGATGACATGCTAGCGGTGGCCTCTCCCACATAAAACTTGCTATCGGTCTAGTAAAGTAGTCAATTGCTTAGGGACAATTTCGCAACTCCTACCACCACTTTTCCACACTCACTATACTAACTTTATTGCTTCTTTATCTAAACAGCCCCTAATTTGTATTTACGTGCTCTTTATATTCTTGCAAAGCTATCCCACAACACCTACAAAGTACTTCTAGTTTCATACTTGTTCTAGGTAAAGCGAACGTCAAGCGTGCGTAGAGTTGTACCGGTGGTCAATAGAACTTGAGGGAATATTTGTTCTACCTTTAGCTCCTCGTTGAGTTCGACACTCTTACTTATCGCAAGGGGCTACAATTGATCCCCTATACTTGTGGGTTATCAGAGCTTGACACTGGAATATGGTGTGGTGATCTCCTAGAGGGTACAAAGCAAACAACGAGAGAAACCACCACTTGGAGACCATTACACCTAGGGCCTAACACAAGACTAAGGCAAGAACCACAAGAATCAAAAGAAAACCAAAACCAACTCCCTTCAACAGGGAGGGCGGTGGCCGAGGCCACCTATGTTTGAGTATAAAGGTATGGCACCGCAAAGATTTTAGCCTTGGGCCCATGACCAAAACTCTTCTTTGAAGCACAAGTACCATAAAAATGGCTAATGTGAAAGATTTGATCAATTTATGCATAATGGGGGGAGGGAAAGTTCATTGAGAGACCAACACTCCCCCTATGTCCATGCCTACAACCTGAACAAGACATCAAGATGAGTATGGTGGGGTGTGCAAGGGTTCAAGCCACATTGCTCGAATCAATGATATTTAGCTCATGCCTTAACTCACGAAATCTTGCTTCATCCAAAGGCTTCATGAAAATATCTGCAAGGTTATCATGAGTGTTGACATAGTTGAGCTTGATCTCCCCTCGCCTAATATGATCCCGGATGAAGTGATACCGAATCTCAATATGCTTCGTCATGAAGTGTTGCACCGGATTGAGAGAAATGTTGATGGCACTTCCATTGTGACACCAAAGAGGCACTTTGTCACAAATGACACCGTAATCCTTTAAAGTTTGCCTCATGCATAGAAGTTGTGCACAACAACTACCGGCGACCATGTACTCTGATTCGGTGGATGAGAGAGACACACAACTTTGCTTCTTAGAAGACCAACTCACCAAAGAGCAACCAAGGAATTGGCACCCTCCGGAAGTTGACTTCCTATCCACTTTGTCTCCCGCCCAATCGGAAGCCGAATAGCCTACAAGGTTGAAGTTTTCTCCTCTTGGGTACCATAAGCCAAAGTTTGGGGTATGAGCCAAATATCGAAAGATTCGCTTGACCGCCACAAAGTGGCTTTCCTTAGGTGCGTCTTGAAACTGTGCACAAATTCCCACACTCAACATGATATCCGGTCTAGATGCACAAAGGTAAAGCAAGGAGCCAATCATGGATGGATATACCTTTCGATCCACCGCTTTACCATTGGGATCTATGTCAAGTTGGCATTTGGCGGGCATTAGAGTAGAAGCCGGCTTGACATCACTTAGCTTGAATCTTTTGAGCATGTCTTGAGTGTATTTGGCTTGGTTGATGAAGGTTCCTTCTCTTCGTTGCTTGACTTCGAACCCGAGAAAGAACTTCAACTCTCCCATCATGGACATCTTGAAATTTGAGGTCATGAGAGCGGCAAATTCCACATTGAAAGCTTTGTTAGGAGAACCAAAGATAATGTCATCAACATATTGTTGGCACACAAACAACTCCCCTTTGACCTTCTTAGTAAAAAGAGTGGGGTCGATTTTCCCAATTTCAAACCCACGATCTTGCAACAACTTGGTAAGGTGGTCATACCACGCACGTGGGGCTTGTTTAAGGCCATAGAGTGCCTTATCAAGTTGATACACATGATCGGGGAAATAGGGGTCCTCGAACCCGGGGGGTTGTTTGACATACACCAACTCATTAATAGGACCATTAAGAAAAGCACTCTTCACATCCATTTTTTGCAACTTGAAGTTATGGTGAGACGCATAAGCAATCAACAAACGAATAGATTCAAGGCCAGCAAAGGGAGCAAAGGTTTCACCGTAGTCGATACCCTCGACTTGGGAGTAGCCTTGTGCTACCAAGCAAGCCTTGTTGCGGACAATAATTCCATGAGCATCTTGCTTGTTCTTGAATATCCACTTGGTTCCAATGACATTATGGTTCCCCATTGCCCTTGGCACCAATCTTCACACCTTGTTGTGCTCGAAGTTGTTCAGTTCTTCATGCATGGCATTAAGCCAATCCGGATCTTCGAGCACCTCATTGATACGTCTCCAACATATCTATAATTTTTTATTGTTCCATGCTATTATATTATCTATTTTGGATGTTTAATGGGCTTTACTATGCACTTTTATATTATTTTTGGGACTAATCTATTAACCGAAAGCCCGGTGCAAATTGCTGTTTTTTTGCCTATTTCAGTGTTTCGCGGAAAAGGAATATCAAACGGAATCCAAACGGAATGAAACCTTCGCGAGGATCATTTTTGGAACAAACGCAATCCAGGAGACTTGGAGTGGACGTCAAGGAAGCAACAAGGCGGCCATGAGGTAGGAGGGCGCGCCCCCACCCTCGTGGGCCCCTCGTGGCTGCACCGACCTACTTCCTTCGACTATATATACTCATATACCCTGAAAACATTGAGGAGCACCATGAAACCCTATTTCCACCGCCACAACCTTCTGTACCCGTGAGATCCCATCTTGAGGCCTTTTTCGGCACTCCGTCGGAGAGGAAATCGATCACAGAGGGCTTCAACATCAACACCATGGCCTCTCCGATGATTCGTGAGTAGTTTACCACAGACCTTCGAGTCCATAGTTATTAGCTAGATGGCTTCTTCTCTCTCTTTGGATCTCAATACAAAGTTCTCCTCGATCTTCTTGGAGATCTATTTGATGAAATTCTTTTTGCGGTGTGTTTGTCGAGATCCGATGAATTGTGGGTTTATGATCAAGATTATCTATGAACAATATTTGATTCTTCTCTGAATTTTTATATGCATGATTTAATATCTTTGCAAGTCTCTTCGAATTATCAGTTTGGTTTGGCCTACTAGATTGATTTTTCTTGCAATGGGAGAAGTGCTTAGCTTTGGGTTCAATATTGCGGTGTCCTTTCCCAGTGACAGCAGGGGCAGCAAGGCACGTATTGTATTGTTGCCATCGACGATAAAAAGATGGGGTTTATATCATATTGCTTGAGTTTATCCCTCTACATCATGTCATCTTGCCTAATGCGTTACTCTGTTCTTATGAACTTAATACTCTAGATGCATCTTTGGATAGCGGTCGATGTGTGAAGTAATAGTAGTAGATGCAGAATCGTTTTGGTCTACTTGTCACAGACGTGATGCCTATATACGTGATCATGCCTAGATATTCTCATAACTATGCGCTTTTCTATCAATTGCTCGACAGTAATTTGTTCACCCACCGTAGAATATGCTATCTTGAGAGAAGCCACTAGTGAAACATATGTCCCCCGGGTCTATTTTCCATCATATTATTCTCCCGTCAACTAGCTATTTCTGTCACCATTTATTTCGCAATCTTTACTTTTCAATCTATACAACAAAAATGCCAAAAATATTTATCTTATTATCTTTATCAGATCTCACTTTTGCAAGTGGCCATGAAGGGATCGACAACCCCTTTATCGCGTTGGTTGCAAGGTTCTTATTTGTTTGTGCAGGTACGAGGGAGTTGCGTGTAGCCTCCTACTGTATTGATACCTTGGTTCTCAAAAACTGAGGGAAATACTTAGGCTACTTTGCTGCATCACCCTTTCCTCTTCAAGGGAAAACCAACGCATGCTCAATAGGTAGCAAGAAGGATTTCTGGCGCCGTTGCCGGGTAGGCTTACGCCAAGTCAAGTCAAGATTTGATCTCCCAGCAACTAGCCATTTCTGGCGCCATTACCGGGGAGATCTAGGCACAAGTCAAGACATAGCAAGTACCCATCAGAAACTCTTATCCCTCGCATTACATTATTTGCCATTTGCCTCTTGTTTTCCTCTCCCCCACTTCTAAAACGATTTTTGAAAACCTTTGCCTTTTCTTCACCCTCCTTCAGTTCGATCTTGTGTTACCATGTGCCTTCTTTTTGCTTGCATCTTTGCTTACTAAATATCTATTGATATGGATCCACTTAAAGTGTTCTACTTGGATCATCTTCGATGTGCTCGTGCTGAAACCCCAACTACTTTAGTTGAGGGAAAATCTTTAGATGAGCATGCTCATTTTGTGCGTCATCGTTTGTCTGAAAAGGGGAAGCTCTTATGGTATCAAATAAATAGTTTGTTATGCTATGCTTGGAATCTTTGTGAAATTTATTATTTTACTTGTTGCTTTAAGAACCCTAAAAAGACCTTCCCTACCTATGTGAGTTTAATGATAATGAATTCTTATCTTCTTATGAAAATGGTGTTTATAGTTACTATGATATCGAACAAATTGAAGAATTTGTCGTTTTTAAGGGTGCTCATGAAGTTGCTTCTTTGATTGAAAAGTATGATATTACTCTCAACAAATCTGAAAATTCCGACGTACTTAAATATTGCTATGAAAACTATGCTCATAATGCTTATGTTAAGGAATTTATTGAGAGAATGACCGTTGCTTTGGAAGAAAATAATGATATGCATGAATCTATAGATAATTATGATTCCGATGATTTGATTGAAATATCCCTTGATGAACATGATGCTTGCTATTCTTATGGCCATGATTCCAATATTTATGGAGATGAATTTGCTATAGTTCCTTATGTTAAACATGAGATTATTGCTATTGCACCCATACTTGATAGTTCCTTGAATCAAAATCATGATTGCAATGATGTTATTATAAATTCTCTTGATGTCAATTGTGCTAATAATATGCAAAAACCTAAGCTTGGGTGCTAGTTTTGCTATGTCTACTACTTGTTGCAATGATCATGATTGGGGTGATTCTTCTTATGATCTTGAAAATTTATTTAAGCCCCATGATGAATATGTGATTGATAATAGTGTTTGGAATAATATTGAAAGTGGGTTTGGAAGAGTGTCAACTTTAGATCCCACATATTTGGAGAATGTTCAATTTTATGGTATTTTTCATAAAAGTGGGTTTGGAGAGGTCATGACTTTAGTTAATGATAATCCCACTATTTTGGAAGAGTGTCAACTTCGCATGCATGTGGATCATGTTGAGAATATGTTATGTGATGGATATTTTGTTGAGTTTGCCTATGATCCTACATGTAATTATTATGAGAGAGGAAAATATGGTTGTAGAAATTTTTATCTTACTAAGTTACCTCTCGTCATGTTGAGATTGCTATCGTCTCTTTCTTCTTCCTTGCATATGCTAATTTTTTGCTTGCCATGATAATTTGTTTGCCTATAAGATGCCTATGCATAGGAAGTATGTTAGACTTAGATGTGTTTGTCACGTGTTTTATGATGCTCTTTTTGTGCTTCAATTTTTGTCTTTCATGTGAGCATCATTGAGATCTCAATGCCTAGCTAGGGCGTTAAACGATAGCGCTTGTTGGGAGGCAACCCAATTTTATTTTTGTTCCTTGATTTTTGTTCCTGTTTAGTAATAAATAATTTATCTAGCCTCTGTTTAGATGTGTTTTTTTAGTGTTTGTGCCAACTAGAACCTTTGATAAGACTTGGGTGAAGTCCTTTTGATCTTGCTGTAAAAACAGAAACTTTAGTGCTCACGAGATTAGCTGCCATTTTTTACTGGAGAGTGCTTTTAGGTTAATTATTTTTGCAGATGATTAATAGATAAATTAATCACGTCCACCAATTTATTTCAGAATGTTTGGAGTTACATAAGTATACGTTTGATACATATTGCTACAGACTGTTCTGTTTTTGACAGATTCTGTTTTTCGTGTGTTGTTTGCTTATTTTGATGAATCTATGGCTAGTATCGGGGTGTATGAATCATAGAATAGTTGGAATACATTAGGTTTATCACCAATATAAATAAAGAATGAGTTCATTATAGTACCTTAAAGTGTTGATTGTTTTCTTATACTAACGGAGCTCATGAGATTTTCTGTTGAGTTTTGTGTTGTGAAGTTTTCAAGTTTTTGGGTAAAGCTTTTATGGATTATGGAATAAAGAGTGGAAAAAGCCTAAGCTTGGGGATTACCAAGGCACCCCAAGGTAAAATTCCAGTACAACCAAAATCCTAAGCTTGGGGATGCCCCGGAAGGCATCCCCTCTTTCGTCTTCGTCCATCGGTAACTTTACTTGAGGCTATATTTTTATTCACCACACGATATGTGTTTTGCTTGGAGCGTCTTGTATGATTTGAGTCTTTGATTTTTAGTTTACCACAATCATGCTTGCTGTACACACCTTTTGGGAGAGACACACATGAATCGGAATTTATTAGAATACTCTATGTGCTTCACTTATATATTTTGAGCTAGATAATTTTGCTCTAGTGCTTCACTTATATCTTTTAGAAACCTGGCGGTGGTTTTATTTTATAGAAATTATTGATCTCTCATACTTCACTTATATTATTTTGAGAGTCTTTTAGAACAGCATGGTAATTTGCTTTGGCTATAAAATTAGTCCTAATATGATAGGCATTCAAGATGGGTATGATAAAAACTTTCATATAGAGTGCATTAAATACTATGATAAATTTGATACTTGATAATGGTTTTGAGATATAAAGGTGGTAATGTTAGAGTCATGCTAGTTGGGTAATTGTGAAATTGAGAAATAATTGTGTTAAAGTTGGCAAGTCCCGTAGCATGCACGTATGGTAAACGTTGTGTGACAAATTTGAAGCACGGGGTGCTCTTTGAGTGCTTTCCTTATGAGTGGCGTTCGGGGACGAGCAATGGTCTTTTCCTACCAATCTATCCCTCTAGGGGCATGCGTAGTAGTACTTTCCTTCGAGGGCTAATAAAATTTTGCATTAAGTATATGAGTTCTTTATGACTAATGTGAGTCCATGGATCATACGCACTCTTACATTTCGCAATTTGCTAGCCTCTACGGTACCATGCATTGCCCTTTCTCACCTTGAGAGTTGGTGAAAACTTCGCCGGTGCATCCAAAACCCATGATACGATACGCTCTATCACACATAAGCCTCCTTATATCTTCCTCAAAACAGCCACCATACCTACCTATTATGGCATTTCCATAGCCATTCCGAGATATATTGCCATGCAACTTTCCACCGTTCCGTTTATTATGACACGCTCCATCATTGTCATATTGCTTTGCATGATCATGTAGTTGACATCGTATTTGTGGCAAAGCCACTTTCATAATTCTTTCATACATGTCGTTCTTGATTCATCGCATATCCCGGTACGCCACCGGAGGCATTCACATAGAGTCATATTTTTGTTCTAGTATTGAGTTGTAACATTGAGTTATGAGTAAATAAAAGTGTGATGATCATCATTATTAGAGCATTGTCCCATGTGAGGAAATACTATAAAAAAGAGAGGCCAAAGAAGCCCAAATAAAAAAGAGGCCAAAGAAGCCCAAACAAAAAAATGAGAGAAAAAGAGAGAAGGGACAATGTTACTATCCTTTTTCCACACTTGTGCTTTAAAATAGCACCATGATCTTCATGATAGAGAGTCTCTTGTTTTGTCACTTTCATATACTAGTGGGAATTTTTCATTATAGAACTTGGCTTGTATATTCCAACGATGGGCTTCCTCAAATGCCCTAGGTCTTCGTGAGCAAGCAAGTTGGATGCACACCCACTTAGTTTTCAGTTTGATCTTTCATACACTTATAGCTCTAGTGCATCCGTTGCATGGCAATCCCTACTCCTCACATTGACATCAATTGATGGGCATCTCCATAGCCCGTTGGTTAGCTGCGTCAATGTGAGACTTTCTCCCTTTTTTGTCTTCTCTCATAACCCCCATCATCATATGCTATTTCACCTATAGTGCTATATCCATGGCTTGCGCTCATGTATTGCGTAAGGGTTGAAAAGGCTAAAGCGCGTTAAAAAGTATGAACCAATTGCTCGGTTTGTCATCGGGGTTATGCATAATGGGAGCATTTAGTGTGACGAAAATGAAGCATGGCCAAACTTTATGATTTTGTAGGAATGAGCTTTCATTGGCTATGTTATTTTGATAAGACATAATTGCTTGGCTAGTATGCTTGAAGTATCACTATTTTTATGTCAATATTGAACTTTTATCTTCAATCATTTGGATCTAAACATTCATGCCACAATAAAGAGAATTACATCGAAAATAATGTTAGGTAGCATTCCACATCAAATTTTTTGTTTTTATCATTTACCTACTCGAGGACGAGCATGAATTAAGCTTGGGGATGCTTGATACGTCTCCAACGTATCTATAATTTTTGATTGTTCCATGCTATTATATTATCTGTTTTCGATGTTTAATGGGCTTTACTATGCACTTTTATATTATCTTTTGGACTAACTTATTAACCGAAAGCCCAGTGCAAATTTTGTTTTTATCATTTACCGTAGAGTATGCTATCTTAAGAGAAGCCACTAGTGAAACCTATGGCCACCGGGTCTACTTTCCATCATATTAATCTCCCGTCAACTAGCTATTTCTGTCACCGTTTATTTTGCAATCTTTACTTTTCAATCTATACATGTGACGCCCTCGATTCAATCGTACACTAATCATGCACGCAAATGTGTACGATCAAGATCAAGGACTCACGGGAAGATATCACAACACAACTCTACAAATAAAATAAGTCATACAAGCATCATAATACAAGCCGGGGGCCTCGAGGGCTCGAATACAAGTGCTTTCGATCATAGGCGAGTCAGCGGAAACAACAATATCTGAGTACGGACATAAGTTAAACAAGTTTGCCTTAAGAAGGCTAGCACAAAGCTGGGATACAGATCGAAGAGGAGCGGGCCTCCTGCTCAGGATCCTCCTAAGCTACTCCACAGTGCGTCGTCGGGCTGCACGTAGTAGTAGGCACCTCCAGAGTAGTAGTCGTCATCGGCAGTGGCGTCACAGCTCTGGGCTCCATAGTCCAGTTGCGACAATCGAGTAGAGGTAGGGAAAAGGGGGAACAAGGCAACCGTGAGTACTCATCCAAAGTACTCGCAATCAAGGAGCTACACTACATATGCATGGATATATGTGTAAAGGGCCATATCAGTGGACTGAACTGCAGAATGCCAGGATAAGAGGGGGAAAGCTAGTCTTAACGAAGACTACGCTTCTGGACACCTGTCTTGCAACAGGTAGAAGAGGGCAATCTGAAGTCCTCCAAGTAACATCACATAGCAATAATCCTACCCGGTGATCCCCTCCTCATAACCCTGAGAGAGAGCGACCACCGGTTGTATCCTAACACTTGGAAGGGTGTGTTTTATCAAGTATCCGGTTCTAGTTGTCATAAGCTCAAGGTACAACTCCAAGTCGTCACATGTTACCGAAGATCACGGCTATTCGAATAGATTAACTTCCCTGCAGGGTGCACCATCTTACCCAAGACGCTTGATCCCATTTGGCGGACACACTTTCACTGGGTCATGCCCGTGGCGGAAGATCAACACATCGCAGCCCCACCTAGGCACAACAGAGAGGCCAACACGCCGGTCTAAACCTAAGCGCCAGCAGTGCAGGCCCATCGCCTGAGCACACACACGTTGCGTTCTTGGCGGCCGAGGCAGACCTAGCCTAGTGGCGTTCAGTCCAATCCGGCGCAGCGCCCGCTCGTCGTGACGTGAAGTGCTTCGGTGATACCACGACGCCGGATACCCATAACTACTCCAGCGTAGATGGTTAGTGCGTATAAGCTCGTAGCCAACTTAGATCAAATACCAAGACCTCGTTAAGCGTGTTAAGTAACATGAGCGCCCGAACGAGGCCAGGCCCACCTCTCTCCTAAGCGGTCTCAACCTGCCTGTCGCTCCGCCTCAAAGGTCCACTCATGGTGCTCCATCACCGACCCGACTTTAGTCTCCACATGTATCATGTATAAAGTATATAGTATATACCGTGATCACCTCCCGAGTGATCACGGCCCAATAGTATAGCACGGCGAGACGGACAAGAATGTAGGGCCACAGATGAAAGTACTAGCATCCTATACTAAGCATATAGGATTGCGGGTAAAAGGTATGAAGTAACAAGGGCGAGCTATGCAGCGTGATATAGGAGTATCTGAAAGCGATAACATGCTACACTACTCTAATGCAAGCGGTATAGAGAAGAGTAAGCGATATCTGGTGATCAAGGGGGCTTGCACAGTTGCTCTGGCAAGAGAGAGGGGTCAGCAACACCGTAGTCGAACTGGCGGCAGCGGCGTCGGTCTCGTAGTCTACCGGAGAGAAGAGGGGAAGAAACAATGAATACCAAGTAAGCAGATGCATATCGATGCATGACACGACAAGTAGTGATGCTAGGCGTGCCCTAACGTGGTATGAGGTGGTAATGGTTAAGGGGAAAGCTTGTCAGGAAAGTATTCCGGTGTTTAAATCATTTGAGCGAAAGGAGCGAGAGGGGAAAGTTGCAGGTTCGATAGGTTAGGGGTGTGTGGCGGAAGAACGGACTGCGTATCCGGATTCGTCTCGTCGTCCTGAGCAACTTTCATGTTGAAAATATTTTAATCCGAAAGTTACGGATTAAAAGATATGATTTTCTAAAGATTTTATTAATTTACGGAATTTAATTAATTAATTAATTAATTGAAAAAATGTATTTATGACGCCTTGACATGATGTCATCTTGGCGTCGTGATCAACGAGGTTGACTAGGTCAACCCTGACATGTGGGTCCCGTTCGTCATACTCTGTTAACTAATTACCTTAGTTAAGTTTAATTAACAGTAGTTAATTAGGTTAATTAGTCATTAGGGTTAATTAACCAGGATTAATTAAATTAATTATTTACTTAATTAATTAATTAATTAATTTTATTCATTATTATTTTCATTAATTATATATATTTAAATTCCTTTTCCCTTTCTTTTATTTTAAAACGTCCTGGGGGGTGGGGCCCCCATGTCATAGGCAGGGGGGTGCCCAGCCAGCATTGGCCGAGTCAACAGGCCGGGGGCCTGGGCCCACCAGTCGAGGTCGGCCACGTCGGCGGCCGGCGTTAGAGCCGGTGGGCGTCCGCGGAGGCGCCGGACCTCGCCGAAACCGTCGTCCGTGACAAAAGCGCATGGGTAGCGTTCGAAAGTGGGGAGGACGCCGCGTCCATTGGTGGCTAAACCCGGCCGGACTCGGCCGGAAATGGCGCCAGCGGCGGAGGCGGCGGGTGGTTCGGGTCTTGACGACAGCGCTTCTGGTGGGGCGGGGTTGCGCGGCCGAGCACCACGGGCTCGGCCCGTGACCATTTGGTCACCGAAGCGCCGCGACGAAGCTCCATGACGCTGAGGCGTTGGTCTGGCTCGCCCGGCCGCGGCTCGAGCGAGGAAGGAGAGAGGCCAGGAGCACGTTCCGTGCTCCGTGGCGAAGGAAGGAGAGGGCTGCAGGCGGCGGCCGGAGCCGACGACGGGGGGGCGCGGTGGTGGCACTCGGGAGGGGGACGAGGGGAGAGAGAGGATCAGGGGGGAGAGCTCACGGGAGAAGTGCGTGGGGTCTCGAGGAGTCTTCGGAGGCAGTCAGGCGGCCGGTGAGGAGGAGGCGGGGAGGCGGCCGTCCGTGGCCGCGGATCCGCGAGGTGGGGTGGTGGTCGTCAGGCGGCTCCGAGGCGGGCGGGAGGCGCGCCTGCTGTGACGGTCGGGGAGGAGGGAGGAGGTGAGGTCAGGCGGGTCGCCGGCGTCGAGGGGGGGGACGGGATCGGCCGGTCCCCGATCCGGATCGGCGCGGGGGGGGAGGAGAAGGGGATCGGGGGGGAATGGGTGCGACTAGGGTTTTCCGACCGGGGGGAGGGGGATAAGGGAGTGAGGGGGTGGGCGGGCGAGGGCTGGCAGTGGGCCAGTGGGGGCTTGGCCGGTGGGCTACCCGATTGGGCCGATGGGGGTTTCTCTTTCTCTCCCTTTTGTTTTATTTTGTTTTTCTTATTTTTCCTTTTCTGTTTTAGTTTATTTAAAATATCCAAACACTTTACAAAAATGTGTGCACCCCACCATAATTAACTTTGTAATATTTGACAACCCCCGAACATTTTAGTTTTAATTTTTGAAAACTTTTATTGTTTGCCTATGTTTTCTATTTGAATTTGAACCGGGTTCGAATCAACGTGAGTTTAATCACAGTAACCGAGGTGACGTGGCATCATTAGCAGGGATTACTGTAGCTTAATTATCCGGGTGTTACAAATCTCCTCCACTACAAGAAATCTCGTCCCGAGATTTAGGAGGTAGAAGGAAAGAGTGCGGGGTATTCATCTCAAGGCGATCCTCGTGTTCCCGGTGGCTTCGTCTTGAGTGATTTGACCACGAACTTTGAGGAACTTGATCGCCTTCCGGCGTGTGCGGCGTTGACGAGTCGAGAATGCGGACGGATGCTCTTTATAGGAGAGGTCCTGTTGCAATTCGAGCACTTCATGGTCCACTTTGCTCGGATTGGGTCCTTGAAGCGGCGTCGGAGTTGTGACACGTGGAACACATCGTGAACACTGTGAAAGGTTCGACGGAAGCTCGATTGATATGCCACTTTTCCACGCCTTTCGAGAATAGTGAATGGGCCAATATAGCGGGAGCTAGCTTGCCCTTGATCCGGCGGTGAGCACCCTTCATTGGTGTAACGCGAAGATAGGCCTTTTCGCCGAGTTGATAGACCATGTCTTTGTGATGACGGTCATAATTACTCTTTTGGCGTGGTCGAAGCGGTCTTGAGATTCTCGCGAATAATGCGGACTTGTTCTTGGCATGTTGGATAATATCCGGACGAAGAGTGGGCGTTCCCGATTTCGACCCGATTCGGAGGGGTTCGGCACTTTCGTCCATATAACACTTGAAGGGGCCATCTTGAGACTAGCTTGGTAGCTATTATTATAAGAGAACTTCGGCATACGGGAGAGATTCCTCCCATTTCTTGCGAAGGAAGCGACACAAGCTCGAAGCATGTCTTGAGAATTTGGTTGACACGTTCGACTTGCCCTTGAGGCTGCGGATGAAACGCAGCGATCTTGAAAGATAAATGAGTCCCCATAGCTTCTTGAAAACTTGCCCGGAATCTTGAAGTGAATAAGCTGCCACGGTCCGAATCGATAACCCGGTGGAATACCGTGAAGTGAAACAATTACGGACATATAGAGTGTTGCAAGCTGACTAGCGATGATCGTTTCTTTGACCGCGGAAAATGAGCAACTTTAGAAAGCCGGTCAATGACAACAAGAATAGCATCATTACCTTTACTGCGATTTGGGAAATCCGGTGTGAAGTCCATTTCAACATGGTCCCATTTCCATTCAGGAATAGAGATAGGTTGTAGAGTTCCGGCAGGCCTTTGATGTTACGCTTTGATACGACGGCAAACGTCACACTCGGCAACATAGCGAGCAATGTCACTGCTTCATATTAGACCACGAGAATCTCGGCGAATGTCTGATACATCTTTGTACTACCGGGATGGATACATAGAGGCGTATCATGAGCTTCTTTCATAACCTTCGAGTCATATTCAGGTTTTCCTTCTTACGGCACCACTAGGCGGCCTTTGAAGTACAAGGCGCCATCATCAAGAATAGTGAAGAATGAGGATTTCCTTCTTTGAGGTCTTGCTTAATCTTGTAGACTTGAGTCAAATCCTGCATTGTCTTTATGGTGCCCACGAGATCGGGTTCAACAGCCAGGTATAGAGGAACCACAGGAAACAACACGGAGATTCATCTTGAGGAACTCCGGACGAGGGGGCGTCAGTGCACCAGGAGGAACAATAAGGAGGTTCAGCTTTCTGAATTCTTCAACAACAGAGGGCTGAACTTTGTGAACACGAAGGTGGTTGCAATAAGACTTGCGGCTCAAGGCATCAGCCATTACATTAGCCTTGCACAGCGTATAGGAAATACCCAAATCAAAAGTCTGCAGCAGTCTCCATCCATCTCTGGACGGAGGTTCAGGTCTGGCTGAGTAAGCAGATACTTCGGACTTTGGTGGTCGGTGAAGATCTACTTAGCGATTACCGAGAAGGTAATGTCGCCATGCTTTAGCGCATGAATGACAGCAACAAGCTCGAGGTCGTGAACTGGGTAGTTCTCTTCGTGAGGCGCCAATTGTCGAGAGGCATAAGCAACCACTTTGCGCTCTTGCATTAGGACACCGCCTAATCCTTGACGAGAAGCGTCGCGATAAATGACGAAGTCCTTCTTAGTATCGGGAGGAGCTAACCTTTGGCGAAGTCAACTTGTCTTTGAGTGCACAGAAACTTTCCGACACTTATCATCCATTGGAATTTGACGCCCTTATGCAACAGGTTAGTCGGAGGCACAGCAATCTTGGAGAAGTTCTCGATGAATCGGCGGCAATAGTCAAGCGAGGCCGAGAAAACTTCCGACTTGCTTATGCGTTCTTGGAGGAGTCCAATCAAGAATAGCCTGAACTCTTTCGGGGTTGACGGCAATACCATCCTTAGAGATGACATGCCCAAGATAGGTTACTTGAAGCCGAATTCACACTTGGAGAACTTGGCATAGAGTTGATGTTCTCGTAGCTTTTCCGGCACAAGGCGAAGATGTTCAGCATGTTCTTCTTCATTCTTGGAAAAGATCAGGATATCATCCGGATAAACCACGCACGAACTTGTCGAGGTAATCCATGAATATATAGTTCATCG
The DNA here is from genome assembly GCA_021605145.1 of Aegilops bicornis. NCBI lineage: Eukaryota > Viridiplantae > Streptophyta > Magnoliopsida > Poales > Poaceae > Aegilops > Aegilops bicornis. Next base: position 76,799,345 of record CM038672.1, on the reverse strand, counting down.
AGCGAGAGAAGGTAGCTGGAGCATTGGTTAAGCCGAAAGACATGACGGTGTACTCGTATGAACCATAACGAGTCACGAATGCGGTCTTGGGGATATCCTCCTCACGAACACGGATCTGGTGGTAACCCAACCTCAAGTCGAGTTTCGAGAACAGCAGACGAACCAGCCAGTTGATCATAAAGATCATTGATCCGAGGAAGAGGATACTTATTCTGAATGGTAGCTTGATTTATGGGACGGTAGTCTTGGACCAATCGGTTTGTCCCATCTTTCTTCTTGACAAAGAGAGAAGGTGCTCCCCAAGGAGAGCAACTTGGGCGAATGAAACCGCTCTGAAGAGATTTGTCGATTTCCTCCTTTAGCTCAAGGAGTTCATGCGGTGGCATCTTGTAGGGTCGCTTGGCGATAGGAGTGGTGCCTGGTTTCAAGTCGATGTGAATTCGACAACTCTAGCGAAGGGAATCCTAGAAGTTCTTCGTGAAAAACGTCCTGGAAGTCGCGAACGACAGGAATGTTTTCGATACCCTCGAGTGGTGCAGCGTTCAAAGCATTCAATGCATAGAGCCTTGCCTCAGCATTTTGCACCAGATGAGCTTGGTAAGTGACTATTTCATCTGAAGGGTGTAGCAGATGGGCCGGTCTTCGTGGCGCGAGACTATGGAAGCGATGTCGCCTTTAACCAATTCATTCCGAATGAGGTCAATGCTACAAGACTTGACCACGATGGGAGAGACAAGGAATTCCAGTCCTTCGATTTCAGCAGGGGCGTCGTTGCAAATCATGGAGGTTCGACATTGGCCCGCAGGTGTGTACTAATAGTGAAGCATTCATGTCTTCACTTTTAATGCCATGCATGAATGCAAAATCTTGAACATGAATGAATGCGATGCCCTGTATCAAATAAAACGCATGCTTTGGTACTGAATTTACGAGAAGTGTACCCATCACGATGTGAGTTGGTCTTGAGCTTCGTTCGGATCAACGTGGTTGGCCTGAACTTCGACCATAAGGCTTGGCGGTGTTGTTGCGGGGCTGGGTGTTTCCACCGCCACCTTTGGAAGAACGGTGATTACGGATTCAGTTGCATTCTCTAGCACGGTGCCCTGGTTGTCCACACTGAAGCACAAACCATTATTGGGGTGGGAGCAGGAGCTTGGGGTGGTGGAGCTGGAAGCTTTGGCTGCTTAGTTGTAGGCGAGCGAGGTGTAGTATAGCTACGCCTTGGAGCGAGTGCATTCGGCTGGTACATGCTGTTGGGAACCCATATCTTGCGCTTCTGAGAGGACGGGCCCGAAGATGAGCCCGTGTCATGGTTGCGTCTGTTAGAGCTCTGGTATTCCTGCAGACCAGTTTCGACATTGATAGCCTTGTTCACCAAGGTGGCGAAATCAGCAAAGTCGTGCACTAGAAGTGCGAGCTTGATGTCAGCTTGAAGGCCGTCCACGAACTTCTCCTGTCTGCGTGCATCGGTTGCAATGTCCTCTTCAAAGATAGCGAGACAAGTCCAAGAACTCTCGGTGATAAGCTTCAACAGTCTTGTTGCCTTGGGTGAGGTTGCGGAACTCACGCATCTTCCGGTCAATGACCCCTGGAGGGATGAAACGGGCACGGAAGGCAGCTTGGAAGTCTGGCGGTGATGAGTGTTCCAAGCTGGCGAGATGCGCTGTGGCTGTCCCACCATTGAGCGGCGGGTCCCTTCAGAAGAAGGAAGCAAAAGTGACATAGCTGGCGGGGCTACATCGTGAGACTCCATCTCATAGGTGATGTCACGGAGCGATCATCAAGATCCGGTATTTGGGTTGAGCTACGGTACACTGCTGAGGTTCAGCGTATGAAATCCTGCAGAGTTGTTGCGTTTGGGTCTTTGGTTCATATTGGGGCGAGAAGCGAGCCATCATGTTCTCCATGAACTGGCGATTCATCTCAAGCTGTTGGATCATACCAGCCATGTACTCGAGCGGTGGTGGGAAGTTGCCACCACGACCACGACCGGTAGCCTAACCATCCTGCTATTATATAACGAGGGTAGTTCGACATTTGAGAAATTAAGCAAAGGGACAGGAATCATTCATGATGAAACATGCATAATGAAAGCAGCACGATAGGAACTACATAGTAGTCGGCATATCTTACAAAAGGGATCATGCATAGAGTTCGATACATAGAGTTCAGTACATAGACTAAGACATCATAGGCGGCACACAGGCTCGCGACGAACGCATCTAACACTAACAAGCAAGTCTACATTAGTCCCACGCGGTACTGCGGAGGTAGCTGTAGCCTGAAAGCTGGTAGTGTGGCAGCGGGTAGTCCTCCACGTCAGTGACCTGGGGGCCGCGGATACTCTGGTGCTGAATCCGTCGTCCAAGTGGCAAAAGAGGGCCAAGTGCGGGAGAGTAGCCTCCCACGTCTGGCCAACCGACACCCTGGGGCATCACGGTCCTGGCGGGGTAGATCGCAGAATGCGGCAGCTCTCCGGATCGGACATAGGGTGCGATGGCGTCGAACGCAGTAAAGGTCTTGACGGGTGATGTACAACTCGTGGCGAAGAGCTCGGTTAGCTCGATCCAGCCCATCGACATGCGTAACAAAGTTACGATGCTAGAAAGAACTCTCTGGTGACGATGGAGTAGGCAGCGGTGTAGTAACCCTCCTCACCAACATCGACGCGATAGCAATGTGCACGAAGGGGAGGTGTCCAACTCTCGATACTATGCGAAGGCGTGTCGAGCGGCATAAGCGACATCGTGGATCTGCCATATCGATAGTCACCCCAACACCATGTGCGGTGTGCAGCAGCGATGGTGGAGTCATACTCCCGAGAGTAGAGGTGGACGATGGCGGCGGTCTGCTCACGGTTATAGTCTGGTACTCCTCATAGACGGTGTACTCAGGGTGCCAGCGATAACCCAGATAGGTCATCATCTCGGCTAGCACCGCAGGTGATCCCGAGGCACCAATGGCCGTCGTGTGGCACACAACCTGCCTCGTGGGTTCCATCTGAAAACAAAGACGTTTCAAAGGAGTCAAATGACAGTGTGGAAATTGCTCAAAATACAATTCCAAGAAACAACTATGGCTTTATCCAACTTTGGGGTGAATGTGGTCACGGGATCCTAGTGTTAGTTAGCAAAATCGTTTAACCCGAATAGAAGAGAGTTCGAGTCCCGAGTAAAGGTCGAGGAGTAAAAGATCCTAGTACCACCCGATGGCGGCGTGGGCCGTAAGGCACACAGCCAAGTTAGTAAAAGTTTTTGCAATGTCTAGACTCGACTTGACCAAGGAGTGTGGAAGGGGATTCCCTACAGCAATCGGCTCGATACCAACTTGTGGCGCCCTCGATTCAATCGTACACTAATCATGCACGCAAATGTATGCGATCAAGATCAGAGACTCACGGGAAGATATCACAACACAACTCTACAAATAAAATAAGTCATACAAGCATCATAATACAAGCCGGGGGCCTCGAGGGCTCGAATACAAGTGCTCGATCATAGGCAGTCGTGGAAGCAACAATATCTGAAATCTGAGACATAAGTTAAACAAGTTTGCCTTAAGAAGGCTAGCACAAAGCTGGGATCTGAGATCGAAGAGGAGCGGGCCTCCTGCACAGGATCCTCCTAAGCTACTCCAGTGATGGTCGTCGGAGCTGCACGTAGTAGTAGGCACCTCCGAGTAGTAGTCGCCATCGACGGTGGCGTCTGCTCACAGGCTCCATAGTCCGTTGCGACAATCGAGTAGAGGTAGGGGAAAAGGGGAACAAGGCAACCGTGAGTACTCATCCAAAGTACTACAATCAAGGAGCTACACTACATATGCATGGATATATGTGTAAAGGGCCATATCGATGGACCGAACTGCAGAATGCCGAGGATAAGAGGGGAAAGCTAGTCTTAACGAAGACTACGCCACGGACACACTGTCTTACCTTGCAAATGTAGAAGAGGGCAATCTGAAGTCCTCCAAGTAACATCACATAGCAATAATCCTACCCGCGATCCCTCCTCATAACCACGAGAGAGAGCGACCACCGGTTGTATCCGCACTTGGAAGGGTGTGTTTTATCAAGTATCCGGTTCTAGTTGTCATAAGCTCAAGGTACAACTCCAAGTCGTCACATTACCAAGATCACGGCTATTCGAATAGATTAACTTCCTGCAGGGTGCACCATCTTACCCAAAGACGCTTGATCCCATTTGGCGGACACACTTTCACAGGTCATGCCCGGCGGAAGATCAACACGTCGCAGCCCCACCTAGGCACAACAGAGAGGCCAAGACGCCGGTCTAAACCTAAGCGCCGCAGGGTCTCGCCCATCGCCTGAAAGCACACCTGCACGCGAGGGCGGCCGAAGGCAGACCTAGCCTAGTGGCGTTCGGGTCCAATCCGGCCACGCCGCTCCGTCGCTACGTCTGAAGTGCTTGACCGATACCACGACGCCGGGATACCCATAACTACTCCCGCGTAGATGGTTAGTGCGTATAAGCTCGTAGCCAACTCGGATCAAATACCAAGACCTCGTTAAGCGTGTTAAAGTAACCGCTAACGCCCGAGCAGGCCGAGCCCACCTCTCTCCTAAGCGGTCTCAACCTGCCTGTCGCTCCGCCTCAAAGGTCCACTCATGGTGCTCCATCACCGACCCGACTTTAGTCTCCACATGTATCATGTATAAAGTATATAGTATATACCGTGATCACCTCCCGAGTGATCACGGCCCGATAGTATAGCACGCGGACGGACAAGAATGTAGGGCCACAGATGAAAGTACTAGCATCCTATACTAAGCATATAGGATTGCGGTAAGGTAACTGTGAAGTAACAAGGACGAGCTATGCGGCGGTATAGGAGTATCTGAAAGCGATAACATGCTACACTACTCTAATGCAAGCGGTATAGAGAAGAGTAAGCGATATCTGGTGATCAAGGGGGCTTGCCTGGTTGCTCACGGCAAGAGAGAGGGGTCACAACACCGTAGTCGAATCAAGCAAAGGCGTCGGTCTCGTAGTCTACCGGAGAGAAGAGGGGGAAGAAACAATGAATACCAAGTAAACAGATGCATATCGATGCATGACACGACAAGTAGTGATGCTAGGCGTGCCCTAACGTGGTATGAGGTGGTACTGGTTAAGGGGGAAAGCATCCGGGAAAGTATTCCCGGTGTTTCGTGTTTCGGGCAAAGGAGCCAGAGGGGGAAAGTTGCAGGTTCGATAGGTTAGGGGTGTGTGGCGGACGAACGGACTGCGTATCCGGATTCGTCTCGTCGTCCTGAGCAACTTTCATGTTGAAAATATTTTAATCCGAGTTACGGATTAAAAGATATGATTTTCTAAAGATTTTATTAATTTCCGAAATTTAATTAATTAATTAATTAATTCGAAAAAATATATTTATGACGTCGACATGATGTCATGCCGATGTCGGCGATCAATGTGGTTGACTAGGTCAATCTGACATGTGGGTCCTGTTAAATCATACTGCTAACTAATTACCTTAGTTAAGTTTAATTAATGAGTTAATTAGGTTAATTAGTCATTAGGGTTAATTAATCGAGATTAATTAAATTAATTATTTACTTAATTAATTAATTAATTAATTAATTAATTAATTTTATTCATTATTATTTTCATTAATTATATATATTTAAATTCCTTTTCCCTTTCTTTTATTTTAAAAGCGTCACGGGGTGGGGCCCCATGTCATAAGCGAGGTGCCCAGCCCGGCTTAGTCAGCAGGCGGGGGCCTGGGCCTGATCGATGTGACGGTGGCCAGGTCCGTCGGCGGCCACGGCGTTAGAAACCCGATGGCGTCTGCGGCGGGCGCCCGGACCTCGCCGAGAAACCGTCGTCCGGCGGCCAAAAGAAGCCTTGGCGGCGCGTTCGAAAGTGGGGAAGGACGCGCGTCCATTGGTAGCTAAACCACGGCCGGACTCGGCGGAAGCAGCGCCAGCGGCGGCGGGCGGCGGGTGGTTCGGGTCTTCGACGACAAGGCCTTCTGAGGCGGGGGTTCTGTGGCCTTGAGCACCAGGCTCGGCCCGTGACCATTTGGTCACCGAAGCGCCGGCGACGAGATCCACGACGCGAAGCGTTAGTCTGGCGGCTCGCCGGGGCCGCGGCTCGGCGAGGAAGGAGAGGAGGCCGGGGAGCACGTTCCGTGCTCCGTGGCGGGAAGGGAGAGGAGGGCCGGTCTGGGGGGCGGCCGGAGCCGACGACGGCGGTGGTGGCGCTCGGGAGGGACGAGAGAGAGAGGATCGGGAGAGCTCACGGGGTGCGTGGGGTCTCGAGGAGTCTTCGGAGGCAGTCGGGGCGGCCGGTGAGGAGGAGGCGGGGAGGCCGTCCGGCGCTGCGGATCCGGCGAGGTGGGGTGGTGGTCGTCAGGCGGCTCCGGCGAAGGAGCGGCGCCTGGCGCCGATCGGGGAGGAGGAGGAGGTGAGGTCGGGCGGTGGTCGCCGCGCCGAGGGGACGGATCGGCCGGTCCCCGATCCGGATCGGCGCGGGGGGGGAGAAGGGGATCGGGGGGGAATGGGTGCGGCTAGGGTTTGCCGACCGGGGGGAGGGGGATAAGGGAGTGAGGGGGGTGGGCCGGGCCAGGGGGGCTGGCCGGCTGGGCCAGGTGGGCTTGGCCCAGTTGGGCCAGTGGGGGTTTTCTCTTTCTCTCCCCTTTTGTTTTATTTTGTTTTTCTTATTTTTCCTTTTCTGTTTTAGTTTATTTAAAATATCCAAACACTTTACAAAAATGTGTGCACCCCACCATAATTAACTTTGTAATATTTGACAACCCCCGAACATTTTAGTTTTAATTTTTGAAAACTTTTATTGTTTGCCTATGTTTTCTATTTGAATTTGAACCGGGTTCGAATCAACGTGAGTTTAATCACAGTAACCGAGGTGACGTGGCATCATTAGCAGGGATTATTGTAGCTTAATTATCCGGGTGTTACAATACAACAGAAATACCAAAAAATTTATCTTATTATCTTTATCAGATCTCACTTTTGCAAGTGACCGTGAAGGGATTGACAACCCCTTTATCACGTTGGTTGCAAGGTTCTTATTTGTTTGTGCAGGTACGAGGAACTTGCGTGTAGCCTCCTACTGGATTGATACCTTGGTTCTCAAAAACTGAGGGAAATACTTACGCTACTTTGCTGCATCACCCTTTCCTCTTCAAGGGAAAACCAACGCATGTTCAAGAGGTAGCACTCATATACCTTTTGGGGTTCAACACAAGATACAAACGCGTGATGTTCACAATAGTTTGCCAATTGTCTACGAGTGCTTACCCCTTTTCGTATGCTTCCAAGCACATTTGTCATGAGATGACCCTTGGTAGAGAGCTTGGATGCAATCTTGGCGGCCTGACGCTCCAATTCCTCCTCAGGAGTGAGTTGAGGAGCGGTTACTTGATCATCTTGAGCATCGTCTTGAGCTTGTTCTTGATCTTGAGCTTGCTCTTTATCTTGAAATTGCTCGGAGGAGAGAACTTGACCTTGGGCATCACTTGGTGGTTCAACACCATCTTGAGGTTGATCTTGCCCTTGGTCTTGTTCATGAGGTTGAGGGCCTTCACTTTGTTCTTCGGGAGCATGTAGGCCTTGGGTTGGTGATGGTTCCACGTGAGTGGATCATTGTCCTTCTCCTTCGGCCACAAGGGGTTCCTCAATGGGTAGGATAAAACCAAGACCCATTCTTCTTATGGCTTGGGGAGGAATTTCATCACCTACATCACAAGTGCCACTTTGCTCCACTTGGGAGCCGTTATTCTCATCAAACTCTATGTTACACATCTCCTCAATAAGTCCCGTGGACTTATTGAGGACACGGTAAGCATGAGTGTTTGTAGCATAACCAACAAATGTGCCCTCTTGAGCTCTAGCCTCAAATTTAGACAAACGAACACCTTTCTTGAGAATGAAACACTTGCACCCGAACACCCGAAAGTACTTGATATTGGGATTGTTACCGGTGAGTATGTCATATGGAATTTTGTTCAAGCCTTTGCGGAGATAGAGTCGATTGGATGCATGACACGCGGAATTGATGGCTTCGGCCCAAAAGTTGTATGGAGACTTGAACTCCGCCATCATGGTCCTTGCCGCATCCATCAACGTCCGGTTCTTCCTCTCCGCTACACCATTTTGTTGAGGGGTTTATGGTGCGGAATATTGATGCTTGATCCCCTCATCACTAAGAAACTCATCCAAGGTGTAGTTCTTGAACTCGGTGTCGTTGTCACTTCTTTATCGTCAAGATCTTTGCATTGTGTTGGCGTTGAGCTTCGTTTACAAAATCAATGAAGGTTTGTTGGGTCTCACTCTTCCTCTCGAAGAAGTATACACAAGTGTATCTTGAATAATCATCCACAATCACCAACCAATACTTTCTACCCCCAACACTATCAAAGGATGGAGGCCCAAAGAGATCCAAGTGAAGGAGCTCCAAAGGCCTCTTCGAGTAAATGATAGTCGTGGGAGGGTCAGCCTTCTCATGTAGCTTTCCTTTGATACAAGCACTGCAAGCACGATCTTTGGCAAAACTAACATTTTTTAGTCCACGGACATGGTCCCCCTTGAGAAGACTTTGCAAAGATCTCATATTAACATGGGCTAAACGGCGATGCCAAAGCCATCCCACGTCAACTTTAGCCATTAGGCATGTCGTGGTCTTAGTGGGTCGCTCCGAAAAGTTAATCACATAGAGACCATTCTCGACATGCCCAACAAAGGCTACTTTAAGAGTCTTGCTCCACAAGAGGGCCACGATATCAATATCAAAGAAAGTGGCAAAGCCCATGATTGCAAGTTGACGAACGGAAAGTAAATTGTATGCAAGGGACTCAACAAGCATGACCTTCTCGATCGTGACATCATGAGAAATGACAACCTTGCCAAGTCCCAATACCTTAGAGGACGAGGCATCACCCCACTAGACATTGGTGGGCATAGATGGAATCTTGTGCACGTCCACCACCAAGTCCTTGCTTCCGGTCATATGATTAGTGGCTCCACTATCGAGAAACCATGATCCCCCACCGGAAGCAAACACCTACAAGAGATCAATGCTTGGTTTTAGGTACCCATTTTGTAATGGGTCCTTTGATGTTAGTGACAAGGGTATTAGGAACCCAAATATACCATTCAATGTACTCATAAGGAGAACCAACAAATTTAGCATAAACATGCCCATCACTAGCACGGCATAACACATAGGAAGGGTTAAAGTCGCCGACTTTGTTGGAAGGGGTGGCATTGCCCTTATTGACACCACGACCCTTCACATTGTTCTTCTTCTCCTTAGAAGCACTTTCTCCCTCTTTCACAAAAGTTTTCTTGAGAGGAGGAGGTTGTTTGGCTTTGTCATTCTTCTTCTTGTTCTTGGACTTGGGTGCGAACCCAATCCCTTCCTTCGCCACAACTTCCTTTTGAATGTTCAAAAGGTCGTTGAGGTTCTTCTCACCTTGTATGCACGACACAAGGCCTTTCTCAAGTTGCTCCTTCAACTTAGCATTCTCCTCGACAAGATGCACGTGCTCACAACAAGGGTTAGTAGCATTTGCATTATCAATTAAAACCATATGAGGAAAAGTGGCTTTCTCCTTGGTTACCTTTACTTGGAATTGATCATGAGACTCTTTGAGGCTAGCATGAACACCCTTCAAGATCTTGTGAGCCTTGTCAAGTAAATCAAACTCCCCTTTGAGTCTAGCAAGATCAACTCCAAGCTTGGCCTTCTCGGAGTTTAGCACACGAGATACAACAAGGGTATGATCAAGATCATTCTTGAATTTAGCATGGCCATCGTTGTGTGACTCCTCAAGAGCCAAGCGATGACCGCGCTCTTCCTCAAGAGCATTAGAGAGATCCGAAATCTCATTGGCATTGTCACGACTATGCCCCTCCATCTTAGAGATGGTATCTTCGTGAGCCTCGATCATGTCATTGGCTTCACCAAGTTGTTCCAAGAGAGCAACGAAGTGCTTCTTGGATTTACCCTTGAGCTTACTCATAAAAGACTCAAATTCATTTTCCTCCACATTAGACCCCTCACTTTCATCAATGCAATCTATCAAAGAGGGATTAGTAATAATGGTAGTTTTGATGTTGGGGGTTACCTTGTTGGTGGCTTTAGCCATGAGGCACTTGGCGGTGATGTTCTCATTGGGTGAGTCGAAGAGAGACACCCGTGGAGTTGTCGCAATGGCAACAGAGGCCATGGCAACCGACTCACCGTCTTCATCATCATCATCATCCTCATTGTAGTCTTCTTGTGCCACCAACCCCTTGGGAGGAGTCTTCTTGGTGAAGTTGCTCTTGTTGGGGAAGGACTTGGCCTTATCTTTTCGGATGATCTTGCCACCATTGTCTTCCCTCTTCTCATATGGGCACTCCGCAACAAAGTGGCTCACATTGCCACAATTATAGCAAGTCCTCACTCGTTGCTTGCCCTTTGCGCCACTTGAGTTGTTCTTGTTAAAGTTGGGCCTTGAGTTCTTCTTGCTCCAAAATTGCCTTGAAGCGAGAGCCATGTGCTCATGATAAGCATATTTTGTATCTTCGGGGTTGCTATCCTCTTCTTCCTCTTCATCCTCTTCTTCCACACTAACCTTGGACTTCAAAGCAAGGTTGGGCTTCTTAGCTCTTTGAGCACGCAACACCGCATTGTCGGCGGTCTTGTCCAAGATCCTCATTGCCACGAACTCATCCAACACTTCACTTGAGGACAAGGTGTGGAAGTCCGTTCTTTGAGGGATGACGGAGGACATGGCCTTGTGGTAAGGCATCATGGCCTTGAGGAACTTGCGCTTGATCCAATTGTCATCCGTATCCTTGCTCCCATGATCTCGGAGTGAGACCGCGAGAGTGGTTAACCTCCGGTAAAGTTCACGAGGTTCTTCATCTTCATTCATTGCAAACTCATGGGCTTCATCTTGCACCACTTCATAGTTGGAGCGTTGAATGCTTGCGCTTCCCTTGTAAAGGGAAACAACATGGTGCCATGCTTCCTTGGCCATGGTGAAAGGTCGGAGATGTGCAACATCTTCAGATGGAATTGCATCTTGGATGATGAAGAGAGCATTCTCATTGAATTGATGATCCGCGGCTTCTCTAGGGGTGAAGTTTCTTGGGTCATGCGGATAAAAACCTTGCTCAATGATTCTCCAAAGGTTAGTATTAACATGGTTTAAATGACGTTTAAAGCGATATACCCAAGCATCAAAATCCTCATTTTTCACAATCTTAGGAGGAGAGCCGGCATGATTTAAATGGGTGGAGGGAATAGGTCCTCCATAAGTAATGGGAGGTTCCTTATGGGCAAAGATGCCACTACCATTTCTACCACTAGACAAAGAAACTTTCTCACTAGTAGCTTCCCCCTTGTCGGAGTTAGCATCCGTCACCTTGTTCGTGGGATCGGCCACTTCCAATGGTGCGGTGGATAATTTGAGACCATCAAGAAAATTCTTAAGCATGCTATTGATCTCGGCCGTCATGGAGGTTTTCAATGTGTCCAAAGCCACATTGAACTCCTCCCGTGAGACCGAGGTTCCCCCATCGGCCGTAGACGAGGACGGAATCACACCGGGGTGCTCCTCCTCACCGTCTACGGTGTCAACCATACTCTTCGGATGGCAAAGTCCTTAATAAAGAGACGAGGCTATGATACCAATTGAAAGGATCAATATAGTTGACTAGAGGGGGGTGAATAGGCAACTAACAATTTTTATCTTTTCTTTACCAATTTAAACTTTGCATCAAAGTAGGTTGTCTAGATATGCAACTAGGTGAGCAACCTATATGATGCAACAACAACGAGCACACAAGCAAGCAAGAGATACAACACAATATAAGCTTGCACAAGTAAAGGTACGAGATAACCAAGAGTGGGGCCGGTGAAGAAGAGGATGTGTTACCGAAGTTCCTTCCTTTGAGGGGAAGTATGTCTCCGTTGGAGCGGTGTGGAGGCAAAATGCTCCCCTAGAAGCCACTAGGGGCACCGTATTCTCCTCACGCCCTCACACAATGCGAGATGCTGTGATTCCACTATTGGTGCCCTTGGAAGCGGAGACCAGACCTTTACAAACAAGGTTGGGGCTCTCTCCACAACTGAATTGGAGGCTCCCAACGAAACCACGGAGCTTCACCACAATGGAATGTGGCTTCGAGGTGACCTCAACCGTCTAGGGTGCTCAAACACCCAAGAGTAAAAAAAATCCACACAAAAAAGTATGGGGGAAGCAAATATCCTTTGGTGGAAGTGTAGATCTAGGTCTCCTCCTTCAATCCCTAGCAAATCAACAAGTTTGAGTGGCTAGAGAGAAAGATCGGGCAAGAGAGCTTGAGTGATATTAATGGTGGAGTGAGAGAGGTAAGAGGTAAATGTGGTAGGTGGAAGAACAACCATTATATAGCAAACCCTAAAATTCAACCATTATTGTGAAATCAGCACTGCAGTGGTACAACCGCTCCTCATCCCGGTACAACCGGAACTCATGGTTTACCTGCAGAACCCTACCAAGCGGTACAACCGGGCGGGCAGGCGGTAGTATCGGTTGCGGAGAACAACCAGAACAACCGCCCAGTCACCGCTCAACCACCGCGTTGAAACGAGAGGGTGTCACCCACATGTAATGCGATGATCGAGCGGTATAGCCCCGGTGCAACCGCCTGGCCTTGGACACTTGGGTGGCTAAGTCCCAAGCGGTAGAACCTCTCAGGACACCGGTGGTACCGGTGTGCGGGGCACAACTGGACCAACCGGGCCACCACCACCCAAGTACCGCATCAAAACAGAAGTATGTCCGGTTGTTGAGCGGTACTTGGCCGGTACAACCGCCGCAGTCATTGTTAAGCTTGGTGGCGGTGCCACCGCCCGGGAGCAACGGTACAACCGCTCATTCAAGACTGGGTTGTTCAACCCCAGGGTATCACCCCCTGGGGTGGATGTTGGGTTAGCGCCAAGAGCCAGCGGTACAACCGCTCGCACGAGCGGTACAACCGCTGGGAGAACACAACAAGCAGTAGAAAAAGAAGGGGAGCTCTCTCTCTCTCTCATAAGACAAGGAAGGCAAAGGAGGGTGTGGCAAGTATGTACGTGAAAAGATCCCCCCAACTCCTTCCAATGTGGATTCCCTCTTGATAGTACGGGTTCCCTACGACCAAAGAGATAAACACGTAGAAAAACCTCGTCTTCGATCTTTTCCTTCCAGAGAGAATAGCTAACCGATGTAAGCCTAATCACCGAGAACCTGAAGCACTTAGCACACGATTAGACCAACAAAGGGTTGTAATCATCATCCAAAACACAAAGTAGGAAAATGCCCTTACAATGCGTCTGGAAATAGTGACCAATATCATCATTCACCTTAATCCCGACACTACCTTTTTGGACAAAAGAATCCACCTGATCCCTCCATGCCCCGTTGAAACCCTTCATGCGCATAGCCTGCTGCAGGAAAGGCCATTTGACCTTGTCATAAGCCTTCTCAAAATCTGCTTTGAAGATTACCCCATCTAGTTTCTTCGAATGAATTTCATGTAAAGTTTCATGTAAGACAACAACCCCTTCTAGGATACGTCTTCCAGGCATGAAAGCAGTCTGACTAGGTTGCACCACCGAATGAGCAATCTGTGTCAATCTATTGGTGGCTACTTTTGTGAAAATCTTGAAACTTACATTCAGAAGGCATATTGGCCGCAATTCTTCTATCCGGATCGCTTCCTCTTTCTTTGGTAACAAAGTGATCGTGCCAAAGTTGAGGTGGAACATTTCTAGGTGACCATTATAGAAGTAATGAAACATAGGCATAAGATCATCCTTCACAATATGCCAACATTCTTATAAAACTCCGCGGGAAACCCATCTGAACCCGGTGCTTTATTTGACTTCATTTGAGAGATCGCCTCGAAAACCTCTTTCTCGGTGAAAGGTGCAGACAGAATCTCATTCTCGTCTGACCAGAGCTGAGGTATGTCCCCAACTACTTGTTCATCTAAGGTCACCGTGTTCTGTACCGCAGGCCCAAAGAGTTGCTTGTAGTAATTGGAAATATATAATTTGAGATTCTCATGTCCCACGATAGTTCCCTCATCTTCTTCAAGATGGATGATTCTCTTTTTCCTATGCTTTCCATTTGCAATCATACGAAAAAGCTGAGTGTTATCATATAAGAGTGTTTTTAACACTAGGGGCTGAGGGAGTAAATTTTAAAAAATTTAACATAATAAATTTAGAATCTACTCCCTTCGTCCCATAATATAAGAGTGTTTCTAACACTAGAGGCTGAGGAAGTAAATTTTAAATTTTGTGACATAATAAATTTACCATATGTTTGTATTTTCAAGCACTATTCAGATATTTTTCATAACTTTTTAGCACCTAATTCCACCGAGGCCACATGTAAAGAAAGAGTGAGCGTATCTGGTCGTTCTATATATATGTCATGACGGGTACTCGTACTGGCAATTATTAATTGAAAATATATGCAAAATCAGTAGAAAATAATGGACGACCCAATATATACGCAAAAGCTTGTCAAGAATTTATGTCGTGAATTTTTTCTGACAGAAAATAATACAAAACCGAATGGGACCGCCAAGGGACGACAGACCTCTCTCTCTCTCTCTCTCTCTCTTGGTCGTGCATGGAGGGATCAAATCAACGGATATGCTAAATATTGAACGCAAACGTCGCAATAAAGCCACATCCATCCAGGCGTCAGTTAATTCAGCATATTATATCATCATATATTCATATATAATAGGATAAGATGATGCCGCATACTAGGAGATATGCACGAAGTAATGTGTACGTATGGACGGATGCACCGGCCTGTCAAGTCTCCATCGTCCAAATGGGAATGGGAAGGGAAAAAAAATGAAGCAGAGCCAATGCGGTTGGTGCTGCACGATCGAAAGAGAGGGAGGGAGCAATGATATTATTGGCTCATTGCTTACCACTCTACTAATTGATTATGATTACGCTACGTAGGCGCTTGCTTGCTTGCTTATTAGTGGTGCGTAGGCGTAGCCATCAGCATGATTTGGTCCGGCCTGTTTGGTTGTTTGCACTTTGCGGTGGTGCATAGTGTGGGATTTGGGTGTCGTCGCCAACTCGCCATGCATGCTGGTCTAATTATGCTCGGCTCCATGCATGCACGCGTACCCTAATCCTGTTAGTACCACCTTGGTATATTAAACAACAAAATAAACACCATCCGAAGGTGACAGGTCTAGGGGCAGTTGTTTTCATCAGTTAATGTGTGAGGGAGACCAAAACCTGCATGAGTATACATGGTTGTCTACTGCTCACATGGTTAGCTGAGAGGGACTGTCCATCTGTCATGAGTGAATGCCTTGGGTACATACATACATAGCTGCAGATTATTACTACCCTAGTTAACTTACCGTCAACCATTAAGCTAATACAGTGCTGGTTGTTTACTCAAGGGAACACTGTCCTATGCCGGGGAGTAGGTATAAAATGTGTATTGTGAATGTGAACAACTGAGAAGAAACAGAGCAGTCAAAGCAGGGCGTAATACTGCTCGTCTTTTGCGACGGGGTCGTCTCCTTGTCCACTCCCACCTAACCTAAGCCGAGTAGTAGAGTAGATCCAAGATTGTGACCCTGCTATACGTATGACCCTACATCATCATGCGTGCGATTACCATCCACCCTCATCGACAACAACAACAAAAGCGACTAATTTAAACAGCAAAATAAAAAATTTCAGTTAACCACAAGCCTGCCTCGGAACACCCACTTGCTCTGCTACCTTATCTATGGAACCACACGCAAATCTTAAGAGCAACCCCAACGGGGTGACCCATTTCGTCTGTCCATATCTGTTTGTATCGAAGCGGAAAACGCCGGCTCAATGGGCCGGCCCAAACACAAAACGCTTTCGCTTCACGTCTGCGCCGACAAATTTCAGGCCTAAATTTAGGCCTGAAATGCGCCGGCGCGTCCCTGGATGTCCGCCGCGGCCCCACATGTCGGTCAGCCAACCACCGGACGCGATCATATTTATAGCGGCCACCCACCACGGGCCCACGCGTCAACGAGTGGAAGCGTCGGGAGGCCGTCCTTTTTTAATCCACACGTGCGGGCGAGCCGGCCGGCCTCATCCACTTCCACTGCCCGTCCGCATCTAGCCCCTGCGTGCTCCCTCACCGGCGACAACCAAACCCTAGCCATGGGTTTCTTCAGCGGCTTCGGCAAGAGCAAGGGGAAGTTCACCCCCGGCGCTTCCTCCTCCCGCTTCCTCTGGTGGCGGCCGGCCTCACCCTTGTCAATGGCGCAGCAGGCGACGTGGTCTTGATCTGAGGCGGCATTCCCCTACGCCACGACGCTAAACTGGTCGACGCCACCGGGTCGGACGACGACGACGCCTAGGGCAACAGGTTTTTTTTGTTTGATAAATATTTAATATTTAAGTGAACTTTGACCGGCGCTTGATCGATTTTTAATGTATAATTATGTAAACTTTGAACGTGATTGCTCTTTTTGTTTTAAAAAGTCCACGTTTTAAATTTATGGGTCGGGGCCAACGTCGGCGGCACGCGCTCATCCAAATGAAAAAGCGGACACGGACGTCCGCGCGGCCTACCCAAATAGAAAAAAAAAATACTGACAAAGCGCGTGTCTGTTTGGGTCGACGCGTTGGAGTTGCTTTAAGTGTCTGGTTGGATGACCCTCCCTCTCTATTGTACTTCTCGTGTTGAACGATGTAAACACTATTATCTAAAAGAGGTCCCCTTTGAGGTAAAATAAAAACAAGCAAATCGCTTGCTTACTAACGAAAATCTGTACGCATTGGCATCTCCCAAGATACGATGGATTCAGGCATGTTTCTCCCAAGAAGCGGCCGAGAGCTCGCCCAGATGGCTTCCTCCACCGTCTCTGTTGGCCAGCACGCGCATTGCACGGCATAGACAGGTACTGTAGATGCCTCCAACGTCCGCACAGCTGTGGCTCACGAGCCGCGGCGAGCTCCTCCGAAACTGAAACTGACTCGACCGGCAAGCGTCCAAAGCGAACCAAGAAGAGAACCACGTAGACCGTCCGTCGCCACAGCGATGCAGCTCCGGACGGATCCGCGTCGCGCACGGAACGGAGCAGCAGCAAACGAACAAACAGAAAGTCAGAAACTGACGCCGCTTTAACTGAACACGCAGCGTCCATCCGTCCCCGTATGACCGTATGCATGCCCGTCCGGCCGTCACGCCACTAATAAATGTGAACCGGACCGCCGGAGCCGCCGGTGCCGGAGCGTCACGACTCACGACTCGCCGCCGTGGCCCGGCCGGGGCGACGGACCGGTCGGTCCAGCTTGCATTCCGTCCCCTGCCAGCGGGCCCCACCATCTCCCCTGCCAGCCGGCCCCACACCTCCGTATAAATAACGCGAACCACCACGCACACACCCCCGGCAGCAGCAGCACACACAGCAGACCACAGCCCACGCTCACTGTCCATGGAGAGGACGCAGGGCTTCTTCGCGGCGCTCAAGCAGGAGGTGGCGCGCGGGCTGTCGCCGGCGAGGGCGCGCCGGAGGTCCGAGTCGGCCGACCTCGACGCCGCCGCGCTCAGGTTCTCCGGCCCGGTGGGGGGTGGAGAGATGCTCGCGCCGCTCATGGAGGGCCCCGATCCGGAGTCCGGCGACGGCGACGCCCGCGCCGCCGGCGCCAGGAGGGAGGGCTGGGGACGCTGGGTGCGCGGCCAGCTCGCGCGGACGCCGTCCTCGGTCGCCGCCGCGGCGGCCGGCGCCGGCGCCGCCCGCAACGACCTCCGCCTGCTCCTCGGCGTCATGGGCGCGCCGCTCGCGCCCGTGCACGTCTGCGCCGCCGAGCCGCTCCCGCACCTCAGCATTAAGGACACCCCCATCGTAAGCGCTTCTCTTCCTTCTCCTTCCTCCGCTTCTTCCTCATGCCGCTGTCTTGGTCTCTTTCCCGCCTTTCCTAGCTCTAGATTTGATCTAGTCGCGTCGTGTGTTCGACGAAATGCTCCAGTCAAATCTCCTCTCAAATGTCCGTGTCTGAGCTCTGCTAATTCTTCAGTTCATGGTCCTGCATATACTGTAAAAACGTAGTATTTACTCATGCTCACCGTGCTGTAAAAAATGCTCCTTATCTTCTTCTTCACTGATGTCTGCTGCATTTGTTGTCTAGCGATGCTGTTTGTTCCTTACGATAAAGATGTGCGAAATTTCGTCACTAAGCTGTTTGATTCAGGGAGAAAATCACAAACGTCCAGTAAACATGGTTATTTACTGTTACGAGCTTTTTGTTTACACAGGAGACCTCGTCGGCGCAGTACATTCTGCAGCAGTACCTGGCGGCCTCCGGCGGGCACAGGCTCCTCGCCTCTGTGCGCAACTCCTACGCCATGGGCAAGGTGCGCATGGTGGCCACCGAGTTTGAGAACGCCGGCCGCCTGGTCAAGAACCGCAATGCGGCTCGCTGCGCCGAGCCAGGCCGCTTCGTGCTCTGGCAGATGGCTCCCGAGAAGTGGTACATCGAGCTGGCTGTCGGTGGGAGCAAGGTGCATGCCGGCTGCAATGGCAAGCTTGTGTGGCGCCACACCCCGTGGCTCGGCTCCCATGCCGCCAAAGGCCCGGTCCGCCCCCTCCGCCGTGCTCTGCAGGTATAATTGCACTACCCAGCCCACGCCTAGTATATGCCATTGTATGTGCCCATACAGCCATGGAAACATCTTGGCACTTTTACTCAAATGTTTCGATCAATGTCTTTCTGTAGGGCTTGGATCCACTGACTGCAGCGAGCATGTTTGCCGGTGCACGGTGCATCGGGGAGAGGAAGGTGAACGGGGAGGAATGCTTCATCCTGAAGCTGTGCACTGACCCGGAGACCCTCAAGGCACGCACCGAGGGCCTCGCGGAGATCATCAGGCATGTCATGTTCGGGTACTTCAGCCAGAGGACCGGCCTTCTCGTCCACATCGAGGACTCACATCTGACGCGGATTCAGTCAACAACCGGCGGGGATGCGGTCTACTGGGAGACCACCATCAACTCATTCATCGAGGACTACCGGCCGGTGGATGGCATCATGATTGCGCACTCCGGGCGCTCGGCCGTGACCCTGTTCCGCTTCGGCGAGGTGGCCATGAGCCACACCAAGACTCGGATGGAGGAGGCGTGGAGCATCGAGGAGGTTGCGTTCAATGTCCCTGGCCTGTCCATGGATTGCTTCATCCCACCCACCGATATCAAGTCTGGATCTGTAAGTGAGACTGTTGAGCTCCCTCATGGTGGTGAGAAGAACAAGTTCGGTCCTCCCCCTGGTCATCGCGCCAAAGTCGCTGCGCTGGAGAAGACGGATGGTGGCGAGCTAGCATGGAGGGGAACGCATACCTGAAAATCGCAATTGATTTTCAGCCCATTCATAGTACTTGCTTCTTTTCATTGCAACTGACTGATGAGTAGCGTAGGAGAGAAACAGGTCGAGGGGGGATTTCGATTTTGGAAATTCCAAATGACCTCTGTGTACAGGAAGGAAGCAGCATGAGGCATTCACATGGTGTGAAGAATCGTTTCTAATCTCTTCAAGGGGGAGCGGTAGTAGGTAACCCTGTTTGCTATTTCAGGCTTTTTTGTCAGTATCATGCGGTGCGTTCCCCATTCCAACTACTCTACCTGAGAAAGGTCATCGTGGTAGCGCTGTTTGTTCCCCTTTAGCAAATACTAATTGGTCAGTGGCATTACATCCAATTGGCTGCTCAGTTTGCTGTGCTTGGTGAAGTTAACCTTGTCAGAGAAGTGTAACCTCTTCTGAACGGCTGTTACCACCTCTTAGGTTTTGCAATAGTTCTTCCTTCGCATCTCTGTTATTTTTCCTGAGATGAAGGTTGTTGTACTCATTAACAGAAGCTTGTTTGTTTCCTTTGTAATCCAAAACATCTAATGAGTGAAGCGTCTTGTGATGTCCCTGTTTTGCACACCACACCACGCCCCCGGGAGGGAATGATTTCAGCTTTTTCCTGGAGATGTTGAACGGCATCAATGTGCCTTTTTGGGCCGCTTGCATTTTACTTTGGCCTGCCAGTGTGTGTGTTGGAGGGAGTAGTAATGATTCATTTACTGTCATGATTAGCATGGCCCCCATGTGCTTCTTCCATTCCACCCCTGGCCCAGGTGCCGCTGTCAAAGCGTGTTACCCTGATGACACAGGGTGATTTTACCCCTTTTCTAATCTGTACCCCTGAGCAGTACTGATGAGCTTTGCGAGCCTTTATTTTTCTTTCGGTGTGGTGAAGACTGGGCATGTTCAATGCATAGCCTCAAGGTGATGCCTCGCATGCCATGTAGGATCGGATATGACGTAAAGTAGGCTCGTATAGGGAAGCAGGAGGAGGCGGGTGCTTGAAGAGAAAAAGTGTGGTCCGTTGACAAAAGCTAAAAAAGTTGGAGTGAAAAGTAGAGATGCATGTGTAGTAGAGTCTTTATTTTCTATTTCTTAATGAGGCCCGCTAGTGTAGCTTGCATTGGGGAAAAAAATAAATATATGCCCCTCAAATTACTTTTAATCATGGGGCATATGTATCCATATGCCACAATTGTACATGCCCTGATGAGGCCTCACTGACCATGGTGCTGCCACCTTTGCCTTGGCATTAATTACATGTATTGCTGCACTCCTTTCTTGTTGTGAGCAACTGTGATATATTTACTCTTGGGGCTGTGTGTTCTTCCTGGGAAGAAGGGACCAATGTCTGAGGTGAGGAGATAGTAATATTCTCAAGTCCACTGTCTTTAGTAGCGTCGCCTATTGGGAACTTGCAACTCACACGCCGATCCTCCAAGGTCAAATTCTTGTCTTTAGTAATATTCTCAAGTCCACTTGAGGAGTAGTTTCAGCCTTGTTTATTGTCCGTTCCGTAGACGCTCTTCTGTTGCCTACGGTGGGTGTCTGTGCGGCCTCTACTGCACAAGTTTTGAGCCCTGGCATTCCGGAGATATGTTAGTTCTTCAGTTCCAAAGGAGAATGAATTGTACTACAAATGAGACCTCAAATCGACAGGTAGAAGTCGCCCGTGCTCCTAAGTGTGGAATGGAATGGAGCAAAGCCAGTTAGAGATGCCATTATCATGTGTAGCAGCGCAGCCACAGCCTCATCACAGCCGCAAGCTAGGCTAGCAACTTTGACAATGGCGCCTAGCCAGCTAGTGTGTTCATACGCACACAAAAGGCCACAAAAGGTTTCTAGGGTTAACAAAGCAGGCAAGCAGGAGAAGCCTACTGCCACTCACTGGCCATGCTATGCTACCGCTACCATGAGCAGCAGCAAGGAGAGCAGGCCAAATGATTGATGTTCCTTGTGCATCTGCACCTCCTCCTCCTCTCACCACACACGGTAGCATGTCACTCGCTCGTCTCAACTGGACCTACGTTACCAAAAACGGAGAGGTGAGAAAATTATTGTACTATCGATCAATCGCAGGCGGTGCTGATAACCTATATGATAATCTCGATCTACCGTTTCTGCAGCTTTATGGACCATTTGATATGTTCTTCTCAAGGACCACACAGATATTATCATACACGCAGGAGACTACAGGAGTACGATCGCGTTATTATTTCTAACAATCCTTTCCTAACAGACAACTTGGAACAGTAACAAGGCAATCATTGTACTGTTTGCGTGCCTGCGTCGCGTGCTGCTAATCTTGCAAGCGAGGCCAGTAAATAGGAGTACACCAGTACATTTTCAATGGGTGTATTACTAATTTGTTGGCTTCTGAAACTCTATTCATATACACCAGCGCAGACCGGACAAATGGAGATTATTACTCGAAAAATATGGGGATTTGCTTTGTTCATCTGAAAATTCACTGGTCGGAGAGGGGGTGGGAAACCTGAACTTGCCGGCGCCTGAAAATTGCAGCTGAAGCAAAAGCTCAACCGTAGAGCAGAAACACCTACTGCTACTGCAACTGGGGTCTGGGCTGGGCGGAGCAGAGTCTTGTCTGCGAAGTACACGGGCGGCAAGATGCAGGTGCTCGCTGAAAAGCTGCTGTTTTTGTTAAGCGTTAACAGGGCCAGGGTCAGGGTGATTGATTGTTTCAGAGGTGCGTGTTTAGCATGATGGGAGACGTGCAGATGCGAGGCATGAGCATGATGATGGACGAGCTCGCTGCGTGCTGCAGCTGCTTAAACAAGCGACGAGAGAGATCGGCGGCTGACATGCGCCGAGAGAATGATTAGCAGAGGAGAGGAGAGGAGAGGAGAGGAGAGGAGGGGACGGGTCGACAGCGGAGCAGCTTCGGAACAGAACCGGCCGACGGGAGGAAAGAGACCATCGGTTCCCGTCGCCGCTTTACCAAATGGACGGTGGTGCGCGTGGTAGCCTGCCATGTTGCCAGCATCCAATGCTGGTGGCAGCAGGCACAGGCCTTCGCTTCTTGTCTGTGTAACTCCCTTGTGTGGCAGACTGCCCTGCAAAATCTGGTGGTGATGCCGATTCGTCAGACATCCAGCTATTTTTTTAGTGAAATACACGGCCAGGGATGATGATTGTTTGTTTGCTACTCCCGAAACAAAAATGAACACTTGTTTAAAAAATGAATCCTTTTGGCAACAAACAATGACGGATTTGAAAAATTCTGTGAAGAAACAACATTCCTAATGCTCTGGAAAAAAAATCCATTGCTCCAAAGTCTTTCAAATACAGTCTTTTTGGAGCGGAGCATCGATTTTGTTTGTTATTTTTAGAGCATTTACGATTGTTTTCTCTTCACCAAAATTTGTACGTATGTATAAAAGCATTTGAATCACGAGCAGATACTCCATCTCCATGCTTGTTCCCCAAATATAGAAGCCCGATGATATATTTTGTAAATAACTTTTGATGTATACTCACTTCAGTGGTAAAAAAATAAGGAACATTTGTTCCCTAATACAGAAGCACAGTAAAATATTCTATATATAGTTTTAAGGATGTCTATATTGACGTGTATACTTAAGTATCCAATGCACCCAGTCATTTGGTCCTACTGCTGCACCCAGTTTAAAAATTCTTATTTTTGAATGTTGAGTAATACTGAAAAAGAAATGTTGAGGTAGTAGTAAAAATAATCTAGCATACCACAAATTCACAGATCCACATTCAAAACATAGGATGAGAAAAAAAAGCCGAATTCAATGATGATAAAGAAAATGGGCCAAATTGAAGGCCCAGTTTGCATTAGTTACTTTCATATCTTTATTTATTTATTTTTTCTTTCTAGATACGTATTTTTTAAGTTGAATTTAAATTTTATACAATGGTAAATATTTGTACATCCTAACAAAAATTTGTATTTGTTTATTGCTTCTAAAGCAATGACCGGGTACACAGGCAACACCAAATGCTTCAATAAACAAGATACCCCATGCATGCTTTAATGCAAAAGCACATGCGTCAGAATGGATAATAAAATCTAAAAAATAGCAGCAAAATCAAACAATTATTTTTTTGTAACAATTATGGTATGAAGTTTCACGAAGAAACGACATATGTGGTCTTCTTGGCGGAAAAATTACTTCAAAAATTGGTGTTCCCCGATGTAAGTGTTTATTTGCACCCAGGTTCCAAAATTCCCATGCGAGACTATAATGGTCAAATATACATGACTGTTTGTTTCGTTTGGCTTTTACATAGGGCTAGTGTTTTTCAGCTTCTACGTTATTGCAAGTGAAGTCGAAAAGAACTAGTAGGTTCTCTCGGGTTTGCTCACAACAACACCACTTTCCTTCACAAAAATTGGGTGTTGAGGAGAAGCTGCCTCGGCCCCTCTTATAATCAAGTGGTATATGTCTATACCCGTAATCGGCTATTCTTTTGTTTATTTGCGCGAAACTTGTCATTGTGCTCACCTGTGTAGCCCCTCGTCCTCCTTGGTCTCCTCTTTCCCTGGCTTGTGTGTCGCCGAGCTATAACTAAGAACCTTTCATAACTCGATAACCATTGGCTAAGAGCTGAGAAGCTCGTCCGAAGTAAGAAACTCATAGGGCTCCGGAGGATCACTGAGCTGAGAAGCTCGTTGGAGTCAAGTAACTCCACTTTGAGTTGAGAAGATCAGGTGGGGCTGGTCGGAGTTTGTCGTGGAGAAAATTAGTTTGGAAGAAACTGGCGAAGGTGGAACGCAACACAGACATGTGACCCATCGAGCAGAACACCAGCAAAAATTTAATAGGGTAAAATTTGGCATCAATTTTGCTAAAAAGGAGTATAATGGATGAAACTATGTGGTAATTAGTGTTAAAACAGAAAAAATAGGGGAGGCCTGAATTCACTCTTTTTTAGAAGATTTTCAAGAAGCAAAAGTTTCAAGTAAGTTAATTATTCAAATTCATGAACATTTGATAAACTATTACTTGCAGTAGCATCTATAACAACAAGTACTAGTTGACTTCCATCTCAGCCATTTACCATCCAATTAGCATTAAAGCATGCGATTAGAAGGTAGAACAGTGGTATGGATCGGTTCTGGTCCCGTAAACATCCCTGAACTTTGCAGGGCTGACATGCTTGAGTAATACAAATTCCATTTTTTCCCTGCAAAAAAAAACATGCGATTAGCTTTTAGTGATTACACCACTCTAGAGGCACCACATGTGCTATCTCAAAACTCCTAATGTATTTATTTTTCATCAAAACACTCGCGTTATTTAAGCCACGTCGCAAATCCGTAACACACCATCTTCTCACCAATGCCAGTTTCGTTGCAGCCACAACCCATACAAGCGGGGCCTAAAGCTGACTTGCGTCATCTCGCAAAAAAAAAAAGCTGATTTGCGTCATACGTGAAGAGAGCCCAAGCCCAGTGAACTTAACCTGTGAAGGGCCCAACTCGTGGGAAGTCAACGTGAGGAATTTCCTAACGGACGCTCATTGGGGAGCTCCTATACGACGCTGCAGGCCGTTCGCGCTCCTGGCGCCTGCAGCGTCCGACGCTGGGCTGGCCCACGAAACATACAGTACAGCGACCGCAAAAAGCTCGCTAAAAAAATCGCTCACAGTCCATGCTAAAAAAACATCTAAAAAAGGTGGTTCTCTCTGAATCAAACTCGCGACCTCAAAGTCATGTTCGAGTTTAGCCAACCGGTACACCTAATGGCTGCTAGTGATTCACTTCAGCGCGACTTTATTTAAGAACCACCGTAGCAGCGCTACTTATCTCACTTAGTTTTTTGAATTATTTAAAAACATTGATGAATAATGTGAATGTATGGAAAAAATTGGATAGTTGAAGAACATGCATAAAAAAGTTGGCCAATTTAAAAAAGGTTCATGTATTCAAATAAGTTCACGAATTCAAAAAACAAAAGTTCAAGAAATGGAAAAAAAGTGTACAAATTTTGTAAAAAAGGTTCACAACAATGAAAACGACCATTAGTTTCAAAAATGATAGCAGATTTATAAAAGTTCATTGAATTTGAAAAAAGTTCATCAAATTTTAAAAAAGTTCATCAGATTTAAAATAGAGTTAATCGGATTTTAAAATTCTTCATCAAATTTAAAAAAAGTTCAACGAATTTGAAAAAAAGTTCACTGAATTTGGAAAAAGTTCATCAAATTTTAAAAAAAAGTTCATTGGATTTAAAAAAGAGTTCATCGAATTTGCAAACTCTTAATCAAAGTTGCATAAAGTTCATCGAATTTGAAAAAAAAATTATCAGGTTTGAGAAAAGTTCATCAAATTTGAAAATAGTTCTTCGAATTAGAAAAAAAGGTCATCAAAATCGGAAAAAAGTTCATCGAATTTGAAAAAAAATCATCATTTGTTAAAATAGTTCACTAAAAAATAGGAAAAAGTTCATTGATTTTGAAAACAAAAACACCAACGATTTTAAAAAGGTTCACGCATTTAAGAAAAGAGAAAAACGAAAAAATTTGATGAGGGAATAAACCAGGAAGAAGAAGAAAGAAAAAACAGAAAACGAAAAGGAAAAAAAAGTAAAACGAGAAAAAGAAAAGAGAGGGAGGCAAGGAATAAAAGATCGAAAGAGTTGAAGTTTATCGGATCCCTCTTGCTGGTGCGGTGGTTGTGCGAACCAATCTGTTTCAGGGAGGACTCTGGTTTGATTCTTAGTAGGGGCATCAATTTTTTACGTACGATGAGAATACACTGTAATGGGCCATCTTCCAGAAGGTTCTTGAACCAGTTTACACTGGTCTTTTTTGTTTATTTTTCCTTTTTTCTTTTCTGCTTCTATTTTTTTTTCGTTTTTTCTTTTATCTTTTTCGTTTTTTCTTTCTTTGTTTTTCTGTTTCTTTATTTCATTTTTCAATTCCTTTTTTCTTCCTTTCTATTTCCTGTTTGTTCTTCGGGTTTTCAAATTTTTTTAAAAATTCGGAAAATGTTCAGAATGTCAAAAAATAAATTTTTTAGTAATTTTTGTCCACAAATTAGAAAAATGTTCTTCTTTTTCTATAAAGTGTGCGCATATTACAAAAAACGTTCACTTTTCAAAAAACATGCATAAGTTAAAAAAAATCACGTTTTTAAATTTTGTTTGGGAGTTTATAAAATCTTCCCATTTCAAAATTTGTTCAACAATTTCAAAAAAATGTTCATGTTTTCAAATTTTGTTGGGAGTTTCAATAAATGTTTTCATTTAAAAAGTTGTTTGAAAATTTCAAAAAATGTTCATGTATTAACTTTTGTTCGGGAGTTTTAAAGACAAATTTAAAATTGTTCATGTTTTGAAATTTTGTTCGGGAGTTTTAAGAAATGTTCTTGTATCAAAAAATTGATTTGAAATTTGAAAAATGTTCTAGTTTTCCAAAAAAAATGTTCTTGCTTTCTATTTTTGGGGGTATTTTAAAAATGTTCTGGTTTTCCAAAAAATGCTTGCATTTTTTGAAATATTTGACTTTTTATTCAAAACTTTGAAAAGAGTTCGCTGTTTCAGACGGCCTTCACATTTTTTCTCAAAAGAACGGTTTGCGTACAAATTTATTTTAACGTTCGGATGTGGGCTGAGTTTGGTTCTTAAGACTTTTGCCCTGCATTATCAATCGAGTCGGTCTGTAGCACAACTGGCTAGCCATACTTGTTTGAAGCGTGTGGCTGTATTTTTCGTTCCTCGCCTGTGCGAGCGCTGTACTTTCCATTTGTGGCTAGCCTGTGCGTTTGCTCGACATTTTGCCGCAGAGAGCGGCAGATAGGACCTCTCGTCAGGTGACCCCTCGACTTCGAGTGAGCGGGGTAGCTCCTATACGGGGGAACCACTAGTTAACGAGCGCTTCTTTGGGAGTCTTGCAACGATCAGCGCCACTTGGCGCGCTCTTGGCCATTCGCCACGTCTCACGCTCTGGGAGTCTTCTTCCGGATTTTATTTTATTTATTTTTTCGCATGCGTTTTCGGCTATTTAAACGGGGTTTTTCGGGTTTTTTCGATGTTTTGGTTTTTCACCGGTCTTCCTTATCTTTCCAATAAAAATAAATTTGCGAAAAAATAATTGCGCGAAAAAATGTGTTTTCTTTTTTTCCTTTCGCGAGAGTCACGGTTGTGCCTCTCGGAAACGAAAAAAAAAGCATTTTCTATTTTTTTCTTTCACGATAGTCACAGTTTTGCTTCCGTGAGAGGCACGGTAGATTCACGGTTTTGCTTCGCGAGAGGCACGGGTGTGCTTTCGCGAGAGTCATGGTCGTGCCTCTCGGAAAGGGAAGAAACATGTTTTCTGTTTTTCTTTCTTTTCGTGAGAGTCACGGTTTTGCTTCTGCGAGAACCACGGCTGTGCTTTCGCGAGAGTCACGGCCCTACCTCTCGGAAACGCAAAAAAAAACGCGTTTTCGCTTCTTTTTTTCCTTCCGCGATAGTCGCGGTTTTGCTTCCGCGAGAGGTATAATTGTGATTTCGTGAGAGGCACGGGTGTGTTTCTTTCGGAAAGTGAAAAAACCCGTGCACCCGGTTTGGTTTTTTTGTTCGTTTTTTACCGGTTTTTTGTGAAAAAAAAGTTCGTCAAAACCTATCAACATGGGATCTAATTTTGAAGATCTCGACGCGAGGAATCCAACGGTGAAAGCGGTTTCAGATTTGGACGCATGGTTTGAGAGATAAAACGTTTTGAATAAACGGATCTACGAAAAAAAGAAAAACTTCTAGGTTGCGACAAGTGACGTGCTGCATGTGCGCCACTTGTCGCAATATGGGGAGTTGGAGTGATTTTTGCAACTCCTCAACTAGTGATTTCGCCTATACGGCGCCTTAAGCGCCAGCTCAACTTGTTGGCGCAACACGCATGGTCAATTGAAACGGCCTATCAAAAAGAACAACGCTCGCTCGATTTGTTTGTTGAAAGGTTGACCTTGACAACAAACCGTAAGGCCTGTTGATCGTCGTCTTTTTAATTTTTGAAACAAAACGGTAATTTGAAAGGAGTTCAAGAATTCGATAAATAAAGTTCATGAATTTTAAAAAAGTTCACGAAATACAAAAAAGTTCATGAATTTGAAAGAAGTTCACAGACTTATTTTTTCTTAAAAAGCAAAAAATTCACTGCTACAAAAAGTTCATGGATTTGAAAAAAGTTCATGAAAAAACAAAAAAAACGTTCATGAATACAAAAAAGTTCCCGAATTTGAAAGAAATAAGTTCCACAAATTTGAGAAAAGTGCATGAATTTTAAAAAAACACGAATCTTTAAAAAACGTTCATGAAAATGAAAATAAAAAGAAAAAAGGAAAAAAGTAAAAGGAAAAAGAAACAGTGGAGGAAGAAATGGGCCGGCAGCTTATTTAGTCTAGCAAGCACGAGGGGGTGTGCGCCGCGTACCAAATAGGATTGGGGCGAGTGAGCTCGTGGCCTGGTCTGGAAGACTAGAACGACGAGTCAGCCTCTAACACTGTTAAAAAGAACAGAACCATGTGCACAGAGGACTGCAGAATCTGAGTTACAGACTTAGGAGATGCAGCGAGGCCAGCTCTGTTTCAAGCCTTCTGCAGCAAAACTTGATCCTGAAGCAAACATCTCAAAAAGCACACAGCAAGTAGAAATTCGGGTGTTCTTTCTTTTACAAAAGCCGCAACGCCCTGCTAATACTCCAGGTCACCCTTTCCGTGGTAGGATAGGACGACGCCGGCCCTGCAGTACGGACAATCGGCGCGGGACTGCAGCCACTGCTCCAGGCAGGCGGAATGGAAGATGTGCTTGCAGCGCAGCTGGATCAGTCCGTCTGATGTACCATGGCATCCTTCAAGGCATATCGAACAGTCCACTGAGGATTCCGCGTCATCGCCGCCTTCGATTGTTCCTTGGAGAGTTTCTTGTCCTACTTTGCAGACAGGCCTTGGATGTGGCGTTGCCACCGCCGTGTCGCTGAACGCCTCAACTGTGGTCTGTTTAACTTTGTGGACTGACAGGGAGGCGCTGGGGTTGAAGCGAATAGTCCGATCGGCCAGTCTGCCGTCCTCTGATGAGCAGACATCACATTCAGAAGGAAGATCAGGTCCGGCCCAAATGGTTCCGACGGCTGGTGCTGCTAGCCTGCAACAACCGGGAAACTGAGGATCAATGCAGAACTGGAAATATCAAAGTGCATAGATCGGTGCTTAAGATGAACCAACGCTGTGCGCTAAGCCGCTAAATGCCGATGCGGACCTTCTCCCCGGAAACAGGTCTACACTTCGGAGCCTTTGATGAAGCCTCTCCTTGGCCTGTTGAACCGCATCAGGAAGTCGGTCATTTGATGCGTTGCTGCTTTGTCTTGTGCTGAAGAGCATGTTCCTTGTGGGTTCGGTTATGCTTCCGCTGGACGCCCCTCGCTCTCTCTGGCTTCCTCGAACAACTTCATAGCCCTGTGTTTTATAAAATAGAAATCCACAATCCAGAGTCACTGAAATTCATACATACCACTGTCCAATATTTCACAAAAGGTGGTACTGGAAACAAAATTAATCTGGAAAGCGTTCTTGCACTTCTATATTGCATCTTTGTATAGAAAAAGATGTCCATTTAATCCTGCAGTTTTACCAAATTACATAGAAAGGCGAGAGAAAGAATGTAAACACTTTGACTAATCACAAAATCACTAAGATTGTCTAGAAGATCTGCAACGAAAGCATTTAGTGCCAACAAATGATTGTTTGCGATCCATAGCACCCCCATGGGTTTACTGGTCAAACATTAAACTTTTGTGGAACATTTACAGGATAACTGAACTTTTCTCACAGAAGTAAACTGCACATCTTTGCAATTAGTTGCAGTGCACTCCATTCTAATGGTTACATGCTCACAGCTCAGCAGACTCACATAAACTCCGGAAAATGTAACTAAACTAAATGTATGCTTCAACTTTACCATGTTACTATCTTGTACTGACAGAAGATAGGCAATCCAAATTGACACCACAAGGCCAGTATATCTTATGATGATCATGGTAAATGCTAGTTACATCAAATTGACATCACAAGGCCAATATTGGAGCATGAGCAACAGCTTGCCCATGAAAGGCACATAGCAGTAAGTATCAGTAAGCAGCAGCACACACATGAAGAGCACCCTCTTGTTTTATGATACCTTGGCACATTTCGCACCAGTAATTTAACACCAGGATTAACCAACAGACTGACCGAACAAATTAACCATATGACAGAAACAACTTTTTTGGTAACTCTTTATAAAATGTAAAACGACACCTTTTTAGGGTCACACTGAATGCAATCATGCAATTTAATTCGTCAATTCAGAGTATTGTTGATTCGGAACACTGCACATGATTTATGCCTCTCCTTTTCTTTTGCGAGCATATACCTTATGTTCCCTTGCCAAAATGGTTGTTCTGGAGAATCAAACTGTTTACCCCAATCATGATGAGGGATCATCATTCTGTCTGAAAATTATGCAGCAACCAAAATATTCAAGGAGAATGTGCCGTTTGGAATCTCGATTTGCATTTTGAAAAGACAGGAATCTAATTCTTCCTTCACAATATCATATAACGTCCACTCACGAGGAGCCATTGCCTATTAAACCATCCTCAATCAATTATACTACTGCCTCCGCCCTGAATTACTTGTCTTAGGTTTTAGTGTCAGATACGTCCATGTCTATACAAATTCAAGACAAGTAATTTGGGACGGAGCCACGGAGGTAATATTTGGGTTACCGGTGGTTCAGGGTCTCTTTGTACACACGCAGAACTAATTGCAGTCCTCCTGCTCGCTACCCCGTAACAACCAGGTGTGGCATTTCATCGAACACAAGGCACGCTTATGACAAGCCAGATTATACACATACCAAAAAGGAGTATACGCTGCATGCCTGCATCCCCAAAATTCTACCGCAGGAACTCGCCGCAAAACCTCCATACCCACTGCCGAGTCGCGACAGAGGGTCGGGCACACGCATCGCAAGGGGAACACGCAGAGGCAGAGACGCAGAGGTGACATTGAATGGTCATCTCACCGGCCTGTGGTGCGCGGAGAGAATGGGGTGAACCCGGCGGCGGGCGGCGGAGGAGGAGTCGAGGCCGCGGGGCTCGGTGGGCTCCGGAAGCGGTGGCGGCGGCGGGCGGCGGCGCTGGTAGTAGAAGAGCTTAGCGGCTATCGGCATGCAGAGGGCAAGAGAGAAGTGAGCAACGAGCCTCGCCTTTCCTTGTACTACTGCCGCATCTTGGCGTGCTCTTTTTTTGTTCCGCGGCCGCCAGCCGACGTCGACGTGCCGCTGTGTCGCCACCGTCGCCTACTCGCCTCCGCGCCTCCCGCGTCGTTTACCGCCCAAGTTGGGGCTGTATGCTGGCGAGCTTCGGATGAGATGGCCAACGCGGCGGCTCTTGTCCTGCAGCGCACGCCGTTGATTCATTTGCGTGCTCTCGCCGAGCGTTTTTTTGACTGTGATATTTGGCACACGTGTGCCATATAAGTAAAATTGTCATACCTTTACTTTTTCATTTTAAAGTACCACACGATTCCTCGTCCTTTGACCTCGCCTCCTCTCAAACGACCGTGTAGGCTCGCCCGAGAAATCTGCTTCTCCCGCACATCTCGGACGCCCATCCCTAAAAAAACTGTCACTTCTTCATGTCTACCACATGATTTCTCCTCAGGACAAAGTTACCATGGTATTTGTATGCAAGTTATCAGGCCTGTGTTGCATAACTTACCGTGCTATTTACATAGAATGTACCAGGTATCTATGCTTCAACAACTACATCCCTTCAAAGTTACCACTGTGTTTTGTACACAAGTTATAAGGTCTTTGACGTGTAAAATACCGTGGTACTTACACATAAGTTATCAGGGTATATGTACATCAACCTCCCCCCGGTCAAAGTTATCATGAGGGATTGACATGAGTTACCGGGTCTACAGTTCGTATATTATCATGGTACTTGCAATTAAAAACCTGGGTGTATTTCAGTAGCTTTTTCCATAGATTAAAAATTATCACGAAGTTTTTGTGTAACTTATCACGCCTATAGCACGTGTGCCTCTCATGACACTAAACATCATGTGACTTTCTCGTGGCACGCCATCCATTCTGTTCATCCAAAAGGCCCACGCGCGAGGCGAGCGTAAGTTTTTAACAACTTAGTTTCCTTTGATAAAAAAGTTATCATCATGTTTATATTGCAAGTTATCGGTTATGTGGTGCTTATATTATCATGTTATTTACACAAAAAATATTGAGGATGTTTTGAACAACATTTTCCCGAGACAAAAAGTTATCATGGTGATTCTAGCTAACCTATCAAACCCGTAGTGCTTAAAATATCATGCTATTTACACAAAATTTATCAGGGGTATGTTTTAGCAAATCCCCCTCCCCCCACGGGTCAAAAACTTATCATGGTGTTTAGTTATCACAGTGCATATGTTTTCATGCTATTTACACATAAAAATGCTAGGGGAGGGAGGTATACTACCGTGCTATTTACACAGAAGATGCCGGAGTATCTTTTCAAAAAAAATCCCTACGGTCAAAGTTACCATGGTGTTTCTACCTCGGTTATCAGATGTGCGCCATGATATTACCATCTATTTACACATAAATTATCGGGTATCTTTTCACATTTGTCTTCCCCAATGGTTAAAGTTACCACGATGTTTGTATCTAAATTATCAGGTCTATGGCGTGAATGTTATCGTGCTATTTACATAAATTACCGGGGGGCGAGTTCAACAAATTTATTCTCAATGATCAAAGTTACCACGAACATGTCAAAAACAATATTTCCCTTGGCTTGTTCAACAAATAGTGTCATAGGTGAGGTGGTTAGCTCCCTTTGTTGATTACCTGCAGAACAGAGATCAAATCCTAGTCCAAGCATTATTTTTGCTGAAAATCGGGAAGGCGCATGGTCCATAATTGACGATTACAAAAATTAGGAAGGCACAGCGGGAAAGGAAAGAAATTAAGAAGACGTGCGGGGAAGGAAGGAGATCGGGAGGGAACTGACGGCGCTGGATGCGTGTGGCAGTTTTGCAATCTGCCACACGGCCCACACGGTTGCCAAATGCATTTTTTTGTTTTTTTAAACACCTGTAACTTTATTGTACCCTGATTTGAACCTAATATCAAAGAAATACAAAATAACTCTTATTAAGGATTACAATGAAATCTCTCGAAAACACCTTCTTCGCGGTATCAATCTCTACTCAAAAAAAATACTCCAAAGACTTCAGTAAAGAGGCTGCAATTGAGCTGAAACAACGATGTTGTCACTTTTTCACCTGCACGAACATTACCAATAATGATTTTTGAGAGCGTCTTGTGTCGCCCATCCAAAAAGATGGGAAACCTTGATCGATGAACGTACTTGGGCCGAAGATGATCCCCTAAAAGTGCAGGCAGTCGAATCACTATATCTTCACCATAGTGTCGATGGAAGATCTCAACTCCACAAAGAACCAGACCAACACAAAAAGCTTGACACAACAATATAAACTCAGCAGATCCGAATAATCGGATCTGCGAGGACATAAAACTCTTTAACCTCATGGCACCTTGATCCGAACAATATAAATTTATTCTCACAGAAATATGATCACTGGACCTTGATGAAGAACATAGAGGTCTTGAAGATCCGAGGTCCCCACACCTCTCAGCACCAAGATGGAAGCGAGAGGCGAGGGGACCTAAATTGGCGGCAGCAGCGTCACGAGAAACCCTAATCCAGATTCGTTCAAGTTGCTCGCCTAAATCTGAATTTATGGGCCAACTTTTTTCATCAGATTTTAGGGAATTTGGGTTTGATGAATCAAAGTTACAAAAAAACAAAATCACTAATTAAGAAGTACTCTTTGCAAAGTTCACTCTCATCTCCTCCGTTGTGACAAGTGGCGCAATGCATGTGATCCACTTGTTGCAATATGTGAGTTTTCCTTTTTTTCGTACATTCGTTTATTCAAAACGTTTTATCTCTTTAACCATGCGTATAAATCCTAAACCGTTTTCATCGTTGGATTTCTCGCGTAAGATCTTTAAAACTAAATCCCATATTGACAGGTTATAAAAAAATCACAAAAAAATGAAAGAAAAAACCCGACCGGAAGTACGGGGTTTTTCACTATTTTTCCTTTTGCGAAGATGTACAACTCGAAAACAAATATGTGCCTCCACAAGAAGCAAATTTATGCCTCTCATGAGAAAAAACACGTTTCCCTTTTCTTTTTCGAGAGGCATAACCACGCCTCTTGCGGAAACAAATTTGTGCCTCCATGTGAAATAAATATGTGCCTCCCACGAATTTTGTTTTTGCATTTTTTTCAATTTGTGCCCCTCGCGGAAGCAAATTTGTGCCTCCATGTGAAATAAATATATTTCGTGAAAGAGATATGCATTTCGTGAAAGAATTTTTTTTTGTTCAAAACCTAGGGAAATCCGGGCAAAAACGGTAAAGCCAAAAAAAACATCTTAAACCCGAAAACACATACAGAAAAAAACAAAATCCTGAGAAAATGTCCAGTACATGACACGTGGTGGTGGATAAAAGCGCATCAAGTAGCACGCTGTCGACTCCACGAAAATGACCCTTGCGGGAGCCCGTAACGAGTACTCCTCGCCTAGTCACACTCAAAAAAGAATATGACAGGCATGAGAAGAATCCAGAGCAACAACACCAAGTCTTTTTCTCGCCTAATGCAAAAGTCACGGTAGTTTTTTTTTCTTTGAAAAGCAAGTCGCGGTAGTTTTTTTTCTTCTTTGAAAAGCAAGTCACGGTAGCTACGCCTCTGGCTCGAGGCTAATGGACCGGCCCAGTACTTAGCAGCCTCTGCCATGAGTTTTTATTATGTAGTTTTCTTATTGATTTTCATTGTTTTTGCATGTTTTCTTTGGGGTTTTCCCTTTATTCTTTGATTTTTTGGGTATTCTTTCTTTTCTTTGGTTTTCTTTGGTTTATTCTTCAGTTCTCCCAGGTTTTCTTTTTTTTAAATATGTCTATTTTTCCATACACATTGTACACTTTTCTTATGGACAGGTAACATTTTATTGATACATGTCGAACATTGTTTAAATACACATTTTTTATTATTTTTTAGCTATGCTAAATATTTTTTCAGATACATGTTGAATATTTTTAATGTCATTTTTTAAACTACACAAGTTTTTTACTTTAAATAAAGATACGTTTTAAATATCACGGACATATTTTGGAAACGCATGAACATTTGAAAAAAAACAAGTACATTTTTTAATGGTATGAAAAAAATGTTTTAGTTATGTGAACATTTTTTAATGTCTAATCTTTTTCTAAAACGTCATGCATATTTTTTGAAACAAGTGTAGAATTTTTAAATGTAACGTATTTTGAATGGTACCAAACATTTCTTTAACTAGACGAATCCCGTGTGTTGCTGTGGAAATTTAAGGACAAAAATATATACTAAATATTAAATCAAAATTTAATATAATAGCCATGAAGTAGTTCATCATGAAATAATATACAATAGTATACACAAACAAAGAGCACAGAGATCGAATGTCATAGTTTTAAGCATTTGCTATTATCAACACATAAGTTTCACAATAGATATGTCGTCAGTCAAAATATAGTCTGTAATCATGGTTTAGTCACACAGTGTCCATCTAGTATGCACATCAAATTTAGTACTAATATAAACAATAACCATAAAAGATCTTACCGTCAAATTCAAAGAATGGAAGAGAAGACTTCAAAAAGCATACCTTTAAATTGCTTTGGGTCGGTTTTTCTATAATATAGGATACATAAGCCTTCGGAAAATGTGACAAAATCCTGCGGCTAAAATAGGGCAAATGACTTGGTTTTCCATTTATAATCCATAAAACTGATTTGGACTGGAGAAAAAAAAAACATGATTTGCTTGTTTTATGTAGTCAACAACATACAACGATGAATGACAGGGGATAAAGCAACACTATTTTCTTGTTGTATCTCCGTATGTTCTGAACTAGATGAAAAAAATTGAGACTGGTCGGACGCCAGCCATTCGCTCGGGCGGCTAATGTTGGCCATGAACGTTGTAACGGTCTGGGCACAGTGAGTGAGCAGCACAAAGAAAATCCAAAAGAAGGCAATCACATGCATCAGCCAAATCTATAGGTACTCTAGATGGTAGCATGTCATGGACAACATAGATGGAGAAGCGAGGAATTTTGTGACTTGTAGGGAGCAAAAGAGATATGGCCAGGAAGCACAAAAGAATGAGAATGAGAAAAGACGGTTGTTTGGGCTTTCGGAATCAGACGGTCGTATTAACAACACATGAAGTCTAACCAAATGGTTGGACGGGGGCTCGTGCTAGGCATATGGAGTGGACCGGATGATGTCAAGACATATACATGTAACTGATGGCTTTACTTTATACGCATTTTTAGAGCTCATTTGCTGCCTACTATCTCAAACATGTGTCATTCAACCAAGTACATGCCCATACGCATGATCTTCAACATTTAATCTTTTCACCGCGTCATTGCGTAATCTTTTTTCTTTGTTGGTTTTTATTTGGTTTCTTAGTTTTTTGTGTTTTGTAGGTGGTGCGGAACTACCATATACTTAACATGATGAAAGGTATTCGAACAGAGGAATGTATGATTTGGAAAAGGTTTGGTCCCACCTAGAGCCCTTGGATCAAATGAGAGACCCTACATCAACATAGGAGGCTTTGGGAGAGATCTTGTATATACACCATCAACACTAACCATCGGGAGAGCTTTTCCACAATCCATCTCTCCATGTCCAGCCGTTGTCCACATCAAGAAGCACTTGGGGCCATGCCAAGCCTCCATCTCCATTGTTGAAACCTTGGAGGAAGACAAGAAAGGGGCCGCGTCGGAGGAGCGTTGCCGCGGGCGCGGCCATGCACCACCGCCACCGCATGGTCTTAACCAACACCCCTTCTCCCCCTATCACATTGTCTGTGATGGGTCAACTGTTGAACCCCCTTTATATGTGATGTTATTTGAGTAATTGTTGGTTATGGGTCGGTCGACTAGTAGTTGGTTATTTGAGATGTGTCATTTATTTATGTGTGTCATCTTTATGTTGTTATTTATCTTTTGCAGTAATTTAGTGATTGGAGATGCCTGGTCCATCAGTGTAATTGGAGCATCCAACTCCCTAGGCCATACATGAAGTTGATAGATAGATTTGCAAACCAATAGACCTTCGGGTGATAGGCGTCGATATCTTGAGAGGAACACAATTATTCTAGGAGTCATGATTGTCCATAGAACTTATTGTCTTCGGTCAGGTCCTCGTGATCTTAATGTATTTACGTTACCGCCACTCGTATAGAATGTGAAGTAGGACGATTTAGTTGTCTCAATATGGCGCTGCTTGGGAGACAATTTTATGTGAGTGACCTTCCATCATCTATTGATTGTCATTTCCTATAATGCAAGGTACCGACTCAGTCGGATGTGTTGATAGTCGAAAAGCTTAACCCCAATCAACGTCGAAGCCGAACGAGGTTGTACCTAGACACCAACGTACTCATCTAAAACATCACATTATTTCTCATACTTTATTTCCTTCACTTAGTTTAGTGTCTATTTTTCATCCCCTCTAGTACTTAGTTTAATTCTCCCTTTTTGTACCATTTTCCCTAGCAAACGACTTTAGTGAACTATTTCGAAACTCCAGTTTGGGTGTGAGCATAGTTGCGTAAGTGATAGCGCTGTTGCGGGGATAGGAGTGCCTTCCTATTCGCTAAACATGGGATGTATCAAACTTCTCATAGTATTCAATGCACTATATATGAATTTTTTTTATTATACCCATCTTGGATGCCTATCATATTAGGACTAATTTTATAGCCAAAGCAAATTACCATGCTGTTCTAAAAGACTCTCAAAATAATAGAAGTGAGGCATGAGAAATCAATAATTTCTATAAAATAAAACCACCACCGTGCTCTAAAAAGATATAAGTGAAGCACTAGAGCAAAATTATCTAGCTCAAAAGATATAAGTTAAGCACATAGAGTATTTTAATAAATTCCAATTCATGTGTGTCTCTCCAAAAGGTGTGTACAGGAAGGATGATTGCGGCAAACTAAAAAGCAAAGAATCAAATCATACAAGACGCTCCAAGCAAGACACATATCATGTGGTGAATAAAAATATAGCCTCAAGTAAAGTTACCGATAGACGAAGACGAAAGAGGGGATGCCTTCCGGGGCATCCTCAAGCTTAGGCTTTTGGTTGTCCTTGAATTTTACCTTGGGGTGCCTTGCGCATCCCCAAGCTTAGGCTCTTGCCACTCCTTGTTCCAAAATCCATCGAATCATTACCCAAAAACTTGAAAACTTCACAACACAAAACTTACCAAAAAATCTCATGAGCTCCGTTAGTATAAGAAAACAAACCACAACTTTAAGGTACTGTACTGAACTCATTCTTTATTTATATTGGTGTTAAAAAGCTACTGTATTCTAACTTCTCTATGGTTCGTACCCCCCGACACTAGCCATAGATTCATCAAAATAAGCAAACAACACACGAAAAACAGAATCTGTCAAAAACAGAACAGTCTGTAGAAATCTAATTTGTTCAAATACTTCTGGAACTCCAAAAATTCTGAAAAACTAGGACAACCTGTATAATTTGTATATTGGTCTACTGCAAAAAAAGAATTGGTATTTTATCACGTTCTGGTGAATTTTAACAATTATTTTCATGAGCGCAAAGTTTCTGTCTTTTTCAGCAAGATCAAACAACTATCACCCAAGAAGATCCTATTGGTTCTACTTGGCACAAACACTAATTAAAACATAAAACCACATCTAAACAGAAGCTAGATGAATTATTTATTACTAAACAGGAACAAAAAGCAAGGAACAAAAATAAAATTGGGTTGTCTCCCAACAAGCGCTATCGTTTAATGCCCTAAGCTAGGCATTGGGATTTCGATGATGCTCACATGAAAGATAAGAATTGAAGTGCAAAGAGAGCATCATGAAACACGTGACAAACACATCTAAGTCTAACATACTTCCTATGCATAGGCATCTTATAGGAAAACAAATTATCATAGCAAGCAAAAACTAGCATATGCAAGGAAGTGGAAAGAAACAATATCAATCTCAACATAACGAGAGGTAATTCTGTAACATGAAAATTTCTACAACCATATTTTCCTCTCTCATAATAATTACATGTAGGATCATAAGCAAATTGAACAATATATCTATCACAAAACATATTCTTAACACGATCCACATGTATGCAAAGTTGACACTCTTCCAAAATAGTGGGATTAACATTAACTAAAGTCATGACCTCTCCAAACCCACTTTTATGAAAAATACCATAAGATTGAACATTCTCCAAATATGTGGGATCTAAAGTTGACACTCTTCCAAACCCACTTTCAATATTATTGCAAGCACTATTATCAATCTCATATTCATCATGGGGTTAAATAAATTTTCAAGATCATAAGAAGAATCAACCCAATCATGATCATTGCAACAAGTAGTAGACATAGCAAGACTAGCATCCCCAAGTTTAGGGTTTTGCATATTATTAGCACAATTGACATCAAGAGAATTTATAGTAAAATCATTGCAATCATGCTTTTTATTCAAGGAGATATCAAGTATGGGTGCAATAGCAATAATCTCATGTTTAACATAAGGAACTATAGCAAATTCATCTCCATAAATATTGGCATCATGGCCATAAGAATAGCAAACATCATGTTCATCAAGAGATATTTCAATCAAATCATCGAAATCATAATTATCTATAGATTCGTGCATATTATTATTTTCTTCCAAAGCAACGGTCATTCTCTCAATAAATTCCTTAACATAGGCATTATGATCATAGTTTTCATAGCAATACTTAAGTATGTCGGAGTTTTCAGATATGTAGAGAGTAATATCATACTTTTAAATCAAAGAAGCAACTTCATGAGCACCCTTAAAAACGACAAATTCTTCTATTTGTTCGATATCATAGTAACTATAAACACCATATTCATAAGAAGATAAGATTTCATTATCATTAAACTCACATAGGTAGGGAAGGTGTTTTTTAGGATTCTTAGAGAAACAAGTAAAGTCATAAATTTCACAAAGATTCCAAACATAGCATAGAAAACTATTTATTTGATACCATAAGAGCTTCCCCTTTTCAGACAAACGATGACGCACAAAATGAGCATGCTCATCTAAAGATTTTCCCTCAACTAAACTAGTTGGGGTTTCAACCTGAAACACATATAGATCGAAGATGATCCAAGTAGAACACTTTAAGTGGATCCATATCAATAAATTTTTAGCAAGCAAAGATGCAAGCAAATAGAAGGCACAAGGAAACACAAACAAAAAGACATACAGGAAGAAGGCGAAGAAAAGAGCAAAGGTGAAGTGGGGGAGAGGAAAACGAGAGGCAAATGGCAAATAATATAATGCGAGGGATAATAGTTTATGATGGGTACTTGGTATGTCTTACTTGAGCGTAGATCTCCCCGACAACGGCGCCAGAAATCATTCTTGCTACCTCTTGAGCATGCGTTGGTTTTCCCTTGAAGAGGAAAGGGTGATGCAGCAAATTAGCGTAAGTATTTCCCTCAGTTTTTGAGAACCAAGGTATCAATCCAGTAGGAGACTACACGCAAATCGTCTAGTACCTGCACAAACAATCAAGAACCTTGCAACCAACGCGATAAAGGGGTTGTCAATCCCTTCACGGCCACTTGCAAATGTGAGATCTGATAAAGATAATAAGATAATGTTTTTGGTATGTTTGGTGTATAGATTGGAAAGTAAAGATTGCAAAATAAATAAATAGTAAACTAGAATTAGATCGAACACTTATATGATGTAAAGTAGACCCGGGAGCCATAGGTTTCACTAGTGGCTTCTCTCAAGATAGCATATATTACGGTGGGTGAACAAATTACTGCCGAGCAATTGATAGAAAAGCGCATAGTTATGAGAATATCTATGCATGATCATGAACATAGGCATCACGTCCGTGTCAAGTAGACCGAAACGATTCTGCATCTATGATACGTCTCCAACGTATCTATAATTTTTGATTGTTCCATGCTATTATATATTCTGTTTTGGATGTTCAATGGGCTTTATTATACACTTTTATATTATTTTTGGGACTAACCTATTAACCGGAGGCCCAGACCAAATTGCTGTTTTTTTGCCTATTTCTGTGTTTAAAAGAAAGGAATATCAAACGGAGTCCAAACGGAATGAAACCTTCAGGAACGTGATTTTCGGAACAAACGTGATTCAGAGGACTTGGAGTGGACGTCAAGCAACCAACGAGGAGGCCACGAGGAAGGGGGGCGCGCCTACCCCCCTGGGCGCGCCCTCCACCCTCGTGGGCCCCTCGTAGCTCCACCGACCTACTTCTGCCTCCTATATATACCGACATACCCCGAAAATATCAGAGACAGAGCCAAAATCCTATTTCCACCGCCGCAACCTTCTGTACCCGTGAGATCCCATCTTGGGGCCTTTTCCGGCGCTCCGTCGGAGGGGGCATCGATCACGAAGGGCTTCTACATAAACACCATAGCTATTAGCTAGATGGCTTATTCTCTCTCTTTGGATCTCAATACAAAGTTCTCCTCGATTCTCTTGGAGATCTATTTGATGTAATCTTATTTTGCGGTGTGCTTGTCGAGATCCGATGAATTGTGGGTTTATGATCAAGATTATCTATGAACAATATTCGAATCTCCTCTGAATTCTTTTATGTATGATCAGATATATTTGCAAGTCTCTTCGAATTATCAGTTTGGTTTGGCCTACTAGATTGATCTTTCTTGCAATGGGAGAAGTGCTTAGCTTTGGGTCCAATCTTGCGGTGCTCGATCCTAGTGACAGTAGGGGAACCGACATGTATTGTATTGTTGCCATCGAGGATAAAAAGATGGGGTTTATATCATATTGCACGAGTTTATCCCTCTACATAATGTCATCTTGCTTAAAGTGTTACTCCGTTCTTATGAACGTAATACTCTAGATGCATGCTAGATAGCGGTCGATGTGTGGAGTAATAGTAGTAGATGCAAGCAGGAGTCGGTCTACTTGTCACGGACGTGATGCCTATATACATGATCATACCTAGATATTCTCATAACTATGCTCAATTCTATCAATTGATCGATAGTAATTTGTTTACACACCGTAATACTTATGCTATCTTGAAAGAAGCCACTAGTGAAACCTATGGCCCCAGGGTCTATTTTCCATCATATTAATCTCCCATCAACAAGTTATTTCTATTACCGTTTATTTTGCTTTCTTTACTTTTAGTCTTTATCATAAAATACCAAAAATATTATCTTATCATCTCTATCAGATCTCACTTTTGCAAGTGGCGTGAAGGGATTGACAACCCCTTTATCGCGTTGGTTGCAAGGTTCTTATTTGTTTGTGTAGGTGCATGGGACTTGAGCATGGTCTCCTACTGGATTGATACCTTGGTTCTCAAAAACTGAGGGAAATACTTACGCTACTTTACTACATCACCCTTTCCTCTTCAAGGGAAAACCAACGCAGTGCTCAAGAGGTAGCAAGAAGGATTTCTGGCGCCGTTGCCGGGGAGGCTTACACCAAGTCAAGTCAAGATTTGATCTCCCGTCAATGAGCCATTTCTGGCGCCATTGTCGGGGAGTCTACGCACAAGTCAAGACATACCAAGTACCCATCACAAACTCTTATCCCTCGCATTACATTACATTTGCCTCTCCTTTTCCTCTCCCCCACTTCACCTTTGCCTTTTCTTCGCCTTCTTCCCATATGTCTTTTTGCTTGTGTTTCCATGTGCCTTCTATTTTCTTGCATCTTTGCTTGCTAAAAATCTATTGGTATGGATCCACTTAAAGTGTTCTACTTGGATCATCTTCGATCCTTATGCGCTCGCGCTGAAACCCCAACTTGCCTAGTTGATGGGAAATCTTTAGATGAGCATGCTCATTTTGTGCGTCACCGTTTGTCTGAAAAGGGGAGACTCTTATGGGATCAAATAAACAGATTGATGTGTTATGCTTGGAATCTTTGTGAAATTTATGATTTTACTTGTTGCTCTGAAAACCTTAAGAAACACCTTCCCTACCAATGTGAGTTTAGTGATAATGGAATCGTATCTTCGTATGCTAAGGGTGTTTATAATTACTATGATGTTCAACAAATTGAAGAATTTGTTGCTTTTAAGGGTGCTTATGAAATTGCTTCTTTGATTGAAACGTATGGTGCCACTCTTTACAAATCTAATTTTTTTGCCATACTTAAATATTGTTATGATAATTATGCTTCTAATGCATATGTTAACCCATATATTGAGGACTCCTCCGCTGTCCAAGAAGAGGCTAATATTTTGCAGGAGTCTATGGAGGAAGAAAATAATGATATACATGAATCTATAGATAATTATGATTCCGATGATTTGATTAAAATATCCCTTGATGAATATGATGCTTCTATTCTTGTGGCCATGATGCCAATATTTATGAAGACGAATTTTCTATAGTTCCTTATGTTAAACATGAGATCGTTGCTATTGCACCCATACTTGTTAGTTCTTTCGATGAAAAGCATGATTGCAATGATGTTACTATAAATTCTCTTGATGTCAATTGTGCTAATAATATGCAAAACCCTAAGCTTGGGGATGCTAGTTTTGCTATGTCTACTACTTGTTGCAATGATCATGATTGGGGTGATTCTTCTTTTGATCTTGAAAATTTATTTAAGCCCCATGATGAATCTGAAATTGATAATAATGTTTGCAATATTATTGAAAGTGGGTTTGGAAGAGTGTCAACTTTAGATCCCACATATTGGGAGAATGTTCATTCTTATGAATTTTTTGATAAAAGTGGGTTTGGAGAGGTCAGGACTTTAGATAATGATAATCCCACTATTTTGGAAGAGTGTCAACTTCGCATGCATGTGGATCATGTAGAGAAAATTTTATGTGATAGCTATATTGTTGAATTTGAATATGATCCCACATGTAATTATTATGAGAGAGGAAAATATGGTTGGATAAATTTTCATGTTACTAAATTACCTCTCGTTATGTTGAGATTGCTATTGTTTCTTTCTTCTT
This sequence comes from Aegilops bicornis, assembly GCA_021605145.1. Classification (NCBI taxonomy): domain Eukaryota; kingdom Viridiplantae; phylum Streptophyta; class Magnoliopsida; order Poales; family Poaceae; genus Aegilops; species Aegilops bicornis. The sequence continues at coordinate 76,754,830 of CM038672.1, read as the reverse complement.
CCTTGCATATGCTAGATCTTGCTAATTTGTTTTCCTATAAAATGCCTATGCATAGGAAGTATGTTAGACTTACATGAGTTTTTCACGTGTTTTATGATGCTCTCTTTGCGCTTCAATTCTTGTCTTTCATGTGAGCATCATTAAAATTATCAATGCCTAGCTAAAAGGCTTTAAAGAAAAGCGCTTGTTGGGAGACAACCCAATATTTTTACTTGCTGTTATTCAATAAATCTTTGATCTAGCCTCTAGTTAGATGTGTTTTTATGTTTTAATTAGTGTTTGTGCCAAGTGAAACCTATAGGATCTTCTTGGATGAAAGTTATTTGATCTTGCTGAAAATTCCAGAAACTTTATGTTCACGAAAACAATTGTTTAAAATCATCAGAACATGATAAAATACTTATTCCAATTTCAGTAGATCAATAAACAAATTATATAGGTCTTCCTATTTTGGTAGGTTTTTCTGATTTCCAGAAGTTTGCGTTAGATACAGATTACTACAGACTGTTCTGTTTTTGACAGATTCTGTTTTTCGCGTGTTGTTTGCTTATTTTGATGAGTCTATGGCTAGTAAAAGAGTTTATAAACCATAGAGAAGTTGGAATACAGTAGGTTTAACACCAATATAAATAAATAATGAGTTCATTACAGTAACTTGAAGTGGTGTTTTGTTTTCTTTCGCTAACGGAGCTCACGAGATTTTCTGGTAAGTTTTGTGTTGTGAAGTTTTCAAGTTTTGGGTAAAGATTTGATGGATTATGGAACAAGGATTAGCAAGAGCCTAAGCTTGGGGATGCCCAAGGCACCCCAAGGTAAAATTCAAGGACAACAAAAGCCTATGCTTGGGGATGCCCTGGAAGGCATCCCCTCTTTTGTCTTCGTCCATTGGTAACTTTACTTGGAGCTATATTTTTATTCACCACATGATATGTGTTTTGCTTGGAGCGTCTTGCATAATTTGAGTCTTTGCTTTTAGTTTTCCATAATCATCCTTTCTGTACACACTTTTGAGAGAGACACACATGATTCGGAATTTATTAGAATACCCTATGTGCTTCACTTATATCTCTTGAGCTATATAGTTTTTGCTCTAGTGCTTCACTTATATCTTTTAGAGCTCGGTGGTCGTTTTGTTTTATAGAAATTATTTTTCTCTCATGATTCACTTATATTATTTTGATGGTCCTCAAAACAGCATGGTAATTTGCTTAAATTGTGAAATTAGTCCTAATATGATAGGCATCCAAGATTAGTAAAAACTTTCATATAAGTGCATTGAATACTAAGAGAAGTTTGATATTTGATGATTGTTTTGAGATATGAAGATGGTGATATTAGAGTCATGCTAGTTGAGTAGTTGTGAATTTAAATAATACTTGTGTTGAAGTTTGTGATTCCCGTAGCATGCACATATAGTGCTATATCCATGGCTCATGCTCATGTATTGCGTGAAGATTGGAAAAGTTTGAGAACACCAAAAGTATGAAACAATTGCTTGGCTTCTCATTGGGGTTCTGCATGATTAAATACTTTGTGTGATGAGGATAGAGCATAGCCAGACTATATGATTTTGTAGGGATAACTTTCTTTGGTCATGTTATTTTGAGAAGACATGATTGCTTTGTTAGTACTCGCTCCGTCCGGAAATACTTGTCATCAAAATGAATAAAAGAGAATGTATCTAGATGTATATTAGTTCTAGATACATTCTTTTCTATCCATTTTGATGACAACTATTTTCGGACGGAGGGAGTATGCTTGAAGTATTGTTATTTTTATGTCAATATTAAACTTTTATCTTGAATCTTTCGGATCTGAATATTCATGCCACAATTGAGAGAATTACATTGAAAATTATCCTAAGTAGCATTCCACATCAAAAATTTTGTTTTTATCATTTACCTACTCGAGGACGAGCAGGAATTAAGCTTGGGGATGCTTGATACGTCTCCAACGTATCTATAATTTTTATTGTTCCATGCTATTATATATTCTGTTTTGCATGTTCAATGGGCTTTATTATACACTTTTATATTATTTTTGGAACTAACCTATTAACCAGAGGCCTAGCCCAAATTGCTATTTTTTTTGCCTATTTTAGTGTTTCGAAGGAAAGGAATATCAAACGGAGTCCAAACGGAATGAAACCTTCGGGAACGTGATTTTCGGAAAAAACGTGATCCAGAGGACTTGGAGTGGACGTCAAGCAACCAACGAGGAGGCCACGAGGCAGTGGGCGCGCCCTCCACCCTCGTGGGCCCCTCGTAGCTCCACCGACCTACTTCTTCCTCCTATATATACCTACGTACCCCGAAAACATCAGAGACAGAGCCAAAACCCTATTTCCACCGCCGCAACCTTCTGTACCCGTGAGATCCCATCTTGGGGCCTTTTCCGATGCTCCGCCGGAGGGGGCATCGATCATGGAGGGCTTCTACATCAACACCATAGGCTCTCCGATGACGTGTGAGTAGTTTACTTCAGACCTTCGGGTCCATAGTTATTAGCTAGATGGCTTGTTCTCTCTCTTTGGATCTCAATACAAAGTTCTCCTCGATTTTCTTGGAGATCTATTGTGACGCCCCCGATTTAATCGTACACTAATCATGCACGCAAATGTGTACGATCAAGATCAGGGACTCACGGGAAGATATCACAACACAACTCTACAAATAAAATAAGTCATACCAGCATCATAATACAAGCCAGGCCTCGAGGGCTCGAATACAAGTGCTCGATCATAGACGAAGTCAGCGGAAGCAACAATATCTGAGTACGTACATAAGTTAAACAAGTTGCCATAAGATGGCTAGCACAAACCAGGATACAGATCGAAGAGGCGCAGGCCTCTGCTGGGATCCTCCTAGCTACTCCCGGTCGCCGCCGGGCTGCACGTAGTAGTAGGCACCTCCGAGTAGTAGTCGCCATCGGCGGTGGCGTCGCTCCTGGCTCCATAGTCTGGTTGCGACAATCGAGTAGAGGTAGGGGAAAAGGGGAACAAGGCAACCGTGAGTACTCATCCAAAGTACTGCAAGCAAGGAGCTACACTACATATGCATGGATATATGTGTAAAGGGCCATATGAGTGGACTGAATCGCAGAATGCCGTAATAAGAGGGGATAGCTAGTCTTAACAAAGACTACGCTTCGTCACCGTCTTGCAACAGTAGAAGAGGGCAATCAGTCCTCCAAGTAACATCACATAGCAATAATCCTACCGCGATCCCTCCTCATATCCTCGAGAGAGAGCAACCACCGTTGTATCCGCACTTGGAAGGGTGTGTTTTATCAAGTATCCGGTTCTAGTTGTCATAAGCTCAAGGTACAACTCCAAATCGTCACATTACCAAGATCACGGCTATTCGAATAGATTAACTTCCTGCAGGGTGCACCAACTTACCCAAAGACGCTTGATCCCGTTTGGCGGACACACTTTCTGGGTCATGCCCGGCGCGGAAGATCAACACGTCGCAGCCCCACCTAGGCACAACAGAGAGGCCAACACACCGGGTCTAAACCTAAGCGCCGCAGGGTCTGGGCCCATCGCCTCGAGCACACACGCGTTGCGTATGGCCGAAGCAGACCTAGCCTAGCAGCGTTCAGCCCAATCCGGCCGCGCGCTCCGTCACGTCAAGTGCTTGGCTAATACCACGACGCCGGGATACCCATAACTACTCCAGCGTAGATGGTTAGTGCGTATAAGCTCGTAGCCAACTCAGATCAAATACCAAGATCTCGTTAAGCGTGTTAAGTATCCGCGAACGCCCGAGCAGGGCCAGCCCACCTCTCTCCTAGGCGGTCTCAACTGCCACGCCTGCCGCCTCCGCCACAAAGATCCATCCAGAGGGCCGTCGGGACAAGGTCCTTTCAAATTTCAATCCGTGAATCACTGCGGGTGCTCCACAAGCCGACCGACTTTAGTCACCACATGTATCATGTATAAGTATAAGTATATACCCGTGATCACCTCCCGAGTGATCACGACCCGATAGTATAGCACAATGACGGACAAGAATGTAGGGCCACAGATGAAAGTACTAGCATCCTATACTAAGCATATAGGATTGCAGAAGGTAACAACAAAGAGTAACAAGGACAAAGCTATGCATCGGGATAGGTATAATCGAAAGCGATAACATGCTACACTACTCTAATGCAAGCAATATAGAGAAGAGTAGGCGATATCTCGGTGATCAAAGGGGCTTGCCTGGTTGCTCTGGCAAGAGAGAGGGGTCGTCAACACCGTAGTCGAACCGGGCAAAGCAGCAGCTGGTCTCGTAGTTCTACCGGAGAGAAGAGGGGAAGAAACAATGAATACCAAGTAAACAGATGCATATCGATGCATGACAAGTCAAGTAGCGATGCTAGGCGTGCCCTAACGTGGTATGAGGTGGTATCGGTTGGGGAAACATCCGGAAAGTATTCCGGCGTTTCGTGATTTGAGCGAGGAGCCGAGGGGAAAGTTGCAGGTTTGATAGGTTAGGGGTGTGTGGCGGAAGAACTGACTGCGCATCCGGATTCGCCTCGTCGTTCTGAGCAACTTTCAAGTTGAAAATAATTTAATCCGAGTTACGGATTAAAAGATATGATTTTCTAAAGGTTTTATAAATTTCGGAATTTAATTAATTAATTATTTAATTGAAAAATGAATTTATGACGTCAAGATGACGTCATGCCGACGTCGGCCGATCAACAGGGTTGACTAGGTCAACCTGACATGTGGGTCCCGTTCGTCATACTCCGTTAACTAATTACCTTAGTTAAGTTTAATTAACAGTAGTTAATTAGGTCAATTAGTCATTAGTTTTAATTAATCAGGATTAATTAAATTAATTATTTACTTAATTAATTAATTTTATTCATTATTATTTTTATTAATTATATTTATTTAAATTACTTTCCCTTTTCTCTTTATTTTAAAAACGTTCTGTGGGGGTGGGGCCCCCATGTCATAGGCAGTGGACGGTCACACCACCGAGTCAACAATCGGGGGGCCTGGCCCACCAAAGGAGTGGCTCAGCGGTTCTGTCGGCCACGCTTACCGGCGTTAGGGGCTCCGGTGGGCGTCCATGGAGGGGCGCCGGACTGGCTTAATCATCCGTGGCCAAAAGAGGCACGGCGGGCGCATTCGAAGCGAGGACGCCGTCCATTGGTGGCAAGGCCATGGCCGGACTCGGCCGGAAACGGCGCCGACGAGCGGCGGAGGCGGCGGTAGGGTTCGGGATCCCGACGGGAGCGCGCTACGGGGGCCGGGGGGTGGCTTGCGCGGTGCGCTGAGCACCACGGGCTCGGCCCGTGACCATTTGGTCACCGGCGGCGACGAGATCCACGCCATGGGGCGTTTTGCGGCGGCTCGGGCGAGGAGAAGGGAGAGGGAGGCCGGGGAGCACGTTCTCGTGCTCCGTGGCGGGGGAAGGGAGAGGGAGGGCCGGTGCGCGGGGGGGCGGCCGGAGCCGACGACGGGGGGGCGCGGTGGTGGCACTCGGGAGGGGGACGAGGGGAGAGAGAGGATCAGGGGGGAGAGCTCACGGGGCGCAGGTCTCGAGGCGTGCTCGGAGACGGCCGGTGGCGACCGTGAGGAGGAGGGCGGGAGGCGCTTCAGCGGAAGCGGATCCGCGAGGTGGTCGTCAGGGGTGGGGTCGGCCCGAGATGACGAGGGGCCTTGCGCGCGGTCGGGAGGAGGTGAGGACGGGCGGCGGGTCGCCGGGCGCCTGGGCGACGGATCGGCCTGCCCATCCAGATCAAGTGAGGGGAGGAGAAGGGATCGGGGAATGAGGGTGTCGGCTAGGGTTTGCCGACCGGGGATGGGGATATGGGAGTGAGGGGTGGGCCGGGCGAGGGGCTGGCCGGCTGGGCCAGGTGGGCTTGGCCCAGTTGGGCCGATCAGGGGGTTTTCTTCTCTCCCCTTTTTGTTTTATTTTGCTTTTCTTATTTTTCCTTTTCTGTTTTAATTTATTTAAAATATCCGGACACTTTACAAAAATGTGTGCACCCCACCATAATTAACTTTGTAATATTTGACAACCCCCGAACATTTTAGTCTCAATTTTTGAAAACTTTTCATTGCCTTCATAATTTGAATTTGAATTTCGAAACAGTTTTGAATTAACCCGTGCTTAACTACAGTGACAGAGGTGACGTGGCATCATTAGCGGGGATTATTGTAGCTTAATTACCCGGGCGTCACAATTCTCCTCCACTACAAGAAATCTCGTCCCGAGATTTAAGAGGGGAGTAAGGGGAAATTCTGGTTACGATATTCTAACGGATCTTCTCGAAGAAGTTAATCCCTTTCGTTGATGTCTTCAACCCTTTATTCCGATGCATCATGATAAACTTGTCGTCATTTCTTCCGGAACTCCATCGTACTTACGAAAAGATAAGGGGCAGCTCACTACGACATAATGCCTTTGAGGGAAACAATCTGGGGTTAACCCATGAATTAGTATAAGATTATCTCTCGAGTTGAACACATGAAATACCTCGAGTAAGGTACGAAGGTACCATAGTAGGCTCCAAGCGGATAGATAGTTGCTCGAAGCCTGAACCAGAGTGAGAAAGGGGTTCAGAGTAGCGAGAGTAAGTATTGCGTCTGATACCAGAATAGACCACTAGGACAGTGGCCCGTGGATTACATACGAGTCCACGCGCGAGGAATAACTTTGGGAATAGGGGGTGTACAGGACAGTCAGGTTTCGATCCTGTGGAACTGTGGGTTATGGGCCCACCATGTGGGTTAAAAGCAGGAAGGCGCTAATATTTGCACGGTCAAGATAACAAGGTATGTCAGAGGATAGCCTGTCAGTTTTGTTGGCAACAATGTTGGTACCTAGGGCGAGGGACGAAGAGAACCATTTTCCTGCTCGTTGAAATGAGGCGGACCAATAGGCAAAGTTCTCGTCCATCGGTGGTTACCGGAATTTCATCAACAATAGTAACACGGTCTTACTAACAACGTGGTACCACAAGGTTCTTACCTAAGCAGGGAATTATCACTGCTTAGTTAAGTCGGATTACCAGAAAGGTTAAACAAAACAATAGAAAGGAAAATACGATTATCAGAATAATCAGAACAATGGAAAGGAAAATGTGTTTAAACACACGTTTCAAGGGTATATCCTTCCCAAGGACAAGTAAAGCAAGATATCCATGACAGGATATAAAGTAGAAAACCATTTAGGTAAGGGGGGGAGGAACCTCATGATATTACCCATACAACGGTGTTAGGATAAATGATAAATAAATTTTAGCATCGTGCTTCAAATGTTCCTGTTGGAAATCGGAGTACCATTGACATGCTTCGAGATAGCATTGACATGGTCTTCAGGTGAAGTTCAGACTTTGGAAACACGAAGGATCCATCAGGAATAACTTGTAGAATAAGTCTTACAATTTCCTCATGGATGAATGGATAACCTTGTTGAAAGGGAATCTATAATGATAGGTCCTCCAAATTAAGTGCTAGGCATGACATCATGCTACCGGGTCATCAAAGGATCAATATCATAACTCTTGGAAAGTTGTCCCAACCATCATAGCTGACGGAGATTCAGGTACATTTGGTGTCATGATACCTCAGACTCAGGGGGTCCGAGAGGAAAGGGTGCAACACAAATCGACGAAATGACATTTCAAGATTCTCAGGAAATGAACTACGGGAGCGGGTTCTGGAAGCACTAGTTCATCCTGAAAGCAAGGAGGGGATGAGTTGGTGGCTGATGGGCTCCGCGACAATTCATCGAGAATTCCAAACGGATGGATTTCCACGATAATGTGAACAAGAAGATGACATTTGTCAGCTCAAATGGTATAATGATGTATGCTCGAGGAAAACATACACAACTAAACATTGGTTGAAAGGTGCACCCGAAATATGGGCTGGGTTGCACGACCAACGTCGGAATGGTGATTCAATAATCAATAGTCTAAGAATTTCACTTCAAAGCAAGAGGCTTGCTAGAAGTTTTGAATTCACACGTCATAGCTCAATTGTCGGTATTCCGGTTGAAAACAATACGGGGGCCAAGGAATGAACGAAGATGGCAAGAAGTATTATGATATCAAGAATTCGTAAGAGGTGGTGAAATTTTCACCACATCCTTGACAAAAGGAGATGGTAATACTTCCGAGGTAAGGAAGATCAACTGCTGGGTAGCAGGGATCCCAAGGTTTACACAAAACACGAACAACTTGTGTTGAACGGAAGGCAATAAAGTGGTCGATGATAATACAATTCATCAAGGGCAAGGATGGTATTTCTCATCATGGATTCAATTGGTATCCTGGATGAGCTCAGAATGTTGATGATCACAACACCTTTGTCGCGAGAGTTCATGAAGATGTAATCGATCGGCGACGACAACAAGTCAAAGTAATGATGAAGTGAAAGGTTACTGGAACCAAGGGTACGACACAAACTCGAAACCAAGCTTGTTGTTCAAGGCGAAATGATATGACGATGAGGATCGACGTAAGGTTAGTTCATCATCGAAAATTGAGCTCCGAGAAGAAGGACCGGGTAGCACAGTTAAAATAATCACGACAATGATATAGCCAAACAGGCTAGGAATGGCGTGATCGGTTACAAACTCGTACTTAAAGAAGATTATCAAGTGTCGTTGAACCGTAGTGCAGACTCGGTTCAGTTATCGGTGTCTTTGAGTGTTTAATAACTCGAGCCCGCGAAAAATTGGAATCGATGGGAAGGTAGCACTTGATGAAGAACTCATAAAAGTTATGCAGTTCCATGATAATCTCGAGATACCGTGGGGGTAATAGTCGACACAAGATCAAAGTAAAGGTTGGTGAGGTATTGCTCTACCGAAGAGAAGTGCTTAAACTTGCACGAGAAATGGTATTTAAAGGAGAACATGGTTGGAACCATGATTGCAAAAGGCCAGATTCCAGATATAAGATGAACTTATACCAAAGGAATAATTAATTTAAGAGAAGCTTTAATGATAAGATCTACATCGTGTCCATGGGCATGAACACAAAGTTCAAGGTCGACTCCCACTTCTCCAATGCATAACCTTTCATTCACCGCTCATGTTCGGCGAAGTTGCGTGTTGAAAATTTTATCCGCGAAGCACCGTAAGAGTATGATTCGTGAAAACTTTCGGGTTCACACGGTTTAGTGAAGGCATATGTTCAACCCATAGGGGCTTCTTGGAATCATATACCGTAATCTTTAGAAATAATTAACTCAAGCTCAAGGCGAGCATGGTTGAGAAAGTAGAGGATACAATTTACCAAAGGCATTATGTATCGGAGGAAAGGCTCACAAGGTTATTGAATATGAAGGCGTTGTCGATAAAATCCAACAAAGGATCCGTGGTCCACAAGGGATCTGACGTGAGCATCAGTACTCAACTAGAGGAAGGAGAATGCAAGGAGATAAAATTATAGAAACAACTGACTAACTCAATTGTCAAATGCAAAGGAATTATGATTTCCAAATCAAGGGATTAGAAGCAATGCTCTGATTAGGGGTGGATAAGTTGAATAGCCTTAGGGTACAATCAAGGACAATTGGATTGGTCGAGAACCAATTCCAGCTTAAAAGAATGGTAGCTCACCGAAAGGTAATTTATAAGGATCAATGATGATTATGGTATTTGCAAACATATTGAGTCAACAGACTCAAAATGATAATGACAAGGAATGTCAATAAGACTACGAGACTTATGGGATTAACCATAATGCACGCAAGCAAGAATTTCAAGAGCCAAAGGCTCCAGAGGATTTTCGGAAGGTCGAATAGTATTTTGAAGACTTTTGTGAAACACATGAACAGCTGGGGATGAGCGGATACTCGACAAGTGCGAGGATTTATTTGAAGGGGTAATCATGTGGCAAAGAACTGCTAGGCAGTAGGCACAAGGTATTTTCGGAACAATAAAGAAAACTTCGGGGTATCTTGTAATAACAAGATCAATGGGGGATGATCGTATGAATGGTAAGTGTAAGTAGTTATCCATACGGATTTATCGGTGGTCAGGAATAGCAAAAGTGATGGGCACAAAGTCTCGAGAGAACATCAGAGAGTATCTTCGGAATCTTCTGATGTAGCAGGCGATCATCTGAAGTGAGGGGCTCTCCGGGAGAAAGTACTTGCGAGAACCTAAAGTTAGTTTTGTTTTCAGCAAAATCGTTTAACCCGAATAGAAGAGAGTTCGTAATCCCGAGTAAAGGTCGAGGAGTAAAAGATCCTAATACCACCCAATGGCGACGCGGGCCCGTAAGGCACACAGCCATGTTAGTAAATTTTTTGCAATGACTAGACTCGACTTCGGCCAAGGAGTGTGGAAGGGGATTCTACAGCGATCGGCTCGATACCAACTTGTGACGCCCCAATTTAATCAGACACTAATCATGCACGCAAATGTGTACGATCAAGATCGAGACTCACGGAAGATATCACAACACAACTCTACAAATAAAATAAGTCATACCAGCATCATAATACAAGCCAGGGCCTCGAGGGCTCGAATACAAGTGCTCGATCATAGATGAGTCACGGAAGCAACAATATCTGAAATCTGGACATAAGTTAAACAAGTTGCCATAAGATGGCTAGCACAAACCGGGATACAAATCGAAGAGGCGCAGCCTCCCGCTGAGATCCTCCTAGCTACTCCTCGGTCGTCGGCTGGCTGCACGTAGTAGTAGGCACCTCCAGTAGTAGTAGTCGCCATCGGCGGTGGCGTGCCTCCTGGGCTCCATAGTCCTGTTGCAGCAATCAAGTAGAGGTAGGGGAAAAGGGGAACAAGGCAACCGTGAGTACTCATCCAAAGTACTCGCAAGCAAGGAGCTACACTACATATGCATGGATATATGTGTAAAGGGCCATATCGAGGACCGAATCTGCATGCCGAATAAGAGGGGAAAGCTAGTCTTAACGAAGACTACGCTTCGTCACCGCCTCGCAATGTAGAAGAGGGCAATCAAGTCCTCCAAGTAACATCACATAACAATAATCCTACCCGCGATCCCTCCTCATATCCACGAGAGAGCGACCACCGGTTGTATCCGCACTTGGAAGGGTGTGTTTTATCAAGTATCCGGTTCTAGTTGTCATAAGCTCAAGGTACAACTCCAAATCGTCACATTACCAAGATCACGGCTATTCAATAGATTAACTTCCTGCAGGGTGCACCAACTTACCAAAGACGCTTGATCCCATTTGGCCGGACACACTTTCATGGGTCATGCCCGCCGCTGAAGATCAACACGCCGCAGCCCCACGTATGCATAACAGAGAGGCCTGCACGCCGGTCTTAACCTAAGCGCCGCAGGGTCCGCCCATCGCCTCGAAAGCACACCTCAAGACGCTATGCGCGGCCGGAAGCGCACCTAGCCTAGCAGGCGTTCAGTCCAATCCGGCGCCGCCCGTCAGCCGACGTCTCAAGTGCCGGCTAATACCACGACGCGGGATACCCATAACTACTCCCTGTAGATGGTTAGTGCGTATAAGCTCGTAGCCAACTCAGATCAAATACCAAGATCTCGTTAAGCGTGTTAAGTATCCGCGAACGCCGAGCAGGCCAGCCCACCTCTCTCCTAGGCGGTCTCAACCTGCCTGCTCCGCCACAAAGATCCATCCAGAGGGCCGTCGGGACAAGGTCCTTTCAAATTTCAATCCGTGAATCACTCATGGTGCTCCACAAGCCGACCCGACTTTAGTCACCACATGTATCATGTATAAGTATAAGTATATACCCGTGATCACCTCCCGAGTGATCACGGCCCGATAGTATAGCACAGCAGACGGACAAGAATGTAGGGCCACAGATGAAAGTACTAGCATCCTATACTAAGCATATAGGATTGCAGGAAGGTAACAACAGTAGTAACAAGGACAGGTTATGCATCGTGATAGGTATAAGCGAAAGCGAGAACATGCTACACTACTCTAATGCAAGCAATATAGAGAAGAGTAGGCGATATCTGGTGATCAAAGGGGCTTGCCTGGTTGCTCACGGCAAGAGAGAGGGGTCACAACACCGTAGTCGAACCGCAAGAACAAGCGTCGGTCTCGTAGTCTACCGGAGAGAAGAGGGGGAAGAAACAATGAATACCAAGTAAACAGATGCATATCGATGCATGACAAGTCAAGTAGCGATGCTAGGCGTGCCCTAACGTGGTATGAGGTGGTACTGGTTAAGGGGGGAAACATCCGGAAAGTATTCCGGTGTTTCGTGATTTCGCAAAGGAGCCGAGGGGAAAGTTGCAGGTTTGATAGGTTAGGGGTGTGTGGCGGAAGAACCGATTGCGCGTATCCGGATTCGCCTCGCTGCTCGAAAGCAACTTTCATGTTGAAAATATTTTAATCCGAAGTTACGGATTAAAAGATATGATTTTCTAAAGGTTTTATTAATTTCGGAATTTAATTAATTAATTATTTAATTCAAAAAATGAATTTATGACGTCAGATTTTCTTAATGCTGACATCATCAGTCAACAGGGTTGACTAGGTCAACCCTGACATGTGGGTCCCGTTCGTCATACTCCGTTAACTAATTACCTTAGTTAAGTTTAATTAACAGTAGTTAATTAGGTTAATTAGTCATTAGGTTTAATTAATCAGGATTAATTAAATTAATTATTTACTTACTTACTTAATTAATTAATTAATTTTATTCATTATTATTTTTATTAATTATATTTATTTAAATTACTTTCCCTTTTCTTTTTATTTTAAAAACGTTCTGTGGGGGTGGGGCCCCCATGTCATAGGCAGGGGTGGACCGGTCAGCCCAGCTGACCGAGTCAACAATCGGCGGGGGCCTGGGCTCACCACCAAGGCTCATGCGCGTTCTGGTCGGCCACGCCGGGCACCGACGTTAGGGGCTCCAGGGCGCCCATGGCGGAGGGGCGCCGGATTGCTGAATTACCGTCCGGCGGTAAAAGGGCGCGGCGCGTTTTGAAGCGAGGACGCCGTCCCATTGGTGGTAAGGCCACGCCGACTCGGTTGAAACGGGCGCCGCGAGCGAAGCGGAGGCGGCGTAGGGTTCGGATCCCGACGGAGCGCGCCACGGGGCCGGGTGGCTTATGCTGCGCCGAGCACCACGGCTCGGCCCCGTGACCATTTGGTCACCGGGGCGACGAGATCCACGCCCATGCGGAAGGGCGGCTCGCCGGGCCGCGCTCGGGCGAGAGAAGGGAGAGGAGGCCGGGGAGCACATTCCCTGCTCGTGGCGTGGGGAAGGGAGAGGAGGGCCGGTGCGGGGGGCGGCCGAGCCGGGCGACGGGCGCGGTGGTGGCGCCCAGGGGACGAGGAGAGAGGGATCCACGGGGGGGGGGGAAGAGCTCACGGGGCGCAGGGTCTCTCGAGGCGTGCAGCCGGAGACGGTCGGGGCGACCGGTGAGGAGGAGGGCGGGAGGCGCCGCGGCGGTGCGGATCCGGCGAGGTGGTCGCTTGGGGCGGGTCGGCCCCGAGACGACGAGGGGGCCTTCGCGGCCGGGCCGGGAGGAGGGGAGGAGGTGAGGACGGGGCGGCGGGTCGCCGGGCGGCCGGGGCGACGAGATCGGTCACCGATCCGGATCGGCGAGGGAGGAGAAGGGGATCGTGGGATGAGGGTGTCGGCTAGGGTTTGCCGACCGGGGAGGGGGATATGGGAGTGAGGGGTGGGCCGGGCCAGGGGCTGGCCGGCTGGGCCAGGTGGGCTTGGCCCAGTTGGGCCAGTGGGGGGTTTCTCTTTCTCTCCCCCCTTTTTTTGTTTTATTTTGCTTTTCTTATTTTTCCTTTTCTGTTTTAATTTATTTAAAATATCCAGACACTTTACAAAAATGTGTGCACCCCACCATAATTAACTTTGTAATATTTGACAACCCCCGAACATTTTAGTCTCAATTTTTGAAAACTTTTCATTGCCTTCATAATTTGAATTTGAATTTCGAAACAGTTTTGAATTAACCCGTGCTTAACTACAGTGACAGAGGTGATGTGGCATCATTAGCGGGGATTACTGTACCTTAATTACCCGGGCGTCACATCTATTCGATGTAATCTTCTTTTGCGGTGTGTTTGTCGAGATCCGATGAACTGTGGATTTATGATCAAGATTATCTATGAACAATATTTGAATCTCCTCTGAATTCTTTTATGTATGATTGGTTATCTTTGCAAGTCTCTTCGAATTATCAGTTTGGTTTGGCCTACTAGATTGATCTTTCTTGCAATGGGAAAAGTGCTTAGCTTTGGGTTCAATCTTGCGGTGCTCGATCCCAGTGACAGTAGGGGAAACGACACATATTGTATTGTTGCCATCGAGGATAAAAAGATGGGGTTTATATAATATTGCATGAGTTTATCCCTCTACATCATGTCATCTTGCTTAAAGCGTTACTCCATTCTTATGAACTTATACTCTAGATGCATGCTGGATAACGGCCGATGTGTGGATGTGATGCTTCCAGGAGTCAGTCTACTTGTCATGAACGTGATGCCTATATACATGATCATACCTAGATATTCTCATAACTATGCTCAATTCTATCAATTGCTTGACAGTAATTTGTTTAGCCACCGTAATACCTATGCTATCTTGAGAGAAGCCACTAGTGAAACCTATGCCCCCCAGGTCTATTTTCCATCATATTAATCTCCCGTCAACAAGTTATTTCTATTACCGTTTATTTTGCTTTATTTACTTTTAGTCTTTATCATAAAAATACCAAAAATATTATCTTATCATCTCTATCAGATCTCACTTTTGCAAGTGATCGTGAAGGGATTGACAACCCCTTTATCACGTTGGTTGCAAGGTTCTTATTTGTTTGTGTAGGTGCGTGGGACTTGAGCGTGGTCTCCTACTGGATTGATACCTTGGTTCTCAAAAACTGAGGGAAATACTTAAGCTACTTTATTGCATCACCCTTTCCTCTTCAAGGGAAAACCAACGCAGTGCTCAAGAGGTAGCAATCTACTACTATTACTCCACACATCGACCGCTATCCAGCATGCATCTAGAGTATTAAGTTCATAAGAACAGAGTAACACATTAGGCAAGATGACATGATGTAGAGGGATAAACTCAAGAAATATGATATAAACCCCATCTTTTTATCCTTGATGGCAACAATACAATACGTGGCCTTCCTTCACATCGATCGAAAGCATCGCAAGATTGAACCCAAAGCTAAGCACTTCTCCCATTGCAAGAAAGATCAATATAGTAGGCCAAACTAAACCGATAATTTGAAGAGACTTGCAAAGATATCAAATCATGCATATAAGAATTCAGAGAATAATCAAATATTGTTCAGAGATAATCTTGATCATAAACCCACAATTCATCGGATCTCAACAAACACACCGCAAAAAGTATTACATCGAATAGATCTCCAAGAACATCGAGGAGAACTTTGTATTGAGATCCAAAGAGAGAGAAGAAGCTGCTACGTCTCGAGCTTGCGTTGGATTTCCCCGAAGAGGAGAGGATGATGCAGCACAGTAGCGTAAGTATGTCCCTCAGTTTTTGAGAACCAAGGTATCAATCCAGTAGGAGACTACGCGCAAGTCCCTCGTACCTGCACAAAACGATAGCTACTCGCAACCAACGCTTAGGGGTTGTCAATCCCTTCACGGTCACTTACGAGAGTGAGATCTGATACAGATAACATTTTTGGTATTTTTGATATAAAGATGCAAAGTAAAAAGTAAAATAAGTATTCTACGGTGGGTGAACAAATTACTGTTGAGCAATTGACAGAATTGAGCATAGTTATGATGTTATCCAGGCAATGATCATGTATATAGGCATCACGTCCGTGACAAGTAGACCAAAACGATTCTGCATCTACTACTATTACTCCACTCACCGACCGCTATCCAAAGATGCATCTAGAGTATTAAGTTAAAACAGAGTAACGCCTTAAGCAAGATGATATGATGTAGAGGGATAAATTCATGCAATATGATAAAACCCCATCTTGTTATCCTCGATGGCAACAATACAATACGTGCTTTGCAACCCTTTTACATCCGGTAAGGTCACCGCAAGATTGAACCCAAAGCTAAGCACTTCTCCCATTGCAAGAACTACCAATCTAGTTGGCCAAACCAAACGGATAATTCAAGAGACTTGCAAAGATAACTTAATCATACATAAAAGAATTCAGAGAAGAATCAAATATTTTCCATAGATAATCTGGATCATAAACCCACAATTCATCGGTCTCAACAAACACACCGCAAAAAGAAGATTACATCGAATAGATCTCCACGAGAGAGGGGAGAACATTGTATTGAGATCCAAAAGAGAGAAGAAGCCATCTAGCTACTAGCTATGGACCCGAAGGTCTGAAGTAAACTATTCACACTTCATCGGAGGGGCTATGGTGTTGATGTAGAAGCCCTCCGTGGTGCCCCTCCGGCGGAGCTCCGGAACAGGCCCCAAGATGGGATCTCGTGGATACAGGAAGGTACGGCGGTGGAATTAGGTTTTTGGCTCCCGTCCCCGATCTGTTGGGGGTACGTATGTATATATAGGAGGAAGGAGTACGTCGGTGGAGCGTCAGGGGGCCCACGAGGCAGGGGGGCGCGCCCTGGGGGGAGGGGCGCGCCCCCCACCCTCGTGACCGCCTCTGGCACTCCTTGGAGTAGGGTCCAAGTCTCCTGGATCACGTTCGGTGAGAAAATCACGCCTCAAGGTTTCATTCCGTTTGTACTCCGTTTGATATTCATGCTTCTTCAAACACCGAAATAGGCAAAAACATCAATTTCGGGCTGGGCCTCCAAGTTAATAGGTTAGTCCCAAAAATAATATAAAAGTGGAAAATAAAGCCCATTATAGTCCAAAACAATAGATAAAGTAGCATGGAGCAATAAAAATTATAGATACGTTGGAGACGTATCAAGCATCCCTAAGCTTAATTCCTGCCGTCCTCGAGTAGGTAAATGATAAAAAATTGATGCGGAGTGATACTTTGGCATAATTTCAATGTAAATCTTCTTAATTGTGATATGAATATTCAGATCCGAAAGATTCAAGAAAAAAGTTCATATTGACATAAAAATAATAATACTTCAAGCATACTAATCAAAATAATTATGTCATCTCAAAATAACATGGCCAAAGAAAGTTCATCCCTACAAAATCATATAGTTAGGCTATGCTTCATTTTCGTCACACAAAGATGTTCCCAACTTCTATACCCCGATGACAAGCCAAGCAATTGTTTCATACTTAAATAATCTCAAACTTTTTCAACCTTCACGCAATACATGAGTGTGAGCCATGGATATAGCACTATGGGTGGAATAGAGTATGATGATGGGGATTGTGTGGAGAAGACAAAAAAGGAGAAAGTCTCACATTGATGAGGATAATCAACGGGCTATGGAGATGCCCATCAATTGATGTCAACATGAGGAGTAGGAATTTCCATAGCAACGGATGCACTAGAGCTATAAATGAATGCTCAACAAAAGAAAACTAGTGGGTGTGCATCCAACTTGCTTGCTCACGAAGACCTAGGGCATTTGAGGAAGCCCGTCGTAGGAATATACAAGCCAAGTTCTATAACGAAAAATTCCCACTAGTATGAAAAAGACAACTTATGAGACTCACTATATGAAAAACATGGTGCTACTTTGAAGCACAATATATGAGACTCACTACATGAAGAACGAGGTGCTACTTTGAAGCACAAGTGTGGAAAAAGAGATAGTAGCATTGCCCTTTTTTTGGGCCTTCCTTTTTTTGGCCTTTCTCTTTTTTTGGGCAATGCTCTAATAATGATGATCATCACACTTCTATTGATTACAACATGAGGATTACAACTCGAAACTAGAACAAGGTATGACTCTATATGAATGCCTCCGTGATGTACCGGGATGGTGCAATGAATCAAGAGTGACATGTATGAAAAATAATGCATGGTGGCTTTGCCACAAATACGATGTCAACTACATGATCATGCAATGGCAATATGACAAAAGTAATATATGTCATGATGATGATGGTGGAAGTTGCATGGCAATATATCTCGGAATGGCTATGGAAATGCCATAATAGGTAGGTATGGTGGCTGTTATGAGGAAGATATAAGGAGGTTTATGTGTGATAGAGCGGATCGTATCACGGGGTTTGGATGCACCGGCGAAGTTTGCACCAACTCTCAATGGGAGAAAGGGCAATGCACGGTACCGAAGAGGCTAGCAATGGCGGAAAGGTAAAAGTGCGTATAATCCATGAACTCAACATTAGTCAAAAGAACTCATATACTTATTGCAAAAATTTAGAAGCCATCAAAAATTCAAGCACTACGTGCATGCTCCTAGGGGGATAGATTGGTAGGAAAAGACCATCGTCATTCCCCCGACCGCCACTCATAAGGATGCACAAGCCAGGTACACTTCATGCTTCAAATTTGTTACACAACTTTAACCATACGTGCATGCTACGGGATTTACTAACTTAAACACAAGCATTTCTCAAATTCACAACTACTCAACCAGCATGACTTTGATATTATTACCTCCATATCTCAAAACAATTATCAAGCATCAAACTTATCTTAGTATTCAACACACTCAAAAGAAAGTTTCACATATCTTGAACACCGAGTATATTAACATTAAGCAAATTACCATGCTAGTAACGACTCTCAAAATAATCTAAGTGAAGCATGAGAGATCAAGTTTCTTTAAAACAAATCCACCACCGTGCTCTAAAAGATCTAAGTGAAGCACTAGAGCAAAAATTATCACGCTCAAAAAGATATAAGTGAAGCACTATGAGCAAACTATCAAGCTCAAGAGATATGAGTGAAGCACATAGAGTATTCTATCAAATTTCAATTCATATATGGCTCTCTCAAAAGGTGTGTACAGCAAGGATGATTGTTGTAAACTAACAAGCAAAGACTCAAATAATACAAGACGCTCCAAGCAAAACACATATCATGTTGGTGAATAAAAATATAGCTCCAAGTAAATTACCGATGGATGTGGATTTAAAGAGGGGATGCCTTCCGGCATCCCCAAGATTTGACTTTTGGTGTCCTTGGATAATCTTGGGGTGCCATGGGCATCCCCAAGCTTAGGCTCTTGCCACTCCTTGTTCCATAATCCATCAAAAGAATTCACCCAAAACTTGAAAACTTCACAACACAAAACTCAATAGAAATCTCGTGAGCTCCGTTAGAGAAAGAAAACAAAAGACTACTTTAAGGTACTGTAATGAACTCATTCTTTATTTATATTGGTGTTAAACCTACTGTATTACAACTTCTCTATGGACCATAAACTATTTTACTAGCCATAGATTCATCAAAATAAGCAAACAACACACGCAAAACAGAATCTGTCAAAAACACAACAGTCTGTAGTAATCTGTAACTAACGCAAACTTATGGAACCCAAAATATTCTACCAAAATTAGACGATCTGGAAAATTTGTTTATTGATCAGCAGCAATTGGAATCACTATTTTATCACGTTCTGGTGATTTTCAACAGTTCGGGCACTGAGCACAAAGATTCTGGAAATTACAACAAGATCAAATAACTATCATCCAAGAAGATCCAATAGGTCCAACTTGGCACAAACACTAATTAAAAGATAAAACCACATATAAACAGAGGCTAGATGGATTATTTATTACTAAGCAGCAAGGAAAAATATTGGGTTTTCTCCCAACAAGCGCTTTTCTTTAAAGCCTTTTTAGCTAGGCATTGAGATTTCAATGATGCTCACATGGAAGACAAGAATTGAAGCATAAATAGAGCATCATATAGCATGTGACAAACACATCTAAGTCTAACATACTTCCTATGCGTAGGCATCTTATAGGCAAACAAATTTGCAAGGCAAGCAAAAACTAGCATATGCAAGAAAGAAGAAGGTGACGATAGCAATCTCAACCTAACGAGAGGTAATTTAGTAACATGAAAATTTCTATGATCGTATTTTCCTCTCTCATAATAATTACATGTAGGATCATAAGAAAATTCAACAATATAGCTATCACATAACATATTCTCAACACGATCCACATGCATGCGAAGTTGACACTCTTCCAAAATAGTGGGATTATCATTAACTAAAGTCACGATTTCTCCAAGCCCACTTTTATCAAAAAATTCATAAGATTGAATATTCTCCAAATATGTGGGATCTAAAGTTGACACTCTTCCAAACCCACTTTCAATATTATTGCAAACATTATTATCAATCTCATATTTATCATGGGGCTTAAATAAATTTTCAAGATCATAAGAAGAATCACCCCAATCGTGATCATTGCAACAAGTAGTAGACATAGCAAAACTAGCATCCCCAAGCTTAGGGTTTTGCATCTTATTAGCACAAATGACATCAAAATAATTTATTATAAAATCATTGCAATCATGCATTTTATTCAAAGATCTATCGTTAGTCACTTTACGGATTTCAGGCAAAACCTTATAAAGATAATCTAGTGCATCCAAATCACTAGGAATTGGTTCATCATAATTGTATCTCTTAAAAAGATTGTCAAGCGGATCAGGATTTATAGATATTGGCTTCTTTGTTTAGGAATAAATAAGCATCTAATCCAACCAAACGAGAAACAAAAGGGCAAGCAAAAGAGAGGAGGAGATTGGGAAAGAGAGGGCGAATAAAACGGCAAGGGTGAAGTGGGGGAGAGGAAAACGAGAGGCAAATGATAAATAATGTAATGCGAGAGATAGGGATTGTGATGGGTACTTGGTATGTTGACTTTTGCGTAAGCCTCCTCGGCAACGGCGCCAGAAATTCTTCTTGCTACGTCTCGAGCTTGCGCTGGATTTCCCAAGAGGAGAGGATGATGTAGCACAAGAGCGTAAGTATTTCCCTCGCTTTTGAGAACCAAGGTATCAATCCAATAGGAGACTACGCGCAAGTCCCTCTTACCTGCACAAAACGATAGCTACTCGCAACCAACGCTTAGGGGTTGTCAATCCCTTCACGGTCACTTACGAGAGTGAGATCTGATAGAGATAATATTTTTGGTATAAAAATGCAAAGTAAAAAGTAAAAGCAAAGCAAGTAAATAAAGTGATGGAGATTGATATGATAAGAATAGACCCGGGGGCCATAGGTTTCACTAGTGGCTTCTCTCAAGAGCATAAGTATTTCTAATGGGTGAACAAATTCATCGTTGAGCAATTGATAGAATTGAGCATAGTTATGATGTTATCCAGCAATGATCATGTATATAGGCATCACGTCCGTGACAAGTAGACCGGAACGATTCTCGCATCTACTACTATTACTCCACTCATCGACCGCTATCCAAAGCATGCATCTAGAGTATTAAGTTAAAAACAGAGTAACGCCTTAAGCAAGATGACATGATGTAGAGGGATAAATTCATGCAATATGATAAAAACCCCATCTTGTTATCCTCGATGGCAACAATACAATACGTGCTTTGCAACCCTTTCTGTCACTGGGTAAGGTCACCGCAAGATTGAACCCAAAGCTAAGCACTTCTCCCATTGCAAGAACTACAAATCTAGTTAGCCAAACCAAACGGATAATTCGAAGAGACTTGCAAAGATAACTTAATCATACATAAAAGAATTCAGAGAAGAATCATATTTTCCATAGATAATCTGGATCATAAACCCACAATTCATCGGTCTCAACAAACACACCACAAAAAGAAGATTACATCGAATAGATCTCCACGAGAGAGGGGGAGAACATTGTATTAAGATCCAAAAAAAGAGAAGAAGCCATCTAGCTACTAACTATGGACCCGAAGGTCTGAAGTAAACTACTCACACTTTATTGGAGGGGCTATGGTGTTGATGTAGAAGCCCTCCGTGGTGGATGCCCCCTCCGGCGGAGCTCCGGAACAGGACCCAAGATGGGATCTCGTGGATACAGGAAGGTACGACGGTGGAATTAGGTTTTTGGTTCCCATCCCCGATCTGTTGGGGGTACCTAGGTATATATAGGAGGAAGGAGTACGTCGGTGGAGCGTCAGGGGGCCCACGAGGCAGGGGGCGCGCCCAGGGGGAGGGGAGCGCCCCCCACCCTCGTGACCGCCTCTGGCACTCCTTGGAGTAGGGTCCAAGTCTCCGGATCACGCTCAAGCGAGAAAATCACGTTCCCGAAGGTTTCATTCCATTTGGACTCCGTTTGATATTCCGTTTCTTCGAAACACTGAAATAGGCAAAAAAAAAACAGCAATTCTGGGCTGGGCCTCCGGTTAATAGGTTAGTCCCCAAAATAATATAAAATTGGAAAATAAAGCCCATTACAGTCCAAAACAATAGATAAAGTAGCATGGAGCAATCAAAAATTATAGATACGTTGGAGACGTACCAGAAGCCATCTAGCTAATAACTATGGACCCGAAGGTCTGTGGTAAACTACTCACACATCATCGGAGAGGCTATGGTGTTGATGTAGAAGCCCTCCATGATCGAATCCCCCTCCGGCAGATTGCCGGAAAAGGCCCCAAGATGGGATCTCACGGGTACAGAAGGTTGCGGCGGTGGAGAAGTGGTTTCATGGCTCCCCTGGATGTTTTCAGCGTATAAGAGTATAATAGGCGAAAGAAGTAGGTCGGTGTTGCCACGAGGGGCCCACGAGGGTGGGGGGCGCGCCCTCCTACCTCGTGGCCGCCTCGTTGCTTCCTTGACGTCCACTCCAAGTCTCCTAGATTGCGTTTGTTCCAAAAAAGATCCTCGCAAAGGTTTCGTTCCGTTCGGATTCCGTTTGATATTCCTTTTCTGCGAAACACTGAAATAGGCAAAAAAAAATAGCAACTGGCACTGGGCCTCCGGTTAATAGATTAGTCCCAAAAATAATATAAAATAGCATATTAAAGCCCATTAAACATCCCAAACAGATAATATAATAGTATGGAACAATAAAAAAATATAGATACGTTGGAGACGTATCAGCGGCTACCAATGAAGCAACATTAAAATAACTGATAGAATTGGTGAAAAAAAGTTCATCCCTTATATGTGCTTCATATCCAGTGTCATACACAGACTGTGGATCCAAAGAGCATCGGAGATACCAATATGAGTGCAATACTGAATTGTAATACTAGTGATAAATTGAATGATAGGTTGCCGGTCTTACAATTTATACTTCATTTTATTTTGACAGAAAGGATGTGAGGATGGTCCCTACAGTATAATTGGTGCAACAGACCCAAATTGCAAGTATAAACTGCAATTCTTGTGGGTGTCGATGAGGTTCTACGTCACATCTTAGATACTAAGATTCAGGACGATCCATTTGATATGGTTAATACTCCCTCCGTCCGAAAAATCTTGTCCCAAGCTTGTTCCTTAAATGGATGTATCTAGCACTAATTTGGTGATAGATACATCCATTTGAGGGACAAGCTTTTCCGGACAGAGGGAGTATGAAGTTGTAACCTATTCATACTTTCTGCCTAAGTATTTTCTGCAATAACCCATTAGTCATCAGTGAACAAGACTGGATTGCATCTTCCTTGGGAGAAGTATAAGAATTGCAGGACTCATAGAAGGATGAAGGAAATGATGCACACAATGAAGAGCAAACAACCCCCATTGATGCATGGCTGCAATTTGTCAAACTAACTTGCAGCAAAATATTGCGGATCACAAACAACAACTTATCTCGGATGAACAAGTGTGCAAAGAAGAATAAAGCGTCAAGGAAGAAGAAGTGGTGGAATACCCTCCTCCCACTCTCAAGAGCAATCTTCTGCACACACTTAACAAGTTCTTTGATGATGCGACTCTCAAGAAGAGCATTAATTCTATGGGTACAATAGAACTGCTAGAAATGTTAGACATATGAGCATATGTGTTATGTTATTTGTATCGAGTTTGTTGTAGAAGTTTCTGGTCACCGCGGCACCTTGACTTCCAGTGCAAAAAGACCTATGACGAGGTGGTAGCACATTACAACAATAGTAAGACAAATACCAATGATGAAATCATATTGTATATGTTAAGCACAAGTTCGTAGAAATTATTTGCTGAGATCAAAGTTGTTCAGGATCGTAAGAAGGATGAAGTACTTGAATGGATGTATGGCATGGTGAACACCGTTGATTTTTATTGTCAAGAATATATTTCCGATGATAAAAAGTCACAAGATGACACTAGCATGCAGGAACAAGAGTATGATGATAATTCTAGTTTGGAAGAATTTGATGTTAATGAACTTTCCATGCAGGAATGTCACCCTCAAGTTGAAAATGACAGTTATCATGTTAGTGTTAGAGATGATGACAAACTAGAGGAAGAAAACACTTGTGATTTATCTATGATAATGTCCAACTATAATTCTTTGGATGATTATCTTAAGCAGGGGGAACCATTAAAATGTGTTGAATTACCCACTCTGAATGAAGATTTTATGAAGTGTTCCCCTACAATGGCAGTCAAGGTAAAATCTTAAGTTATACATATAAGTATCTAACTCTTACATTGCAGAAATATAAGGAGACATGCCTACCTCATTGGGTGTGGTTCCCGCTTGAGAGCGAAGAGCTATTTATCTATATGATGCCAATGCACTGTAATCGAGTATGACTCCGACCAAGCTCTTCTGCTATGAGGTGCTCCAAACCTTGGTCGAAGGCCGGGCATACACTCGGGCTCGATATTCCTTGGGATCGCGGTGGATAATTTGAAGGAGCAACAAAGCCCAGCTACATGGCTATAAAGAAAACACTGCTTGGGAGGCAACCAGGAAGTAAGTAGGCATCTTTCTTAGCTTTGTGTTTTCGAGTCTTGTTGCATTCACCTTTGCATTGACACTTTTATTTTGCCACAATTGCTATTAGAAATTTTCTCGGAATAATCTTCGTCCATATTTTTTTTAACATGTCCGTACATGCTTGCTCTCCCGTGAGACTGGTTGGGTAACTCTAAAGTATAAGGGTGGATTAACCTAGCATTAAGTATTTTCCTGAATTGAGAACCAAAGTTTACCGGACCAGTAGAAGTTTCTGCACACAAAAAACAAGACACTTTTGACCCCCAACGCTTCAATAAGGTTGTCAAGCTTCTTGTCCTTCTAGTTACAAGGGTAAATTGCATGGTATGGTAGCAATTGATAGATAGATAAAATAAATAAAATGGTAAATTAAGGTAAATTATTTTTGTTGATGTTTTCAGTAAATGAAAATAGTCCCTCGGGGCCAAAGGTTCATTAGTGGTATCTCTCCAAGCAGATCAATGTGGTGTGATGAACAAATTACAGTTGGGCAGCGATTCAATTACAATATTTATATTTATGACCATGATCATTCATGGTATAATCTTGTATGTGCATTATTCCGTGATATGTAGACCATTATGCAACTGTATCTACCACTAATACCCACCCCAAGACCGCTATCCAACATGCATCTTGAAGTATTAAGTTCATGACAAACAGAGCATTGCAATAGGCATGGCGTCATAATGTAGACAGTAAAACTATCATCTAAGTGTGATAAAGAAACCATCATTTTATCCTTAGTAGCAACAATACAATACATGTTATTAAATACAATATAGATCAAAAAGCATATATGCTATTTAATTATACAACAAAGAAACTTCATAGGATTCAATATAATTCAATGAAAAATCTTATCATAAAGTGATAATTCATCATATCCCAACAAACACAACCATCGATTACATCATATTGATCCTGATCATGTGCGACAGCTCATGATGCACATTGACTGCTATGGACCCTGAGGTTCTAAGGAAACTACTCACACATGTTCATGGTGATAGCAAGGTCGATGAAGATGGCTCGGGTCGTTACACAAGGAAAGGAAACATTTTGTTGAGAACTGTTGATGAGCTCCTTCATCCCAATACCGAGACATGTGACGAGGAACTAATCCAGAGTATCTTCCTTCCGGTAGATACAAAGAGAATTTTGAGAATTTCGTTGTTAGTATACCTACATGAGGATTTCTTGGCTTGGCATAAGACTAGATCCTTTGTATTTTCGGCACGGTCAGTGTATTACACGGATTTGGAGCATCAATGTGCATCATGAGTGACTAGTACACAAGAAACTACATAGACAAATCCGGTTTGGGCTGCTCTTTGGAATTTGCAATTACTTAGCAAGGTCACGATAAATGTGTGGTGTGCTCTTCGGGGGTTATACCAGGAACGAGAGTCCTTGCACACCGACATATTAAGATGTCGCCCCAATGCCCGATCAGCCAACAAGGAGCTGAAGACATTCAACATTTGCTTTTCAGTTGTATTCGGGCGCATAGAGTTTGGGAAGCTCTTGGAATGAGCATCTCATTGACGAGGCACTAGTTGTTGACCGTTCGAGAACAGTGGTGCTAGAGGAGATCCTAAGATGCCCGAAACAAAAAATAAAGATAAGAGTATCTACAGGAGACGGTGCCCGTCGAAGCATGGTATATATGGTGGGAGCATAGAGAAACAAAGAAGGGAATGAATGTCAAACCACCAATAAGCTCAGTTTTTTGATACATGCAATAACATCAAACTGTGCAAGTAGGGTATCGAAAGAGGCAATGGAGATTGTCAGAAGGGAGAAACCACCGGCAGGCACATACAAGGTAAATCTGATGAAGCTTTTTTCGATCATGGCTCAAGTGCGATAGCTGTGGTCAACCTTGATTCTCATGGGCAAGCTGTGGCGGGTATAGCAGAGACTTCTGTGCACGCTCATGACGCAGCTTCAATCCATTGGAGGTGCTAGGCCTACGGTGTGGTCTTGGTCTGGTTCATCGCATGGGATGCTCCAAGTCCAAGGTTGTCATGGAGTCTGACTATTTAGAAATTGTTGAAGCTTGCAAAGGAGAAGTTGATATTAGAGCCCTACTATGGCGGACTGTTTCGAGTTAGCATATGAAATACCACATGTTAGATTCCAGAGCCACGGGGAAGCTAAAAATTTGGCACATATTTTAGCGAGGCATGTTTGTGATTTAAACTTATTATTGTCTTGGGAGGATGAGCCTTCCGATTTTCTGCTTCAGCATGTACTCAAAGAAAGTGCACACGTCCTGAAATAAAGTGCCAATATTCCCCGCAAAAGAATGAAAGAATAAAACTAAATTACCATTAAGCATACTTCCTTTTATATTAGTTATCGCTGGTTTAGTACTTGAGCCAAGGAAGCACAAGATAACCCGATGCCGATTGCCATCCCGATATTTTGTCCGAGGTTCTCAACATCCACACACGAGTTGCATTTCTAGAAGGCAAGCAATAGGCATACAGACAGGCTAGAGCAGACAGTAACAAAGAAAACTCACGGGCCCATGCCGCAAATATCGCGAAGAGACATTTCTCTTGCTTTGTCGTCCATCTTTAATTTTCCACTATATTGTTAAGCGGCAGATGTCACGGGGCCGCTCAAGCTTTCGTCTCAGGCTTTATCAAAGCGAGTGACAGATCTAAATAATTTTGGTCCTTTCGGCTTTGCCCCCTTTCTCAACACCAGAACCAGCGGCCGTGGCCGTGCGGCCTTTATTCGCCTTCTTTTCTTTTCAAAACTTTCACACCCTCCCTGCCGTGCTCTGCTCCTGCCTCTCTTTAGCTTGCACATCTTGTTTCATGGTATAAAGCACAGTGATTAGGGTTAGATGTCGGTCATGTAGGATCCATGCATAATGCGCCTAATATAGAAATGAAAAGATTAATGCCGCAAGTTCCAAGTGTGTGGAGCTCAAATATGCTTTCCTGCAGCACCAACCATCTTCTTCGTTTCTTTTATCTTCACTCAATCATTTATCTTCAAAAGAAAGGATGATCCATTCATTGATAATGGAAGAAAGAATAGTTTAGACGGAACATTTTACAGGGGAGAGATTGCTGACTGAGATAACCCCTACTACTACAGTGGAGCTGTCCTTGTAAAGCTGCAATCTGATCCAACTCAGGACCCAATCCAACTACCCAAGCTAGCCAAGACTGATAATTTGATTCCAAGAAAGCAATAGACCCATCACCCAATCCCTTTCCATCATCACCATTTCTCCCCAAATCACAATCTAAAAGTTATGATTGGGCCTTATTGACACTTTGAGATATTTCAGAATCCAGAGATACCACCAAATCTCACCCCTTTTCCACCCTCGAATGCCCCAATTTTACACACTGAACCCTTTGGCCGCACCAGCAGCGGTGTCAGCGCTTGGCGCTCGGCTTGCGCCGTTCTGGGCGCCTGTCGTATCATGTCCACGTTATCGCTATCGGACTCGCCACGCTGTGCTTACCGTCCGACCACACGAGCCGGCCGAAGCCGGCGGTGCCCGACGGCTGCGACTTGGCCGCCGTGAAGCTCACCGTGTAGCTCTTCTTCTCGCCGGCCGCCGTGAACTCCAGCTCGGCCGGCTTCACGTCGACGGTCACGCCGGACATGGACACCGAGGCGTCCACCTTGTACGTGCCCGCCGCGCCCACGTTGGTGAGCGTGCGCGTGTGCGTCACCGTGGTGGCGCCGGAGTCCCCGGCCTCGCCGTTCGCCGTGGAGTAGGCCACGGAGAAGGACGGGTAGTTGAGGTTGGCGACGGCGTAGGTCTTGTTCGCGGCGCACCCGTAGCTCTTGCTCCGCGCCAGCGCGGCTATCATGTTGGGCGTGTACTTGAGCGCGCACAGGAAGTCCACGTAGTCGCTGGTGCCCAGGTCGTACACCAGCCCCGGCTCCACCGCGCGGGTCGGATCCACATGCCCGGCGCCGTAGTCGAACGGCGTGGCGGCCGCGCCGGTCGCCGCGTCGAGGATGGGCGCCCCGGCGCCGCCGGTGTACGTGGAGTAGGCGGTCGTCATGAGCGCCGAGCGTATGGCGGCGGGGCTCCACTCCGGGTGCGCGCTCCTGAGCAGCGCCGCGAGGCCGCTCACGTGCGGGCACGACATGGACGTGCCGGAGATGATGTTGAAGTTGACGCGGCGCGTGTCCGCGGCGAGACCCGTCGGCCCCGCCTTGCCGGTCCACGCCGCCAGGATGTTCACCCCCGGCCCGATGATGTCCGGCTTGAGGATCTCCGGCGTGATCATGTTTGGCCCGCGCGACGAGAACGCGGCCACCAACGGCGAGGGGCGCACGTCCACCTGTGTCCCGGCGACCACAATCGTTGCCGTGGGCTTGGACTCGGACGCTATGTAAGACTTTATCGCGGCACCTTCTTTTTCACCCACGCCGGCCGCGGGGAGGAGGTGGGCATCGGCGACGAGCTCCTGGCCGTTGGCTGCGGTGTTGGCGAGCACCATGCCGGCACCTCCAGCGTCGCGCACTACGAAACCTTTCTGGACGCGCGCGCTGATACCGCGGTCGCACACCACGATCTTCCCTTGCACCTTCTCCGGCGAGAGGGTCCCTGGCATGCAGAGGTTTCCGCTGGTGGAGTTGGAGGCGTTGCCCGCGTAGATGAGGGGGTCGGGGTCGACGGCGGGGCCTTCCCAGCGTAGAGGGACACGCCGGTGTAGTTCTTGCCGTTCCCGAGGAGGACGTACGCCGGGAAGTCGCGGTCGAGGGTGCCCGCGCCCACGGTGGTGATCCAAGGCGCCACGTTGGAGAGTGTGGCGCTCCCGGGCCCGGCGTTCCCGGCAGAGCAGGACACCAGGACGTTCTGCTCCATCGCGGCGAACGCGCCGATGGCGACGCTGTCGCGCGCGTAGTCGGCGGAGCCACCGCCGAGCGAGAGCGAGAGCACGCCGCAGCCGTCGGCGACGGCGGCGTCCATGCCGGCGAGGATGTCCGAGCTGAAGCAGCCGCCGAGCCAGCACACCTTGTACACGGCCACGCGCGCCTTGGGGGCCATGCCGCGCGCCGTGCCAGACGCGAACCCGAACAGGTCGGCGTCGGCGACAGCTGCGCCGGCAGCGGTGGACGACGTGTGCGTCCCGTGCCCGTCGTCGTCGCGCGGGGAGCGCGACTCCCTGCTCGTGTCCATGGGCCCCATGGCCGCCTCGTAGCCCCGGTTGAAGAACCGCGCGCCGACGAGCTTCCGGTTGCAGGCCGAGGAGTTGAAGTCCGCGCCGGCCATGCACGCGCCCTTCCACGACGACGGCACCTCGCCGAGGCCCGCGTCGTTGTAGCTCTTGCTCTCGGGCCAGACGCCGGTGTCGAGCACCCCGACGACGACGTCGCCGCCCGTGCCAGACTGCGGGAACAGGCCCTCGCTCCCGGCGAGCCCCAAGAACTCGGGCGTCCGCGTGGTGTGCAGCTCGTACCGTGTCTCGGGGTTCACGGCCAGGACGCCGTCCATGCCCGCCATGTCGCTGGCCTCCTGCTCGGTGAGCCGCGCCGAGAAGCCATGCAGGACGGTGTCGTAGGAGTACAGCATCTTGGCAGCGGCGGCGCGGCCGGTGGACACCGAGCGGAGGGAGGCGCCGTACCACTCGCCGTGGTCGGCGTACTCGGCCGGCATCGCGGACTTGGCCATGTGAACTATGTACGTGGCGCGCTGCTCCGCCTCCGCCGCCGCCGCCACGGCGAGCGCCAGCAGCAGCAGCAGCCTCGTCAGCATCTTGTCAGCTGTCACTGCACCAGCAGCAGCGCGGCGAGCTATATATATCCGCCGCCGCCGTGCGTGGAGTGTAAACGAATAGGCCGTGGTGGTGTTACGACGAAGCTTAGCGAGCTAGCTCGTAGCCACTACAAGGACGCGTGGTTATATATAAGCGCGGTAGCCTTACTGATTAAGACATGATTGGAAGAGTGTGAGCGAAAGATGGACAGTTGGTTGGTTCTACAAGAAGAGAAGAGGAGATGAAGTTTGTGTGTGGTTAAGTGACTGCTTGATGGAAATTCAGACCCGTCGGAGGAGTAAAAGATGGTGAGTGTGAGTGGTATCCGTATCAATAATTTCAGAAGAAGAAAGTGTAGGTGGGCGCACGCACGGCACGGGAGAGAGGGTGGGACGAAATGGGTCACATGGATTTGTTTTCTTCGCCAACTTTGGGACTTTGCCACTGCCAGTCGGTCGACCCCCTGCTAGCTGTGTCTTTGCCGGACCGGCCTTTTTCCTGAGGCTTTCAGTGTACGCGAGGTTGCGGTGTCTGGCCCGGAGGATTCTCTCCACGAGGAATCAAAGCATCCTCAGCTGTCGGCTAAGTTTTAGCTAGTGACCATGTGTGGACTGTGTCCCTCCCATATCCTGTAAGAGTATGTATCTCTTCGGATTATGGACGGCGGATTCTGATTCTGGAGCAACACTAGGCTAAAACGACAGGGGATCCATGTGAAAACGTGAAACATTCCCTTCTTCTTTCCCCCCCCCTTTGTTTTTGCTGCTGTTTCGGGCAGCTTTTTGTTGTGGTTGTGATGTTTCTTTAACACCCCAATAATCGTGCGGACGTTCACTCACGGAGCTCATCCAAGTGAACGAACGGTTCCCTCCGAGAGGCTCTTTTGAGCGAACGGTGTGATCAGGCAGTGTTTCCTCTAAAAACTGCTCCTAGCGAACACTCGGAAATAATGGTGCTATAACAGGTATATTTGTCATGCTACCGTATAAAGATTTGTCATGTTTAAAAGAAACATTGAAAGGTTGTCGGGAATTTGCCATGCGTACCAGAGAATCACACATGGCAAGAAAAGGAAACTTGCCATCCTACAGCAGGAGAAAGTTGTCACAAAATATCTATGATTTGCCATGTTGCAAGGAGGAGAATTTCCATGCTATAACATAAAGAATTGTGGTGATGTAAGAATAGAAATTGCCACACGTGTGTTCAGATATTTGTCATGTCCATAAGAAATACATTCTGATGTTTGCTACGTCTTGAGCTTGCGTTGGTTTTCCCCGAAGAGGAGAGGATGATGCAGCAGAGTAACGTAAGTATTTTCCTTAGTTTTTGAGAACCAATGTATCAATCCAAAGAGAGGCCACACACAAGTCCCTCAGACTGCACAAAACGATAGCTACTCGCAACCAACGCGATTAGGGGTTGTCAATCCCTTCACGGTCACTTACGAGGGTGAGATCTGATAGAGATGATAGATAATATTATTGGTATTTTTGGTATATAGATGCAAAGTGAAAAGTAAAAAAGGCAAAGTAAAAACAAAGCAAGTATTAAAGTGATGGAGATTGATATGATAAGAATAGACCCGGGGGCCATAGGTTTCACTAGTGGCTTCTCTCAAGAGCATAAGTATTCTACGATGGGTGAACAAATTACTGTTGAGCAATCGATGTAATTGAGCATAGTTATGAGTATATCTAGGTATGATCATGTATATAGGCATCACGTCCGTGATAAGTAGACCAAACGATTATGCATCTACTACTATTACTCCACTCATCGACCGCTATCCAAAGATGCATCTAGAGTATTAAGTTAAAAACAGAGTAACGCCTTAAGCAAGATGACATGATGTAGAGGAATAAATTCATGCAATATGATAAATACCTCATCTTGTTATCCTCGATGGCAACAAGACAATACGTGCCTTGCAACCCTTTACATCCTGGTAAGGACACCGCAAGATTGAACCCAAAGCTATGCACTTCTCCCATTGCAAGAACTACCAATCTAGTTGGCCAAACCAAACGGATAATTCAAAGAGACTTGCAAAGATAACTCAATCATACATAAAAGAATTCAGAGAAGATTCAAATATTACTCATAGATAAGCTGGATCATAAACCCACAATTCATCGGTCTCAACAAACACACCGCAAAAAGAAGATTACATCGAATAGATCTCCACGAGAGAGGGGGAGAACATTGTATTGAGATCCAAAAAGAGAGAAGAAGCCATCTAGCTACTAGCTATGGACCCGAAGGTCTGAGGTAATTACTCACACTTCTTGGAGTAGGGTCCAAGTCTCCTGGGTCACGTTCGGTGAGAAAATCACGTTCCCGAAGGTTTCATTCCGTTTGGACTCCGTTTGATATTCCGTTTCTTCGAAACACTGAAATAGGCAAAAAAAAACAGCAATTTGGGCCTCCGGTTAATAGGTTAGTCCAAAAAATAATATAAAAGTGGAGAATAAAGCCCAGTATAGTCCAAAACAGTAGATAAAGTAGCATGGAGCAATCAAAAATTATAGATACGTTGGAGACGTATCAGCCATCCCCAAGCTTAATTCCTGCTCGTCTTCGAGTAGGTAAATGATAAAAAGAGAATTTTTGATGCGGAGTGATACTTTGGCATAATTTCAATGTAAATCTTCTTAATTATGGTATGAATATTCAGATCCGAAAGATTCAAGACAAAAGTTCATATTGACATAAAAATAATAATACTTCAAGCATACTAATCAAAGTAATCATGTCTTCTCAAAATAGCATGGCAAAAGAAAGTTCATCCCTACAAAATCATATAGTTAGGCTATGCTTCATTTTCGTCACACAAAGATGTTCCCAACTTCTATACCCCCGATAACAAGCCAAGCAATTATTTCATACTTAAATAATCTCAAAAAATTTCAACCTTCATGCAATACATGAGCGTGAGCCATGGATATAACACTATGGGTGGAATAGAATATGATGATGGGGACTGTGTGGAGAAGACAAAAAAGGAGAAAGTCTCACATTGACGAGGATAATCAACGGGCTATGGAGATGCCCATCAATTGATGTCAACATGAGGAGTAGGGATTGCCATGCAACGGGTGCACTAGAGCTATGAATGCTCAACAAAAGAAAACTAGTGGGTGTGCATCCAACTTGCTTGCTCACGAAGACCTAGGGCATTTGAGGAAGCCCATCGTAGGAATATACAAGCCAAGTTCTATAACGAAAAATTCCCACTAGTATGAAAAGACAACTTATGAGACTCACTATATGAAAAACATGGTGCTACATTGAAGCACAATATATGAAACTCACTACATGAAGAACAAGGTGCTACTTTGAAGCACAATATATGAGACTCACTACATGAAGAAAAAGGTGCTACTTTGAAGCACAAGTGTGGAAAAAGAGATAGTAGCATTGCCTTTTTTATTTATTTTCTTTTTTTGCCTTTCTTTTTTTTCTTTTTGTCCTTTCTATTTTTTGGGCAATGCTCTAATAATGATGATCATCACACTTCTATTGATTACAACATAAGGATTACAACTCGAAACTAGAACCAGATATGACTCTATATGAATGCCTCCGGCAGTGTACCGGGATGGTGCAATGAAACAAGAGTGACATGTATGAAAATAATGCATGGTGGCTTTGCCACAAATACGATGTCAACTACATGATCATGTAATGGCAGTATGATGTATAAGGTATGTCATGATGATGACGAACGGAACGGTGGAAAGTTGCATGGCAATATATCTCGGAATGGCTATGGAAATGCCATAATAGGTAGGTATGGTGGCTGTTTTGAGGAAGATATAAGGAGGTTTATGTGTGATAGAGCGTATCATATCACGGGGTTTGGATGCACCGGCGAAGTTTGCACCAACTCTCAAGGTGAGAAAGGGCAATGCACGGTACCTAAGAGGCTAGCAAAGGCGGAAAGGTAAAAGTGCGTATAATCCATGGACTCAACATTAGTCAAAAGAACTCATATACTTATTGCAAAAATTTAGAAGTCATCAAAAATCAAGTACTACGCGCATGCTCCTAGGGGATAGATTGGTAGGAAAAGACCATCGCTCGTCCCCGACCGCCACTCATAAGGATGCACAAGCCGGTACACTTCATGTTTCAAATTTGTTACACAACTTTAACCATACGTGCATGCTACGGGATTTGCAAACTTCAACACAAGCATTTCTCAAATTCACAACTACTCAACTAGCATGACTATGATATTATCACCTCCATATCTCAAAACAATTATCAAGCATCAAACTTTTCTTAGTATTCAACGACTCAAAAGAAAGTTTCACATATCTTGAATACCAAGTATATTAATATTAAGCAAATTACCATGCTATTAACGACTCTCAAAATAATCTAAGTGAAGCATGAGAGATCAATAGTTTCTTTAAAACAAATCCACCACCATGCTCTAAAAGATCTAAGTGAAGTACTAGAGCAAAAATTATCACGCTCAAAAGATATAAGTGAAGCACTATGAGCAAAACTATCAAGCTCAAAAGATATAAGTGAAGCACATAAAGTATTCTAGCAAATTCCAATTCATGTATTGCTCTCTCAAAAGGTGTGTACAGCAAGGATGATTGTGGTAAACTAACAAGCAAAGACGCAAATAATACAAGACGCTCCAAGCAAAACACTTATCATGTGGTGAATAAAAATATAGCTCCAAGTAAATTACCGATGGAAGTAGATTTAAAGAGGGATGCCTTCCGGGGCATCCCCAAGCTTTGACTTTTTGGTGTCCTTGAATTATCTTGGGGGTGCCATGGGCATCCCCAAGCTTAGGCTCTTGCCACCCCTTGTTCCATAATCCATCAAAAGAATTCACCCAAAACTTAAAAACTTCACAACACAAAACTCAATAGAAATCTCGTGAGCTCCGTTAGAGAAAGAAAACAAAAGACTAGTTTAAAGTACTGTAATGAACTCATTCTTGATTTATATTGGTGTTAAACCTACTGTATTCCAACTTCTCTATGGATCATAAACTATTTTACTAGCCATAGATTCATCAAAATAAGCAAACAACACACGCAAAACAGAATGTGTCAAAAACAGAACAGTCTGTAGTAATCTGTAACTAACGCAAACTTCTGGAACTCCAAAAAATCTACCAAAATTAGACGACCTAGAATTTTTTTATTGATCAGCAGCAATTGGAATCAGTATTTTATCACGTTCTGGTGATTTTTAATAATTCGGGCATTGAGCGCAAAGTTTCTGGAAATTACAGCAAGATCAAATAACTATCATCCAAGAAGATCCAATAGGTTTAACTTGGCACAAACACTAATTAAAACATAAGACCACATCTAAACAGAGGCTAGATGGATTATTTATTCCTAAACAGAAGCAAAAACAAAAAAAAACTAAAAATAAAATTGGGTTGCCTCCCAACAAGCGCTATCGTTTAACGCCCCTAGCTAGGCATAAAAGCAAGGATAGATCTAGGTATTGCCATCTTTGGTAGGCAATCCATAAGTGGCTCTCATGATAGATTCATATGGTAATTTTATTTTCTTTCTAGGAAAGTGTTCCATGCCTTTCTTTAATGGAAATTGGAATCTAATATTCCCTTCCTTCATATCAATAATTGCACCAATCGTTCTAAGGAAAGGTCAACCAAGAATAATAGGACATGAAGGATTGCAATCTATATCAAGAACGATAAAATCTACGGGCACATAATTCCTATTTTCAACAATAAGAACATCATTAATTCTTCCCATAGGCTTTTTAATAGTGGAATCCGCAAGATGCAAGTTTAGAGAGCAATCATCAAAGTCATGGAAATCTAGCAAATCACACAAAGTTTTGGGAATAGTAGAGACACTAGCACCCAAATCACACAAGGCATGAAACTCATAATCTTTAATTTTAATTTTGATAGTAGGTTCCCACTCATCATAGAGCTTTCTAGGGATAGAGACTTTCAACTCAAGTTTTTCTTCATAAGATTGCACCAAGGCATCAACAATGTGTTCGGTAAAGGCCTTATTTTGACTATAAGCATGAGGAGAATTTAGCACGGATTGAAACAATGAAATACAATCAATTAAAGAGCAATTTTCATAATTAAAATCCTTGAGATCCAGAATAGTGGGTTTAGCAACATCTAGGTTTTTATTTCTTTCAATCCCACTTTTATCAATTTCATCATCAAGATCTAAAAACTCCAAATTCCTAGAACGCCTTCTAGGTAAAGGAAGATAATATTCAATTTCATCAAGATTCATATTGCAAAACAAAGATTTAATAGGGGACACATTAATAAATTTTAGATCTTCATCTTGATTTTCAATGGAAATTCTCATAGCTTTGAGAGACTCATTGATATCATGCTTAGGAGGAATTGATCTAAGCTTTAAAGAATCAATTTCAAGAGAAATTCTATCAACGTTCCTAGCCAAATCATCAACTTTAAGCAATTTCTCTTCAAGCAAAGCATTAAAATTCTTTTATGAATTCATAAAATCTTTAACACTACTCTCAAATTCAGAGGGAATCTTATTATAATTTCCATAAGAGTTGTTGTAGGAATTTCCATAATTATTAGAAGGATTACTAGGATAAGGCCTAGGATTAAAATTCCCTCTATACTCGTTGTTACCAAAATTATTCCTACCAACAAAATTCACATCCATAAATTCATTATTATTCTCAATCAAAGTAGACAAAGGCATATCATTAGGATCAGAAGAAACACTCTTAGTAGCAAACAATTTCATAAGTTCATCCATCTTTCCACTCAAAACATTGATTTCTTCTATCGCATGCACTTTTTTATTAGTAGATCTTTCGGTATGCCATTGAGAATAATTAACCATAATATTATCTAGGAGTTTAGTAGCATCTCCTAAAGTGATTTCCATAAAAGTGTCTCCCGCGGCCGAATCTAAAAGATTTCTAGAAGCAAAATTCAATCCGGCATAAATTTTTTGTATAATCATCCATAAGTTCAAACCATGAGTAGGACAATTACGTATCATTAATTTCATTCTCTCCCAAGCTTGTGCAACATGTTCATGATAAAGTTGCCTAAAATTCATTATATCGTTCCTAAGAGAGATAATCTTAGAGGGAGGAAAATACTTAGAGATAAAAGCATCTTTGCACTTGTTCCAAGAATCAATACTATTTTTAGGCAAAGATGAAAACCATGCTTTAGCACGATCTCTAAGCGAAAAAGGAAATAGCTTCAATTTAACGACATCATTATCGACATCTTTTTTCTTTTGCATATCACATAAATCAACGGCTATTCAGATGAGTAGCGGCATCTTCACTAGGAAGGCCAGCGAATTGATCTTTCATAACAAGATTCAACAAAGCAGTATTTATTTCACAAGATTCAAGATTGGCAAGAGGAGTAATCGAGTGCTAAGGAAATCATTATTATTGGTATTGGTGAAGTCACACAATTTAGTAGCATCTTGAGCCATCGCGACAAACAAGCAATCCAACACACGAGCAAACAAACGGACGAGGAAAAGGCAACGGGGAAAAGAGGAGGAGATTGGGAAAGAGAGGGCGAATAAAATGGCAAGGGTGAAGTGGAGGAGAGGAAAACGAGAGGCAAATGGCAAATAATATAATGCGAGAGATAGGGATTGTGACGGGTACTTGGTATGTTGACTTTTATGAGACTCCCTAAGAACGGCGCCAGAAATCCTTCTTGCTACGCCTTGAGCTTATGCTGGTTTTCCCGAAGAGGAGAGGACGATGCAGCAGAGTAGCGTAAGTATTTCCCTCAGTTTTTGAGAACCAAGGTATCAATCCAGTAGGAGGCCACACACAAGTCCCTATATTTTTGGTATATAGATGCAAAG
This sequence comes from Aegilops bicornis, assembly GCA_021605145.1. Classification (NCBI taxonomy): domain Eukaryota; kingdom Viridiplantae; phylum Streptophyta; class Magnoliopsida; order Poales; family Poaceae; genus Aegilops; species Aegilops bicornis. Next base: position 76,716,506 of record CM038672.1, on the reverse strand, counting down.
TGAAAAGTAAAAAAGGCAAAGTAAAAACAAAGCAAGTATTAAAGTGATGGAGATTGATATGATAAGAATAGACCCGGGGGCCATAGGTTTCACTAGTGGCTTCTCTCAAGAGCATAAGTATTCTACGATGGGTGAACAAATTATCGTTGAGCAATTGATGAAATTGAGCATAGTTATGAGTATATCTAGGTATGATCATGTATATAGGCATCACGTCCGTGATAAGTAGACCAAACGATTCTCATCTACTACTATTACTCCACTCATCGACCGCTATCCAGCATGCATCTAGAGTATTAAGTTAAAAACAGAGTAACGCCTTAAGCAAGATGACATGATGTAGAGGAATAAATTCATGCAATATGATAAATACCCCATCTTGTTATCCTCGATGGCAATAAAGACAATACGTGCCTTGCAACCCTTTCTACATCCTTTGGGTAAGGACACCGCAAGATTGAACCCAAAGCTATGCACTTCTCCCATTGCAAGAACTACCAATCTAGTTGGCCAAACCAAACGGATAATTCAAGAGACTTGCAAAGATAACTCAATCATACATAAAAGAATTCAGAGAAGATTCAAATATTATTCATAGATAAGTCGGATCATAAACCCACAATTCATCGGTCTCAACAAACACACCGCAAAAGAAGATTACATCAAATAGATCTCCACGAGAGAGGGGGAGAACATTATATTGAGATCCAAAAGAGAGAAGAAGCCATATAGCTACTAGCTATGGACCAAGGTCTGAGGTAAACTACTCACACTTCATCGGAGGGGCTATGGTGATGATGTAGAAGCCCTCCGTGGTGGATGTCCTCCCATGGAGCTCCTAACAGGCCCCAAGATGGGATCTCGTGGATATAGGAAGTTGCGGCGGTGGAATTAGGTTTTGGCTCCTCTTCCGATCGTTTGGGGGCAATGAGGTATATATAGGAGGAAGGAGTACGTCGGTGGAGCAACAGGGGCCCATGAGGCGGAGGGCGCGCCCTAGTGGGGCGCCCCACCCTCGTGACCGCCTCTCACATTTCTTGGAGTAGGGTCCAAGTCTCCGGATCATGTTCGTGAGAAAATCACGTTCTGAAGGTTTCATTTCGTTTGGACTCCGTTTGATATTCCGTTTCTTCAAACACCGAAATAGGCAAAAACAATGCAATTTCGGGCCGGGCCTCCGGTTAATAGGTTAGTCCCAACAATAATATAAAAGTGTAAAATAAAGCCTAGTATAGTCCAAAACAGTAGATAAAGTAGCATGGAGCAATCAAAAATTATAGATACGTTGGAGACGTATCAATGTTGCACATAAAATTAGTCATGACGTAAACATATAGAAAAAAGTTCCCCCATGAAGGTCATTCCCCCATGTCGTGTCAATCGATCAATCGATTTTGTTTTGTCCTCGCATTCCCTACCAATGGCCTTCCCAGCGAATGTGTCGAGATTCGTGAGCCTCAATCCAACGGCTTGCAGAGCGTTTGCTCGGAAGTGCGTAATGTCAATTCTATAGCATTATGCTTTTTAGCCATACATGAAGAATGAATGTAATTCATTACACTTTAGCATTTGTCTAAATTGTATGTTATTTTAAATTTGTGTAAGTCAATTTTCTGACCTTTGATTTTCTTTGTCAAGATTTGTGTTGCCCCCTTTTTTTTCTTGTGTTGTTTCATAATTTTTATTTCTATGGTAATGTTCCATGACTTCTTAGATGAAAATTTTGACCTGCCCTTATTTGGGGCGGATCAATTTTCTTATTGGGCCTGAAGCCATTGCTCGATACATGGTTTTTAGCAAATATCAATGGCCGGCCACTAAATAGGAGGATCAGTGATGAATAATTATCATGTGCCAGCCAAGTAGGAGGTATCGTCTGTGCTAACGTCCATCGTCGTCTTCTTTCTTCTCAAAGAACCTTTGCATGCCTCGAACCTTTGGCAATGGTTTTGTAGTTAATCATGCTAATGGCCCTAGGGATGATTTATAGAACTGACATTTGATTAGCGGGGTGACCATAGCGTTGCTTAACTTCCTGGACATAGTTTCAAATAGTTCATTAGTTTTACATGCTAATGGACTCTCGGGTGATTTATTGAACAAACATTTGATTGGCGTGATGACCATAGCATTGCTTAACTTCCTGGACATAGTTTCAAATAGTTTATTAGTTTTACATTCTCGTTGATCAACACGGGAAAAAGGGTCAAATAGCTTTTGAGCAAATATCGATGACCGACCGCTATATAGGATTAATAATTATGGTGTGCCTGTCAAGTAGGAGGTATCATTTGTGATAACGTTCATCGTCATCTTCTTTCTCCTCAACAAACCTTTGCACGGCTTCGACCTTTGACAATGTTTTTAGCCTCTCAGGATGGTTTATGGAACGAATATTTGATTGGCGTGATGACCATAGTGTTGCTTAACTTCTTGGACATAGTTTCAAATAGTTCAGTTAACTTTTGGGCTACCGGAGAAAGAGAGGATTTTAAGTTAAACCATGAAAAAAATATTGAGGAATCAAAGGTAGCTCTAGTCAATGGCCAAATGAATGAACCACTGGGAGCTCGTATGAGAGTTGGTTTAACTACCCTAACTATGGTAGAATATTTCTGAGATGTTAATAACCAAGACGTGCTTTGATTTATCGGTAATATATTTCATTTTGTTCAAGTAGGATAAGAGGTATCCGCTTTATTAGGGAGAATACCTTCCGCACTGGGTTATCAACCTACTCTTAGTACAGAAATGGGTTCGAGTCAACTTTCTTGGGTCGATCGAGATGGAGAGAGAGAGAGACATATAGTCCACTTAACTTCCATATTATGTTTCAGATAGTTTGATGGCTTAACTTCCAACACGAACATAGTCTCGTGTCATCAAATACAAATCGCCACAGAAAGCTATGTGCAATGATCAATTCCAAGGAAAATTGAAACGCCGTATGAACATGATCATTTGCAGACAGTTCAGGAAAAGGTCCTTCAGATAGTTAGCTTAGCTTCTGGGTTGCAGTTGGTCTCTGTGCCAATTGGCACAACGGAGCATCTAGTAGTATTAATAGTAGATCTAAGACTAGGTCGTGTCTTGCCATTGTGGCGATTGGCGACATGTCCTCATCTTCCTCCCTACCGACGTGACCGAGCCGTGCCTGGTGGTTGTTAATTACTCCCTCCGTCCCAAAATAAGTGTCTCAACTTTGTACTAATTTTAGTACAAAGTTGTACTAAGGTTGAGACACTTATTTTGGGTCAGAGGGGGTACTTCCCAAGCAATCTGTCCACAGAGGTTGGTGGCAACCGGAGGTGGATCTGACACGAGCCCCCCTATTCGAATAAGCTCGTCCTCTCCTCTAATCTGTAGGATGCTCTTCCATCAACGATCTCCTATTCAGGATGCTATGGTGGTGGATGAAAGTAGATGACGATGCAAGTTGCTGAAGATTGCAGATCGTCTTCGAGCTAATTTGCAAAGGCTTCTTCGATGAGCAACGGGACCGGCATGTTGCCTGTCTTCATCATTCTATTGTTTTTCTGGCCGAAGGGTGGCCATCCCTTTTCCTCCCGGCATGTGTGCCAAAAGGGAGGAAGATCAAGCTTTTTCTCAGATGCTATGGCTGGCAGATGATGCAGCCATGGCGACTTTGACGCCCCAAGTGGTTCATCTCGGTGGCGGCTACATTCGATCTGACCGGAAGTTGCAGAGGACCCGATCGTGCTTCAATTTTTAGTTTAAGGTCCTCCTTGCATAAGTCAGGGGCTTAGTTGTGTCTGATATCTTTCTCTTGGGTCCCTATGTAAAATTTACTACCCCATCGGTTTATTAATGCAGTATTAGGCCTTTCTAGTGTTGGGGAATGCAGTATTTCAAAAACAAATACCTACGATAACGCAAGATCTATCTAGGACATGCATAGCAACGAGCAGGGAGAGTGTGTCCACGTACCCTCGTAGACCGAAAGCGGAAGCGTTAAGTAACGCGGTTGATGTAGTCGAACGTCTTCACGATCCAACCGATTAAGTACCGAACACACGGCACCTCCGCGATCTGCACACGTTCAGTTCGGTGACGTCCCTCGAACTCTAGATCCAGATGAGGCCGAAGGAGAGTTCCGTCAGCACGACGGCGTGGTGACGGTGATGATGAAGTTACCAGCGTTGGGCTTCGCCTAAGCACTACGACGATATGACCAAGGTGTAAAACTGTGGAGGGGGGCACCGCACACGGCTAAAGATAAACTTGTGTGTCTTTGGCATGCCCCCCTCCCACGTATATAAAGGAGAGGGGAAGAGGAGGCCTGCCCAAGGGGGGGCGCGCCAAAGGGGGGAGTCCTACTTGGACTCCCAGTCCAAGTAGGATTCGCCCCCCTCCCCTTTCCTATTCCAACTAGGAGAAGGAAGGAAAGGAGGAGAAAGGGAGAAGGAAGGAGGGGGGCGCCGCCCCCTCCTAGTCCAATTCGGACCAGCCCATGGGGGGGGGGGCGCTCGGCCACCCCTTGAGGCCCTTCTCTCCTTTCCTATATGGCCCATTAAGGCCCACTACTTCCCGGCCGAACTCCCGTAACTCTCTGGTACTCCGAAAAATACCTGAATCACTCGAAACCTTTCCGATGTCCGAATATAGCCCTCCAATATATCGATCTTTACCTCTCGACCATTTCGAGACTCCTCGTCATGTCCGTGATCTCATCCGGAACTCCAAACAAACTTCGGTCATCAAATCACATAACTCATAATACAAATCGTCATCGAACGTTAAGCGTGCGGACCCTACGGGTTCGAGAACTATGTAGACATGACCGAGACACATCTCCGGTCAATAACCAATAGCGGAACCTGGATGCTCATATTGGCTCCTACATATTCTACAAAGACCTTTATCGGTCAAACCGCATAACAACATACGTTGTTCCCTTTGTCATCGGTATGTTACTTGCCTGAGATTCGACCGTCAGTATCATCATACCTAGTTCAATCTCGTTATGGGAAAGTCTCTTTATTCGTTCCGTAATGCATCATCCCGTAACTAACTCATTAGTCACATTGCTTGCAAGGCTTATAGTGATGATCATTACCGAGAGGGCCCAGAGATACCTCTCCGAAAACTGGAGTGACAAATCCTAATCTCGATCTATGCCAACCCAACAAACACCTTCGGGGACACCTGTAGAGCATCTTTATAATCACGCAATTACGCCAGACGTTTGATAGCACACAAGGTGTTCCTCCGGTATTCGAGAGTTGCATAATCTCATAGTCAGAGGAACATGTATAAGTCATGAAGAAATCAATAGCAATAAAACTTAACGATCATTATGCTAAGCTAACGGATGGATCTTGTCCATCACATCATTCTCTAATGATGTGATCCCGTTCATCAAATGACAACACATGTCTATGGTAAGGAAAATTAACCATCTTTGATTAACGAGCTAGTCAAGTAGAGGCATACTAGGGACACTCTGTTTGTCTATGTATTCACACATGTACTAAGTTTCCTTAATACAATTCTAGCATGAATATTAAACATTTATCATGATATAAGGAAATATAAATAACAACTTTATTATTGCCTCTAGGGCATATTTCCTTCAGTCTCCCACTTGCACTAGAGTCAATAATCTAGTTCACATCACCATGTGATTTAGCACCAATAGTACACATCACCAAGTGATTAACACCCATAGTTCACATCGCCATGTGACCAGCACTCAAAGGGTTTACTAGAGTCAATAATCTGTTTCACATCGCTATGTGATTAACACCCAAAAGTAATAAGGTATGATCATGTTTTGCTTGTGAGAGAAATTTTAGTCTACGGGTCTACAATATTCAGATCCGTATGTATTTTGCAAATTTCTATGTCTTCAATGCTCTGCACGGAGCTACTCTAGCTAATTGCTCCCACTTTCAATATGTATCTAGATCGAGACTTAGAGTCATCCAGATCGGTGTCAAAGCTTGCATCGACGTAACTCTTTACGGCGAAATTTTTGTCACCTCCATAACCAAGAAACATATCCTTATTCCACTAAGGCTAATTTTGACTGCTGTCCAGTGATCCACTCCTGGATCACTATTGTACCCTCTTGCCAAATTCATAGTGAGGTACATAATAGGTCTGGTACACAGCATAACATACTTCATAGAACATATGGCTGAGGCATAGGGAATGAATTTTCATTCTCTTTCTATTTTCTGTCGTGGTCGGGTTTTGAGTCTTACTCAACTTCACACTTTACAACTTAGGCAAGAACTCCTTCTTTGACTGATCCATTTTGAACTCCTTCAAAATCATATCAAGGTATGTACTCATCGAAAGTCTTATCAAGCGTCTTGATCTATCTTTATAGATCTTGATGCCCAATATGTAAGAAGCTTCACCGAGGTCTTTCTTTGAAAAAATCCTTTCAAACACTCCTTTATGATTTCCAGAAAATTCTACATTTTTTCCGATCAACAATATGTCATTCACATATACTTATCAGAAAGGCTGTAGTGCTCTCACTCACTTTCTTGTAAATACAGGCTTCACCGCAAGTCTGTATAAAACTATATGCTTTGATCAACTCATCAAAGCATATATTCCAACTCCGAGATGCTTGCACCAGTCCATAGATGGATCGCTGGAGCTTTGCACACTTTGTTAGCACCTTTAGGATCGAAGAAACCTTCTGGTTGCATCATATACAACTCTTCTTAAGAAATCCATTAAGGCATGCAGGTTGGACATCCATTTGCCAAATTTCATAAAATGCGACAATTGCTAACATGATTCGGACAAACTTTTAAGCATCGATACAAGTGATAAAATCTCATTGTAGTCAACACCTTGAACTTATCAAAAACATTTTTGCGATAATTCGAGCTTTGTAGATAGTAACACTACTATCAGCGTCCGTCTTCCTCTTGAAGATCCATATTATTTTCTATGACCTGCCGATCATCGGGCAAGTCAACCAAAGTCCATACTTTGTTCTCATACATGGATCCTATCTCAGATTTCATGGCCTCAAGCCATTTTGCGGAATCTGGGTTCATCATCGCTTCCTCATAGTTCGTAGGTTCGTCATGGTCAAGTAACATGACCTCCAGAACAGGATTGCCGTACCACTCTGGTGCGGACCTTACTCTGGTTGACCTACGAGGTTCGGTAGTAACTTGATCCAAGTTTCATGATCATCATCATTAGCTTCCTCACTAATTGGTGTAGGCATCACCGAACTGATTTACGTGATGAACTACTTTCCAACTCGAGAGAAGGTACAATTACCTCATCAAGTTCTACTTTCCTCCCACTCACTTCTTTCGAGAGAAACTCCTTCTCTAGAAAGGATCCATTCTAAGCAACGAATATCTTGCTTTCGGATCTGTGATAGAAGGTGTACCCAACAGTCTCCTTTGGGTATCCTATGAAGACGCATTTCTCCGATTTGGGCTTGAGCTTATCAGGCTGAAGCTTTTTCACATAAGCATCGCAACCCCAAACTTTAAGAAACGACAGCTTAGGTTTCTTGCCAAACCACAGTTCATGCGGTGTTGCCTCAACGGATTTAGATGGTGCCCTATTTAACGTGAATGCAGCTGTCTCTAATGCATAACACCAAAATGATAGCGGTAAATCAGTAAGAGACATCATAGATCACACCATATCTAATAAAGTGCGGTTATGACGTTCGAACACACCATTACGCTGTGATGTTCCAGGTGGCGTGAGTTGAGAAACTATTCCGCATTGTTTCAAATGAAGACCAAACTCGTAACTCAAATATTCTCCTCCATGATCAGATCGTAGAAACTTTATTTTTCTTGTTACGATGATTTTCCACTTCACTCTGAATTTTTTGGACTTTTCAAATGTTTCAGACTTATGTTTCATTGAGTATATATACCCATACCTACTCAAATCATCTGTGAAGGTCAGAAAATAATGATACCTGCCGCGAGCCTCAACACTCATCGGACCGCATACATCAGTATGTATTATTTTCAATAAGTCAGTTGCTCGCTCCATTGTTCCAGAGAACGGAGTCTTAGTCATCTTTCCCATGAGGCATGGTTCGCAAGCATCAAGTGATTCATAATTAAGTGATTCCAAAAGCCCATCAGCATGGAGTTTCTTCATGCGCTTTACACCAATATGACCTAAACGGCAGTGCCACAAATAAGTTGCACTATCATTATTAACTTTGAATCTTTTGGATTCAATATTATGAATATGTGTATCACTACGATCGAGATTCAATAAAACATTTATATTGAGTGTATGACCATAGAAGGTTTTATTCATTTAAATAGAACAACAATTATTCTTTGACTTAAATGAATAACTGTATTGCAATAAACATGATCCAATCATATTCATGCTCAACGCAAACACCAAATAACATTTATTTTAGGTTCAACACTAATCCCGAAGGTAAAGGGAGTATGCGATGGTGATCTTATCAACCTTGGAATCACTTCCAACACACATCATCACCTCGCCCTTAACTAGTCCTTGTTTATTTTGCAACTCCCGTTTCGAGTTACTACTCTTAGCAACTGAACCAGTATCAAATACCGAGGGGTTTCTATAAACACTAGTAAAGTACACATCAATAACATGTATATCAAATATACCTTTGTTCACTTTGCCATCCTTCTTATCCGCCAAGTATCTAGGGCAGTTCCACTTCCAGTGACCATTTCCTTTGCAGTAGAAGCACTCAGTTTCAGGCTTGGGTCTAGTTTTGGGCCTCTTCATGGGAGTGGCAACTTGTTTGCCATTCTTCTTGAAGTTCCCTTTCTATTCCTTTGCCCTTTTGCTTGAAACTAGTGGTCTTGTCAACCATCAACACTCGATGTTTTTTCTTGATTTCTACCTTCGCCAATTTCAGCATCGCGAAGAGCTCGGGAATAATTTTCTTCATCCCTTGCATATTATAGTTCATCACGAAGTTCTAGTAGCTTGGTGATAGTGACTAGAGAACACTATCAATCTCTAGGAACATATCAAAAATAAACGGGGAGCTACATCGCGAGCTATTGATCTATAACATAGTTATGCAAATACTAACAGGACTAAGTTCATGATAAATTAAAGTTCAATTAGTCATATTACTTAAGAACTCCCACTTAGATAGACATCCCTCTAGTCATCTAAATGATCACGTGATCCATATCAACTAAACCATGTCCGATCATCACGTGAGATGGAGTAGTCTTCAATGGTGAACATCTCTACGTTGATCATATCTGCTATATGATTCATGCTCGACCTTTTGATCTCCAGTGTTCCGAGGCCATAACTGAATATGCTAGGCTCGTCAAGTTTAACCCGAGTATTCTGCGTGTGCAAAACTGGCTTGCACCCGTTGTATGTGAATGTAAAGCTTATCACACCCGATCATCACGTGGTGTCTCGGTACGACGAACTGTCGCAACGGTGCATACTCAGGGAGAACACTTATACCTTAAAATTTAGTGAGGGATCATCTTATAATGCTACCGCCGAACTAAGCAAAATAAGATGCATAAAGGATAAACATCACATGCAATCAATATAAGTGATATGATGTGGCCATCATCATCTTGTGCCTTTGATCTCCATCTCCAAAGCACCGTCATGATCAACACCGTCACCGGCTTGACACCTTGATCTCCATCGAAGCATCGCTGTCGTCTCGCCAACTATTGCTATCACGACTATCGCTACCGCTTAGTGATAAAGTAAAGCAATTACATGGCGATTGCATTTCATACAATAAAGCGGCAACCATATGGCTCCTGCCAGTTGCCGGTAACTGTTACAAAACATGATCATCTCATACAACAATTTATGTATTATCACGTCTTGACCATATCACATCACAACATGCCAAGCAAAAACAAGTTAGACGTCCTCTACTTTGTTGTTGCAAGTTTTACATGGCTGGTACGGGCTTAGCAAGAACCGTTCTTACCTACGCATCAAAAACCACAACGATTTTTCGTCAAGTGTGCCGTTTTAACCTTCAACAAAGATTGGGTGTAGCCACACTCGATTCAATTGAAGTTGGAGAAACTGACACCCGCCAGCCACCTGTGTGCAAAGCACGTCGGTAGAACCAGTCTCGCGTAAGCGTCTGGCGTAATGTCGGTCCGGCCGCTTCATCCAACAATACCGTCGAATCAAAGTATGACATGTCGGTAAGCAAGATGACTATTATCGCCCACAACTCTTTGTGTTCTACTCGTGCATATAACATCTACGCATAGACCGGCTCGGATGCCACCGCTGGGGAACGCAGATTTCAAAAATTTACCTACGATCACGCAAGATCTATCTAGGACATGCATAGCAACGAAAGGTGGAGAGTGTGTCCACGTACCCTCGTGAGACCGAAAGCGGAAGCGTTAAATGCTTGTGATTGATGTAGTCGAACGTCTTCGTGATCCAAACGATCAAGTACCGAACACACGACACCTCCGCGATCTGCACACGTTCAGCTCGGTGACGTCCCTCGAACTCTAGATCCAGCTGAGGCCGAAGGAGAGTTCTGTCAGCACGACGGTGTGGTGATGGTGATGATGAAATTACCGGCGCAGGGCTTCGCCTAAGCACTACGACGATATGACCGAGGTGTAAAACTGTGGAGGGGGGCACTGCACACGACTAAAGATCAACTTGTGTGTCTTTGGGGTGCCCCCTCCCACGTATATAAAGGAGAGGGGAAGAGGGGGCCTGCCCAAGGGGGGCGCGCCAAAGGGGGGAGTCCTACTTGGACTCCCGGTCGAAGTAGGATTCGCCCCCCCCCCCCTTTCCTATTCCAACTAGGAGAAGGAAGGGAAGGAGGAAGAGGGGGGAAGGAAGGAGAGGGGCGCCGCCCCTCCTAGTCCAATTCGGACCAGCCCATGGGGGGTGGCGGCCACCCCTTGAGGCCCTTCTCTCCTTTCCCGTATTGCCCATTAAGGCCCACTACTTCCCCGGTGAATTCCCGTAACTCTCCGGTACTCCGAAAAATACCCGAATCACTCGGAACCTTTCCGATGTCCGAATATAGCCTTCCAATAAATCGATCTTTACCACTTGACCATTTCGAGACTCCTCGTCATGTCCGTGATCTCATCCGGGACTCCAAACAGATTCGGTCATCAAATCACATAACTCATAATACAGATCGTCATCGAACGTTAAGCGTGCGGACCCTACGGGTTCGAGAACTATGTAGACATGACCGAGACACATCTCTGGTCAATAACCAATAGCGGAACTTGGATGCTCATATTGACTCCTAGATATTCTACGAAGATCTTTATCGGTCAAACCGCATAACAACATACGTTGTTCCCTTTGTCATCGCTATGTTACTTGCCCGACATTCGATCGTCGGTATCATCATACCTAGTTCAATCTCGTTACCGGCATGTCTCTTTACTCGTTCTGTAATGCATCATCCCGCAACTAACTCATTAGTCACATTACTTGCAAGGCTTATAGTGATGACCATTATCGAGAGGGCCAGAGATACCTCTCCGAAAACCGGAGTGACAAATCCTAATATCGATCTATGCCAACCCAACAAACACCTTCGGAGACACCTCTAGAGCATCTTTATAATCACCCAGTTACGTTGTGACGTTTCATAGCACACAAGGTGTTCCTCCGGTATTCGGGAGTTGCATAATCTCATAGTCAGAGGAACATGTGTAAGTCATGAAGAAAGCAATAACAATAAAACTTAACGATCATTATGCTAAGCTAACGGATGGGTCTTGGCCATCACATCATTCTCCTAATGATGTGATCCCGTTCATCAAATGACAACACATGTCTTTGGTCAGGAAACTTAATCATCTTTGATTAACGAGCTAGTCAAGTAGAGGCATACTAGGGACACTCTGTTTATCTATGTATTCACACATGTACTATGTTTCCGGTTAATATAATTCTAGCATGAATAATAAACATTTATCATGATATAAGGAAATATAAATAACAACTTTATTATTGCCTCTAGGGCATATTTCCTTCATCTAGGCCTTTCATGTTCAAAAAATGATTATCCTTTCATCATATAAGATGAGAGTATCTATTTACCATTCAATCCAGCAGCACATTATAATTGCTACTACTTTGTATTGATTTTCGACTCAGTTACCATAGAATGATTACAAACGTTCTTCAGTATTTTCTCATTTGAAAAAAGTAAAAGTATATACTCCCTCCGTTTCTTTTTACTCTGCATATAAGATTTGGTCAAAGTCAAACTTAAGAACGTTTGGCTAACTTTACAGAAAAAAATATGAACATCTACAATACCAAAGTTAAAAGTTATGAAAATTAATTTCATCATGCATCTAATAATATTGATTTCATAATGTGAATGTTGATATATTTTCCTAGAAAGCTAGTCAAACTTTATAAAGTTTGACTTTGATTAAATCTTATATGCAAACCAACTTACTTCTACTATTAACTCTGTCATGCAAGAATAACCAGGCATCCCATGGCATAGATTCACCCCGACACTATTTGAAACTAAATAACCTGCAACTTTACGCCTTAGGACGTGTCATACAGTAGCTAGCCAAATGCTAGTGCAGACGTATGGAGGCGAGCAGAGGTCGGTATTTAAAAGAAAATCATAAACCACATTTAAAAGTTTCAAAAAAAATTAAACAAATTCCATGGAAACTTATATGTGCTCAGTACAAAATGTGTGAAATTTCTTTTGAAAATACTGTCATTTGTAGGCTGTAAGGAAAAAGAAAATTCCGGCGCGTCAACAAAAAAAACCAACAAATTTAAAAAATATATTTGCCTTTTTATGCGCGCCACCTGTTGAAGTATAATGGTGTAAATTTTTGCACATGCATTCTATACATGTATATGTGTATTGACAAAAAAAATCACACTTTGCAAAATGGTATTTTAATACCGAGCTATATGGTGCTAGGTCTTCATTGGCATTTTTTGGCCAATTGCCCCTCTAACTGTGGGATGAGGATTTGTGCACGCAAGTGCCGCAGTATCCATGTTCCTAGTGTCCGCTTTTTATTTTGGCTTTCGATTTTTAAAATTTTATATCTTTTAAATAAAAGATTCAAATTAGGTTTTGTTATCATATTTATGTTTCTCGTGACCAATGCTTTCAAAAAGGTCCATTTTGAATATATTTTGATGACTTTGAAAAAGTATGTTAAGTTTCAGTGTTGAACTTAGTACGAGCGACCAATAAAAATCCATTATTTTGTGTCTATGACCTTCAGAAAAAATTACTTAAAATTATATTTCTGAAACTGGTTGAAACTTAGCAGTATTAGATGCAAAAACTGTATGTTTCAACGTTGAAACTTAAAATTTATTATGCCCTCGTGCGGGATTGAATTACTGCACGAATCATGAAGCAAAACGAGGGGGCGACAATACTGACGCGAATTTCTGCTAGTTGTGAAGAAGAAGAAAAGGATGTAACTTAAGCTTACGCATGTTAGAAAAGTGCACACATGGGTAAGCTATTACAGTGCTCAATCACTTGTAAACAGTTCACCTATACGATTGTCTATCTATCTACTCGTGGAATGGAGAGTACTATGCTTGACTCGATGATGTGAGCAACCTCGTGGAGCTCCCAGTAGCTACGTGCTAACATAGTAACATTATGGATAAATCAGAAGGGAGAGTGAGAGAATTCAAGGTTCTTTATGGTGGAATCAGCTCATGAGGGACACTGATGCTCGTAGGTTATTCAGGCTTTTCGGTGATGTTTGTTCAGTGGAAGCAACTGTTTTCGTTGACAGTCTCGCAAACTATTTAATGTTTCACAGAACTGGTATTTGGTGATTTATTTGACTTATTTGTAAATATTTTTTTGATTTAACGAAAATACCATAGAACTATTCGGCTAAAAAGAGTTGCCATTTCGGCAATCTCAAGATTATGTGCCAACTCTCACAGATGCTCGTGTGCACTTATATGGGTGAATGTATATGCGTATATATGAGTGTCTGCATCTGTAAGAGCATCTATAGCCAGACTTTGCAAATTCGGCTCCTCAAACACCCGCGGACGTTACCGGGCGCGTCCGTGGACAATGACCGATCACGCCTCAAATTAGTCACTCTGCATCCGAGTCTCTCATATTTCGACCCCTACAACCATACAAAGCTGGAAAAGAAATCCTACGTACTACATACTATGCACTACCCTACCTAATCTTCATCGTAGGAGATGTCCACGACGATGGTGTCGGGCCTTGACTGGACGGGCGGGTAGGAAGGCTCTAGCTCATCCTCCTCCTACTCGACCTCATGCATGTAGGCGAGAATCTCTGCCTCATCCACGGCATCCATCTCCTACCGGCGACGGCGTCCGTCCTCCGTAGTCGACTCCCAGCGGAGGAAATCGAGGATGGCCTGATGCTCCGCCTGCAGCTCCGTCTCACCAGCAACCCCCACATCCTCCTCCTCCTCAACCTCCTCCTCGCCCTCCTCCACCTCCTCCTCCTCTGAATCCACTGCATCCGGTGGTAGCCCCGCGGCGATACGGGCTTCACGCCTTTCCCCGATCTGCTCAAGGAGCTCGAGCTGGCGCTCCGACGTTAGAAATGGCTCGCTCATCACCCGACGACGTGGGGGCATGGCTACTAGGCGGACGGGGGAGTGGAAAGTGGCGGGGGTAGCGGACAGCCGGAGGACAATGTGGAAGGGTTTCAGTGCCGCCAGTCGACTTAAATAGCCGGGCTAGGCAACGCGGCCCGCCGGAGCGGCGCCACGCGGCGACACCGGTCCGACGGAGAAGACGAGCTTCGGACCGCCGGATTTCCAGGCGTTTTCGCGTGGGACCCCTCGTCAGTCCGACGTGGCAGGCGTGCCCGGGCGCCCCCATATCCGCCCCATATTTGGGCCGGATATGAGGGGTGCCGGTCAGCTGGGGTTTTGAGGCCCATTTGAGGGGGCTGTCTGGGTTGAAAAATCACGACCGAGCAGCCTGCCCAGGCGTATGAGGCGGGTTTGGGGTGCCGGTTGTAGATGCTCTAATGTGTTAAAAAAGATCATCATGAAATCGACCGGTATTAGAAAATAGAAATATGACAATTAGAGTAAATTCTATATTTAACCCCCCTCTTTTGATATTCTTGACAATAATATACTTACCCTATTTAATATATTTTTATAGACCCTCTTATCTAACAAATGTCAGCCGTGCAGGGGTGACAATTACAAAGGTTTGGCTGGCAATTTACGTTATGCAAGGATGGCAATTTCTTCAGAAACACATGTAAACTTTCGGAAAGTAAAAAAAATGCTACAAAAAGGGGTGGATTATGCCATCTCCCAACACATATATTGCCATAAAAAGTTTGTTTAACACCCCCTTCCTAGCTGACTTTTGCCAGATAACATTTTTGCATTTTTATTCGTTTTACCCTATTTAACAAAACTTGTTACCCATTTTATTATTTTTGAGCATGTTTTATCATCTGAGTTCCACTTGTCAGGGCACACATACGAGACACGCCACGTCGAAGGATTTTCTCCATGGTCGGTTTCTCCAGCCGATCAGTCGCTCGCCTGACTACTTCAATTCTCTGTCTGATCGGATGCATCGCGTGCCTCTCCTGCAATACATGGTTGAGAGATACCACATCCTCTTCGACACTACATGGTCGAACAAGACCCCATCTCGTTCTGCCTCAGCGAAACTTGTGTCACACTTTACCTTTTTATATTTTTCTCTACAATAAGATAAGTCATGTGGAGATTGAATCTGATGGCTCGTTTACGAGAGGCAATTCAGCAAATAGACCCTTATCTAGGACCAGATGTTGCGTCGGTCTCTGAATGCAAGGACTTATCGGTGGACTTTACCAAAATATCATTTAAACATTTGCGGGCCTGCCTCGTGCAGTCGAAGTGCCTCGTGAAGGAGAAAGTGGCGGCCACGCCAAAAACAGCCGCCTGGCCTCCCCGTGCCGCCCCATGTCTGGTCGGGCTCCCCTCCTCGCATGAATCCTCCACCACCTCGAGTGACTCGGATGACCCTCCGGACATCGACGCATGCACCGACTTCGACCCGTAGTACCGCCGCTTTGGAGACGATAAAGGGAAGGGAAGGCTAAGAAGTGGTGAATCTTATCTTTATATATATACTTGTATCTAATCATAGATCCTATCAATGCTATCGTCGTCGTGAGTTATCTAGCTTTTGAACTTGCTATATGTCCGATTATATTAGTACTACGTGTTTAATTTAGCTACGTTGTGTTGTGTTGATCTATGCTACATAGAACAAAATTAATTTAGAGGTTTAGATATGAGGATAACGGCTACGAACGCAGACAAATGAGAGGCAAGTGGACATACAAAGGGCCAAATTGGCTACGTCGGATTGTAGATGCTCTAATCCTGCACATGTTAGAAAATTGCACACGGAGATGAGCTATTAGAGTACTCAATCAATCGATCTGTCATAAACAATTCACCAATACGATTGTCTATCTAGCTACTCATGGAATGGGCGTACTAGTATGTTTGATGTGATGATGTGAGCAAACTCGTGGAGCTTCTAGTAGCTATACGCTGGTTTTAAATCTGTGTGGCTAGATCTTAATCGACTAAGATTTAATCAAGTCTCAATCAAGTAATATATAACATGTAGAAAAGCAAAAATTAAAATATTGCACAGATCTTCACATAAGATCATATGAATATTGCATCGACTTCGTTAAGTCTCACTCGACCGAGATTTATCAACACCGTTCCACATTATAGTTTGCCGAAAATCAGGAGAGAGGGAAAAAATCCAAGCAGCAACGATCATCCTGAAGTACTACACCGATGACTGGCACAGGCACAGGCACAGGCACAGGCACGGCACGGTGAGCATACGGAAGTGCGAGAGAAACGGCGGTTCTCTTCGTCCTGTGTGTACGAATGCAGACGGACAGAGGGATGATTGGGACGCCGCACTTGCTAATTGGAGGAGCCGAGGTCGGGCCTAGCGCGAAAAGAGTAACGACATGATTAGCCTAACATGGCGGCCGGAATCCTCTCTGCTGTCATGGACGCGGGGCCCCTGGGCTCTGGAGAATCGCGGTCCTGGCGCTTCCAGTGCATGGCAGCTGTGTCTATGTACGTACGTACAATCGTAGAGCGCTCGTGTTTGGCCAGGGAGGGATAAAACTGGATAAGATACACGGACGAGCGAAGAATGCCACCCGCCCACCCGTGATGTAGAAGTGATTCGTTTTGTGAAGAGAAAATACCAAGGATAGGGAAATGTCAATTATAGTTGCCGCTGTCATAACTTTATATGATATGACAACTTGTAAAGGTATGGTATTCCGTAAATGGGGCCTACAAAACGCTCAAGCACAGATACTTCTGTTTGTTCTGTCCTGCCTCCGAACAATTCGCCTACACTATAAGAAAATGCTCCTACACTAGTTTCAAATGACCAGAGTGATTATTGCTCCACTTTTTTTCTTTTCTGATAAAATTTCTGTTCTATTCAACCATGACAGTACAACGAATATCAGAAATAATAAAATTACATCCAGATCCATAGACTACCTAGCAACGAACGTAAACGAACTATGACCAGATCCGAGCATATCCACCAAGGACAGATCAGCCGGAGACACACCTCCGCACGCCCATCAACGATGATAGACACACCATCGAAACAGAGGGCTAGACGGAGAGAATATTATTCTATCTTCAGAGAGCCGCCGCCATCTCATTTTTCTGAGCAGGACATAAATCCTAACAAAACTTGAAGAAACATCTCAAAATAAAGCCTTCCCACCGACAAGGGCCGGGATCCACCGCGCCGCCATGGATCTATAGTCACCAGAGACTAGGAGGGTCGGCGGCCCTCCTACACTAGATCCAAATGACCGGAGTCCATAACAAGCATTATTACTCCACTTTCTTTCAAAGAGCGTGGTTCCTTCATGTGCTATGCCTGTGCTGCCTGCCTGCCTGCCGTCCTTGCGCCATGACCATATGAACAGGGAGACACGTAAACTCCTCACGGTCATGATTCACACCGCAGTGCGGCGGCGGTGCGCTTCTGTACCCGTGCATGCATATATGGCTCCATTCCAAGCGGCGGCAGCTAATAGCTCCAAGCAAGCGTGGGCACACGCATTGCGGTCATCGTACGTCGCCTCCCATGCACAGGCCTCACGGGTCACACAGCACAGTGCGCGGTCGTGTACGTACGCATGTGCGCGGTGCACGGGAGCACTTGATTCTCGGGGAGTTTTGGATCCAAACGTGGTTTTTTTCTTCTGAGGGTACGTCTTTAGCGTACCTTAGCTTTATAGAAGGGAGAAAAATATGTCTGAGAGTTCTGATATTGCGGTTACAGCCACAACCAGACTAACCAAGCCTCCACTCCACACACACGCTACTCTACTCTGCTAACACACATTGATCTCCAAAAGCTCCTGCCGTGGCCCATATCCTCAGCTCGTCGAAGATCGTGTTCACTGTGTCGTGTTCATTCTTGATCTGGCCCGAACTAAACACCCTCGCATTCATTTGTTTCCATAACGTCCAGCAGATGAGCATGACAAAAATGTCAAAACCTTTTCGAGAGTGCTTAAGAAAACGCTTTCTAGCGTCCGACCACCATTGCACCAATCTTGAGTCATAGGTTGGGCAAAGCTTCATCGGCAACCCCATCCTAGAGATGCAACTGAACCAAACTTGCCTCGAGAACACACATTGCTGCAGAATGTGATCCACCGTGTCCTCCTCTTGATTACATAGAAAGCATTTTGATGTTTGATCTTGCAAGTTATGTCTAGCTCTTCTGTCTGAAGTCCATAGCCGATATTGGACAGCCAGCCACATGAAAATTTTGCAAGCTAGAGGTGCCCAGCATTTCCAAATAGCTCCAAAAGAGTGAAATCTAACTCCTCCCTCACATAGCATCTTGTAAGCAGAGGATGCGGTGTATGTTCCTGACGCATTCCAAGCCCAAATGGGACTGTCCTCGGACTGAGCATCCAGCTGAACCTCCTCAAGGATCTCCCAAAGGCCTATAAACTGGGTTAGGCCTTCCGTGCACAGGTTGCCCACCACATCATTCATCCAAGAGTGCATACCCAAAGCCTCTCGGACAAGTCTTCTGTTAGCAACTTGCGTACGGACTGACGTCGCCACCAGAGGAGCGACCTCCGCGATGGTAGCACCATGGAACCACCTATCCTTCCAGAACAGGGTTTTGTCACCAGCTCCAACTCTCCATTTCACCAAGCTTCCAAACGCTTGCACTACTGATTTGTCCGGGGTCAGGCAAAGCCCTTGCCACGGCCTGGAAGCATCCGTGCGTCTAAGCCATTCCCACCTCAACCTTAGAGCAATACCATGCTTGTGGAGATCAATGACGCCTAGCCCTCCCATGTGCTTAGGCCTGCATACTCTCGCCCAAGATACTACACATTTGCCTCCCTTGACTTCCCTCACCCAGAAGAAGGCCCTACACCCTTTGTCCACTTTATCCAGAGCCCATTTTGGCGCCTCCGCAACCATAAGGTGGTGAGTAGCCCGCGCTCTCATGACCTGGTTGACAAGAACCAGCCTGGTCTGGTCACTAGACCCCTTTGCCATCCTGGCAGAATGTGGAGTGCAGCGTCCACCATTGGCCGCCACTCCGATCTTTTCAACTGCCAAATGCTTAACTGCAGTCCAAGGTACTTGCATGGAAAGGTGGCAAGCTTCCAGGGCAACGCCGACTTCACAATATCCTCATCCCCCGGCTCTGCCCGAATCATAATGGCCGCCGATTTAGCAAAATTTACTTTCAGTCCAGAAGCAACTCCAAAGATGGTAAGAGTTTCTTTAACTAACAAGAGATCCGGCCGTGTGGGTTTGATGAAAAGAACCACATCATCCGCATACAAAGACAATCGCTGCACATGGCTACATCCATTGATAGTACTCATGACTCCGGCCTCATGTGCCTTGATGAAGATATGCGTGAGGACATCCACGGCGATAACAAAGAGTAAGAGGGAGATTGAATCCCCTTGCCTCAAGCCTTTAGCATGCATAAACTTATCTCCCGCACACCCATTTACGATCACTCTGGAACTAGCCGTAGTAAGCAGAGTAGCGATCCAAGAAATCCACCGCTCCGAAAAACCTTTGGCTCTTAACACTTCAAACAGGAACGGCCATGCCAATGAGTCAAAGGCTTTAGTAATGTCGAGCTTGAGCAAAACTCCTTTAGCTTTCCTTCTATGCATCATCCGCGCCACTTGTCTCACAAGAAGGAAATTATCACGCAAGCATCTCCCTTTTATGAAAGCGGACTGATTCACCTGGACAAGGTCCCCCATGCGCGGTCTAAGTCTCGAAGTAAGGAGCTTAGAAATAATCTTGGGCATGCTATGCACAAGGATAATCGGCCGAAAATCAAACACCGAAGATGCATCTGGGGACTTCGGCAAAAGAGTGATCAAGGCTTGGTTAAGCCTCCCAAAACCCCTACCATTTCCAAGAAACAACTTATGAATGGCCGCCATAAGATCTACCTTGATCACTTCCCAAGATTTTTGAAAGAACAAGACAATGAACCCGTCCGGACCTGGAGCTTTGTCGGAGGGAAGATCCTTAATGACTGCCCACACCTCCTCCTCTGTAAACATCCGGTCTTGCTCCGAGAGGTCCACGTGAGCGACTCCAAGACCCTCCAAATCAAGGTGAACTCTCTAGCAACGTCCTTGCCCAACAAATTCTTGTAAGCATTATAGAAGGCTTCCTCCTTGCCTTTCTGATCAGTGATAGTACGCCCTTCCATGCTCAAGGAAGGTATGTAGTTCTTCATACGCCTCCCATTAGCCACCAAATGAAACAATTGCGTGTTAGCATCCCCTTCTTGAAGCCAAGATATTCTGGACCTTTGTCTAGCAATGGTTCTCTCAGGACGCCAAATTGACCCTAGCACCGGTTAGCCAAGCGTTCTTCTGAGCCATCTTTCCTCCTCCGTAAGCCTACGATTTTCCATGGCGCAGTCGAACCGCAAGATAACAATATTCGCTATGGCAATCTGCAACTTGATATTTCCAATCTCTCTTTGCCCCCAAGCGGCAAGAGCTCTAGCCGTGTTGCGAAGCATAATATCGAGCCGCAAGAAAGGATCCGTGATGCCTGGATCACATGCCCACGCCTCCTTCACGATATCCAAGAATCCCTCCATTTTAACCCAAAACTTCTCAAAACGGAACATCCTTTTATAATGCATAGGTTCATGGAGAGTGAGATGCAAGGGGCAATGATCGGAGTGCTCGGTGGACAAAGCTTGCAACAAATAGTCCGGGTGATCAATCTCCCAATCCGCTGAAACGAACGCTCGATCAATCTTGGTAAGGGTGGGCGTCTCCCTTTCATTACTCCACGTGAACTTACGCCCATGAAAAAAGAGCTCCTTGAACGCATTATTATCCACAAAACGCTTGAACTTCCCCATCATTCTCCGATCTAAATTAGAGTTATTTTTATCGGCCGCGTATAGGATAAGATTGAAGTCACCAATCACTAGCCATGGGCCCGGACATAGCGATCTTCTCTCCGAAAGTTCATTCAAGAAATTAATCTTATGCTCATCCTCCTATGGCCCATATACTACGGTTAGCCACCAAGGTGTCCCCTCCTTAGGCGAGACAAACCCTGTGATGCAATGAGAATCATTGACAAAGTTTGTCACCATCACCCGAGTGGTGTCCCATGCCACAAAAATACCACCTCTCGTCTCCGACGCCGGTAAGTAAGTAAAACCATCATAGTTTGGTCCCATGCATTGCAAGATTACATAAATGTTCACATCCTCTAGCTTAGTTTCTAAAATACATACAATTGCCGCATGCACAGAGTCTACAAATCCTCTTAGTGCCTTCCTCTTGGCTGGGCTGTTAAGGCCTCTGACATTCCAACACACCAACTCCAAGGCGTTGACAGACATCGGACTAGGATGACTCCAACACCATCACAACCCTCGCACCCTCTTGCGCCATAACAGCACATCCATCCCCGCCTCCCTGCTAGATTGAGTGGTATAGCCTTCCCAAAGATGGCCGCGATGGCCCTCAGCTGTGGCTCCTGAAGTGGTGAATCGAACACCGTACGAAGCTGACCTAGCGCGTCCTCAGAAACGGCTAGATCCTCACAGTCAAAGCCTAACGTCTTGAGCAGTACTGTTTCAGCAGCAGATGCCTTTGTCTTCCTGGATCCATCGGAACAGACAGACCGAGTCATGCGTCGAAGTGTGAATGGGTCTTGTCCAGTCTGTACTCCTCTAAGTCCTTCAAACTCCTTAAGGAGAGGTGGCGCAAGTTTCTTCAACAACCCGGTGCAGAATGCTTTGATGTTACCTAGCGCGGCGATCTCCTTGGTGAGAGATTTTGTCCGCGCTGCAGTCAACCATCCATGTGAGCCGCCAGTACAAGATGCTGAATCACTCAAAATCCCCGCCCTGCATGCAACGTATGTAGTCACATCGGTGCATGCAGCAGAGGGCTGCAACTCCTGTAGCACGGGACCCACCCCCGGCAAATCAGCATGCCTCTCCACCTCTCCTGTCTCCATCGAAGTCTGCAGCATATCCTTGACCGGGGCCCATCCATCTGATGTATTATCGGGCACCACTAACGACAGCTGCGTGGCCCCATCCCCGGCCCTTGTGCCATCCTGGGTTGGCGCAGCCCCAAACGGCCGGCCCGCCTCCTGTCCTACCGACGCGTCCTGATTGGCGAAAACAGTCTGCCGATCCCCCTCGAAGCCTCTGCAGCCTCGGGATCCTCTGGACCCATGCCGCCAGCCTGTTGCGGACTCACCTCCTCCACAACTTTATCCACATCAACTGCCACCTCGGGATCCGCCTCGGACTGGATCAACTACTGCGGCTCAGGGTTGGCTGGCCCATGCTCCACAGCCCCACCATGGTCAAAAGCCGCCTGCGTTGTCCTGTCCATCATCTCAGCGGCCGGATTTTCTGTGGCCCTAACCTCCCTTCCTGGATCATCTGCGGCCACATGCGCCACGGGATCCACCAACGCGGCCTTGGCAGCCAGCAGCCTGCCCCCTCCAACCCCGGTTGCCACCGTGGTGACCGCGGTGACCACCGGCGCGTGAATCATCGCCACAGAGCCCTGAGCCATGGGCAGGATTCTCCAGTCCGACGGTCCAATACGCCCCATCAATGCACGCATATAGGAACCACCCGGCGCCCCGTTGCCCGGCGCACCTCCGCGTCTATCACGAACACCTCTCGTCCACGGCAGCACACGCCACTCTCCCCTGCCTGAGAAGTCACCAGAGTCCTCAGGCATCCCGCTCTGGCCGCTACCATCTGAGCTAGGCGGTCTCAACCAGCGCTCCGGACCCTCGTGATCACGAACCCTACCAATGTGAATCGGGGTCTTGTACTCCAGCAGCGCCCGAGACGTGGGCGACCTCGCCGCCGGTCCTCCAAACATCACCGGCTCCGGAACCCAAAGCCACCTGCCTGCAGGCACCTCGTCCAGATCCACACACCAGGCCCGCAACTTGAACAAGGACAAATCCTCCCTGTTCTCAGTCTCCGGCGCCAAGCTCTCCACCAGACACGACGAGCCCAGAAGCTCCGCCGCCGTCTCGGACGTCCAAGCGTGAGAAGGGATTCCTTCTATCATGAGATCAACTTGCGTCCGCATCACCCTCGAAACAGCTTGCGCTTGCTTGAGCCATGGCTTGACAAAGAGCTTAAAGAATCCATGCTCAACTGTACCCGCAGCCAGCGCCTTGTTGCGCAACTCCGGCGCCGCGAACACCACTAGAAAATCCTCGGGGTGGAACTTGTGGACCAAAAAACGGTGGCGCGGGATGCGCAGCTCCACCGACAAAGCCTCAACAGCCTCCTGGCAAGAAACCGCTGGCCTGGTGCCACCCACATAGGCTACCACCGCCAGCCTCAGGCGCTGCTCAAGATCCTCCATCTCCGGCGTACGGCGAAGAACGCAGACATCGCCCGGCAGCGGCAGCTGCGACGCCGCCTAGACCCCCCAGTGCGGTGACAACTGGATGGCGAGACCCCTCAAAGGAAGCGATCTGCCTAGCCACGGTGTCGGCACCTTTCGTTGGTCCGGCCTGCGTCGACGGCTGCGAAGCCCGCGCTACCTTGGCCACCGCCTCACGCCGGAGATCCTCCTCAGACCTGGGACTCCGAGGCCGCTTGCACGCCGTTGAAATGTGACCCTCCAGACCACATTTGATACACAGCGGGGGAACCCAGCAATCTTCTCGACGATGCCCTTCACGGAAGCAGTTGAAGCAGAGACCAAAAAGGTCCGCCGGGATCTCCCTTCTCTCCGGCGACGACGCCGGCGAACGTGAGGAGCGCGACCTCGCGCCGCCCACCGCCGCCTGCTGCCGAAGCGCTCTCCTTTTGCGCCACAACGCCTTGCGCGACGGCCCCGGCTTGCGCCACTGCGAAGCAGAGCCCGCGGCCACCCCCTGGTCAGCCGGCGCACCTCCAGCACCCGTGGATAGGCCCTCGGATCCCGACGAGCCGGACAGCCCCAGGCTGGAGACAATAGGCTGGAGCTTGGAGGAGACAGATGCCGGGCTCGCGGATCCGTCCGCCATGGCGGAAGCGAACGAGAGCAGGAAACAGGTAGGGGGGAAGCACCAGGGCCCGAGCGGCCGCAAGCTAGGGAGAGGACGCCGGGGCCGGAGTGGCCGCCGGTGGAGGGGGAGGGGGGTGGACGCCGGGACCGGAGTGGCCGCCGGCGGGGGAAGGGCGCGCTAGAGCAGGGGAGCGGGGGGAATTGAGATTTTTAGCTTAGCTATACCTGCTCCATCATCACATCGTTTTCTTTGCGGCGCGTACATACACGAGTCATGGCGATGACTTGCAAGCGAAAGGAAGGAGAGTCCAAACCTGGTTATGAGGATAGGATGCATGGACCAAAATGTCACATCGCTCTCAAATCATTCATTTCCTGATTTTCGACTTGCACACCCATGTTCGTTTCTTGGAGTTGCCTGCCAAGTTGGATATTATGCGCGTCCATCTCCAGCCAGCCCCTGTGCAGCCAGTCAAACGCATGTATGTGTCTGACTGTACCGTCTCTACTTCTGTACGTAGACATGGCATGGGTGCGGAACCATTTAAAGGCCAACTCCAGCGCGCGACTCCATTCCATCTGGCCTCGTCCATTTGAAGCAAAACGGACATTACCACATGGCTCAGCACACGACAGCCTGAACCCATCTGATCCGTTTAATATCCGGACCGACTCATTTCGAGCGTAAACATGCGCACATGCGGTCGGCCCCACCTGTCATCTTCCCAGGCGAACGATCGCCGTCCTTCTTAAATGGGAAGCCGTGGACCGGTCGCAGTCCACACTCCCCACTCCAGCCCGCGCTGCCTCCTCGAAACCCGACATGCCCTAAACCCTAGCTCTCCCTCTCCGCATCCTTGATCTCGCCGGCAGGCCGCCTCACCGCCATGGTGTTCTGGAACATCGGCCGCAAGGGGAAGCACGACCGCGAGGCTGGCTCGTCCTCGGGTCGCCGCCGCCGCGGCGTCAAAGAGGAGCCCGCATCACCACCGCGTCGGGCCCACGCGCCGCCCGCATTCTTCATCGCCCCCCACGGCCGCCGGCGAGCGCGACCGGCACTACATCCACGTTGATGTATGCCGTCGTTATTGGGAGACGAGGACCCCGCTCCCATGGAACGACGTGCACCTCCCCCAATAACTGGCATCTCTCCGCCGACCGGGTGCCGATCCCGCCGGTCCCGTTGAGCGGCCGTGTGCGCCACGAGGAGATCGAGCGCCGCTGCCGCCTCCTGCCGGACGACCTGTACTACGACCCCATGTATGCCCCCGACTCCGACCTGTGAGACACGTGGTTCCAGGACGAGCACGACACGCGGCGCGCCTCTTTCTTCGCCGGCACCTCGTCGGGGCCGCGGCGGCCACGTCCAGAGCGCGGAGCGACTGCTCCCCAGGTGCACGGGCATACGCGGTTGCGCGGCGTCACGCCCACGCCGTCGCCTTCACCAGCTCCGTCGCCACCACCACCTCCTCGCATGACAGCGGAGGAGGAGGTCCAGCTCATGCAACATGTCATGGAGGACTCCATGAAAACGCACGATGAGCGCCAATGGGAGGGCCTCGAAGAGATGATGGCCCTCTCTGCGGCCAGCGACGTTGCCATCCCCGAGCTAGAGACGGTGAGGACGGAGGAGGTGATGGAGGAGGAGCCCGTGGCCGCATTCCACCCGGGCCTGGTGGGCCAGCAGTGGAGCTGGTCGTGCATGGCTTCGGAGATGGCCGACGCCGTGGGGGGCGTGAACTGGTGCCCCACGCCACCGCGGTCACCGGAGCGAGAGGTGTCGCCACGGGAGGAGGTGGTGCAGGCACCTCCCGCCTTCCATCCCGCCCCCGTGTACCAGGAACCGCCGTCCCACCTCTGGACGCCGCCGGCCTACGTCGACCTCGTCAGCGATGACAAAAAGGTGTCCAGTGAGAAGACGGCGACGGCCACGGCATCGACGGGCAGGAGCGCGCGGGCGACGGATTTCTTTTGTTTTTTATGTTAATTGTGTCTATGTGAACTTTGGAACTGGATCCTTTTGTGGCTGTGATGTTTAATTATGCTTTATGTTTTTATGTTTATGTTTATTTTATTTTTTTGGCATTTTGTTTTAGTTTTTGTGGTCTTTTAATCACGTTCACCCTGGACATGATTTGGGGTGTGGTCGTGCGTTGGGCGCACCGACAACCCAACGGCCGCAAGCGGACATTGGCGACCCAATTGCCGTCCCAAACGGACGAAAACATGCCAAATCGGACGTCCGTTCGGGATCGTGCGCTAGAATTGGCCTTAGAAATGATAAACCGTCCACGGTTGTAAAATGTAGGTTTTAGGGGAACTGGCTCAACCCTCAAAGGGGTGGCCTATCACATATATATAATGATGACATACAAGTCCAATACCAATAAGGTATGGTTTACACAGTAGGGCTACAATACGAAGCCTAACACCCTCCCTCAATCTCAACTCACTCCTGAAGTATCTAGGAGGTTGAGATTGCACCTCTGAACCTCAAACATGGGAGAAGGTAGAGGCTTGGTGAAGATGTCCGCAAGTTGATCTTTTGAAGAGATAAACCTGACTTGTAGTAGCTTCTGTGCAACACGTTCCCTCACAAAATGAAAGTAAGTCTCAATGTGTTTAGTCCGTGCATGGAACACCGGGTTTGACGATAGAAACGTAGCACCGATGTTCTCTCACAAAAGGACCGAAGGATGTGGCTGAGTAACTCCTATCTCTCGAAGTAGGGACTCAATCCATATAAGTTCAGCAGTTGCATTGGCAACCGACTTGTACTAAACCTTCTGCTGTGGGAAACAATGGCTTGCTTGCGTGCACTCCAGCGATCAGATTAGGACCCAAGAACACAACATGTCCCCCGTGGATCGCTTTGTCATCTGGACACCAGCCCAATCAGCATCGGAGAATGCAGAAAGAACTCCGGAGGAACTGGGCGTAGGTGAAGACCAAAGGAGACAGTGAGGCGCACATAACGCAGTATGCGCTTCACAGCAGAACCGGTGTACATCGGTGGGAGCATGAAGATCTTGGCACACCCTATTAACCGCAAAGGAGAGATCGGGACGCGTGATCGCCGACATCGCAGGCCACCAACAATACTCCACAGACTCGGTAGCATCCTCAGGAGAGAGAAGAGCACCACAAGTAGCAGAAAGGGTGTCAATGGAGGACATGGGCGTAGGCGATGGCTTGCACTTGAGCATACCAGCATGGCACAAGATATCAAGAGAGTACTTCTTCTGGGTGAGAGCCAAACTGCCACGAGACTGATGAGCGACCTCAATACCCAGGAAGAAATGAAGTTGTCCCAAATCCTTAACTGCAAAATCACGACCAAGTGCAGTCACAAGAGCATCATCAGCCGTCGGAGATGAGCTCACCAGGACAATATCATCCACATACACAAGGAGGTACATGGTCACACTCGATTATTTGAAACAAGAACGGTGAAGTGTCACCGTCAAGGAATGAACCCATGAGTGTGTGAGCTGAAGCCAGCGAGCATGCCGAACGCAGAGTCTGCTTCAGTCCATATATGGCCTTCGTCCGGATAGCGAGAGATGATGAGGCTGAGTGTGATCAACAAATCCGGTGGCTGCCGCATGTAAACCTCTTCTTCAAGCAATCCATGAAGAAAAGCGTTACTGCGCATCAAGTGGCGGAGAGACCAGCCATGAAACTGCGAGAGAGAAGAAGTCGAATAGTGGTAGGCTTGACAACTGGGCTGAATGTATCCTCATAATCCAGGCCCTGACGTTGTTTAAAGCCCTTAGCCACAAGGCGCGCTTTGTAGCGCTCAATGGAACCATCTGCATGTTTCTTCACCTTGAACACCCACTTCGAATCAATGATGTTGACGCGAGACGGCGGGGGAACAAGTGTCCAGGTCTTATTCTTCATAAGAGCATGATATTCTTGTTCCATAGCAGCCCTCCAGTGTGGAATACTCATAGTGGCTTGATAACTGCGTGGTTCGACGGTTGGATCATCCACAACATGAGCCAGGCAAGCAGCAAGATAGGTGATCGTGCCATCGGTGCGCTCCTTGGGACGAACAATGCCACTGCGGCTATGAGTGTGTGGACGTCGCGGGGGAGCAAACACCGGGGCCGGCGGGATGTCCGGAGCAGGTGAGGCTGGTCCAGGGGACTCCGGCGAAGAAGGACCGGGTGACGTCGGGCCGGGCGACGGCGGACCAGGTGACAACAGGCCAGGTGACGTAGGCCCCGGCGGCGCGTGAGCCACTGCAGACCCAGGCGAAGTAGGCACCAAGGACGCCCGCGCGGATGGCGAGGGCGACGATGGAGGGGAGTCCGGGTGAGGAGGTGGCGACGGAGGCTGCTTTCGAGAGGAGGCCGTCGCGAGCTCGGCCCGGTGGCGATGCCGACATGGGCTCTGGCCCAGGCGCGGTTGGAGACGGGGCGCCCGGTGCGGGGTCGAGGGCGGGAGGCGTTGCATGCACCGGCCGATCGATGTGCACCACAGGCGACGTAGCGGGTCTGTCAGGGAGGAGTTCCAGGCGAGCTCCACGTCCAATTCCTACACCATGATTAGGTAACAACACAGGCGAATATGCAACATCTTCAAATTGGCCAGGCATAAGAGGAGATGAATGCATAGAAGGTGTTGTGGTGGATGACTGAGGCATGGCAGAAAAGGGGAAGACGTTCTCATCAAAAACAACATCCCGAGATATGTAGACTCGATTGGTTGGGACATGGAGACACATGTAGCCTTTATGGAGAAAACTAT
The DNA here is from genome assembly GCA_021605145.1 of Aegilops bicornis. NCBI lineage: Eukaryota > Viridiplantae > Streptophyta > Magnoliopsida > Poales > Poaceae > Aegilops > Aegilops bicornis. The sequence continues at coordinate 76,687,168 of CM038672.1, read as the reverse complement.
ACCCTAAGAACACACACTTTTTGGAGCGAAACTCAAGTTTGCGATCATTATAAGTACGAAGATGAGGCCAGCAGGCACACCCAAACACCTTAAAAAAGGTATAGTCAGGAGTTTCGCCTAAGAGAAGCTCAATCGGAGTTTTCTTATTAAGAACACGCGCAGGTAATCTGTTAATGAGAAAACACGCGGTAGCAAAAGCATCACTCCAAAAATGAAAGGGTACATAAGCATGAGCAAGAAGTGTGAGGCCGGTCTCAACTATATGACGATGTTTGCGCTCAACAGCGCCATTCTGCTGATGTGTATGCAGGCATGATAAACAATGAGAGATTCCAAGCTTATTAAAGAAGGTGTTGAGGTTGCGATATTCGCCCCCCAATCTGATTGAACATGGATAATTTTATGCTTGAGTAGACGTTCAACATGCAATTGAAACTGTATGAATATATCAAACACATCAGATTTGTGCTTAAGAAGATAAAGCCAAGTGAAGCGACTATAGGCATCAACAAAACTGACATAATAGTTGTGACCACTAACAGATGTTTGTGCCGGACCCCACACATCAGAAAACACAATTTCAAGAGGGTTCTTTACTTCTCTAGTAGATGAAACAAAAGGTAGCTGATGACTCTTGCCTTGATGACAGGCATCACACGCGGGCATCTCTTTATTGCTAGGCACTAAGGGCAGCTCATGACGGTGGATTATGTGGCGAACGATGGATGTGGCGGGGTGACCAAAGCAAGAGTGCCACTGGGAAGGCGACACACGAACACCGCTGAAACGCATGGGGCGGATGGATCCTCCAAACGGTACAAGCCTTGGCTCAACCGGCCACTAAGCAGAACGTCCCGGGTTGCTCGATCCTTAACAAAAATATTAAAAGGGTGAAATTCACATAGGACATAATTATCAAGGGTGAGCTTAGGGACAGATAAAAGATTACGAGTTACCGAGGGTACCCGTAAAACATTACGAAGATGGAGCTGCCTAGAGGGATGACTAGTTAAAAGAGATGCTTGGCCAATATAAGAGATTGGCATACCTACACCATTGGCGGTGTGAACCTGATCGTGCCCGTAGTAGGGCTGGTAGGTGGAGAGTTTGCTGAGCTCGTTCGTCATGTGATCCGTGGCGCCGGTGTCCATGTACCAAGCTGGATCAATAGGGTAGGATGGTGTGTATCCCTAATCGACACGCGGGTCCTTGCCCTTGGCGGCGATGTGGGCAGACGGGGCGGCAGCGGGAGGACCAAAGTCTGCCATGGAAAACTGGCGCTCGTAGCCCTTGCCGTCGTTGCCGATGCCAAGGAAGCTCCTCTGAAAGCGGCGGTGACACTTGAAGGCGACATGGCGTTCACGACCACATAGCTGGCACACCACCCTAGTGTTAGGGCCCCCACCCAGGGTCGATGTAGAGGGCGGGGCTGCCTTCCCAGTTGAAGGGGCAGGTGGGTGCTGGCCACGAGAGGCCCAGAAGGCCATCGGCTGGGCGGTGATGGTGGCGGAGGAGCGACGAGCCTCGACGCGTTGCTCGGTGAAGAGAAGGCGTGAGTAGAGCTCGTGAGGAGGCATCGCTGGCTTGGCGTTGTGGACGGCCTCGGCGAGATTGTCGTAGTCGGCGTCGAGGCCTTTGATGACGAAGCCGGTGAACTCCTCGTCGCTAAGCGGCCGACCAATAGAGGTGAGCGTGTCCGCCAGCACCTTCATCTTGTTGAAGTAGGTCGTAGCGGAGGAGTCCAGCTTCTTGATGTCGGCGAGTTCGCTGCGAAGGGCCATCGAGCGGGAGGTAGAGACCTGGGCAAAGGCGTGCTCCAGGGTCGTCCAGGCGTCCATGGAGGTGGCAGCGAAGAGACAAAGGCCAGCGACCCCGTCGCTGAGGGAACCCTGGATGGCGGAGAGGATCGCCTGGTCCTGCTGCACCCACATACGGTGTTCCGGGTTGATGGCCGGGCCGTGGACGGTAGGGATGACCTGCGGAGGACACGGTAGCGAACCATCAACAAACCCGAGGAGAGACCGGCTGCGTAGCAGCGGTAGGACCTTGGCGCGCCAGAACAAGTAGTTCTCCGGCGTGAGTCGGATGGTGATCAAGTTGTCGGCGAAGTGGAGCGACCGGTGGGCGTGATTGCGCCCGGCGAGGGACGATTGGCGGCGAACGCGGCAGGATCCACGCATCACCCGATGCCGCGGGTGGCGGCGCGGGGACGATCGGGATCACGGTCGCGGGTGGTGCCGTGAGCGAGGCCGCGGGTGGCTCCGCGGGCAGCGTCTCCCCCGAGGTCGCCAGGATGACGGCGAGTGTCGAGGAGGATCCAAAGGAGGCCATCGCGGGCGGCGGCGGCTCGACTGGTGCTAAGGCCGTCGCGGGCGGTGACGATGGGATCGGCACTGAAAACAGGGAGCTGACGGCGGTGGTGCCGAAGAACTGAGGTACTGACGGAGCCAGGGCGAGGTGGGAGGTTGAGGAGGGCGGCAAGCGACGCGGGAATAGACCCGGAGCTGGCGGCGCCCGAAGCGGAAGCGGTCATGGCACCGGCGGCGGCAGCCCTTGGGTTTAGGGTTTTGGTGCAGCGGCGGTGGCGGGTGGGGTGGAGGTGGAGGACCTAGGTTAGACTCGATACCATGTAAAACGTAGGTTTTTGAGGAACTGGCTCAACCCTCAAAGAGTTGGTCTATCACATATATATAATGATGATATACAAGTTCAATACCAATAAGATATGGTTTACACAGTAATGCTACAATGCAAAGTCTAACAATGGTAGACCTCGTTAAAAACGAGTTTCGTTAAAATACGAATTGACGTTTGTAACCGTAACCGTGAAAATATGTAAACTAGTACTATGACACACCACTGATCATTTTCAGTTATGAATGATCATTAGTAGATAATGTTAGATCATATAGTGGTGCTTCTCATATACTCTATCCATCCGAAAATACATGTCGTAGGAATGGATGTATCTAGACGTATTTTAGTTCTGAATACATCTATTTTTATGCATTTCTCCAACAAGTATTTCCGGACGGAGGGAGTACGTAGATAACGTCATTGGCTTCTCCTTCGCGTATGATTCTCCATAATCCTAAGGTAATCCTCTGCAAACCCTACAAGTCAAATGAACTCTAACAGAAATTGAAACTGTAATCAAGTGGCCAAAACGCAAGTTACAAACATCCAGCCGACATGGATACCTATCAAGCAAGCCACGATTATTGGCGCTATGATCATATCCCACGATGATGACACGACAAATTGGGATCGACAGCTGCCACAGAAAGAGACGGTGGAGGGCGGAGAATCGGCCAGCGGTGGCCTGCACTGCACCGATCATCATTCAGTTCAGCCTAGCCAGCACGAGTACGTACGTAGCAGCTCAATGATCTGGTAGCCAAAGGCAATGGGAAGACACCGTCACTGGGACGTAGACACGCGCTTACTGGCGGGTAAGATGTCGAGGTCGCGGCCAACGCCTTCCGCGGGTGCGGCAGTGCACGGTGTTCGTTTGTCCGTTGATCGTTATGCTGTTAAGCCACCGCCTTAATTACTCCAATGTAGCTGCTGTCGCGTCCTTAATTTGGACACAAAGCCACATCCTCTGCTAATGCCAGCACCAAGCAGTGAGACGCACATTTTTTTTTCTCTTTCTTGTGTTAGCGTGCTTTTCTACACGAGATATTTTTTGAAACACATTACAAACACAGACGCTCATACGCTAATATATATACGCGCGTACTCTGCGTATAAACACACACATGCACATCTTACCTTTATAAGTGTTGAACATGTGTACATGTACGTAGGTCTGGGTCATGTATGCAATACCTGTAGTGTATGTCTTCCTCTATATGTACGTGTATCTTAGGAGACAAGATACCGGTCGCACTTCTTTTATCTATATATATATATATATATGTGACTAGTGCACGATCAATCAATCATCGATGCACCAAATCATTCTCTACATGGTATCTATCGCAAGTCGATCCTCTCGCTTCCGCTAACCCTAGCCGCCCGTCGCCGCCATACCGCCCGCCGCCACCGCCCTCCTCCCCAGCGCCCTCCCTCACGCCCGCGCCGCCCGCCCTCCACCGCTGCGCCACCTCTCCCCAAGCCGCGCCGCCTCCCTCCCCACGACCTCGCATCCATGTCGTCCAACGCCTCCACCTACTCAAACCCCTTCGCCGTCGACCCTGCTGAGATCCACGACATCAATGTCCATGCACGCGTCCCCGTGGTCCTCGACGCCTCCAACTCCACGTACTTCGCGTGGAAGACGTACTTCTCGCTGCTCTTCCGCGAGAACAACCTCGTGGATCATGTGGACGGCACCATGGACTCCCGCGCCATGGTGGACGACGCCGAGTGGACCGCGATCGACGCCACGATCGATGCCACGATCATTCGGTGGTTCTTCACCACCATCTCCAAGGACTTGTTTCACACGGTCGTGAGCGCCGGCGACGACGCCCGTGCCATGTGGGTCAAGCTGAACGGCCTCTTCACCAAAAGTTTCAGCGCCGCGTTTTTTTGCAGCAGGAATTTTTTGACTGTCACCAGGATGAACAGTCCATTGATGACTACTGCCGCCGCCTGAAGACGTTGGCGGATGAGCTCCGTGACATTGGAGCCAAGGTGGACGACGACCTCCTCCTCAGCACGCTCACCGCCGGCCTCAACGAGGACTTGACGCGCCGCCTCAACCTCACCTTGATGTCGGAGCCCTCCTTCCCCAAGTTTGTGGCGTGCTTGCGGTTGGAGGAGCGCCGGATGAAGGGTCAAGCGTGTGCAGCATCACGCCCTCGCCGCCCGGCGCCTCACGTGGTGCCCTCCACGAGCCGCCCCGCGCGCGCGCCCGGCCGCCGCCCCTGCGCCTCCGGGGTATTTCCCCTCCGCCCGCGCCTCCGCCCTCCCGCTGCCCCCGGCCGGGCGGCGACGCCGCATGGGCGACCGCCAGCAAGCGGCGGGGGGCCTCGTCGGCAGCGGCGGTGACTCCCCATGGACGTATGGCACCAACCCGTGGACCGGCGTCGTCCAAGCGTACTCGATGCCGGTTCCTCGGGCTCCTGCTCCGGGCACCCGTGGGCCTCGTCCGGCGGACCACCAGGCTCTCTTCGCCGCGCAAAACGCCGCTCCCTACAGCGGCTACGGTGCCCTCCCCCCCCGCTGCGCCCGCCCTCTGGCGCCGCGCCACGTCGGCCTTCGGTGCAGCTCCTGCGCCGGCCCACGGAGGGTTTTACCCTCCTCAGGTGCCGCCACCGTGGGACCCGGCCCTGCTCACCGCCCTGCGCTCCGCCCCGTCACCGAGCTCCTATGGTGGCGGTGGTGACTGGTACATGGACTCGGGCGCCACCGCTCACATGACTGCTCATCCCGGTAACCTCACGTCTGCCACTCCCGTTCATACTCCCACCCGTATCACCATTGGTAAAGGTTCCTCCCTACCCATTACCCATGTCGGTCATATGTCTTTTCCGTCTACTTCTACTCATGTCCATATGTCTAATGTTCTTGTGTCTCCTGACTTAGTTACTAATCTTGTTTCTGTTCGTCGCCTTGCTCGGGAGAACCCTATCACTGTTGAATTTGACGATATCAGTTTTTCTGTGAAGGACGCCCGTACACGGATGGTACTCCACCGATGTGACAGCCCGGACGAGCTTTACCCAGTTTACCCCTCCGGCGCCACCACCACCCGTCATCCCGTCGCCTTCGCCGCCAGTGTCGATCTTTGGCATGCCCGTCTTGGTCATCCCAACTCCACCGTTATGCGTCAGATTCTTCAGAGTTTTTCTTTCTCTTGTAATAAGGTCGACGATCATACTTGTGAGGCTTGCCGTCTTGGCAAGCACGTTCATCTTCCCTTTAACGAGTCTACAAACATTTCCACCTTTCCGTTTCAATTATTGCATAGTGATGTTTGGACGTCCCCGGTTGCTAGCAACACGGGCTATTTATACTATCTGGTGATACTGGATGATTTTTCTCATTATGTGTCGACATTCCCTCTCCGTCGCAAGTCCGACGCTCTTGCCGCACTCACAGCCTTTTATTCATATGTCACGACACAGTTCGGTCGTCCTATTCTCGCCTTGCAAACTGACAACGGCAAGGAGTTTGACAACATCACCGTCCGCAATTTACTTGCGTCCCACGGCACCATCTTTTGCCTCACATGCCCCTACACGTCTCAGCAGAATGGTCGCGCCGAGCGCGTCCTTCGCACTCTTAATGACTGTGTCCGCACGTTGCTCTTCCACTCCTACGTGCCTCCTTGGTTCTAGCCGGACGCGCTCGCGACCGCCAGCCTCCTCATTAACATTCGCCCATGTCGTTCCCGCTGGAACTACACTCCTCACCAGCTCCTCTTTGGTGCGGTTCCATCTTATGATGGTCTTCGCATCTTCGGGTGTCTCTGTTATCCTAGCACCGCGTCCACTGCTCCTCACAAACTCGCACCCCGGTCGCTTCCTTGCATTTTTCTTGGTTATCCTCCCAACACCAAAGGTTACCGGTGCTATGATCCAGTGTCCCACCGCGTTTTCACTTTGCGGCATGTGTACTTTGATGAGCTGGTGTTCCCGTTTCAGCAGGTACCGTCACCTTCGGCGTCTCCAGCGGCGCGGTTCGCCCCTGCCACCACCTCCGGCGGACCGCCCAGCCATCGAGTCGGCCCTGCCGCGCTCAGCGCCGCGGCCTTGCGCTGTGGCTCCTGTCGCCATGTCCTCCGGCGGCCCCGTCGCCGTGGCCCCGGCAGCCCCGTCGCCGTGGCCCCCGGCGGCCCCTATTCCCGCCGTAGCCCCGCCATGGCCCCCGATGTCGCGGCCTCCTCGGCCGCCCCCGTCGCGCCCCTGTTGCGGCCCCCGCAGCGGCCCCTGTTGCGCCCCCCATGGCCCCTGTCGCTGCGGCCGCACCCCTCACCGGTGTGGTCACTCGGGCTCGGACCGGGACACTTTGTCCCAGCACGCGCTACCCGTCGGACGAGTACGCGTGTGCTGCATCCACCTCGGCGCCGTCTCCGCTACCCACCTCCGCTCGCGGAGCCCTTCGGGATCCGAACTGGCTAGCTACGATGCGTGAGGAGTTTGACACCCTACAGCACAACCGTACGTGGCAGCTTGTCCCGCAGCCTCCCCGTGCCAATGTCATCACTGGCAAGTGGGTCTTCCGCCACAAGACTCGCCCCGATGGTTCTCTCGAGCGCTACAAAGCGCGTTGGGTGGTCTTGGCTTCCGCCCGGCGTGCCGGGGTGGACTTCATCGACACCTTCGCCCAGGTTGTCAAACCGGGCACGATTCGAGCCGTCCTCCAGCTTGCTGTTTCTCGCGCCTGGCCGGTTCACCAGCTCGATGTGTCTAATGCTTTCTTGCATGGCCATCTCGACGAGCAGGTGTTCTGTCAGCAGCCTACTGGTTTCGTCGACACCGACTATCCGGACCATGTGTGCTTGCTCTCCCGTTCTCTCTACGGGTTGAAGCAGGCACCTCGGGCCTGGTACCAGCGGATCGCGGCCTTCCTTCAGCAGCAGGGGTTCCGGTCCACAAGGTTCGATGCCTCCCTGTTTGTCTATCACCAGGGCCCCGCCATCGCGTACCTCCTACTGTACATCGACGACATCATCCTGACTGCCTCCTCGCCAGCACTACTTTAGCAGATCATGGCTCGCCTCGGCACCGAGTTCGCCCTGAAGGACTTGGGGGATCTCCACTACTTCCTCGGCATTGAGATAGTGCGCCGGGCTACTGGTTTCTTCCTGCACCAGCAGAAGTACGCCTGCGAGCTTCTGGAGCGAGCGGGCATGCTTAACTGCAAGCCTGCTCCTACGCCTGTCGGCACAAAGGCTAAGGTGTCCGCCGTCGAGGGTTCTCCGGCGTCCGATGCTCCCTTCTACCGCTCCATCGTTGGTGCGCTTCAGTACCTCACACTGACGCGTCCGGACATTCAGTACGCTGTCCAGCAGGTGTGCCTTCATATGCGTGCTCCTCATGACACCCATTGGGCTCTCATGAAACATGTACTTCGGTACATACGTGGCACCACAACCATGGGTCTCACTCTGACGGCATCACCCGACACCAGCCTTGTCGCCTACTCCGACGCCGACTGGGCTCGGTGTCCCGACACTCGCCGCTCCACCTCCGGCTACTACGTCTGCCTCGAGCCCTCTATGATTTCGTGGTCGTCTAATCGACAACCCACGGTCTCATGATCGAGCGTCGAGGCTGAGTACCGGGCCGTGGCCAACGCCGTCGCGGAGTGCTCTTGGCTACGACAGCTTCTTAAGGAGTTGCTATGCGAGGTCACCAAGGCGACGCTTGTCTACTGTGACAACGTCTCCGCGGTCTACCTTGCAGCCAACCCGGTCCATCACCGACGGACGAAGCATATTAAGCTCGACATTCACTTCGTCAGGGAGCACGTCGCACTTGGTCATGTTCGTGTTCTACATGTGCCCACTGATACGTCTCCAACGTATCTATAATTTTTGATTGCTCCATGCTATATTATCTACTGTTTTGGACCATATTGGGCTTCATTTTCCACTTTTATATTACTTTTGGGACTAACCTATTAACCGGAGGCCCAGCCCAGAATTGCTGTTTTTTTTTGCCAATTTCAGTGTTTCGAAGAAACGGAATATCAAACGGAGTCCAAACGGAATGAAACCTTCGGGTACGTGATTTTCTCATCAGATATGATCCAGGAGACTTGGACCCTCGGTAAAGAAAGGAGGGAGGCGTCCACGAGGGTGGAGTGCGTCCCCCCAGGGCGCGCCCCCTGCCTCTTGGGCCCCCCGAAGCTCCACCGACGTACTCCTTCCTCCTATATATACCTACGTACCCCCAACAGATCAGATATGGAGCAAAAAACCTAATTCCACCGCTGCAACTTTCTGTATCCACGAGATCCCATCTTGGAGCCTGTTACGGAGCTCCATGGAAGGAATCCACCACGGAGGGCTTCTACATCATTATCATAGCCTCTCCAATGAAGTGTGAGTAGTTTACTTCAGACCTTCGGGTCCATAGTTAGTAGCTAGATGGCTTCTTCTCTCTTTTTGGATCTCAATACAATGTTCTCCCCCTCTCTCGTGGAGATCTATTCGATGTAATCTTATTTTTGCGGCGTGTTTGTTGAGACCGATGAATAGTGGGTTTATGTCAAGATTATCTATGAACAATATTTGAATCTTCTCTGAATTATTTTATGTATGATTGGTTATCTTTGCAAGTCTCTTCGAATTATCCGTTTGGTTTGGCCAACTAGATTGGTAGTTCTTGCAATGGGAGAAGTGCTTAGCTTTGGGTTCAATCTTGCGGTGTCCTTTCCCGATGTGATGGGGGCGGCAAGGCACGTATTGTATTGTTGCCATCGAGGATAACAAGATGGGGTTTTTATCATATTGCATGAATTTATCCCTCTACATCATGTCATATTGCTTAAGGCGTTACTCTGTTTTCATTAACTTAATACTCTAGATGCATCTTTGGATAGCGGTCGGTGAGTGGAGTAATAGTAGTAGATGCAGGCAGGAGTCGGTCTACTTGTCTCAGACGTGATGCCTATATACATGATCATACCTAGATACTCTCATAACTATGCTCAATTCTGTCAATTGCACAACAGTAGTTTGTTTACCCACCATAGAATACTTATGCACTTGAGAGAAGCCACTAGTGAAATCTATGACCCCCGGGTCTATTCTCATCATATTTATCTTCCTACGCTTTATTATTGCTTTGCTTTATACTTTGCCTTTTATTTTACTTTGCATCTTTATACCAAAAATACCAAAAATATTATCTATCATCTCTATCAGATCTCACTTTCGTAAGTGACCGTGAAGGGATTGACAACCCCTAATCGCGTTGGTTGCGTTGAGCTATTTGTTTTGTGTAGGTACGAGGGACTTGGCGTGGCCTTATCTTTGGATTGATACCTTGGTTCTCAAAAACTAAGGGAAATACTTACGCTACTCTGCTGCATCATCCTCTCCTCTTCGGGGAAAACCAACGCAAGCTCAAGACATAGCAAGAAGGATTTCTGGCGCCGTTGCCGGGGAGGCTTACGCAAGGTCAAGTCAAGATTTGGACTCCCGACAACGAGCCATTTCTGGCGCCGTTGCCGGGGAGTCTACGCAAAAGTCAACATACCAAGTACCCATCACAATCCCTCATCTCCCGCATTACATTATTTGCCATTTGCCTCTCATTTTCCTCTCCCCCACTTCACCCTTGCCGTTTTATTCGCCCTCTCTTTGCCATTTGCCTCTCGTTTTCCTCTCCCCCACTTCACCCTTGCCATTTTATTCGCCCACTGTTTTCCGTTTGCCTTTCTTTGCGCTTGCTTTTTGTTTGCTCGTGTGTTAGTTCGCTTACTTGTCGTTATGGCTAGTCTTTATATCTTCTCCGTTGTCTCCCGAGAATGAAGTTCTAAATTTTAAGCAAAGGGAGGGAGAAAATCTAAAAGACGCTTGGTATAGAATTTGCAATGCTCAAAACAAATCTACCAGGAAGCAATCTACCTCAGTTCTTCTCCGCAATTTTTATGTAGGTGCTAATCCTTGGTATAGATATATCCTTGATACCATTACCGGAGAGAATTTCTTGGGTAGCCATACTTTTGATTCTTATAATGCTATGATAGATGTATTTGGCTCACCACCTCTTTTGGTTAATGGAACTATGTTAACTTTGGAGCATGTAATGCAAAGACTTGAAATTCTTGAAAATAAAGTTGCTACCGTTGAGTTAATTGAAAATCTAGATAAAAAGATCCACAATCAAATTACCCAATATGGATCTAAGGTAGGAGTAACTTTGAAAAATATTAAGGAGAGGGAACCCATAGTTAATGAGAAAATAAATCAAGATTCCTCTAGAATTGATAAACTTGAGGGTATCATTACCAACTTGGGAACCGCTTTTTCTCCCGTAAAAAATATTCCAAGTCCACCAACTAAAATTGCTAAACTCATGTATGTTCCTAAGAATAAGGGTGAATCATCTAGTACCGCAGATCTTAAATCTATAAGTATTCATCCCAATCTTTTTGCTATCATTAAGGAACCATTTGGTACGAATGAATTTTTCGATCTTTTGCCAAAAATTTGATAATTACTAGAAAGAAAGAAATTTATAAGGAAGGTAGATGCCTCGTTGAAGGATTGCCTACCAAAGATGGCAATACCTAGATCTATCCTTGCTTTTATGCCTAGCTAGGGGCGTTAAACGATAGCGCTTGTTAGGAGGCAACCCAATTTTATTTTTAGTTTTATTTTATTTTTGTTTCTGTTTAGGAATAAATAATCCATCTACCTTCTGTTTAGATGTGGTTTTATGTTTTAATTAGTGTTTGTGCCAAGTTAAACCTATAGGATCTTCTTGGATGATAGTTATTTGATCTTGCTGTAATTTCCAGAAACTTTCGGTTCACTAAAACAATTGTTAAAGATAACCAGAACGTGATAAAATAGTGATTCCAATTGATGCTGATCATTAAACAAATTGCCTAGGTCTTCCTATTTTTTCTGAATTTTTCGAGTTCCATAAGTTTGCGTTAGTTACAGATTACTACAGACTGTTCTGTTTTTGACACATTCTGTTTTTTGTGTGTTGTTTGCTTATTTTGATGAATCTATGGCTAGTAAAATAGTTTATAATTCATAGAGAAGTTGGAATACAGTAGGTTTAACACCAATATAAATGAAGAATGAGTTCATTACAGTACCTTGAAGTGGTCTTTTGTTTTCTTTCGCTAACGGAGCTCATGAGATTTCTGTTGAGTTTTGTGTTGTGAAGTTTTCAAGTTTTGGGTGAAATTTTTGATGTATTATGGAACAAGGAGTGGAAAGAGCCTAAGCTTGGGGATGCCCATGGAACCCCCAAGATAATCCAAGGACACCAAAAAGTCAAAGCTTGGGTATGGCCCGGAAGGCATCCCCTCTTTCGTCCATTTCCATCGGTAACTTTACTTGGAGCTATATTTTTATTCACTACATGATATGTGTTTTGAGCGTCTTGTATTATTTGCGTCTTTGCTTGTTAGTTTACCACAATCATTCTTGCTGTACACACCTTTTGAGAAAGCCATACATGAATTGGAATTTGATAGAATACTCTATGTGCTTCACTTATATCTTTTGAGCTATATAGTTTTGCTCTAGTGCTTCACTTATATCTTTTAGAGCACGGTGGTGGATTTGTTTTATAGAAACCTTTGATCTCTCGTGCTTCACTTAGATTATTTTGAGAGTATTAAATAGCATGGTAATTTGCTTAAAAATAATAATGTGCTTGGTATTCAAGATTTGTAAAACTTTCTTTTGTGTGCGTTGAATACTAAGAAAAGTTTGATGCTTGATAATTGTTTTGAGATATGGAGGTAGTAATATTAGAGTCATGCTAGTTGAGTAGTTGTGAATTTGAGAAATACTTGTGTTAAAGTTTGTGATTCCCGTAGCATGGACGTATGGTGAACCGTTATGTGATGAAGTCGGAGCATGATTTATTTATTGATTGTCTTCCTTATGAGTGGCGGTCGGGGACGAGCGATGGTCTTTTCCTACCAATCTATCCCCCTAGGAGCACGCGCGTAATACTTTGCTTTGATAACTTGTAGATTTTTTCAATAAGTATATGCGTTCTTTATGACTAATGTTGAGTCCATGGATTATACGCACTTTTCTCACCCTTCCACCATTGCTAGACTTTCTAATACCGCGCACTTTTTGCCTGTATCATACACCCACCATATACCTTCCTCAAAACAGCCACCATATCTACCTATTATGGCATTTCCATAGCCATTCTGAGATATATTGCCATGCAACTTTTCACCATTCCTTTTATTATGGCACGCTCCATCATTGTCATATTGCTTAGCATGATCATGTAGTTGACATCGTATTTGTGGCCAAGCCATCATTCATAATTCTTTCATACATGTCACTCATGAATCATTGCATATCCCGGTACACCGCCGGAGGCATGCACATAGAGTCATACTTTGTTCTAAGTATCGAGTTGTAATTGTTGAGTTGTAAGAAAAATAAAAGTGTGATGATCATCATTTTTAGAGCATTGTCCCAAGTGAGGAAAGGATGATGGAGACTACGATTTCCCCCATAAGTCAGGATGAGACTCCGCACGAAAAATAAAAAGAAAAGAAAAGAAAAGAGGCCATAAAAAAAGAGAAAAGGCCAAAATAAAAAAAAAATGAGAGAAAAAGAGAGAAGGGACAATGTTACTATCCTTTTACCACACTTGTGCTTCAAAGTAGCACCATGATTTTCATAATAGAGAGTCTCTCGTTTCGTCACTTTCATATACTAGTGGGAATTTTTCATTATAGAACTTGGCTTGTATATTCCAATGATGGGCTTCCTCAAATTGCCCTAGGTCTTCGTGAGCAAGCGAGTTGGATGCACACCCACTTAGTTTCTTTTGTTGAGCTTTCATATACTTATAGCTCTAGTGCATCCGTTGCATGGCAATCCCTACTCACTCACATTGATATCTATTGATGGGCATCTCCATAGCCCGTCGATACGCCTAGTTGATGTGAGACTATCTTCTCCCTTTTTGTCTTCTCCACAACCACCATTCTATTCCACATATAGTTCTATATCCATGGCCCACACTCATGTATTGCGTGAAGATTGAAAAAGTTTTGAGAATGTCAAAAGTATGAAACAATTGCTTGGCTTGTCATCGGGGTTGTGCATGATTTAAATACTTTGTGTGGTGAAGATAGAGCATAGCCAGACTATATGATTTTCTAGGGATAAATTTATTTGGCCATGTTATTTTGAGAAGACATAATTGCTTTGTTAGTATGCTTGAAGTATTATTATTTTTATGTCAATATTAATCCTTTGTCTTGAATCTTTCGAATCTGAATATTCATACTACAATTAAGAAGAGTTACATTGAAATTATGCCAAGTAGCACTCCGCATCAAAAATTCTCTTTTTATCATTTACCTACCCGAGGACGAGCGGGAATTAAGCTTGGGGATGCCTGATACGTCTCCAGCGTATCTATAATTTTTGATTGCTCCATGCTATATTATCTACTGTTTTGGACCATATTGGGCTTTATTTTCCACTTTTATATTACTTTTGGGACTAACCTATTAACCGGAGTCCCAGCCCAGAATTGCTGTTTTTTGCCTATTTCAGTGTTTCGAAGAAACTGATATCAAACGGAGTCCAAACGGAATGAAACCTTCGGGAACGTGATTTTCTCATCAGATATGATCCAGGAGACTTGGACCCTCGGTCAGGAAAGGAGGGAGGCGGCCACAAGGGTGGAGGGCGGCCCCCTAGGGCGCGCCCCTGCCTCCTGGGCCCCCCGAAGCTCCACCGACGTACTCTTTCCTCCTATATATACCTCGCACTTCAACAGATCGAGATCTGAGCCAAAAACCTAATTCCAACGCGACAACTTTCTCGTATCCACGAGATCCCATCTTGGGGCCTGTTAGAGCTCCACGGAAGGGAATCCACCACGGAGGGCTTCTAGATCATCATCATAGCCTCTCTGATGAAGTGTGAGTAGTTTACTTCAGACCTTCAGGTCCATAGTTAGTAGCTAGATGGCTTCTTCTCTCTTTTTGGATCTCATTACAATGTTCTCCCCCTCTCTCGTGGAGATCTATTCGATGTAATCTTCTTTTTGCGGTGTGTTTGTTGAGATCGATGAATTGTGGGTTTATGATCAAGATTATCTATGAACAATATTTGAATCTTCTCTGAATTCTTTTATCTATGATAGGTTATCTTTGCAAGTCTCTTCGAATTATCCGTTTGGTTTGGCCAACTAGATTGGTAGTTCTTGCAATAGGAGAAGTGCTTAGCTTTGGGTTCAATCTTGCGGTGTCCTTTTCCAAAGTGATGAGGGGCAGCAAGGCACGTATTGTATTGTTGCCATCGAGGATAACAAGATGGTTTTTTATCATATTGCATGAATTTATCCCTCTACATCATGTCATCTTGCTTAAGGCGTTACTCTGTTTTCATTAACTTAATACTCTAGATGCATGCTGGATAGCGGTCGATGAGTCGAGTAATAGTAGTAGATGCAGGCAGGAGTCGGTCTACTTGTCTTGGAAGTTATGCCTATATACATGATCATACCTAGATACTCTCATAACTATGCTCAATTCTGTCAATTGCTCAACAGTAATTTGTTCACCCACCTAGAATACTTATGCTCTTGAGAGAAGCCACTAGTGAAATCTATGGCCCCCGGGTCTATTCTCATCATATTAATCTTCCTACGCTTTATTATTGCTTTGCTTTATACTTTGCTTTTTATTTTACTTTGCATCTTTATACCAAAAATTGCAAAAATATTATCTATCATCTCTATCAGATCTCACTTTCGTAAGTGACCTGAAGGGATTGAGAACCCCTAATCGCGTTGGTTGCATTGAGCTATTTGTGTTGTGTAGGTACGAGAGACTTGCGCATGGCCTCCTACTGGATTGATACCTTGGTTCTAAAAAACTGAGGGAAATACTTACGCTACACTGCTGCATCATCCTCTCCTCTTCGGGGAAAACCAACACAAGCTCAAGACGTAGCAAGAAGGATTTCTGGCGCCGTTGCCGGGGAGGCTTACACAAGGTCAAGTCAAGATTTGGACTCCCGACATTGAGCCATTTCTGGCGCCGTTGCCGGGGAGTCTACGCCAAAAGTCAACATACCAAGTACCATCACAATCCCTCATCTCCCGCATTACGTTATTTGCCATTTTCCTCTCGTTTTCCTCTCCCCCACTTCACCCTTGCCATTTTATTCGCCCACTGTTTTCCGTTTGCCTTTCTTTGCGCTTGCTTTTTGTTTGCTCGTGTGTTAGTTCGCTTACTTGTCATTATGGCTAGTCTTATATCTTCTCCGTTGTCTCCCGAGAATGAAGTTCTAAATTTTAAGCAAAGTGAGGGAGAAAATCTAAAAGACGCTTGGTATAGAATTTGCAATGCTCAAAACAAATCTACCAGGAAGCAATCTACCTCAGTTCTTCTCCGAAATTTTTATGTAGGTGCTAATCCTTGGTATAGATATATCCTTGATACCATTACCGGAGAGAATTTCTTGGGTAGCCATACTTTTGATTCTTATAATGCTATGATAGATTTATTTGACTCACCACCTCTTTTGGTTAATTGAACTATGTTAACTTTGGAGCATGTAATGCAAAGACTTGAAATTATAGAAAATGAAGTTGCTATCATTGAGTTAATTGAAAATCTAGATAAAAAGTTCCACAATCAAATTACCCAATATGGATCTAAGGTAGGAGTAACTTTGAAAAATATTAAGGAGAGGGAACCCATAGTTAATGAGAAAATAAATCAAGATTCTTCTAGAATTGATAAACTTGAGGGTATCATTACCAAGTTGGGAACCGCTTTTTCTCCCGTAAAAAATACTCTAAGTCCACCTACTAAAATTGCTAAACTCATGTATGTTCCTAAGAATAAGGGTGAATCATCTAGTACCGCAGATCTTAAATCTATAAGTATTCATCCTAATCTTTTTGCTATCATTAAGGAACCATTTGGTACGAATGAATTTTTCGATCTTTTGCCAAAAAATTTGATAATTACTAGAAAGAAATAAATTTCGAAGGAAGGTAGATGCCTCGTTGAAGGATTGCCTACCAAAGATGGCACCTAGATCTATCCTTGCTTTTATGCCTAGCTAGGGGCGTTAAACGATATCTCTTGTTGGGAGGCAACCCAATTTTATTTTTAGTTTTTTTGTTTTTGTTTCTGTTTAGTAATAAATAATCCATCTACCTTCTGTTTAGATGTTGTTTTATATTTTAATTAGTGTTTGTGCCAAGTTAAACCTATAGGATCTTCTTGGATGATAGTTATTTGATCTTGCTGTAATTTCCAGAAACTTTTGGTTCACGAAAACAATTGTTAAAAATAACCATAATGTGATAAAATAGTGATTCCAATTGTTGCTGATCAATAAACAAATTTCCTAGGTCTTCCTATTTTGGCCGAACTTTTGGAGTTCCAGAAGTTTGCGTTAGTTACAGATTACTACAGACTGTTCTGTTTTTGACAGATTCTGTTTTTCGTGTGTTGTTTGCTTATTTTGATGAATCTATGGCTAGTAAAATAGTTTATAATCCATAGAGAAGTTGGAATACAGTAGGTTTAACACCAATATAAATAAAGAAAGAGTTCATTACAGTACCTTGAAGTGGTCTTTTATTTTCTTTCGCTAACGGAGCTCACGAGATTTCTGTTGAGTATTGTGTTGTGAAGTTTTCAAGTTTTGGGTGAAATCTTTTGATGGATTATGGAACAAGGAGTGGCAAGAGCCTAAGCTCGGGTATGCCCATGGCACCCCCAAGATAATCCAAAGACACCAAAAAGTCAAAGCTTGGGGATGCCCCGGAAGGCATCCCCTCTTTCGTCCACTTCCATTGGTAACTTTACTTGGAGCTATATTTTTTTCATTACATGATATGTGTTTTGCTTGGAGTGTCTTGTATTATTTGCGTCTTTGCTTGTTAGTTTACCACAATCATCCTTGCTGTACACACCTTTTGAGAAAGCCATGCATGATTTGGAATTTGATAGAATACTCTATGTGCTTCACTTATATCTTTTGAGCTATATAGTTTTGCTCTAGTGCTTCACTTATATCTTTTAGAGCACAGTGGTGGATTTGTTTTAAAGAAACCTTTGATCTCTCATGCTTCACTTAGATTATTTTGAGTCTTAAATATCATGGTAATTTGCTTAAAAATAATAATATGCTTGGTATTCAAGATTTGTAAAACTTTCTTTTGAGTGCGTTGAATACTAAGAAAAGTTTGATGCTTGATAATTGTTTTGAGATATGCAGGTAGTAATATTAGAGTCATGCTAGTTGAGTAGTTGTGAATTTAAGAAATACTTTTGTTAAAGTTTGTTATTCCCGTAGCATGGACGTATGGTGAACCGTTATGTGATGAAGTCGGAGCATGATTTATTTATTGATTGTCTTCCTTATGAGTGGCAGTCGGGGACGAGCGATGGTCTTTTCCTACCAATCTATCCCCTAGTAGCATGCGTGTAATACTTTGCTTTGATAACTTGTAGATTTTTGCAATAAGTATATGAGTTCTTTATGACTAATGTTGAGTCCATGGATTATACGCACTTTTCTCACCCTTCCACCATTGCTAGCCTTTCTAATACCGCGCACTTTTTGCCGGTATCATACACCCATCATATACCTTCCTCAAAACAGCCACCATACCTACCTATTATGGCATTCCCATAGCCATTCTGAGATATATTGCCATGCAACTTTCCGCCGTTCCTTTTATTATGGCGCGCTCCATCATTTTCATATTGCTTAGCATGATCATGTAGTTAACATCGTATTTGTCGCAAAGCCACTATTCACAATTCTTTCATACATGTCCTTAATGAATCATTGCATATCCCGGTACACCGCCGGAGGCATACACGTAGAGTCATATTTTGTTCTAAGTATCGAGTTGTAATTATTGAGTTGTAAGAAAAATAAAAGTGTGATGATCATCATTTTTAGAGCATTGTCCCAAGTGAGGAAAGGATGATGGAGACTATGATTCCCCCATAAGTCGGGATGAGACTTCGGACGAAAAATAAAAAAAAAGAGAAAAGAAAAGAGGCCATAAAAAAGAAAGAGAAAAGGCCCAAATAAAAAAATGAGAGAAAAAGAGAGAAGGGACAATGTTACTATCCTTTTACCACACTTGTGCTTCAAAGTAGCACCATGATTTTCATAATAGAGAGTCTCTCGTTTAAATCAGTTTCATATACTAGTGGGAATTTTTCATTATAGAACTTGACTTGTATATTCCAATGATGGGCTTCCTCAAATTGCCCTAGGTATTCGTGAGCAAGCGAGTTGGATGCACACCCACTTAGTTTCTTTTGTTGAGCTTTCATATACTTATAGCTCTAGTGCATCCGTTGCATGGCAATCCCTACTCACTCACATTGATATTTATTGATGGGCATCTCCATAGCCTGTCGATACGCCTAGTTGATGTGAGACTATCTTCTCCTTTTTGTCTTTTCCTCAACCACCATTCTATTCCACATATAATGCTATATCCATGGCCCACGCTCATGTATTGCGTGAAGATTGAAAAAGTTTTGAGAATGTCAAAAGTATGAAATAATTGCTTGGCTTGTCATCGGGGTTGTGCATGATTTAAATACTTTATGTGGTGAAGATAGAGCATAGCCAGACTATATGATTTTGTAGGGATAACTTTCTTTGGCCATGTTATTTTGAGAAGACATAATTGCTTTGTTAGTAACTGTAGGTTTGGGTCTTGTATACAGTACCTGTAGTGTCTCTCTCCCTCTGTATGTACGTGTATCTTAGGAGACAAGATACCGGTCGCACCCCTTGTACCTATATATATGTGCCTAGTGCACGATAAATCAATCATCGATGCACCAAATCATTCTCTAGAATGAGCATCTCTGAGAGACTGAGCCATCATATCTTCTTGAGATTGACGAAGTCACCACGGACACCTTGTAGTCGACATGAACGTCTCCTCTCACAGAACGCACATTACCGAAAATCCTGAAATAAATTCAAAATAATGCGAGTATAAGGACTTGAGGTGTTAAGAATCCCTCGGGATCTTTGGTCTGATCTACGCCATGAGATTAAAAACCCGCCTTCCATCTCCCCCCCCCCCCCCCCCTATAATCACCCGGTCCAGTTTCTACATAGTAACAAGCAACTTTATCGATGCGCCTATGTGAGGCAAAGCATAAGACTTTCCTTAACAACATGTGCATATCTTGTTGTTTAAATATTTTTTTTGCGAGAAAAACTCCAAGATTATGTTCAATATTTAGATGTACTACAAAGCACCCCTAAAGGTAAATAAATTTACAACAAAGGTCCACATACCACCTACTCCTCCCGGAGTCAACACATTTGTGTAGACATCTATGACGGACCAGAAGTCTTCAACCTAAGCCACAGAGGATCAGCACACCAGGATTTAACCTCCACGCAGCCGAAGAGCTCGTCGGCGTAACGACAAAGAGAAAGGGGTAGGGGGAACCCACAAGGACTCACATCACCGCTCGATCCGCAGATCAACGGGAAGAGAATGTCGCTCGCCTGCTAGCACCAACAACACTCGCAAGGGAAAGGAAGAGCGGCCGATTTATTCCTCCATCACATGCCAAAACCTTCTCCAAATCGACGTCGATGGGACTACTCCTACCTTATCTATACGCCGGAAGCAAAGGATAGGGATCCCCACCTCCTGACGCCGCCAAGGCGACAAGCGGTGGTGTGGCAGGGACCCACACCCTCGCTGGCATGGAGTGGTGGTTTGCTGGCACTCTCTCTGGTCACCTCTCTATCACGAGTAGTTACCCTAAATCACTCTTTCCTTCTTGTTTAAATACCTATATACACAGTGGTCCGAAAAGATTTCCTCACACACACAAACTGTTCTTTAGTAGACTGTCTATAAACATATTATATATATTCTCTCCTATATTTCAATATTATCTTATAACTACCAATTCAACTAGTACTATAATTCAAACTGTTTACTTACAGTGGTTATAATTCTAACGACTTCTTTACAAACAATTATAGTTCTATATATACCACCCACTAAAGCCGATCATACCCCGGGTTGACATGGTTTCAGGCCAGGTTTGACAAAGCCCTAAGTGAAAACTGCAAGCTCGAGCCCAACCCGGCCTGAAACACATAAACAAATGACAATTTTTCATTTAATTTATATATTTTGGGCGTATTTAATATATTTTATACCTATTTTTTATTTAAACAATGATTTAAACCTCATTCAGGCTTTATTTGGGATTTTGAGCCAGGCTTTAGGCAAAAAAGTTGGGATTTTGGGCCAGGCTCTGAGGGACAACTCAGATTGCATGTGCTAAAAACCTGGCCCAAAATTTGAGAATCCCAACGTTTTTGCAAGGCAACTAGGGACAACTAAAATTGCATGTGCTAAAAAATTGCCTGACGCTGTGCTAAAAATAACAAATAATAATCTTGCGACTTTTTAGTGCAATTTTACACACATAGTTCTGAATTTGTCACTGATTCTCAAAGTCCATTGTCACATTGATGTCAAATTTATTATTCTTGTATCTCAAGCAATGTTTCAAATTTTGATACGAATTTTGACGACGTAGTTGGATGTTGTGTTAGTGTGCTAGATGTTTTTCCATTTTTTTCAAACATTTTAAAATATGCTAGCCCATACGGTCAACCGGTGCCATCACAAGAGTGGACGCACCCCTGTGGTGTATCAGCGCAGTGAATCACTTTCATATGCTCCGTGCATTAGCTTTAGCTACCGTACAGCTAAATCAGGTTCATTTACACCGTGCATTACTACCGTACAGCAAGTGCAAACTGCACAACGTACATCACCACCCTGCGGGCAACAATTTAGGTGTGTAGGTAGTATACGTGATTCCAATTAATCCAACACCGCATGCAGTACCTAGCTAACGTGTTGGCACGAGTTAAAGTATACACATGATCGATCATGTGGCCGGAGGATGGACAACTTTTTGGTTGAACCATTTCAATTAAGAACGAGGACTAAACACACTGGCGTTTGGAGGTAGCGACGAATCGGATTGGTGCTGTCATAGCCTGATAGTCCTATGAATTAATTTGTCCGGTGGACCGATCGCAGGGCTGCCGCTTTCTGTTACGTGTTCGCATGACCATCATCTAATGGTACGTACCTAAACCTTGAACTTAATGGCGACGCGTGGTTTATACGATTCTCCGCCCGGCCCGTTGCTTGCTTGCTTCAGAGTTCAGACTCACTGCACTACTGCAGGTCCTGCAGCGGTAGGACATGTAGGTCTGCAAGTCTGCGCGGCTCGCAGAAAGAGTCGGGGCATTGTTGACGGTAATTTGCTTCTCCGAGCAGTGCAGGCACTCATCTGGCCCATAAAGAGCATCTACAGCCCGACCCATATCTGTTTCAAATGTTCGGACGGCCTGCCGGTCGGTATCCAAACGAAAAAACGTCACGCAATCGGGCTCTCATATCCGGCCCAAACGCCCGGACTGACCGGCACTCCTCAGACTTGGTCTGTATCTGGGGCTGACATGGGACGTCTGGACGCGCCCGCCACGTCCGACTGACCGCTAGGGCCCACGCCAATTCGCTCATATCCGCGCCCCACCCCCTCCTTGCCCGACCAGTCTTCTCCTCTTATCTGTTGTTGGCCCTCGTCCGCATAGCCGTCACCGGAGTTCCGCCGCCGCCGTCGCTCCGCCTCATCCCCAACCCAGGGCTTCGTCACCGGAGGCCGCAATCCACACCGCCGCCGACCGTTGTTCCCCACCACCGGACGCCGCCCCGGTACATATAACTCCTCCATATATACATCTCGCGCTATACTTGTTTGATGTGTCGTAGCTGGATTTTTGATTCTTTCAGTTATTATGTGTAGGTCACCAAACGATTCAACGTGGAATGATGTCTATGAAAATTCTGACCTTGACGGATTCATATTCAACGAGTTCATCGCCTACTCGGATTCGGACGATGAGGGTGACGAAATCATGATGATGATGAGCAATCAAGAGGAGTTAGAGAAGGAAGAAGAGCATGTTCTGAACTTCAAGGGTTCCTTAAAGGGCCGAAGAGTTATTCCTCGGGGTAGGATTGCCAGTGCAAGGCTTCTGTACTCGGACTGCTTCACGGCGGACCCAATTTCCACTGGAAGTTTCTTTCGACGTTGCTATCGAATGAGCAGAAATTTGTTCTTGCGTATAGTGACTGTTGCGGAGGAGGCTGATGATAACTTCAAGGCGAGGAAGGATTGTTGTGGACAAGTTTCTTTCTCTCCTCCGCAGAAATGCACTGCTGCTCTCAGGATGCTTGCTTATGGGAAGGCCGCAGGTCAATTGATATAGAAATCAGGATGGCAGAGAGCATGGTCCTGACGACCATGGTGCAATTTGCACGCACTATGATCAAGGTGTTCGGAGCAGAGTATCTGAGAGGGCCAACTGTGGAGGACACAGAAAAACTGTTGGCAATTGGAGAAGCAAGAGGATTTTCAGATATGTTAGGTTCAGTTGATTGCATGCACTGGCAGTGGAAGAACCGCCCAAAAGGTTTGCGTGGGTAGTACCAAGGTCGCGTCAAAGAAGCCACCATCATACTTGAATTAGTCGCATCGGAGGACTTTTGGATTTGGCATGCTTTCTTTGGCACACCTGGGTCATGCAATGACATCAATGTGCTCCAACGATATCCTTTGTTCAAGGGACTTTGTGATGGAGAAGCTCCACCGTGCAACTACACCGTCAATGAACACAACTAAACCATGGGGTACTACCTTGCTGATGATATCTATCCTCCGTGGAAGTGTTCAAGACCATATCAGCCCCCAAGGCAACAAACCAAGACGCTTTACAACAATGCAAGAGGTGGCTAGGAAGGAGGCATTTGGAGTGCTCCAAGCTCGTTGGGGGTATTGTTCATAGAGCAGCGATGATGTGGGAAGCAAAGACACTTTGTCAGTTCATGACACGTTGTGTAATCTTGCATGTCATGATTGTCGAGGATGAGGGTGAAGGGGCAGCACACATGCATGATTTTGAGAAGTTCGGAACTCATGTCCGCCTCCTGGAACAAGAGGCAGAGAGCGTTTCCAACCTTTTGGATTGCATCGACAATTACGAGATCAACAAGTGCATATGCAACTTCCGAATGATGTTATGGAGCATACGTGGGCTCACATTGAAAATCAGCAAACTTTTCTTTTTAATTTATCAATTATACACTATGAACAATATTTATGTTTGAATTATGTTTGGATTATGTATTCTTAAGTATGAGTATTTTGTACTTTTGTGCATTGAACTATATTTGGCCAAGATGATAGACGTGCATGTGTTTGCATGTACTTGATGTTTCCAAAGTAGGGATTGTGGTTGCAAAATGCATTATTTGAGGGTCGTCCGGTTACTGTCCGCAGGCGTGTTCGTGTGTATATAGGGACCCGAATTAGGCAATTCCGGTTGCAGATACTCTATGCATAATCATGTTGGAGAACGTAGCATGCAATTTCAAAAAAAATCCTACGATCACGCAAGATCTATCTAGGAGATGCATAGCAACAAGAGGGGGAGAGTGTGTCCACGTACCCTCGTAGACCGAAAGCGGAAGCGTTAAGGTTAACGCAGTTAATGTAGTCGAACGTCTTCATGATCCAACCGATCTAGTACCGAACGTACGGCACCTTCGAGTTAAGCACATGTTCCCTCGAACTCTTGATCGAGCAGACAAGGGAGAGTTTCGTCAGCACGACGACATGGTGACGGTGATGGTGATGTGATCCGCGCAGGGCATCGCCTAAGCACTACGACGCTATGACCGGAGGAGTGAACTGTGGAGGGGGGCACCGCACACGGCTAAGATAGCAAATGTTGTGCTTTAGGGTGCCCCCCTACCCCCGTATATAAAGGAGGGGAGGAGGAGGCCGGCCACCAAGGGGGCCCGCCAAGGGGGGAGTCCTACTAGGACTCCACTCCTAGTAGGATTCGCCCCCCCCCCCCTTTTCCTTTCTCATCGGAGGGGGAAAAGGAAGGAGAGAGAGAGTGAAAGGGGGCCGCGCCCCCTCCTCCTTGTACTATTCGGAGTCCCTTGGAGGGGGGCGCATGCCATCCCTTGCGGGCTCCCCTCTCTCTCCACTAAGGCCCATGTAGGTCCAAAACTTCCCCGGGGGGTTCCGGTAACCCCTCGGTACTCCGAAATATACCCGAACCTTTCTGAGACCATTCCGGTGTCCGAATATCATCGTTCAATATATCAATATTTACCTCTCGACCATTTCGAGACTCCTCGTCATGTCCGTGATCTCATCCGGGTCTCCGAACAATCTTCGGTCACCAAAACACATAATTTTCATAATACAAATCGTCATCGAACGTTAAGCGTGCGGACCCTACAGGTTCGAGAACTATGTAGACATGACCGATACATATCTCCGATCAATAGCCAATAGCGGAACCTGGATGCTCATATTGGTTCCTACATATTTTACGAAGATCTTGATCGGTCAAACCGCAATAACAACATACATTATTTCCTTTGTCATCGGTATGTTACTTGCCCGAGATTCGATCATCGGTATCATCATACCTAGTTCAACCTCACTACCGGCAAGTCTCTTTACTCGTTCCATAATGCATCATCCCACAACTAACTCATTAGTTACATTTCTTGCAAGGCTTATAGTGATGTGCATTACCGAGAGGGCCCAGAGATACCTCTCCGATATTCGGAGTGACAAATCCTAATCTTGATCTATGCCAACACAAAAAACACCTTCGGAGACACCTGTATAGCATCTTTATAATCACCCAGTTACATTTTGACGTTTGATAGCACACAAGGTATTCCTTCGGTATTCGGGAGCTGCATAATCTCATAGTCAAAGGAGCATGTATAAGTCATGAAGGAAGCAATATAAATAAAAATTAACGATCATTATGCTAAGCTAACGGATGGCTCTTGTCCATCACATAATTCACCTAATGATGTGATCCCGTTCATCAAATGACAACACATGTCTATGGTTAGGAAACTTAACCATCTTCGATTAAGGAGCTAGTCTAGTAGAGGCTTTACTAGGGACACTGTTTTGTCTATGTATCCACACATGTATCAAGTTTCTGGTTAATACAATTTTAGCATGGATAATAGATATTTATCATGATATAAGTAAATATAAATAACAACTTTATTATTTCCTCTAGGGCATATTTCCTTGATCTCCCGGTTAATCGAGTCAATAATCTAGATTACATTGTAATGATTCTAACACCCATGGAGTCTTGGTGCTGATCATGTTTTTCTCGTGGAAGAGGCTTAGTCAATGCGTCTACCACATTCAGATACATATGTATTTTGCAAATCTCTATGTCTCCCTCCTTGACTTGATCACAGATGGAGTTGAAGTGTCTCTTGATGTGCCTGGTTCTTTTGTGAAATCTGGATTCCTTCGCCAAGGCTATTGCTCGAGTATTGTCACAAAATATTTTCATTGAACCCGATGCACTAGGTATTACACCTAGATCGGATATGAACTCCTTCATCCAGACTCCTTCATTCGCTGCTTCCGAAGTAGCCATGTACTCCGCTTCGCATGTAGATCTTGCCATGTTGCTTTGCTTGGAACTGCACCAACTGACAGCTCCACCATTCAATATAAATATGTATCCGGTTTGTGACTTAGAGTCATCCAGATCAGTGTCAAAGCTAGCATCGACGTAATCATTTACGACAAGCTCTTTGTCACCTCCATAAATGAGAAACGTATCCTTAGTCCTTTTCAGGTACTTCAGGATGTTCTTGACCACTGTCCAGTGATCCACTCCTGGATTATTTTGGTACCTCCCTGCTATACTTATAGCAAGTCACACATCAGGTGTGGTACACATCATAGCATACATGATAGAACCTGTGGCTGAAGCATAGGGAATGACTTTCATTTTCTCTCTATCTTCTGCAGTGATCGGGCATTGAGTCTGACTCAACGTCACACCTTGTAACATAGGCAAGAACCCTTTCTTTGACTGATCCATTTTGAACTTCTTCAAAACTTTATCAAGGTATGTGCTTTGTGAAAGTCCAATTAAGCGTCTTGATCTATCTCCATAGATCTTGATGCCCAATATATAAGCAACTTCACCGAGGTCTTTCATTGAAAAACTCTTATTCAAGTATCCTTTTAAGCTATCCAGAAATTCTATATCATTTCCAATCAATAATATGTCATCCACATGTAATATTAGAAATGCTACAGAGCTCCCACTCACTTTCTTCTAAATACAGGCTTCTCCAAAAGTCTTTATAAAACCATATGCTTTGATCACCTCATCAAAACGTATATTCCAACTCTGAGAGGCTTGCACCAGTCCATAAATGGATCGCTGGAGCTTGCACACTTTGTTGGCACATTTAGGATCGACAAAACCTTGTGGTTGCATCATATACAACTCTTATTTAAGAAATCCATTAGGGAATGCAGTTTTGACATCCATTTGCCAGATTTCATAATCATAAAATGCGGCAATTGCTAACATGATTCGGACAGACTTAAGCATTGCTACGGGTGAGAAGGTCTCATCGTAGTCAACTCCTTGAACTTGTCGAAAACATTTTGCGACAAGTCGAGCTTTGTAGATAGTAACATTACCATCAGCGTCAATCATGTTCTTGAAGATCCATTTATTTTCTATGGCTTGCCGATCATCGGGCAAGTCCACCAAAGTCCACACTTTGTTTTCATACATGGATCCCATCTCAGATTTCATGGCCTCAAGCCATTTTGCGGAATCTGGGCTCGTCATCGCTTCCTCATAGTTTGTAGGTTCGTCATGGTCTAGTAACATGACTTCCAGAACAGGATCACCGTACCACTCTGGTGCGGAACGTGCTCTGGTAGACCTACGAGGTTCGGTAGTAACTTGATCTGAAGTTTCATGATCATTATCATTAGCTTCCTCACTAATTGGTGTAGGCATCACTGGAACTAATTCCCGTGATGAACTACTTTCCAATTCAAGAGAAGGTACAATTACCTCATCAAGTTCTACTTTCCTCCCACTCACTTCTTTCGAGAGAAACTCCTTCTCTAGAAAGGATCCATTCTTAGCAACAAAGATCTTGCCTTCGGATCTGTGATAGAATGTGTACCCAACAGTCTCTCTTGGGTATCCTATGAAAACGCACTTCTCCGATTTGGGTTCGAGCTTATCAGGCTTAAGCTTTTTCACATAAGCATCGCAACCCCAAACTTTAAGAAACGACAGCTTAGGTTTCTTGCCAAACCACAGTTCATATGGTGTCGTCTCAACATATTTAGATGGTGCCCTATTTAACGTGAATGCAGCCGTCTCTAAATCATAACCCCAAAATGATAGTGGTAAATCGATAAGAGACATCATAGATCACACCATATCTAATAAAGTACGGTTACGATGTTCGGACACACCATTACGCAGTGGTGTTCCAGGTGGCGTGAGTTGCGAAACTATTCCACATTGTTTCAAATGAAGACCAAACTCGTAACTCAAATATTGCCTCCGCGATCAGATTGTAGAAACTTTATTTTCCTGTTACGATGATTTTCCGCTTCACTCTGAAATTCTTTGAACTTTTCAAATGTTTCAGACTTATGTTTCATTAAGTAGATATACCCATATCTATTTAAATCATCTCTGAAGGTTAGAAAATAATGATACCCGCCGCAAGCCTCAACACTCATCGGACCACATACATCAGTATGTATTATTTCCAATAAGTCAGTGGCTTGCTCCATTATTCCGGAGAACGGAGTCTTAGTCATCTTGCCCATGAGGCATGGTTCGCAAGCATCTAGTGATTCATAATCAAGTGATTCCAAAAGCCCATCAGCATGGAGTTTCTTCATGCGCTTTACACCAATATGACCTAAACGGCAGTACAAATAAGTTGCACTGTCATTATTAACTTTTCATCTTTTGGCTTCAATATTATGAATATGTGTATCACTATGATCGAGATTCAACAAAAAATAGACCACTCATCAAGGGTGCATGACCATAAAAGATATTACTCATATAAATGGAACAACCATTATTCTCTGGTTTAAATGAATAACCGTCTCGCATCAAACAAGATCCAGATATAATGTTCATGCTCAACGCTGGCACCAAATAACAATTATTTAGGTCGAAAACTAATCCCGAAGGTAGATGTAGAGGTAGCATGCCGACAGCGATCACATCGACCTTGGAACCATTTTCGACGCGCATCGTCACCTCGTCCTTAGCCAATCTTCATTTAATCCGTAGCCCCTGTTTCGAGTTGCAAATACGAGCAATGTAACCCGATATCAAATACCCAGGCGCTACTACGAGCATTAGTAAGGTACACATCAATAACGTGTGTATCAAATATACCTTTCAGTTTGCCATCCTTCTTATCCGCCAAATACTTCGGGCAGTTCCACTTCCAGTGACCAGTCCCTTTATAGTAGAAGCACTCAGTTTCAGGCTTAGGTCCAAACTTGGGCTTCTTCCCGGGAGCAGCAACTTGCTTGATATTCTTCTTGAAGTTCCCCTTCTTCCCTTTGCCCTTTTTCTTGAAACTAGTGGTGTTGTTAACCATCAACACTTGATGCTCCTTCTTGATTTCTACCTCCGCAGCCTTAAGCATCGCGAAGAGCTCGGGAATTATCTTTTCCATCCCTTGCATGTTGTAGTTCATCTTGAAGCCTTTATAGCTTGGTGGCAGTGATTGAAGAACTTTGTCAATGACACTATCATCAGGAAGATTAACTCTCAATTGAGTCAAGTGGTTATGGTACCCAGACATTCTGAGTATGTGTTCACTGACAGAACTATTCTCCTTCATCTTGCAGCTATAGAACTTGTTGGAGACTTCATATCTCTCAGCTCGGGCATTTGCTTGAAATATTAATTCAACTCCTGGAACATCTCATATGCTCCATGACGTTCAAAACGTCTTTGACGTCCCTATTCTAAGCCATAAAGAATGGCACACTGAACTATCGAGTAGTCATCGGCTTTAGTTTGCCAGACGTTCATAACGTCCGGAGTTGCTCCTGCAGCAGGCCTTGCACCTAGCGGTGCTTCCAGGACGTAATTCTTCTGTGCAGCAATGAGGATAATCCTCAAGTTACGGACCCAGTCCGTGTAGTTGCTACCATCATCTTTCAACTTAGCTTTCCCTAGGAACGCATTAAAATTTAAGGGAACGGTAGCACGGGCCATTGATCTACAACAACATAGATATGCAAAAACTATCAGGACTAAGTTCATGATAAATTAAAGTTCAACTAATCATATTACTTAAGAACTCCCACTTAGATAGACATCTCTCTAGTCATCTAAATTATCACGTTATCCATATCAACTAAACCATGTCTGATCATCACGTGAGATGGAGTAGTTTTCAATGGTGAACATCTGTATGTTGATCATATCTACTATATGATTCACGTTCAACCTTTCGGTCTCAGTGTTCCGAGGCCATATCTGCATATGCTAGGCTCGTCAAGTTTAACCCGAGTATTCTCCATGTGCAAAATTGTCTTGCACCCGTTGTATGTGAATGTAGAGCTTATCACACCCGATCATCACGTGGTCTCTCGGCACGACGAATTGTCGCAACGGTGCATACTCAGGGAGAACACTTATACCTTGAAATTTAGTGAGGGGTCATCTTATAGTGCTACCTCCGTACTAAGCAAAATAGCATGCATAAAAAGATAAACATCACATGCAATCAAAATATGTGACATGATATGGCCATCATCATCTTGTGCCTTTGATCTCCATCTCCAAAGCACCGTCATGATCTCCATCGTCACCGGCTTGACACCTTGATCTCCATCGTAGCATCGTTGTCGTCTCGCCAACTATTGCTTCTACAACTACCGCTACCCCTTAGTGATAAAGTAAAGCAATTACATGGCGATTGCATTTCATACAATAAAGCGACAACCATAAGGCTCCTGCCAGTTGCCGATAACTTTTACAAAACATGATCATCTCATACAATAACTTATATCACATCATGTCTTGACCATATCACATCACAACATGCCCTGCAAAAACAAGTTAGACGTCCTCTACTTTGTTGTTGCAAGTTGTACGTGGCTGCTACAGGCTACTAGCAAGAACCGTTCTTACCTACGCATCAAAACCACAACGACTTTTTGTCAAGTGTGATGTTTTAAACTTAAACAAGGACCGGCCGTAGTCAAATTCGATTCAACTAAAGTTGGAGAAATAGACACCTGCCAGCCACCTTTATGCAAAACAAGTTGCATGTCTGTCGGTGGAACCGGTGTCATGAACGTGGTCATGTAAGGTTGGACCGAGCCGCTTCATCCAACAATACCACCGAATCAAAATAGACCTGGCTCGGATGCCACTGTTGGAGAACGTAGCACGCAACTTCAAAAAAAAAATTCCTACGATCACGCAAGATCTATCTAGGAGATGCAAAGAAACAAGAGGGGGAGAGTGTGTCCACGTACCCTAGTAGACCGAAAGCGGAAGCGTTAGGTTACCACGGTTGATGTAGTCGAACGTCTTCACGATCCAACCGATCTAGTACCGAACGTACGGCACCTCCGAGTTCAACACACGTTCATCTCGATGACGTCCTTCGAACTCTTGATCCAGCAGAGGGTCGAGGGAGAGTTTCGTCAGCACGACGGCGTGGTGATGTGATCCGCGCAGGGCTTCGCCTAAGCACTGCGACGCTATGACCGGAGGAGTGAACTGTGGAGAGGGGCACCGCACACGGCTAAGAGAACAACTGTTGTTCTTTGGGGCGCCCCTCCCATGTATATAAAGGAGGGGAGGAGGAGGCCGGCCACCAAGGGGGAGCGCCAAGGGCAGGGAGTCCTACTAGGACTCCACTCCTAGTAGGATTCGCCCCCCTTCCTTTCTCATCGGAGGGGGAAAAGGAAGGAGAGGGAGAGGGAGAGGGAAAGGGAGCCGTGGCCCCTCCTCCTTGTCCTATACGGACTCCCTTGGAGGAGGGCACGCGCCACCCCTTGCGGGCTCCCCTCTCTCTCCACTAAGGCCCATGTAGGCCCAATACTTCCTCGAGGGTTTCCGGTAACCCCTCGGTACTCCGAAATATACCTGAACCTTTCCGAAACCATTCAGGTGTCCGAATATCATCGTCCAATATATCAACCTTTACCTCTCGACCATTTCGAGAATCCTCGTCATGTCCGTGATCTCATCCAGGACTCCGAACAATCTTCGGTCACCAAAACACATAACTCATAATACAAATTGTCATCAAACGTTAAGCGTGCGGACCCTACGGGTTCGAGAACTATGTAGACATGACCGAGACATATCTCCCGATCAATAACCGACAGCGGAACCTGGATGCTCATATTGGTTCCTACATATTCTACGAAGATCTTTATCATTCAAACCTCAATAACAACATATGTTATTCCGTTTGTCATCGGTATGTTACTTACCCGAGATTCGATCGTCGGTATCATCATACCTAGTTCAATCTCGTTACCAGCAAGTCTCTTTACTCATTCCGTAATGCATCTCCCGCGACTAACTCATTAGTCACATTTCTTGCAAGGCTTATAGTGATGTGCATTACCGAGAGGGCCCAGAGATACCTCTCCGATACTCGGTGTGACAAATCCTAATCTGGTGATCTATGCCAACACAAAAAACACCTTCGGAGACACCTATAGAGCATATTTATAATCACCCAGTTACGTTGTGACGTTTGATACAACACAAGGTATTCCTACAGTATTCGGGAGTTGCATAATATCATAGTCAAAGGAACATGTATAAGTCATGAAGAAAGCAATAGCAATAAAACTTAACAATCATTATGCTAAGCTAACGGGTGGGTCTTGTCCATCACATCATTCTCCTAATGATGTGATCCCGTTCATCAATTGACAACACATGTCTATGGTTAGGAAACTTAACCATCTTTGATTAACGAGCTAGTCTAGTAGAGGCTTTACTAGGGACATTGTTTTGTCTATGTATCCACACCTGTATCAAGTTTCCTGTTAATACAATTCTAGCATGAATAATTGATATTTATCATGATATAAGGAAATATAAATAATAACTTTATTATTGCCTCTAGGGAATATTTCCTTCAGATCATCTCTAGCAGATTCCTTTCCTAAAAATCCAGAAAAAAATCAATTGAGAGATTCAACTTTTGCTCAAGTAGCAGATCTCCTAATAATACTTAATCCCCTAAAAGTGTTTTTTTGCTAATTCCTCCAACCATTTTCAAATTTTACCACAACATATTGGTTCAATACTTAAGAGTTCAAGCACATATAATTCGAAAACAAAGCAAATTTAATATTCTCAAACATAACAATTGAAATTCAAACATAACACATAGTCCAAATGAACTAAGAATCAAAATAAACATGAGAAAAAACATAAAAACCAAGTGCTATGAAGGCACTAATGGTGCTCAATTAGGTGTTCTTGAAGTCGGTTGTGAGCTTGACAATTCTCGATCTTTAGTGTGCTTGGAGGAAGGGGTCAATCCTATTTGGGTTATGTTTCGGCTCCATTGGGTGACCATTGAAGAGATACCGAAAGTTCTGATACGTCACCAACATATCTATAATTTTTTATTGTTTCATGCTATTATAGTATTAATCTTGGATATTTTATATGCATTTATATGCTATTTTATATCAATTTTTGGGACTAAACTATTAACCTAGTGACCAGTGCCAGTTGCTGCTTTTACGCTTGTTTTTGTCTTTTCAGAAAATCTATATCAAACGGAGTCCAAACAGAGAAAAATCATTGGATTACTTTTTCACCAGAAGGGACCCATGAAGGTTCGGGGGAAGACCAGAAGAGTCACGAGGGAGCGACAAGCTCATGAGGTGTCGGTGTCAAAACCGACGGATCTCGGGTAGGGGGTCCCGAACTGTGCGTCTAAGGTCGATGGTAACAGGAGACAGGGGACACGATGTTTACCCAGGTTTGGGCCCTCTCTATGGAGGTTATACCTTACTTCCTGCTTGATTGACTTTGATGAATATAAGTATTACAAGAGTTGATCTACCACGAGATCATAATGGCTAAAACCCTAGAAGTCTAGCCTGTATGATTATGATTGTCCATATGGACTAAACCCTCCGGTTTATATAGACACGGAAGGAACTAGGGTTGTACAAAGTCGGTTACAGATAAAAAAATCTTCATATCTTGGACGCCGAGCTTGCCTTCCACGCTAAGGAGAGTCCCATCCGGACACGGGTGAGAGTCTTCGGTCTTGTATCTTCACAGCCCATCAGTCCGGCCCATGTCTAATAGGCCGGACGCCCGAGGAACCCTTAGTCCAGGACTCCCTCAGTAGCCCCTGAACCAGGCTTCAATGACGAGGTGTCCGACGTGCAGATTGTCTTCGGCATTGCAAGGCGGGTTCCTCCTCCGAATACTCCAAAACAGCCTTCGAACACAAAGAACGTGTCCAGCTCTGCAAAACAAGTACCACACACAACCACAGAGAGTATAATATTTCACGAGTCCAATCTACTGACAACTTTTTGTAGCATGATGCCACGTCACCACCCGGTCATTATTTCAAACCATTTTTCGGCCTGCCGCTCCATGTTTTGAGATGCGGTTTCATTGGCACGTCTTGTCAAAGCAGAGATCGTGTCCCCTTATTGCGGGATTCTCATCAATACGGGAGTGGGTAATCCAACCATGCCGTCTGCACGGCCCTTTGGAAACAGGCGAGTTTTGAGGCGAGTGGGGAGGCGCTTGATATTCGCTGCCTTTATAAAGGGATAAGGATTCACCCCCTTTTCACCCACGCCTTCTCTCTCTCTCCCCACCCATTCTCAAGCTCCAACGCCCAAGTCCTCATCCTTTCCGCCTCAAGAAAGCACTCCGATCATGTCTGGATCCAGAGCGCAGGGCAAGTGGATGGTCTCCTCCGTTAAGGAGAAGGACATTACGAAGCTCCGGGAGGCCGGGTACTTGGCCAAGGAGGTCGCCCACCGGCTTCCGACCGAGGGACAGATCGTCCCTACCCCAGAGCCCCACGAGAGGGTAGTGTTCATCCCCCACTTCGTCCGCGGGCTGGGATTTCCACTCCTCCCATTCGTCCGCGGACTTATGTTCTATTATGGGGTGGATTTCCATGATCTGGCCCCCAACTCCTTCCTCAACATCTTAGCATTTATTGTCGTGTGCGAGGCCTTCCTCCGCATCTCACCCCACTTCGGATTGTGGCTGAAGATCTTCAATGTGAAGCCGAACGTGGTGGACGGCCAACATGCAGAGTGCGGAAGTGCCATGGTGAGCAAGATGCTCAACGTCGGAAGGCACTTTTGTGGAGACTGTCAAAGGGTGGCAAAAACAGTGGTTCTATGTCACAGTGCCCCGCGACACCACCTGGGCCGAGGCTCCCGAGTTCAGGTCCGGGCCCCCGATGCGGCTCATCTCCTGGCTAGAGAAGGGCCTAGACTGGGCCTCGTCGGACGAGCTGACAGCGCTGCAAACACGCATCAAGAGCATGGTTGACAAGAACATCAAGCTTGTCAATGTGATCCAGGTGATGCTCTTTCACCGGATTCTTCCATGCCAAAGCCAAACCTAAAATTTGTGGGAGTTCGATCCGGCCAAGCACCAGACCCTGCAACACTTCTTCGGCGTTACGCACGAAGGTATTTGGAAGGTGCTCTTCAAGGCCAACGAGACATGGCCAAAGGCGACTGAAGACCGTGGGTACAACCTGACCCACCCCGCTAGTCCGGTACGTTTTTCCGTGTTTTCAAGGTGTACCCTTTACTTACATACTCAAGGCGCATGTCTAAGCTTCCTCGTCTTTACTTTTTCAGGGCTGGACGAAGAAGGCGGAGCTGATCAAGAGTCCGGCTCCGCTGCCCGAAGACCCAGCCATCCCACTTCTGACGAAGATGCTGGTTCCGGCGCCCTACCAGGCGCCGGAGAAGAAGGCCAAGGGGACCAGAGGTGGCCTCCGCCACAAGGGCACTTCGGACGTGGCGTCCGAAGACGCCAGACCTGGCCTCACCGCCATCGGGCGAGGAGGAGAGGGAGGAGGAAGAAAGCAACTCCCCCCTGAGGGGGGAAGGAAGAAAAGGGTGGCCTCCACACGTCTGGAGGCCGAAGCGTCCAAGAGGGGGAGAGCCTCCCCTGCGGACGATACCGCGCCGGACACCGACAACAGCTCAGAGTGGCGCCCCAGGGATAAGCCCCCACCCGGATCGTAAGTATTCGGAGGCTCTAAAGCACTTATATGTCCGACTCCTTTATTCCGCAATTCTAATGCGTTGAATCACGTGCTGCAGTCCGGCCCACGACAGCTCGGGTTCGCTAGATCCAAAGGCTATGGACAGCGATTCGCTGCCGACAACCACCTCTCCCAAGGCCATGGACAACGCCGAGGCGGTGTCCCGAAGGACCTTCACGGGCCAGGGAGAGACGCAGAGGGCCATTAGGATGGCGCCGGAGGATGAAACCTCGGCTGCCGGACACCTGGGGGAGCAAGTCCCCCTGGAGGCTGGCGATGGGGGCCATGTCCAGTACGGCCCCAGCCGAATACTATTCCGGAGACCCGTACGGCTTCGGAATCAAGTAGGCAACCTCCTTTGAAAAAAGTAGGTGCACCTATCCCACTGGTGCCCTCTGTCCATCCAGAGGCACCAGATACTTTAATGGAAGTGCTGCGAGACGCTTCCATCATGGAAGAACACCGCACCCTCATGGGTATAGTGATTGAGAGGGTTCAGTCTGTTAAGAGCGGGCTGACCGAGGCCTGCACCCACCTTCTAACAGGCTTTGAGGTAGGTGACGCAATTATGTAAAAAGAAAGTCACAGTATAGACAGTAGCCCCTGAGACTCTGTCCGGTGTTCGGAAAGAAGAGCCGAACATGGGATCAAATAGTTTTCACAGGAGACTAACCATATATGTCTATGTGAATAAGCAGGAGTCGCTGTTGGCTGCGACCTCTCATGCTGCCGAAGTCTCCGGACTGAAGCAGAGGTTGGAGCGGGCCGAGGAGGAGCTCGGCCAAGCAAGGAAGCAGCTAGAGGATAAGCAAGGTATGTAATGACCTGCTGTATATTCAAAAGGGATTAATGATTTGTGTTTGACCAAAGTGCCATGACATTTGTTAGGAGCGGCGATCGAGGTAGAGACCCTCAAGAAGACGTTGGCCGCTGGTAACCCACAAGTATAGGGGATCGCAACAATTTTCGATAAGTAAGAGTGTCGAACCCAACGAGGAGCTAAAGGTAGAACAAATATTCCCTCAAGTTCTATCGACCACCGATACAACTCTATGCACGCTTGACGTTCGCCTTACCTAGAACAAGTATGAAACTAGAAGTACTTTGTAGGTGTTTTTGGATAGGTTTGCAAGAATATAAAGAGAACGAGAATAAAAACTAGGGACTATTTAGATAAAGGCACAACTAAAGTAAATATAGCGAGTGTTGAAATGTGGTGGTAGGAGTTGCGAAATTGTCCCTAAGCAATTGACTACTTTACTAGACCGATAGCAAGTTTTATGTGGGAGAGGCCACTGCTAGCATGTCATCCCGTACTTGGAATTCTATGCACTTATGATTGGAACTATTAGCAAGCATCCGTAACTACTAACGTTCATTAAGGTAAAACCCAACCATAGCATTAAGATATATTGGTCCCCTTCAATCCCGTATGCATCAATTTCTATGCTGGGTTGAAGCTTCTGTCACTCTTGCCCTCCAATACATAGTCCTATCAACATACAACTAACCCTATGGTGTGATCCAAGCGCGCGCTCATATGATGGGCACCAAAGGACAACAACATAACCACAAGAAAATTAGATCAATCATAGCAATTCATCAACCACCGATAGGACAACGAAAATCTACTCAGACATCATAGGATGGCAACACATCATTGGATAATAATATGAAGCATAAAGCACCATGTTTAAGTAGAGGGTACAACGGGTTGCGAGAGAGTGGACCGCTGTAGATAGAGGGGGGGAGGTAATGGAGATGTTGGTGAAGATGGCGGAGGTGTTGGTGATGATGGCCACGGCAGCGTTCCGGCGCCACCGGAGAAGAGGGGGAGAGGGGCCCCCTTCTTCCTCTTCTTCCTTGACCTCCTCCCTAGATGGGAGAAGGGTTTCCCCTTTGGTCCTTGGCCTCCATGGCATGGGAGGGGCTAGAGCCCCTCCGAGATTGGATCTATCTCTCTGCCTCTCTCTGTTTCCGCGTTCTCGTCTGCTGCCCTTTCACCGTTTCGTGTATATATGGAGATCCGTAACTCCGATTGGACTGAAACCTTCGCCGTGATTTTTTGACTAAAAAATAGCTTTCTTGCGGCCGAAGAAGGGCATCAACCGCCTTACGGCTGGCCCACGAGGGTCAGGGGCGCGCCCAGGGGGCAGGCGCGCCCCCTTCCTCGTGCCACCTCGGGCACCGTCTCGCGTGGATTTTTCTTCCGGAATTCTCCAAATATTCCAAAAGTATTCTCCGTCCATTTTTATCCCGTTTGGATTCTGTTTGATATGGGGTTTCTGCGAAACATAAAACATGCAACAAACAGGAACTGGCACTAGGCACTGGATCAATATGTTAGTCCTAAAAATAGTATAAAAAGTTGCCAAAAGTATATGAAAGTTGTAGAATATTGGCATGGAACAATCAAAAATTATAGATACAACAGAGACGTATCAGCATCCCCAAGATTAATTCCTGCTCGTCCTCGAGTAGGTAAATGATAAAAAAGATAATTTTTGATGTGGAATGCTACCTAGCATAATCTTGATCATGTATCTAATCATGGCATGAATATTAAGACACGAGTGATTCAAAGCAATAGTCTATCATTTGACATAAAAACAATAATACTTCAAGCATACCAACCAAGCAATTATGTCTTATCAAATAACATAGCCAAAGAAAGCTCATCCCTATAAAATCATATAGTCTGGCTATGCTCCATCTTCACCACA
Source organism: Aegilops bicornis (assembly GCA_021605145.1). NCBI lineage: Eukaryota > Viridiplantae > Streptophyta > Magnoliopsida > Poales > Poaceae > Aegilops > Aegilops bicornis. The sequence goes on along the minus strand of CM038672.1, from coordinate 76,648,563 downwards.
CAAAGCATTCAAATCATGCACAACCCCGATGACAAGCCGAGCAATTGGTTCATACTTTTTAACGCGCTTCAGCATTTTCAACCCTCACGCAATACATGAGAGCAAGCCATGGACATAGCACTATAGGTGGAATAGAATATGATGATGGGGGTTATGTGGAGAAGACAAAAAAGGAGAAAGTCTCATATCGATGCGGCTAATCAACGGGCTATGGAGATGCCCATCAATTGATGTCAATGTGAGGAGTAGGGATTGCCATGCAACAGATGCACTAGAACTATAAGTGTATGGAAGCTCAAACTGAAACTAAGTGGGTGTGCATCCAACTTGCTTGCTCATGAAGACCTAGGGCATTTGAGGAAGCCCATCGTTGGAATATACAAGCCAAGTTCTATAATGAAAATTCCCACTAGTATATGAAAGTGATAACTCAAGAGACTCTCTATATGAAGAACTTGGTGCTACTTTGAAGCACAAGTGTGGTAAAAGGATAGTAACATTGCCCCTTCTCTCTTTTTCTCTCTTTTTTTTCCTTTTTTTGGGCCTTCTCTTTTTTTTGGCCTTTCTCTTTTTTTTTCGTCCGGAGTCTCATCCCGACTTGTGGGGGAATCATAGTCTCCATCATCCTTTCCTCACTGGGGCAATGTTCTAATAATGATGATCATCACACTTTTATTTACTTACAACTCAATATTACAACTCGATACTAGAACAAAGATATGACTCTATATGAATGCCTCCGACGGTGTACCGGGATGTGCAACGATCTAGCGTAGAAATGACATAAAAAAACGGACAAGCCATGAAAACATCATGCTAGCTATCTTACGATCATGCAAAGCAATATGACAATAAATGCTCAAGTCATGTATATGATGATGATGGAAGTTGCATGGCAGTATATCTCGGAATGGCTATGGAAATGCCATGATAGGTAGGTATGGTGGCTGTTTTGAGGAAGATATAAGGAGGTTTATGTGTGATAGAGCGTATCATATCACGGGGGTTGGATGCACCGGCGAAGTTTGCACCAACTCTCGAGGTGAGAAAGGGAAATGCACGGTACCGAAAAGGCTAGCAATGATGGAAGGGTGAGAGTGCGTATAATCCATGGACTCACATTAGTCATAAAGAACTCATATACTTATTGCAAAAGTTTATTAGACCTCGAAGCAAAGTACTACTACGCATGCCCCTAGGGGGATAGATTGGTAGGAAAAGACCATCCCTCGTCCCCGACCGCCAGTCATAAGGAAAGAAATGAAAGAACACCTCATGCTCCGACTTCGTTACATAATGGTTCACCATACGTGCATGCTACGGGACTTGCAAACCTCAACACAAGTATTCCTCAATTTCACAATTACTCAACTAGCACGACTCTAATATCACCACCTTTATATTGCAAAACTATTGCAAGAAATCAAACATATCATATTCAGTGATCTACAAGTTTTATGTAGGATTTTATGACTAACCATGTGAATGACCAGTTCCTGTCATCTCTCTAAATATATATAAGTGAAGCAAGAGAGTTTAATTCTTTCTACAAAAGATATGCCCACGCTCAATATAAGTGAAGCAAAAGAGCATTCTACAAATGGCGGTTGTCTAAGTGAAGAGAAACAGGCAATCCAAACTTCAAATGATATAAGTGAAGAACATGAAGCATTCTATAAAGCCATACTCAAAAGATATAAGTGAAGTGTAAAGAGCATTCTATAAATCAACGAAGGACCATCTCATACCAGCATGGTGCATAAAAGAAAAATGAAAACTAAATGCAAAAGACGCTCCAAGATTGCACATATCACATGAATGAAACGAATCCGAAAACATACCGATACTTGCTGAAGAAAGTGGGGATGCCTTCCAGGGCATCCCCAAGCTTAGACGCTTGAGTCTCCTTGAATATTTACTTGGGGTGCCTTGGGCATCCCCAAGCTTGAGCTCTTGCCTCTCTTCCTTCTTCTCACATCGAGACCTTCTCGATCATCGAACACCTCATCCACACAAAACTTCAACAGAAAATTCGGTAAGATCCGTTAGTATAATAAAGCAAATCACTACTATAAGTACTGTTACAAACCAATTCATATTTTATTTTTGCATTGTGTCTACTGTAATATAGCTTTTACATGGCTTAATCCACTGATATAAATTGATATATTCATCAAAACAAGCAAACTATGCATCAAAAACAGAATCTGTCTAAAACAGAACTGTCTGTAATAATATGATCATTCACCATACTTATGATACTTGAAAAATTCTGCAAAATTAGGAAAAATAAAAAAATTGTATAGAAAGACAGTGCAAAAAGAATCACAACCATTTGACGTTCCAGTAAAAAATGAAAAATCGCGCACTACAGCCAAAGTTTCTGTCCTGCACCGTACAAACCAACAAGCATTGTAAACATCCTAAAGGCAAACCTTGGCACATTATTTTTATTTTTAAGCTTTATAAAGGCACACAAAAGAAATAAATGACTCTCTAAAACTTCCGGGTTGTCTCCCTCGCAGCGCTTTCTTTAAAGCCATTAAGCTAGGCATATAGTGCTCAAGTAGTGAATCCACCCGGATCCCACGGTATATCAAAGCCAATTTTAATTAGCAATGATTTGGCATTTAGTAGTGAGAACAAGGAAACATATATCATGCAACAAAGGAGTCTAACTATCTTCCTATGCATCGGCATGTCATAAAAGAACAATTCATGCACACAAAGTAAAGACCAATGCATAGTATAAACAATTTCTTGCAATTTTATCGTATTGGAAACATAAAGAGGCGGAGATGTAGTTCCTCTCTCATAACAATTGCAAGTATGAGCAGCAAGCACGTGCATATTGTATCTATCAAAATCATCATGTTTGGTAGTAAAACGCAACCCATCAATATAATCCTTAATAAGCACAAACTTCTCCGATATAGTGTAGTTGGGATAATTCAGAAAGATAATAGGACTATCATGCGTGGGTGCAATAGCAACAATTTCATGTTTAACATAAGGAACTATAGCAAGTTCATCTCCATAAGCATAATTCATATTGACATCTTGGCCACAAGCATAGCAAGCATCATCAAAAAGGGATATTTCAAAAGAATCAAAGGGATCATAACAGTCATCATAGCAATCATCCTTCGGTAAGCACGAAGGGAAATTAAACAATGTATGAGTTGAAGAGTTACTATCATTAGAAGGTAGGCACGGGTGATCAATCCGATCTTCCTCCTTTTGTTCTTCGCTCTCCTCCTCATCTTTTTCATCCAATGAGCTCACAGTTTCATCAACTTCTTCTTCAATAGATTCCTGTAAAATATTACTCTCTTCTTGGACAGCGGAGACTTTCTCAATAAGTGCATTAATATCGGAATTGTATTCATAATTCTCATAACAATATTTAAGGATAGCTAAATTTTCAGGTCTATAAACCGAATCGTCAAAATCTTCAAACTCTTTGTCGGTGTCAAAACCGGCGGATCTCGGGTAGGGGGTACCGAACTGTGCGTCTAGGCGGATGGTAACAGGAGACAAGGGACACAATGTTTTTACCCAGGTTCGGGCCCTCTCGATGGAGGTAAAACCCTAATCCTGCTTGATTAATATGGATGATATGGGTAGTACAAGAGTAGATCTACCACGAGATCAGAGAGGCTAAACCCTAGAAGCTAGCCTATGGTATGATTGTTGTTCGTCCTACGGACTAAAACCCTCCCGTTTATATAGGCATCGAATAGGGTTAGGGTTACACAGAGTCGGTTACAATGGTAGGAGATCTACATATCCGTATCGCCAAGCTTGCCTTCCACGCCAAGGAAAGTCTCATCCGGACACGGGACGAAGTCTTCAATCTTGTATCTTCATTGTCCAGGAGTCCGGCCAAAGGCTATAGTCCGGCTATCCGGACATCCCCTAATCCAGGACTCCCTCAGTAGCCCCCAAACTAGGCTTCAATGGCAACGAGTCCAGCGCGTAGATTGTCTTCGGCATTGCAAGGCGGGTTCTTCTCCAAATCCTGTGTACCTGTTTGAATAGTGTCCGGCTTTTCATGAATATCGTGCTCCTTGGCTTCCACGCCTAATAATGGCCATCTTCCACGTGTCGAACGAATGCGAAAAGCCAGGGTATTTTTACATTTACCCCCCTAGCTGCGCAAATGAGCTATCTATATAAGAGACGAGGATCTAGATCCGAATCACACCATCTTCCCTTCGCGAGCTTTCATCGGAGCACATCTGACAGAAATCCATTCCATCATGGACAGTCGACGCGGCTCCTCCTCTCGCCCTCCCAGTCCTCAGCCTGGAGATTGGGAGAGATGCTCCGTCCTGCACAGCGAGCTAGTGACGCTCCAAACCAAGGGATTTCTTCCCCCGGCCTTCATGGTTCCGGTTCGAGCCGGACTCGCCACCTATAAGGGCGGAAAACAAGCGGAGAGCGTCCCCAGTCCCTCCCAAGGAGAGCGGGTATGCCTTGTCCCTTATTTGATAAGAGGGCTCGGATTTCCAATTCATCCGTTTCTCCGGGGCTCCTGGAGTTCTATGGCCTCCAGTTGCACAACCTTACGCCTGCCTCCATTCTGCATATTGCGGGCTTCGTGGCCCTTTGCGAGCTATTTTTGGGCATCGAGGCTCATTTCGCGCTGTGGAAGAGGTTGTTCTGCCTCGTACCCCGTTCTCAGGAGGGGTTGATATATCAAGTGGGCAGAGCCGAACTATGGCGCATCGCCGGGACCGGATATCTATCCGGAACCCCGAAGAAGGCGTCCGAAGACTGGCCTTCGGAATGGTTTTATATAGAAGACGTCCCCTGCCGGACCCTGTTCGGATCGGCCTCCCGGAGTTCAGTAATGCTCCTTTGAAGAAACGCCTAAGTCAAGGCGTCCACGGAGCCCCTGGAGGGAAAATGACAGGGCGTCCTTTACGATGAGCCGAATAAGGTTGTTGGCTCATTCCGGACTGACCATGATCGGGTCATGGCCACATGCATTATGCGGGGTGCAGCCGCTCCAAAGATAGAGGCCACCCCATGTGGGATTTCAACGGGGAGGATGATGCCACCCGCCATGGCCGTAAGGGGCCGGGATCGGTCGCCGACCTGATGAAGATCTTGTCCGCATTGTACAAGTGAGAAGAGGAGGAATTTCTTCGCGTCAACCCACAGGACGGATTTTCTATGAACAATCCTCCAAGCTGGGTAAGCGGACATTTCTTTCTGCCCATCCGATCCATATTCCCATAGTCAAGTATCTCATTTTTGTGATTTGGGCGCAGGAACTGCGCCCAGTCCGTAAAGGATATAAACAGCCTGCCTCCACAACCCAAGATCCGAACGGTTCCTCGATCCGGCCTCCCAAGAGGATCCGGACATATCGGTGGAGCTGATTGATGGGGTATTTCACCAACTGAGCATTGATAATGCCCTAGTTGCCATTACGGCCGATTACCCCGGAATACTTCCAGCCTCGCAGGTAACTGAGACCGAAGCCCCAATACTTTGAGAATGACTCATTCGTGCTTATTTTTTTATCATCGTATACCAACGGTGTTTTGCAGGGGGGAGCCCTTGAGGCGGAAGGCCGAGCCTGTGGCGGCTAGCCAACGAGGGGCAGCGCGGCCCAGCAGGCTAAAAAGAAGTGCAGTCCGGATTGAAACGCCGGCGCAACGGTATGGCGTGTCACCTTATTCCCAGGTTTTATTCCGGAAGGCATACTAACGCTCGTGCTCTCTTCAGGAAAAAAGCGCCGCGGACTATATCCGGAGAGGTTGCCAATCGAGCCTCCGCCAGCCCGGGCTTCAAAGCCAGGCCCAGAAGCGGAGGCGAACACGAGGCATGCGTCGGATGCTCCTCCGATAGAGGATGCCGACAGATTGTCCGCCACCAACTCCGAGGTGGAGAGTGCCATGAATCACAGGCGCCGCGGGACAATTCTTCGTGACACATGTTTCTCCCAAGAGGCGTTGAACGCCTTCAATTCGGGAGATGCATCTCCGTGCCGCTCAAGATGGTCTAGCCAGAGCCACGAAAGCGGTATGTAAAAGACATACAGTGAGGAAATTTAATATTATATATGCCAAGAGCCCCGATACTTGAAATAGTTAGAATAACTGATTTAAGGATCATTTATTGTGCAGGATCTTACAGAAAACAATACCCAACTGTCCCAGGAGCTTGAGGAGTGCAAAGCCCAACTTGAGGCCGCACAAGCCGCGGGGAAGCCAAAGAGACCCCTCCGTAACATATGCTTTTAAAAGATAAGTATGTTGTGAAGTGCGGTGTGTATATAGATCTGATAATAACATTGCAGATGGCGCCGGGGTAGATCCAGACAAGAAACAGCTCTTGCGCCGGTTAAAGGCCGGCGAGAACGTGCTTGTGAGGCAGGAGAAAAATAATCTCCAAGATGCCAACACCCAGCTGGGTGAGGAACTAAAAGATGTTCGTGCCCGGTATGCGACTCCGTTAAGGAGAATCGGCGGCTTTGACGCGGCATTTTTAGTAAGTGCTTAAGCGAACTTTGAAAAATGAGTTCGGCGAGGAAGTCGACTAACAGAGTTATGTCTGTAGGTATGCTCACAGGCCGTCCTGCAGAGGAAATGCCGGTTCTCTGGGTGACCTTCTTCCCGAAGCTCTTACAACCGCATTTAACGAGTTCGGCAGGTGATGAAAGGTGTCACCCAGGCCTTGTGGCCATCTGTCTCCTTGCCCGAAGGCCTTGGGGAGCTTGCAGAGAGGCTCCAGGGAGCGCGGAGGCGCTTCCGATTATGGAAGATATCGGCCTACCGTCAAGGCGCCAGGGAGGCCTGGGCCATGGTGAAGACGCGGTACACGAAGGCTGACCCAAACCACATGGCCGAGGTCGGACCCTGTGGGGCCAGATGGGAAGGAGATCCCTCTGAGCTTAGTGTACGACCAGGTAGTATTCCCAGCAGGACTGTAAACAAGACAACCTGTTAGATGGCATTGAAGAGGAATACAATCAGTCAAATTGGCTATGTAATTTAAGGTGACATGTAAAATGCCTTCTAGCCGGATTGTAGATCGTTTGTCATAGCGGACCTTTTCGCTTCAACCTCGCGACCCAATAGTCCGGAGTGTGTCCGAATACCCTCGCGGTTATATAATACCGGGGCATGCATGGAGACCAGCGTGGGGTCATTAGTGCTTTATCGCATAAGTGCCCAACTAGTTATGTTATATTACATGGTTAGTAAGAAACATCTTCCAGGAGAATAGTTCCGTTAGGGGTTCCTTTCCACAGGAGGCATGCCCTAAAGTGCATGTCCGGACTGCGAAAAAGCAGAAAAACATCTGGGGCAGATAAATAAAATAGTTAAGAAATCTTCTTTTAGTTCACCGACCGAATATTCTCTTAAGAACGCTTAGCTTCGGCTTCACCGGTCTGAGGTACACATCCGGTGACCCGGCAGTAACAATCGCAGAGGTGCTCCCTTTACCACCAAGCCGACAATCGGGAATGTAGGGGTAAGCACAGGAGCCAGGCAACCCAGCTTGGCCAAAATTTAAGTCATATTGATGCATATAATGGTGAATAAAAGGTACATGCGGAAGTGTGACACATGTATTGGGCATTAAGCCCTTATAATTAAGCTTCTGTAAAAGAAGCCCCCAGGTACAATGAGAGCAGATGGCGCGTCAAGTGTGTGCGAACAATGCGCTAACGAGCCTTCAAAGGCTGGAAAGAAAAAGGAGGGAGAAGGAGAAGAATAGAAGACAGCTAAAATATAAAATATGGACAGAAGAAGGAGACGAACTCAGAATCCGGCGCTAGGCGTAGAATCTTCGGAGACGGGCTGCGTTCCATGGGTTCGGCTCGAGTCGGTTATCGGATGCATCTCGCAGACGGTACGCTCCACCGGTCAGGACTTGGTCGATGATAAAGGGACCTTCCCATTTGGGATTTAGTTTGTCCTTTTTCTTGTCTGGCAGGCGTAGAACTAGCTCGCCAACATTGTAAGTTTTGGCCCGTACTTCTCTGCTTTGATATCTTTGAGCCTGCTGTTGATAGAATGCGGAACGGGCTTTTGCTGCGTCATGCTCCTCCTCCAAGGCGTCCAAACTGTCCTGCCAATCAAGCTCGGCTTCTCTTTCCTCGTACATGCGCACACGAGGTGAGTCATGAATTATGTCACAGGGAAGAACTGCCTCTGCACCGTATACCACAAAGAATGGTGTGAATCCGGTCGTGCGATTCGGAGTGGTCCGCAGCCCCCAGAGTACGGAGCCGAGCTCCTCTACCCAGTGCGTGTTAGATCCCTTGAGGGACCGCACTAATCTGGGTTTAATGCCGCTCATAATTAGACCATTTGCTCGCTCAACTTGACCGTTAGTTTGAGGGTGATAGACTTAAGCGTAGTCGAGCTTAATGCCCATGTTTTTGCACCAGAGTTTGACCTCGTCGGCCGTAAAGTTCGTGCCGTTATCAGTGATGATGTTGTGGGGGACACCGTAACGGTGTACGACCCCTGATATGAAGTCTATCACCGGTCCGGATTCGGCCGTCTTGATAGGCTTGGCCTCTATCCATTTGGTGAATTTATCTACCATGACCAGTAGGTATTTTTGCTTGTGGGTTCCCCCTTTAACGGGTCCTACCATGTCAAGCCCCCAGACCGCGAAGGGCCAGGTGATGGGTATAGTTTTGAGGGCGGTGGGTGTCATGTGGCTCTGATTAGTAAAGATATGGCATCCGACGCATCGTTGGACTAAGTCTTGAGCATCTGCCCGGGCCGTCGGCCAATAAAATCATGTACGGAAGGCCTTGCCTACGAGGGCTCGGGCTGCGGCGTGGTGCCCGCCGAGTCTGGCATGAATTTCAGCCAGAAGATTCCGCCCTTCCTCTTCGGAGATACACCTTTCAAGGACTCCGGTTGTGCTTTTCTTATAGAGCTCTCCCTCATGGACTTTATAGGCTTTAGATCGCCGCACTATGCAGCGGGCCTCGTTTTGGTCCTCGGAAAGTTCCTGCCTGGTTAGGTAGGCTAGGAATGGTTCGGTCCACGGGGAAATGACTGCCATTATTACGTAATGAGGGTGTTATTTCGTTGGCAGAACCACCAACTGTGTCAGAGTGTTCGGTGTGGGGCAGTGCGGTTGGGTCCGGGATGTTATTTCCGGACTCTCCCTCCCATAATACGGATGGCTTGAACAACCTCTCTAGGAAGATGTTGCGGGGGACAGCATCGCGCTATACCGATGCGTACAACACGTCTGCTGCCTGGTTGTTATCCCGGCTATATGGTGAAATTCGAGCCCCTCAAACCGAAATGACATTTTTAGGATGGCATTGCGATAGGCTGCCATTTTCGGATCCTTGGCATCAAAGTCTCCATTTATTTGGGATATCGCGAGGTTCAAATCCCCGCGCACCTCTAGGCGTTGAATGCCCATGGAGATTGCCATCCGGAGACCATGTAGAAGGGCCTCGTATTCGGCCGCGTTGTTGGAGTCCGTGTACATTATCCGAGTACGTATGGGAATCAGATTCTCCGGTTGGGGACGTCTGAATGACGCCAGCTCCCAGTGCCGCCAACATTTTGGAGCCGTCGAAGTGCATTATCCAGTTGGAATATGCGCCCGTACTCTTTAGGGAGTTCGCCGGTCCATTCGGCGGCAAGTCGGCCAAAACTTGCGAATTAATAGCTCTCCGTGGCTTATAGGTTGTGTCGAACGGGAGGAGCTCAATGGCCCATTTGGCAATCCGGCCCGTCGCGTCGCGATTGTTTATAATGTCGTTAAGATGTACTTCGGAGGCTACTGTTATTGAACACTCTTGAAAGTAGTGTCGCAGCTTCCGTGATGCCATAAACACCACGTACGCTATCTTTTGATAATGCGGGTACCGTGACTTGCATGGAGTTAGGAAGGTGGACACGTAGTAAACTGGTTTTTGAAGGGGGAACTTGTGTCTGTCCGTTTCTCGTTCGACAACGAGCACCGCGCTTACAACTTGATGAGTTGCCGCGATATATAATAGCATTGGTTCGCCCATGTTGGGCGCGGCCAGGACCGGGTTTTTTGCCAATATGGATTTTATTCTTCGAGTCCGGCCGTGGCGTATCTATCCACTCGAAGTGTTCGGTGCGTCGGAGGAGGCGATAAATGGGTAATGCCTTTTCTCCCAAACGGGAGATAAAGCGGCTTAGAGCCGCCACGCATCCAGTCAATTTTTGTATTTGTTTGAGGTCTTTTGGGATATCCAATTGTGACAGAGCTCAGATCTTGGCTGGGTTTGCTTCAATTCCTCTACCGGATACGATGAAGAACAAGAGCTTTCCGGCTGGTACGTCGAAAACGCATTTTTCCGGGTTGAGCTTGATGTCATATGTTCGGAGATTATCGAATGGGAGCCTCAAGTCGTCTACTAGAGTTTCGACATGCTTGCTTTTGACGACCACATCGTCTACGTATGCCTCCACTGTTTTGCCGATCTGGTTTGCCAGACATGTCTGAATCATGCGCTGATATGTTGCGCCGACGTTTTTGAGCCCGAAGGGCATTGTGTTGAAGCAGAATGGACCGTATGGAGTAATGAATGCCGTTGCGGCTTGGTCAGGCTCTGCCATTTTAATTTGGTGGTAGCCGGAGTATGCGTCGAGGAAACACAATGAATCGTGTCCTGCGGTAGCGTCGATGATTTGGTCGATGCGGGGGAGTGGGAAGGGATCCTTTGGGCAAGCCTTGTTGAGGTCCTTGAAATCGACGCATAGGTGCCATGATTTGTCCTTCTTTGGTACCATCACCAGGTTTGCTAGCTAGTCCAGATGTTTTATATCTCTGATGAATCTGGCCTCCAATAGTTTGGCTAGCTCCTCTCCCATGGCCTATCTCTTGGGTTCAGAGAAATGCCGAAGGGCCTATTTGACTGGCTTGAACCCTTTTAGGATATTTAGGCTGTGCTCCGACCAGCCGGCATGGGATTCCTGGCATGTCTGAAGGGTGCCAGGCAAAAATGTCCCAATTTTCGCGTAGGAATTCTCTTAGTGCGGCGTCTACATGAGGATTTAATTGCGCCCCGATGGAGGCCGTTTTTGTAGGGTCCGTTGGATGGACTTGGAATTTGACTATTTCGTCCGCTGGTTTGAAGGAAGTGGACTTGGATCTCTTATCGAGTATCACATCATCCCTATTCACCGTGGAGCGCAGCGTAGTGAGTTCCTCGGCCGCCAGGGCTTCGGATAGTGCCTCAAGGGCCAGGTCTGGTTGTATTATTTTCTACAAGGCGTGCTATGTCCGGATCACTAGCAAGAGTGATGATTCCGTTGGGCCCGGGCATTTTGAGCTTCATGTACCCTTAATGGGGTATAGCTTGAAAAATTGTGAATGCCTCTCGCCCTAATAGAGCGTGGTATCCGCTGCTGAACGGGGCCACTTGGAACATGACTTCCTCGGACCTGTAATTATCCGGCGTGCCGAAGACCACATCCAGTGTGATTTTTCTTGTACAGCGTGCTTCCCGACTCGGGATTATTCCTCTAAAGGTTGTGCTGCTTCGCTCAATGCGGCTCTAGTCTATTTCCATTTTTCGGAGGGTTTCCTCGTAAATGAGGTTAAATCCGCTGCCGCCGTCCATGAGTACCTTGGCAAGTCGAAAGCCATCCACTATCGGACTGAGGACCAATGCGGCTGGTGCTCGGGCTGTTCGGAATTTAGGTTCGTCATTGGAATTAAAGGTAATAGCCGTGTCACTCCATGGATTTATTTTTGCTACTTGGTAGACTTCGGCAAGGCTACGGAGTGTTCGTTTCCGCATATTATTTGATACGAAAGTCTCGAAGACTGTTAATACCGTACTGGTATCCCTGGGCTGGTGCTCTAGAGCTACAAGCTCTTCGCCACTTTTGGCCACCTGCCGTAGTATCCAACATGCTCTAAGGCTATGAGTTGGAGTGGCGCCCTCTGTACTATGAATTTTACAGGGTCCATTGAGCCATCCCTCCAAAGACGGTTCCATGCCCTATAGAGGGTTTTTGCTTTTGGTGTTTAACCCAGTGCACAGCGATGGTGCACCCTTTTATTTCGGATCGGGTTGTATTCAAGGCCGGATTGTCCCAAAATCTTGCTTCGGTTTTCCAGGCGCTTTCCATCGCACAGTACTTTCGTACTATGGACGCCAAGTTGGCAAAGCGTGTGATGTCATGGCGACTTATAGCGTTAAGGATCATGTTGTTCGTGCAATTATTGCAGAAGAATGAGATTGCGTCCTCCTCGCGGCAGTCCTTTATCTTGTCCATAACCAGTAGGAATCTGGTCCAGTAATGGTGTACTGTTTCTGCGGGCTCTTGCCGAATTAGAGATAGGTCGCTTATGTTTGGGTGGGCGGGTGGAATTAAATCCGGAACCGCGCCCAATCTGAGGCTTAAGGGCCAAGGAGCTTCCGAATTTGGAAGCTTGGGTTCTTGGATATTGTCCAATGAATCTAGCCCGCTGCCTGACTTTAGGTTCAGGGCTTGCGTGGACGCCCTCTCCTCCGCCGAATCCGGCATGGAGGGATTGGGAACTGGACGTAGCTAGTCCTTAAGATAGAAGAAGGGTCGCCGTATTGTTCCTCTACCACAACAACGTGATGGGTGACCTGGGGAGAGTTAATCTCTCTCAGATCGGGTTTAGGCCCAATCTGATCATAGTCTGTAGCGACTCCCAGGGCGGCGATGCGATCCAAGAGCTCGTTTAGGGAAGAGAGCTCCATCGGATCTAACTGCTCGGCGAGCTTTGAGTTAACGTGAAGATTGCTTTCGATGACCCGAGAAGTCATCGTCGGCGCGGCGGCCGAACAAGCGGTCATAAGAAAACCGCATAGCCGGAGAGTTTGGCCGACAACCAAAGCTTCTTTAGCAACAGTGCCGTCTTTAAAGACGGGATGAGGCATCCTTCCTGAAGGCGACGACACAGAGGAACTCTCAATGAAAGCACCAATGTCGGTGTCAAAACCGGCGGATCTCCGGTAGGGGGTCCCGAACTATGCGTCTAGGCGGATGGTTGCAGGAGACAAGGGACACGATGTTTTTACCTGTGTTCGGGCCCTCTCGATGGAGGTAAAACCCTACTCCTGCTTGATTAATATTGATGATATGGGTAGTACAAGAGTAGATCTACCACGAGATCGTGAGAGGCTAAACCCTAGAAGCTAGCATATGGTATGATTGTTGTTCGTCCCCACGGACTAAAACCCTCCGGTTTATATAGGCACCGAATAGGGTTAGGGTTACACAGAGTCTGTTACAATGGTAGGAGATCTACATATCTGTATCGCCAAGCTTGCCTTCCACGCCAAGGAAAGTCCCATCCGGACACGGGACGAAGTCTTCAATCTTGTATCTTCATTGTCCAGGAGTCCGGCCAAAGGCTATAGTCCGGCTATCCGGACACCCCCTAATCCAGGACTCCCTCACTCTTTAAACATAGATTCAATTTCATAAGCACCATAAAAGCAACAAATTCTTCTATTTGTTCCACATCATTGTAATCATATATACCATTAGCATAAGAAGCTAAGGTTTTATTATCATTAAATTTGCATGAAAAGGGAAGGTGTGGAGCCTTCATCCTAGAGCAACAAGTATAATCATATCTCAAGCATAGTTGCCTAGCATACCACTTCAATATATGAATTTGATCCCATAATAGTTTCCCTTTTTGTGTCAAGCGATAATCCCTAAAGTATTCATGTTGATCCAACATTACTCCCATTACATAATTGAATGGGGTTTTCTTAGGATTATTAAAGTGGTACATAATATCTTTCATATAACCAGCATCGAGGGTTTTAGGAGGTTCCCCATCTCCATGAGCAGCAAGTACACCTAATTTTTTTGGTATTTCGTGTTCCATATCCATAACTAATGATTAAGAACAACTAAGAACAGCAAATAAAAATTACTTAGTGATAAAGCAAACAAGCACACACGAGAATATTCACCCCACACTATTGCTCCCCGGCAATGGCGCCAGAAAAAGGTCTTGATAACCCACAAGTATAGGGGATCGCAACAGTTTTCGATAAGTAAGAGTGTCGAACTAGGAGCTAAAGGTAGAACAAATATTCCCTCAAGTTCTATCGACCGCCGAGACAACTCTACGCACGCTTGACGTTCGCCTTACCTAGAACAAGTATGAAACTAGAAGTACTTTGTAGGTGTTTTTGGATAGGTTTGCAAGAATATAAGGAGCACGAGAATAAAAACTAGGGAATGTTTAGATAAAGGCACAACTAAAGTAAATATAGCGAGTGTGGAAAAGTGGTGGTAGGAGTTGCGAAATTTTCCCTAAGCAATTGACTACTGAGGGAGTCCCGGACTAGGGGGTGTCCGGATAGCCGGACTATCATCACGGCCGGACTCCTGGACTATGAAGATACAAGATTGAAGACTTCGTCCCGTGTCCGGATGGGACTTTCCTTGGCGTGGAAGGCAACCTTAGCGATACGGATATGTAGATCTCCTACCATTGTAACCGACTCTATGTAACCCTAACCTATCCGGTGTCTATATAAACCGGAGGGTTTTAGTCCGTAGGGATCTAACAACAATCATACCATAGGCTAGCTTCTAGGGTTTAGCCTCCTTGATCTCGTGGTAGATCTACTCTTGTACTACCCATATCATCAATATTAATCAAGCAGGAGTAGGGTTTTACCTCCATCGAGAGGGCCCGAACCTGGGTAAAACATCGTGTCCCTTGTCTCTTGTTACCATCCGCCTAGACGCGCAGTTCGGGACCCCCTACCCGAGATCCGCCGGTTTTACACCGACATTGGTGCTTTCATTGAGAGTTCCTCTGTCGTCGCCATCGTAGGATGCCTCATCTCGCCTTTAAAGACGATACCATCGCCAAAGAAACCTTGGTCATGGCGCACTCTTGGCAAAGCGGTTTTCTCATGACCACCGGTTCGCCGCTGCGGCCGATGATGACCTCTCGAGTCATCGAAACCAATTCTCCATGTTAGTTCGGAACTTGCCGAGCAGTTAGATCCGATCGAGCTCTCCTCCGTAACGA
Organism: Aegilops bicornis; assembly: GCA_021605145.1. Lineage (NCBI taxonomy): Eukaryota > Viridiplantae > Streptophyta > Magnoliopsida > Poales > Poaceae > Aegilops > Aegilops bicornis. Next base: position 76,633,542 of record CM038672.1, on the reverse strand, counting down.
GCTCTTGGATCGCATCGCCGCCCTGGGAGTCGCCACAGACTACGACCGGATCGGGCCTAAAACCGATCTGAGAGAGATCAACTCTCCCGAGGCTACCCATCATGTTGCTGTGATAGAGGAGCAATGCGGCGACCCTTCTTCTATCTTAAGGACTAGCTACGTCCGGATTCCCGATCCCCCCATGTCGGATTCCCGCGGAGGAACGAATGTCGATCAAGCCCTGAACTTAAAGTCAGGCGGCGGGTTGGACTCATTGGATAACGGTAAAAAATCCAAACTTCTGAGTTCGGAAACTTCTCGGCCCCTGAGTCCTAAATTGGACGGGGTTCCGGATCTAGTTCCACCCGCCCACCCAAACATTAGCGATCTCTCTCGAATTCGGCAAGAGCCCAACAAACAGTACATCATTACTGGGCCAGATTCCTCCTGGTTATGAACAGGATAAAGGACTGCCGAGAGTAGGACGCAATCCCAATTTTCTGCAATAATTGGACGGACAAAGGAATCCTAAACGCCATAAGTCATCGTGAAATTACACGCTTTGCTGACTTGGCGACCATAGTACAAAAGTACTGTGCGATGGAGAGCGCTTGGAAAACCGAAAGTAAATTTTGGGATAATCCGGCCCAGAATACATCCCTAGTCCGAAATAAAAGGGTGCATCATTATCAAGCACCTGGGTCAAATACCAAAACATCAAAACCCCCTAAAGGGTACGGAACCGTACTGGAGGGTTGGCTAAACGGACCCTGCAAAATTCATAGCACAGAGGGCGCCACTCCAACTCATAGCCTTCGAGCATGTTGGATACTACGGCAGGTGGCCAAAAGTGGCTAAGAGCTTCTAGCTTCGAATCCCAGCCCAGCAACACCAAGACGGTGTTAATAGTCTTGAGACTTTCGCATCAAATAACATGCGAAAATGAACACTCCGCAACCTTGCCGAAGTCTACCAAGTAGCAACAATAAATCCATGGAGTGACACGGCTATTACCTTTAATGCCAGTGACGAACCTAAATTCCGAACAGCCCGAGCACCAGCCGCATTGGTTCTCAGTCCGATAGTGGACGGCTTTCGCCTTACTAAGGTACTCATGGATGGCGGCAGCAGACTAAACCTCATCTATGAGGAAACCCTCCGAAAAATGGAAATAGACTGGAACCGCATTGAGCGAAGCAGCACAACCTTTATAGGAATTATCCCTAGCCAGGAAGCATGCTGCACAGGAAAAATTACACTGGACGTAGTGTTCGGCTCACTAGACAATTACAGGTCCGAAGAGGTCACATTTCAGGTGGCCCCGTTCAACAGCGGATATCATGCTTTATTAGGACGAGAGGCATTCACAATCTTTCAAGCTATACCCCATTATGGGTACATGGAGCTTAAAATGCCCGGACCTAACGGGATCATCACTCTCGCTAGTGACCCAAACATAGCACTCCGTCCGAAAACAAGACAGCCGCACTAGCCCTCGAGGCACTATCCGAAGCCCTAGCGGCCGAGGAACTCACCGCGATGCGCTCCACGGTGAACAGGGACGATGTGATACTTGATAAAAGATCCAGGTCCACCTCTTTTAAACCAGCGGATGAAATAGTCAAATTCCAAGTCCACCCAACGGACCCTACAAAGACGGCCTCCATTGGGGCACAACTAAACCCTGACGTTGACGCCAAGACTTTTCGAGAATTTCTACAAGAAAAGCGGGACATCTTCGCCGGCACCCTTCGTGACATGCCAGAATCCCACGTCACCGGCCGAAAGCACAGCCTAAATATCCTAAAAGGATTCAAGCCACCAAACAGGCTCTTCGGCGCTTTTCTTAACCCAAGAGACAGGCCATGGGAGAGGAGCTAGCCAAACTTTTGGAAGCCAGATTCATCAGAGATATAAAACATCCGGACTGGCTAGCAAACCTGGTGATGGTACCAAAGAAGGACAAATCCTGGCGCCTATGTGTTGATTTTAAAGACCTTAATAAGGCTTGCCCAAAGGATCCCTTCCTCCATCGAATTGATCAAATTATTGACGCTTCTGACAGGACACAACTCATTGTGCTTCCTCGACGCTGCATCTCGGCTACCACCAAATCAAGATGGCGGAGCCGCACCAAGCTGCAACAACATTCATCACTCCATACGGCCCGTTCGCTTCAACACAATGCCCTTTGGGCTCAAAACGCCGGCGCAACATATCGTCAAGCATGATTCGTACATGTCCGCAAACCAGATCGGCAAAACGGTGGAAGCATATGTAGATGACGTGGTCGTCAAAACCAAGCACGTTGATACTCTAGTAGACGACCTGAGGCTCACATTCGATAATCTTCGAAAATATGACATCAAGCTCAATCCGGAAAAATGCGTCTTCGGCGTTCCAGCCGGAAAGCTCCTGGGCTTCATTGTGTCCGGTAGAGGAATTGAAGCAAATCCAGCCAAGATCCGAGCTCTGTCACAATTGGATATTCCAAAAGACCTCAAACAAATACAAAAATTGACGGGATGCGAGGCGGCTCTAATCCGCTTTATTTCCCGCTTGGGAGAAAAGCGTTACCCCTTTATCGCCTCCTCCGCACCCGAACACTTCGAGTGGGCGGAAGCCACCACGGCGGACTTCGAATAAATAAAGGCCATTTTGGCAACAAATCCGGTCTGGCCGCGCCCAACGTGGGCGAACCAATGCTATTATATATTGCCGCAACACATCAAGTTGTCGGTAGCGGTGCTCGTTGTCGAACGAAAGCGGACGAACACCGGTTCCCTCTTCAAAAACCGGTTTATTATGTGTCCACTGTCCTAACTCCATGCAAGTCCCGGTACCCACACTATCAAAAGATAGCATACGTGGTGTTCATGGCATCCCGGAAGCTGCGACACTACTTTCAAGGGTGTTCGATAACGGTAGCCTCCGAAGTACCTCTTAACGATATTATAAACAACCGCGACGCAACGGGCCGGATTGCTAAATGGGCCATAGAGCTCCTTCCATTCGACATAACTTATAAGCCATGACGAGCTATTAAGTCGCAGGTTTTGGCCGACTTCGTGGCCGAATGGACCGAAGCCGAACTCCCTAAAGAGTACGGCGCATACTCCAATTGGATCATGCACTTTGACGGCTCCAGAATTTTGGCCGGCCTGGGGGCTGGCGTCGTCCTGACGTCCCCAACCGGGGACACAGTCCAATACGTCCTTCAAATAATGTATATGGACTCCAACAACGCAGCCGAATACGAGGCCCTTCTGCACGGCCTCCGGATGGCAGTCTCCATGGGCATTCAACGCCTAGAGGTGCGCGATTCGAACCTCGCTATATCTCAAATAAACGGAGACTTTGATGCCAAAGATCCAAAATGGCAGCATACCGCAATGCGGTCCTAAAAATGCCAAAGACGGTTCAAGGGCTCGAATTTCATCATATAGCCCGGAGAACAACCAGCGGCGGATATATTGGCACGCATCGGTGCGTAAAGCGGCGCCGCCCCACCCAATATCCTTCGAACGGCTGTTTAAGCCATCCGTACTATGGGAAGGAGTCCTGCAATAACAATCCGGACCCAACCGCCTTTGCTCGACGCCGAACACTCGACATAACCGGAGGCTCGCCCCGAGATAACACCTCCGCTCACGTAAATAATGGCGGTTATCGCCTGCGGATGTAATCCATTCCTAGCCTACCTAACTAGGCGGGAACTCCCTCAAGACCAAAATGAGGCTCGCTGCATAGTACGGCGATCTAAAGCCTATAAAGTCCATGAGGAGAGCTTTATAAGAAAAGCACTACCAGAGTCCTTCAAAGGTGTATCTCCGAAGAGGAAGGGCGAAACCTCCCTGGCTGAAATTCATGCGGACCGGGTGAGCACCACGCCGCAGCCCGGGCCCTTGTAGGCAAGGCCTTCCGTACAGGATTTTATTGGCCGACGGCCCGGGCAGATCTTGAGGATTTAGTCCAACGATGCGTCGGTTGCCAGCTTTTGCTAACCAAAGCCACATGCCACCCACCGCCTCAAAACTATACCCATCACCTGGCCATTCTCGGTGCAGGGCTTGACATGGTTGGACCCCTTAAGGGAGGAACCCACAAGCAAAAATACCCATTGGTCATGGTGGATAAATTCACCAAATGGATAGGGGCCAAGCTCGTTAAAGCGGCGAATCCGGACCAGTGATAGACTTCATATCCGGGTAGTGCACCGTTACGGTGTCCCCACAAAGATCATCACCGATAATCGGCACCAACTTCATGGCCGATGAGGTCAAATTATGGTGCAAAAACATGGGCATCAAGCTTGATTACGCCTCGCCTATCACCCTCAAACCAACGGCCAAGTCGAACGAGCAAATGGTCTAATCATGAGCGGCATTAAACCCAGACTAGTGCGGTCCTCAAGGAATCTAACACGCCTTTGGGTTGAGGAGCTCGACTACGTATTCGGGGGCTGCGGACCACGCCAAATCGTACTACCGGATTCACACCATTTTTATGGTGTACGGCATGAAAGGCAGTCCTGCCTGCGACATAATACATGACTCACCTCGCGTACGCATGTATGAAGAAAGAGAAGCTGAGCTCGATCGGCAAGACAATTTGGACGCATTGGAGGAGGAGCGCGACGTGGCAAAAGCTCGTTCCGAATTCTATCAACAGCAAGCTCGAAGATATTAAAGCAGGGAAGTACGGGCCAAAGCTTATAACGTTGGCGAACTAGTTCTACGCCTGCCGGACAAGAAAAAGGACAAACTCAAGCCCAAATGGGAAGGTCCCTTCATCATCGACCAGGTCGACCCGGCGGAGCATACCGTCTGCGAAACGCATCGGATAACCGACTCGAGCCGAACCCATGGAACGCAGCCCGTCTATGAAGAATCTACGCCTAAGCGCCGGACTCCAAGTTCGTCTCCTTCCTCCGTCCACATTTTCTATTTTTGCTGTCCTTTATTTCTCTCCTTCCTCCACCTTCTTCTTGAAGCCTCTAGAGGCTAGTTTGCGCTTTTTCAAGACATACTTGACGCTACCGTCCGCTCATTATACTCGGGGCTTCTTTAATGTAAGCTTATTTATACGGGCTTCATGCCCAACACATGCGCCAAACTTCCGCATGTACCTTTTATTCACCATTATATGCATCGATATGACTTAAGTTTTGGCGAAGCTGGGTTGCTGGCTCTGTGCTTACCCCTACGTTCTCGATTGTTCGGCTAGGTGGTAAAGGGAGCACCTCTGCGATTATTCTTGCCGGGTCACCGGATGTGTACCTCGGGACTGGGTGAAGCCAAAAGCTAGCGTTCTTAAGGGAATATTCGGTCGGTGAACTGAAAGATGATTTTAATTATTTACCCATCTGCCCCTCAGATGATTTTCTCGCTTTCATAGCAGCTTTGACATGCACTTTAGGGCATGCATCCCAGCGAAAGGAACCCTTAACGAAACTATTCTCCCTGGAAGATGTTTCTTACTACCCATGTAATATAACATAACTAGTTGGGCACTTGTCTGATACAGCAACAATGACCCCTATGCCTTGTCTCCATGCATACCCCGGTTCTTATATAACCACGAAGGTATTCGGACACACTCCGGACTATTGGGTCCGGAGGTCGGGTTTAAAAGGTTCGCTGTGACAAACGATCTACAATCCGGCTAGAAGACATTTTTTCATGTCATATTTTTACATAGTCAACCCGACTCATTGTATTCCTCCTCTGCCATCTAATAGGCTATCTAATTTACAATCTTGTTGGGAATACTTGGCGGCCAATTCTACTTGGCCGTACACTAAGCTTACAGGGATCTCCATCCCATCCGGCCCCACAGGTCTGACCTCGGCCATGTGGTTTGGGTCAGCCTTCGTGTACCACGTCTTTACCATGGCCCAGGCCCTCCCTGGCGCCTTGACGGCAGGCCGATATCTTCCATAGCCGGAAGTGCCGCCGTGCTCCTTGAAGCCGCTCTGCCAGCTCCCCAATGCCTTCGGTCAGGGAGATAGATGGCCACAAGGCCTGGCCGATGCCTTTCATCACCGCCGGACTCGTTAGGTACCGGTGCAGTTCGGGAAGAAGATTACCCGAAGAACTGGGCATCTCCTCCTCAAGACGACCTGTGAGAAAACCTACATACATGTTTATGTTAGTCGCCTTCCTCGCCGAACTCTTTCAAAAGTTCGCTCAAGCACTTACTGAAAATGCCGCGACGAAGTCGCCGATTCTCCTTTACGGAGTCAGACAACTGGGCACGAACATCCTTTAGTTCCTCACCCAGCTTGGTGTTGGCGTCTTGGAGGTTATTTTTCTCCTGCCGCACCCTCGTAAGCACGCTCTCGCCGGCCTTTAACTGGCGTAAGAGCTGTTGCTTGTCCGGATCTAATCCGGCGCCATCTGCAATGTTTTTGTCAGATTTACACACCCGCCACACTTCAAAAACTATTTATCTTCTGAAGCGTATATTACCAGAGGGGGTCTCTATGGCTCCCCCCGTAGCGGCTAGTGCGGCCTCAAGTTGGGCCTTGCACTCTTCAAGCTCCTGGGACAGTCGGGTATTCTTTTCTGTAAGATCCTCAAGATAACAAATGATCCTTAAATCAGTTATTCTAACTATTTTAAGTCTCGGGGCTACTGGCATATATAATCATCAAATTTCTTACCAGATGTCCTTTACATACTGCCCGTGGCTCTGGCTAGACCATCTTGAGCGGCACGGAGGTGCGCATCTCCCGAATCGAAGGCATTCAAGGCCTCTTGGGAGAAACATGCGTCACGAAGAACTGTCCACGGCGCCCGGTGATTCAAGGCGCTCTCCACCTCGGAGTTGGTGGCGGACAACCTGTCGACATCCTCACTCGGAGGAGCATCCGACGCACGCCTCGTGCTCGCCTCAGCCTCCGGACCCGGCTTTGAAGCCTGGCCGGTGAAGGTTTGATTGGCAACCTCTCCGGACTCAGTCCGACGAGCGCTCTTTTTCCTGAAAAGAGCGTCAACGTTAGTACGCCTTCCAGGAATCAATCCTGGGAGTATGGTGACACGCCATACCGTTGCGGCGGAGTTTCGATCCGGACCGCACTTCTTTTTAGCCTGCGGGGCCGCACTGCCCTTTGTTGGCCAGCCGCCGCGGGCTCGGCTTCCTGCCTCGAAGGTACCCCCTGCGAAACACCATTGGTATGCGGTGATCAAAATAAGCATGGATGGGTCATTATCAGGGTTTTGGGATCTCGGTCTCAGTTACCTGTGAGGCTGGAAGTATTCCGGGGTAATCAGCCGTAATGGCAACCAAAGCATTGTCGATGCTAAGTTGGTAGAACACCCCATCGATCAACTCCACCTTTATATCTGAATCCTCTTCAGAGGTCGGATCGAGGGATCGCTCTAGATCCTCGGGTTGTGGGGGCGGGCTGTGTATCTTCTCCACGGTCCGGCGCAGTTCCTGCGCAAAAACCATGAAATGAGATATTTAACCACGGGAACATGGATCGGACAGGTCACAAAGATGTTTGCTTACCCAGCTTCGAGGATTATTCGAAGAAAACTCCTTCAGCGGATTGACGCGGCGGAAATCCTCCTCCTCTCCTTTGTACATGGCAGACAAGATATTCACCAGTTCGGTGACCGATCCCGGCCCTTTGCGGCCGTGGCGGGTGGCATCGTCCTCCCCGTTGAAGTCCCACATGGGGTGGCCCCTGTATTGGAGCGGCTGCACTCCCCTCATAATGCAGATTGCCATGACTCCAATCATGGTCAATCCGGCGTGAGCCAATAATCTTATTCGGCTCATCAAATAGAGGACATACCGGTCATCTTCCCTCCGGGGGCTTCGAGGGCGCCAGCTTAGGCGCTTCTTCAGAGGAGCATTGCTAAACTCCGGAAGGCCGATCCGAACACGATCCGGCAGCAGGACGTCCTCCATGTACAACCATTCCGAAGGCTAGTCTTCGGACGCCTTCTTTGGGGTTCTGGATAGGTATCCGGTCCCGGCGATGCGCCACAGCTCGGCTCCGCCCACTTGATATATTGACCCCTCATAAGAACGGGGTACTAGGCAGAATAATCTCTTCCACAGTCCGAAATGAGCTTCGACGCCCAAGAACAGTTCGCAAAGGGCCACGAAGCCCGCAATGTGCAGGATGGAGGCAGGAGTAAGGTGGTGCAGCTGGAGGCCGTAGAACTCCAAGAGCCCCCGGAGAAACAGATGGATTGGAAATCCAAGTCCTCTTACTAGATAAGAGATGAAGCATACCCGCTCCCCTTTAGAGGGATCCGGGGCACTCTCCGCTTGCTTTCCACCCTTATAGGTGGCGAGTCCGGCTCGAACCGGAACCATGAAGGCCGGGGGAAGAAATCCCTTGGCTTGGAGTATAACTAGCTCGCTATGCGGGACTGAGCATCTCTCCCAATTTCAGTGCCGAGGGCTGGGAGCGCGAGAGGAGGAGCCGTCGGACCGTCCATGATGGAATGGGCTTTGGTCCGGGGCGCTCCGATGAAAGCTCGCAAGGGAGGGATGGTGACTCAGATCTAGATCCTCGCCCCTTTTATAGGCAGCTCATTTGCGCAGCTAGGGGGGTAAGTGTAAAAATACCCTGGCGTTTCGCATTCATTCAAACACATGGAAGATAGCCATTATTGGGCGTAGAAGCCAAGGAGCGCAGCATTTATCAGAAGCCGAACACTATTCGACAAGTATATGGAATTTGGAGAAGAACCCGCCTCGCAATGCCGAAGACAATCAACGCGCCGGACTCATCGTCATTGAAGCCTGGTTCGGGGTCTACTGAGGGAGTCCCGGATTAGGGGGTGTCCGGATAGCCGGACTATCATCACGGCCGGACTCTTGGACTACGAAGATACAAGATTGAAGACTTCGTCCCGTGTCCGGATGGGACTTTCCTTGGCGTGGAAGGCAAGCTTGGCGATACGGATATGTAGATCTCCTACCATTGTAACCGACTCTGTGTAACCCTAACCTATCCGATGTCTATATAAACCGGAGGGTTTTAGTCTCAGAGGACGAACAACAATCATACCATAGGCTAGCTTCTAGGGTTTAGCCTCCTTGATCTCGTGGTAGATCTACTCTTGTACTACCCATATCATCATTATTAATCAAGCAGAGTAGGGTATTACCTCCATCGAGAGGGCCCGAACCTGGGTAAAAACATCTTGTCCCTTGTCTCCTGTTACCATCCGCCTAGACGCACAGTTCGGGACCCCCTACCCGAGATCCGCCGGTTTTGACACCAACAACTACTTTACTAGACCGATAGCAAGTTTTATGTGGGAGAGGCCACTGCTAGCATGTCATGCCTTACTTGGAATTCTATGCACTTATGATTGGTACTATTAGCAAGCATCCGCAACTACTAACGTTCATTAAGGTAAAACCCAACCATAGCATTAAGATATATTGGTCCCCCTTCAATCCTGTGATGCATCAATTTCTATCCTAGGTTGAAGCTTCTGTCACTCTTGCCCTCCAATACATAGTCCTATCAACATACAACTAACCCTATGGTGTGATCCACGCGCGCGCTCATATGATGGGCACCAAAGGACAACAACATAAGCACAAGCAAATTAGATCAATCATAGCAATTCATCAACCACCGATAGGACAACGAAAATCTACTCAGACATCATAGGATGGCAACACATCATTGGATAATAATATGAAGCATAAAGCACCATGTTTAAGTAGAGGGTACAGCGGGTTGCGAGAGAGTGGACCGCTGTAGATAGAGGGGGGGGGGAGGTGATGGAGATGTTGGTGAAGATGGCGGAGGTGTTGGTGAAGATCGCGGTGATGATGATGATGGCCACGGCAGCGTTCTGGCACCACCGGAGGAGAGGGGGAGAGGGGCCCCCTTCTTCCTCTTCTTCCTTGACCTCCTCCCTAGATGGGAGAAGGGTTTCCCCTTTGGTCCTTGGCCTCCATGGCATGGGAGGGGCTAGAGCCCCTCCGAGATTGGATCTATCTCTCTGTCTCTCTCTGTTTCCGCGTTCTCGTCTGCTGCCCTTTCACCGTTTCGTGTATATATGGAGATCCGTAACTCCGATTGGACTGAAACCTTCGCCGTGATTTTTTTACTAAAAAATAGCTTTCTTGCGGCCGAAGAAGGGCATCAACCGCCTTACGGCTGGCCCACGAGGGTCAGGGGCGCGCCAGGGGGGCAGGCGCGCCCCCTGCCTCGTGGCCACCTCGGGCACCGTCTCGCGTGGATTTTTCTTCCGGAATTCTCCAAATATTCCAAAAATATTCTCTGTCCATTTTTATCCCGTTTGGATTCTGTTTGATATGGGGTTTCTGCGAAACATAAAACATGCAACAAACAGGAACTGACACTAGGCACTGGATCAATATGTTAGTCCTAAAAATAGTATAAAAAGTTGCCAAAAGTATATGAAAGTTGTAGAATATTGGCATGGAACAATAAAAAATTATAGGTACGACGGAGACGTATCAGCCGCGGCCGAGGAGAGAGCTGCCAAGGAACAAGCCACCCGTGAAAAGCACGAGGCCAGGGTCGGTGAGGTCCAGCAAGAGCTCCAGGACGACGTGGAGAAATGTGAGTCGTTGGAACGCGATATTGCGGATCATGAGATCGAACTCGCCAAGGCTTGCGAAAGCGCACAAGATGCCCGGGTTGAAGCCCAGGGCGCTCTCTAGGAGATTCAAGAGGCCAAGAAGATTGCGTCGGTTAAGGCCTTCATTATGCAAAGCAAATATGTGAAGAAGAGGTATCTCTTACTAACCCGGATTTGGAGTTCTCCAGGAGCGTTTGCGGATTTGCCGCGCAGTGTAGCCGATGCTGCAGAGTTCTTCCGAGCCGAAGAGGGGAGCTCGACGGAGAAGCTGTTCTGGTCGCAATACCTTGCGCCAGAACATCCGGTGCCCTTTAGCGACCAGCTAAAACAGCTGGTCGAACTGCATAGGGTGGTCGAACTAGCCATGTAGGATTTATTAATCTGGTTGTGGCCTGCCGAAGCAATACCCAGCAGCTACTTCGGGCTCGTGAAGCGGCTGGTCAATGCCTGCCCCTGGCTTGACGTCATCAAGTGGTCGGTCTGCATCGAGGGTTCGCGGATGGCCTTCGCCCGCGTCAAGGTGCAGTGGGCGAAGATGAACACCGTCAAGCTCGCGACCGAGGGGCCGCCCGCAGGCAAGGAGCATCGCTTGCCCGAGCTGTATTTTGATGATGTCCTAGAGGGATCCCGCATTGTAGTGGAGCAATGTGCTAAGGACATTATTTTTTAATGAAATACTTTCATGTTATCCTGTCATGTATGGTGGAACAAAGCTGTTATGTAATATAATGCTTGTTATTATTAAAATTTTACCTCCTCTGCGGTCGTTTTTATTAAATCTGAGAGTTGGCCAGTCGTCGCCTTCAACCCCCATGTAGGTAGTACGGGGGTGTTCGGGATGGAATCTAAACACGCTTGATCCAAAAATTTGGTCCTTGAAGGAGGTGTTTAGCGCAATGAACCAGGCAATCGGACTATGTGGCTTTATCACCCTCGCTTAGCCATAGGAGTTTGACAATAAAAATGTAGGTGCAGCCCCTAGTTAGCATTTAATCTAGACTAGGGCGTTGTAAACACCTGATCGGACTGAGGTCGATTCGTCGCGTAATGCAGAAAAAATCGCAAAAGATTTGTAACCTCCGAATAGCTGACCGGCTCTCGCCACATCATGACAGTCAGTTTTCGGCTTTCTCTACTGAGGTGCTCATCTGGATAAACCAGGACACAATCGCAATAGTTCTCCCTTTACTACCCTAGCCGATAGAGCGGAACGTAAGGTAGTAAGCACAGGAGCTAGGCAACCCAACTATTGACCAAAGACATGATTCGGAGCCAATGCATATAATGCTGAAATTCGGGGCGCCGAACTGTACTGTGTTTGTTGCCATAGTATGGAGCGTAATGAAGCCCCTAGCCAATTAAAGCGTACCAAAGTGTACATGTGCAATCAATAATAATAATAAAATGAGATTGTAAGCTAGTGCCGTGTAAGTTGGGCCGCAAATAGTTCTCGTTGCAATTTGATTGATAAGTCAAAACGTATTTGTACAGGTGGTGCGATAAGCACCACCCTGGCTATTTAACATGCCAAGACCAAGGGGGAGCTGTGTGCGAGTCCTGAAAATAGGTAGGACGATCATCGAAGAGAAAGTCTAGAGATTCGCCCACACGTGTGTGCCGTCTGCCGCCTTGGTGTATCCGTCCCACGAAAGGACCGACGATCAGGTCACCGCAAGGGATCTGTAGAAAAGAAACCTGAAAAATATATAAAAGGAAAGTGAAAGTATGTGTGTCCGGGGAAGGTCGAAGCCGTATTGTGGACCACAGTCTGGTTATGCCTCCGTCTCTGCCCATGGTATTTTGAGTGCATAGTTATGTGCGCGCGGTACGTATGCCGCCGTTTGGTCAGGACTGAGATGGAGGCTGAATTGCTAGTCTGACTCCTGACGAGCCAGACTGTCAAGCTGAGGAATAGTCCGGACCCGTTTGACAGTGTTCGAGAGCTTGGCCGCTGAATTAAATGTCTGCCTTAAAAGGCCGCTCTGTACTTCCGCTGCCAGGGCCGCGGTGTGTTCTTTAGTATGGAGGGAACGCTCCATGTTTCCATTGACTGTTAAGACCCCGCGTGGTCTGGGCATCTTGAGCTTGAGATAAGCATAGTGTGGCACTGCATTAAATCGAGCGAATGTGGTTTGTCCGAGCAGTGCGTGATAGCCACTGTGGAAGGGGACGATATTGAAGATCAACTCTTCGCTTTTGAAGTTGTCTGGGGACCCAAAGACAACTTCCAGTGTGATTGAGCCCGTACAACGAGCCTCTACACCTGGTATAACTCCTTTAAAGGTAGTTTTGGTGGGCTTGATCCTCGATGGATCAATGCCCATTTTGCGAACTATATCCTGATAGAGCAGGTTGAGGTTGTTGCCACCGTCCATGAGGACTCGCGTCAGGTGGAATCCATCAATTATTGGGTCGAGGACCAATGCGGCTGAACCGCCATGACGGATACTGGTCGGATGATCCCGGTGATCGAAGGTGATCGGGTATGACGACCATGGATTGAATTTTTGGGCGATCGGCTCTATCGCATGACGTCTCCTCGGCCAAGGCTATGCCTCCCTCTTGGGGATATGGGTAGCATATATCATGTTCACTGTTTTGACCTGAGGGGGAAACTTCTTCTGTCCCCCTGTGTTCAGTGGACGGGGCTCCTCGTCATCATCCTTGCTTTGCGGCCCCTTCTCCTTGTTCTCGGCATTTATCTTGCTGGCCTGTTTAAAAACCCAGCAACTTCTGTTGGTGTGATTGGCTAGTTTATCAGGGGTGTCGTGTATCTGGCATGGGCGATCGAGGATGCGGTCCAAGCTGGATGAGCCCGAATTGTTCCTTTTGAAGCTTCCGCTGGCCGGACTTGGAGCCACTAAATCCGGCGTTGACCGTCGTGTCCTCGGTATTATCACTGTTGCTTCGATGCTTGTGTCTGTTGCGCCGGGGCTTGCCATTGCTATTTCTGGCTTCCGAAGTGCCAGGTTCACTTGAATTGTTACTGCTATGGGCTAGCCATCTATCTTTGCCCGCGCAAAAGCGGGTCATAAGCGCCGTGAGGCTGCCATGGACTTCGGCTTTTCTTGTCTGAGGTGTCGGGCGAGCCATTCGTCCCGGATGCTATGTTTAAAGGCCGCTAGGGCTTCGGCATCCGGACAGTCGACGATCTGGTTCTTTTTGGTTAGGAACCTAGTCCAGAATTTCCTGGCTGACTCTCCGAGCTGTTGAATTATGTGACTTAAGTCATCGGCATCCGGAGGTCGGACATATGTACCTTGGAAGTTGTGAAGGAAGGCTTCTTCCAAGTCTTCCCAGCTGCCAATGGAGTTTTCGGGCAGACTGTTCAACCAGTGCCAAGCTGGTCCTTTGAGTTTTAGTGGGAGGTATTTGATGGCATGGAGATCATCATCGTGGGCCATATGAATATGGAGAAGAAAATCCTTGATCGATACCGCGGGGTCTGTTTTCCCATCATATGATTTGATGTTTACGGGTTTAAACCCTTCTGGGAATTCATGCTCCATTACCTCGTCAGTGAAGCAATGGGGTGTGCGGCGCCTCTATATCGGGCCACGTCGCGACATAGCTCGGATGGAGTCCGTCTGTGGTTCTCGGCCCGGGCATGATTATGATTGTTGCGTCCATAGATCGATCTGTTCTGACCTGTTCTACTGTCCAAGTCCTGCCGCAGGTCATATGTATGTCCCCGAGCTGTTTTATTTCTGCCTTTATGGTAGGTAGTATGGGCTGGTGTTCGGCTTGAGTTGCCGCTTTGTCCTGACCACGTGGTGGTCGGTCAGCCGCATTGCACGATGATGGTACGGGCTCCAGCGCCTCATCATCGAACTGAGGTAGCAATTTGCGCTTCGGATAACTTTTGGCTGGGCGCTTGAGGCCATATTCCTCGGCTGCCAGGACATTAGTCCATTTATCGTTGAGCAGATCTTGATCAGCTTGAAGCTGCTGCTGCTTATTTTTCAGGCTCCTTGCAGTGGCTATTAGCTGGCGCTTAAAGCGCTCCTGCCCGAGAGGTTCCTCAGGCACGATGAAATCTTCGTTGCCGAGGCTCACCTCATCCTCGGAGAGCGGAAGATAATACTGTCCTCCGAGTCTTCGTTTACGACCTGTTCATTAGGGCTGACTCGCCCATCTTCCCATTCATCCTGTTCGGAAGTTGGCTCAACGGGTCTTCATTGTCTTCGGCATCGTCCGGAGTATTATTTTCTCCTGTGCCGGTATTGCTGTTTTTTCTACGACGTGATTTAGAACGGTGCCGCCGACGCCGGTGCTTTGGCTGTATCTCAGGAGGTTTATCCTTGACTGGGTCTTCTTTGTCATCGCTGTTATTCTCTTTGGGTGTATCCACCATATACACATCATATGAAGAGGTGGCCGACCAGCGTCCGGTAAACGGCGGGGTTTGGGCCTGCTCGTCTCCTGCATCGTCGTCCATACCATCATGTCTTCGGAGCCGTAATCGAGCATATCGGTTAAGTCCTCAATAGTGGCTATGAAGTGGGAGGTGGGTGGGAAGCGAGATTCCCAGTCATCAACCCCCAGTTCAAACCGGATATAATTCGGCTGTGAGTCCCCTGCTAAGGAGAGGGTTTTTAATGAGTTCAGCACATCGCCTAAATGTGAGTGCCGAAAGATGTCCGCGGCGCTGAATTCGACGATCGGGGCCTGATCGGCCTCGACGGGCGCGGACGCGCGTGGTTTGGAACCTGTGGCCGGAGACGAATCCGAGGTTTCGGTGACATAGGTCATGCTCGAGGTTGGGTCTGTGTGCGGCTCCAGCGTCACTGAGTCTGCAGCTCCCGTGACGGGGTTGAGCTTCCCGTCCTCGGAAGGCGCAACCTGCTCCAGATCTAGGGCCGGAGCACTTACAGGTGCTATCTCCTGGGTATGGTCCGATGACAGATTTAGGTCATGCTCATCGTGGTGGCAGGGAGCAGCTGCCGTGTGCTCGAATCCGTCGAAGATCAAGTCTCCGCGGGTATCAGCAACGTAGTTCAACTTTCCAAACCTGACTTGATGGCCTGGGGCGTAGCTGTCGATCTGATCTAGATGGCCAAGCGAGTTAGCCCACAGTGCGAAGCCGCCGAATACGAAGATCCGTCCGGGGAAAAAAACTTCCCCCTGGACAACATTGTTGTAGATGATTGACGGGGCCATGAACCTTTTGAAGACGACGCAGCAGAACTCTCAATGAAAGTACCAATGTCGGTGTCAAAACCGGCGGATCTCGGGTAGGGGTCCCGAACTGTGCGTCTAAGGTTGATGGTAACAGGAGACAGGGGACACGATGTTTACCCAAGTACGGGCCCTCTCTATGGAGGTAATACCCTACTTCCTGCTTGATTGATCTTGATGAATATGAGTATTACAAGAGTTGATCTACCACGAGATCGTAATGGCTAAAACCCTAGAAGTCTAGCCTATATGATTATGATTGTCCCTATGGACTAAACCCTCCGGTTTATATAGACACCGGAAGGGACTAGGGTTGTACAAAGTCGGTTACAGAGAAAGGAATCTTCATATCTTGGACGCCGAGCTTGCCTTCCATGCTAAGGAGAGTCCCATCCGGACACGGGTGAGAGTCTTCGGTCTTGTATCTTCACAGTCCATCAGTCCGGCCCATGTCCAATAGGCCGGACGCCCGAGGACCCCTTAGTCCAGGACTCTGTCACCAGGCGCACCCTTTGAGCTTGTGAGCCCTCATGGCACCTCTTGACCTAATTCCTCATTTATAAATTCTTAAATATTCCCAATATACCAGAGAGCCAACCGAAACATTTTTTCCACCACCGAAAGCTTCTCTTCTTCCGTGATCCCATTTGGAGGCATTTTCCGGTACTCTGACGAGGGGGGATCGATCATGGAGGGCTTCTACACCATCCTTGCTGCCTTCTAATGATGCGTGTGTAGTTCACCACAGACCTAGGGGTCCATTGCTAGTAGCTAGATGGCTTCTTCTCTCTCTTTGATCTTCAATACAATGTTCTCCTCGATGTTCTTGGAGTTCTATCAGATGTAATCTTCTTTTGCGGTGTGTTTGTTGGGATCCAATGAATTGTGGGTTTATGATCTGAATATTTATGAGAAGTAATGGAGTCTTTTTTGAACTTTATTATGCATGATTGTTATACCTTTGTATTTCTCTCCGGATTATCCGTTTGGTTTGGCCAACTAAATTGATTTATCTTCAGTGGGAGAGGTGCCTTGTGATGGGTTCAATCTTGCGGTGCTCTATCATAGTGACATAGTAGGGGACAAGACACCTATGTGTATTGTTGCCATTAAGGGTATTACGACGGGGTTTATTCATATTGATTGAGTTTACTTTGTCTACATCATGTCATCTTATTTAAGGTGTTACTCTGTTTTATACTTGATACCCTAGATGCATGTTGGATAGCGGTCCATGGATGGAGTAATAGTAGTAGATGCAGGCAAGAGTCGATCTACTTGTCTCGGACGTGATGCCTATATACATGATCATTTCCTTGATTAACGCCATAACTATGCGCTTTTCTATCAATTGTCCAACAGTAATTTGTTCACCCACCGTATGCCATGTGCTCGAGAGATTTAATCCTTGCAAGTAACCGCCAAGGGGATTGACAACCCTCTTGTTTGCGTTGGGTGCAAGTATTTGCTTTTGTGTGTGTAGATGTTGTTCACGAAGCTTTGTGTGATTCTCCTACTGGATTGATAACCTTGGTTCTTAACTGGTGGAAATACTTCTCTCTACTATACCGCATCTCCTCTCCTCTTCGGTGAAATCCCAACGCAACTCACTGATACGTCTCCAACGTATCTATAATTTTTTATTGTTCCATTCAATATTATATTCTGTTTTGGATGATTAATGGGCTTTATTATACACTTTTATATTATTTTTGGGACTAACCTATTAACCGGAGGCCCATCACAAATTGCTGTTTTTTTGCCTATTTCGTGTTCCTTGAGAAAAAGAATATCAAGCGGAGTCCAACGGAATGAAACCTTCGGGAACGTGATTTTCGGAACAACGTGATCCGCAGGACTTGGAGTGGACGTCAATCAACCAACAAAGGAAGCCACGAGGCGCGCCTACCCCACAGGCGCGCCCTCCACCCTTGTGGGCCCCTCGTGGCTCCACCGACCTACTTCTTCCTCCTATATATACCTACATACCCCCAAACCATCACCAGAGGAGCCAAAACCCTATTTCCACCGCCGCAACCTTGTGTACAAGTGAGATCCCATCTTGGGGTCTTTTTCGGCGCTCCACCGGAGGGGGCATTGATCACGAAGGGCTTCTACATCAACACCATAGCCTCTCCGATGATGTGTGAGTAGTTTACCTCAGACCTTCGGGTCCATAGTTATTAGCTAGATGGCTTCTTCTCTCTCTTTGGATCTCAATACCATGTTCTCCTCGATTCTCTTGGAGATCTATTTGATGTAACTCTTCTTTTTTTGCGGTGTGTTTGTCGAGATCCAATGAATTGTGGGTTTATGATCAAGATTATCTATGAACAATATTTGAATCTCCTCTAGATTCTTTTATGTATGATTGGTTATCTTTGCAAGTCTCTTCGAATTATCAGTTTGGTTTGGCCTACTAGATTGATCTTTCTTGCAATGGGATAAGTGCTTAGCTTTGGGTTCAATCTTGCGGTGCTCGATCCCGGTGTGATGGGAAAACGACACATATTGTATTGTTGCCTTCGAGGATAAAAAGATGGGGTTTATATCATATTGCATGAGTTTATCCCTCTACATCATGTCATCTTGCTTAAAGCGTTACTCTGTTCTTATGAACTTAATAATCTAGATGCATGCTGGATAGCGGTCGATGTGTGGAGTAATAGTAGTAGAGGTAGGCAGGATCATGTATATCTAGGTATGAGCATAGTTATGAGAATATCTAGGTATGATCATGTATATAGGCATCACGTCCAAAACAAGTAGATCGACTCCTGCCTGCATCTACTACTATTACTCCACACATCGACCGCTCTCCAAAGATGCATCTAGAGTATTAAGTTCATAAGAACAGAGTAACGCATTAAGTAAGATGACATGATGTAGAGGGATAAACTCATGAAAAATGATATACACCCCATCTTGTTATCCTCGATGGCAACAATATAATACGTGCCTTGCTGCCCCTAGTGTCACTGGGAAAGGACACCACAAGATTGAACCCAAAGCTAAGCACTTCTCCCATTGCAAGAAAGATCAATCTAGTAGGCCAAACCAAACTGATAATTCAAGAGACTTGCAAAGATAACCAATCATACATAAAAGAATTCAGAGAAGATTCAAATATTGTTCAAAGATAAACTTGATCATAAACCCACAATTCATCGGTCTCAACAAACACACCGCAAAAGAAGATTACATCGAATAGATCTCCACAAGAGAGGAGGAGAACATTGTATTGAGATCCAAAAAGAGAGAAGAAGCCATCTAGCTAATAACTATGGACCCGAAGGTCTGAAGTAAACTACCCACACATCATCGGAGAGGCTATGGTGTTGATGTAGAAGCCCTCCGTGATCGATGCCCCCTCTGGCGGAGCTCCGGGAAAGTACCAAGATGGGATCTCATGTGTACAGAAGGTTGCGGCGGTGGAATTAGGTTTTTGGCTCTGTATCTGGTAGTTTGGGGGTACGTAGGTATATATAGGAGGAAGAAGTACATCGGTGGAGCAACGTGGGGCCCACGAGGGTGGAGGGCGTGCCCAGGGGGGTAGGCGCGGCCCCCTTCCTCGTGCCTTCCTGGTTGATGTCTTGCCGTAGGGTCCAAGTCCTCTGGATCACGTTCGTTCCGAAAATCACGTTCCCAAAGGTTTCATTCCGTTTGGACTCCGTTTGATATTCTTTTTCTGTGAAACTCTGAAATAGGCAAAAAACAGCAATTCTGGGCTGGGCCTCCGGTTAATAGGTTAGTCCAAAAATAATATAAAAGTGTATAATAAATCCCATTAAACATCCAAAACAGAATATAATATAGCATGGAACAATCAAAAATTATAGATACGTTGGAGACGTATCAAGCATCCCCAAGCTTAATTCCTGCTCGTCCTCGAGTAGGTAAATGATAAAAACAGAATTTTTCATGTGGAATGCTACTTGGCATAATTTCAATGTAATTCTCTTAATTGTGGTATGAATATTCAGATCCGAAAAATTCAAGACAAAATTTTAATATTGACATAAAAATAGTAATACTTCAAGCATATTAACTAAGCAATTATGTCTTCTCAAAATAACATGGCCAAAGAAAGTTATCCCTACAAAATCATATAGTCTGGCTATGCTCTATCTTCACCACACAAAGTATTTAAATCATGCACAACCCTGATGACAAGCCAAGCAATTGTTTCATACTTTGGATGTTCTCAAACTTTTTCAATCTTCACGCAATACATGAGCGTGAGCCATGGACATAGCACTATATGTGGAAGAAATGGTGGTTGTGGAGAAGACAAAGAGGGAGAAGATAGTCTCACATCAACTAGGCGTATCAATGGGCTATGGAGATGCCCATTAATAGATATCAATGTGAGTGAGTAAGGATTGCCATGCAATGGATGCACTAGAGCTATAAGTATATGAAAGCTCAACAAAAGGAACTAAGTGGGTGTGCATCCAACTCGCTTGCTCACGAAGACCTCAGGCATTTGAGGAAGCCCATCATTGGAATATACAAGCCAAGTTCTATAATGAAACTTCCCACTAGTATATGAAAGCGACAAAATGAGAGACTCTCTATCATGAAGATCACGGTGCTACTTTGAAGCACAAGTGTGGTAAAAGGATAGTAACATTGTCCCTTCTCTCTTTTTCTCTCATTTTTTGGGGCCTTTTCTCTTTTTTTATGGCCTCTTTTTATTTATTTATTTAGTCCGGAGTTTCATCCCGACTTGTGGGGAAATCATGGTCTCTATCATCCTTTCCTCACTTGGGACAATGCTCTAATAATGATGATCATCACACTTTTATTTACTTACAACTCATGAATTACAACTCAATACTTCCGGCGGTGTAGCGGGATATGCAATGAATCAAGAGTGACATGTATAAAAGAATTATGAACGGTGGCTTTGCCACAAATACGATGTGAACTACATGATGGAGCGTGTCATAATAAACGGAACGGTGGTAAGTTGCGTGGCAATATATCTCGGAATGGCTATGGAAATGCCATGATAGGTAGGTATGGTGGCTGTTTTGTGGAAGGTATATGGTGGGTGTATGATACCGGCGAAAAGTGCGCGGTATTAGAGAGGCTAGAAATGGTGGAATGAAGGAAAGTGCGTATAATCCATGGACTCAACATTAGTCATAAAGAACTCATATACTTTGTCAGGACCCCGATTCCAAGTCACATCGATCTAGCCGGTAACACCTCATATCACTTTGCGGCCTCACGCACGGTATTCCCACGGGTGTCGCCTTACCATGGCCCGGGACCGTTTGCGCCTTTTGGCTCACGTATATGATAGTGTCGCTAGCATCCATATGACAGAGAACCCGGGCCGACTTGGCTAGTCGTGAAGCCAAAGTGGCACTTACCCATGGGGACATGCATACATGAATCACATCGAGCATGTCGATTGACGGCGTGTGAATCAGGCTGTAGCCTTTGGGCTAACAGGACTCAGGAACCCGGGCTGTAGCGAGCTAGGCAGACTACGGATGTCGCTGCGTGACATTTCCCGAAGACGGAACCAGGAATGAAGTGAAACACATGTCGCGGCCGATCAAGTGTCCAGGAAGTAGTGCTTTGGGCTAACAGGACTCCGGTGAACCGGGCTGTAGCGGACTACTATCGCTCAGGAAGCACTAGACCACATTTCCCCATAAGAGAGGCTGCCAAGGGTAAACAACTAGATTGTCGGATCCCACACATACCAAGCATTTCAAACATACACACAATATGCTCAATATGTGTAAATACAACATGGCATCACAACATAACTCTACGACTCAAATATTTATTCATTAGGCTTCGAGGAGTGAGATATTACAAACATGGGTCTCACGACCCAACATTCAGAGCATACAAGTCAAACACATGCAGAAGCTTAACATGTCTGAGTACACACATCTACAAATGAAAAAGGCTGAGAAGCCTGACTGTCTACCAGATCCTGCCGAGGGCACAAGATCGTAGCTGAGGTAACAAGCTAAACGTCGAAGTCCACGCGGAACTACTAGCGAGGCGACGTCTCTCGCAAAACATAAAATAAGCAAACGTGAGTACAAATGTACTCAACAAGACTTACATCGTAACTAACTACATATGCATCATTATCAACAAAGGGGTGGTGGGGTTTAAGCTGACAAGCCAGCTTTGACTCGGTGGCTATCCTGAACTACGACTGCAAGTAACTCTTTTGAGGTGGCGCACACGAGTCCACATATTCACCATATCAATACACCACTATGGATCCGCTCCCGTCTTCCTACGAGAACGCCACCCATAGCACTCACGCTTATCTTGCGCATTTTAGACTATCCACTTTCACTTGTCTATGAACTGTACAGGTAACCCAGAAGTCCTTTACCGCGGACACGGCTATTCGAATAGATCATCCTGCAGGGGTGTACTTCTTCACACACGCTCTCGCCACTTACCACCATGTACACGTCGTGTATCTCGGCAACCTTCAAGCGGAAGCCTGGCGAGGGAGTCGGCCACGACCTGACTAACCACACAATCTCTAGTCCAGGTTTATCACCTATTCGGGTTCCATTCGCAAGGAGATCCGGCCGGGGTGTCGCTCACGGCCCCAAACGATGTGAGCAGGGTTCCCAAGCCCACCTCGACGGGTGGTTCTACGCTTGGTACACCGTGCCACGGTGCCTAGTCTGTCCCAAGCCCACCTGTATCGGGTGCCACTTGGTAGACTACTAACACTACCTACAAACACCGTAAACTAGTTGCAACTCACGGATGTAGATCGAGTTGATTAATAACCGAGAGGGGCCGAGTTACCGAACCCAATGTGTGGTAGTAACTGTTCATGGATCACAAACACGTAACTCAGTTCACGAGGCCAGGCTGCAATGAGACAACCCACCATGTACTCCTACATGGCCTCTCACCGTTACCTTTACCAAAACGTGTTCACACACTTAGCACACACATAGTAGGACATGTTCACACACCTCCAATTCATCCCTGATGAATCAGACCTGACACAACTCTAAGCAATAGCAGGCATGACAAACAAGCATGAATGAGTAGGCACAACGGGGCTCAAACAACTCCTACTCATGCTAGTGGGTTTCATCTATTTACTGTGAAATGACAGGTCATGCAGAGGATAAAGGGGTTCAACTACCGCAGCAAGTAACAGTTGAATCGTTGTTGTCCTAATGTAGTAAAAGAGAGCAGGAGCGAGAGAGTGGGATTGCATCGGAATGAACAAGGGGGTTTTGCTTGCCTGGCACTTCTGAAGATAATATAGTTCTTCATCGGTGTCATCGAACACATCGTCGGAACGTCCGTCTCATCGGGAGGATAACACCGTTAAACAAGAAAGAACACAATCAATGAAATGCAACAATATGATGCATGAATGTGACTTGGCAATATGCTGTTGATTGAGCTAATGCATCTAGCAACAAGTTAAATGAAGTTGGTTTGAACCCTAGTTTCAAATTCAACTCCATATGTGAAGGTTTAAATGCCCTTTATATGATTTGTCCTAAACAACAGGCATAAGTTGTTCTAACATGCATGAAAATGGTACAGATGGATAGATTGGATTTTTCTGATAATTTTTCATATATAATTTATTTCATTTTGAGCTGCGGTTCATTTTCTATGAATTTTAGAAGTTTAGATCATTTTCTGGAATTTCCTGAATAATAATAATTCCAGACAATGAGTTATTGCGTCAGCATGACGTATTAGTGACATCAGCAGGTCAACAGACGGCCCAGGTCAAACCTGACCAGTGGGGCCTGCTGGTCAGTGACACAGAGTCAGCTACAGAGGCTGACATGTGGGACCCGGTCAAAGCTGACGTGGCCAAGTCAACATTGACAGGCGGGGCCCACTTTGGTTAGTGTTAATCTAACAGAGAACTAATACTAATTAGTTTAGGCATTGGGACCAACATGGCAGTGGCTCTAGGGGTTAATTAGCGATGTCATTAGCTGCTATGATGGCCACGTCGACCTCGCCAGAGTTCAGCCGGCTGTGACCAAATCCGACGAAGGAAGCTCGCCGGGGCTGCTACAGGCGGCGGGTGGACGCGCGAGGGCCACCAGAAGATAGCCCGCACACGCCTACATCTAGCCGGCTATTCGGGAGGCCGCGGGGTCGCCAGAAACGACGGCCACGACCATGGAGGCAGCGGCCAGAGTTCGGTGGTTCACATGCACGGGCTACGGAGCACGGGGAGCCCGACTGGGGTTGTCTACGGCTTCCTCAAGCGTAATCTGTGGAGCACGACTGCAAGGCCAGTGCGACTACGCGAGCTAAAGCGACGGCGGCAAAGAGGACGCCGGCGGTGAGTTCACGACATGGTGGGGATCGGAGCTAGCGAGCATAAACGAGAGAGGGAGGGGACGGGTTCGATGCGGAAGCTCACAGAGAGGCTAGCGGAGGGGTCGGCAGGCGCGGGGATGGCTGGTGGGCAGCGAATCGACGGGCGGCAATCGTCGGGGCAGAGGATGATGACGAAGGCGATGGCGGCGTTCTAGGGCTTCCGGCGCCTTCTGTCTTGGTGAGGAGGAAGAGGGGGACGAGGCGGGGCTTCTTGGCGCGTCGGCGAGGCGAGGGGAGCACGGTGGCCGTGGCAAACAGCGTCGGCGACAGCGTAGCTCCGCTTCGGGCGCATGTGGGAGAGAGAGCGGAGGAGGAGGAGAGAGAGCGCGAGGGGTTCCAGGGGCGTCATGGCGTCGCGAGAGTCGTCCAGAGCGTCGGGGGCACGCAGGCAGGAAGTGGCCGTGGCGTCGGGCACACGCCCGCGTCCTCCTGGCGCGGTGGAGAAGACGACTGGCAGCTGGGCTGCACAGTAGCGGGCCGCGTGGGTGGGTTGGCCTCTCTGGTGGGCTTCACAAGTGAGGCCAGGTAAGTTACAGGTACTCCCTCCTGCTCTGTTTCTATTTTAAGTATTGTTTTCTATTTGTTTCAATCTGTTTTTATTTAGTTCAAGCACTAAATCATTTTTGTTTCTTCTGATAATTTTTGCAGGGACTGAAAGGAATATTCTAGAGCCCCTCACAAAATAACAGAATTATTGAAGCATTAAATATATTTATAACATATATTTGCTCCAACTCAAATACAATATGTATTAGTTCAAAGATCCAAAATGTCATGGAAAAATGTGCATCATCTCTCGTTATCAAGTTTCGAGATTTTCCAAAAATGATGAACATTTTTGAAAGCCACTTTGGGTTCACTAAAAATATCTTGGTTGAACCTATTGATTTCCTTTGATGCTAGGGTTTGAAACAATCCCCATTTCAAAATCAAAAGAATTTAAACATGATGCAACACATGACTAGCTAGTTGTGCATACTAGAACTAGGGATGTGACAACTCACCCCCACTAAACAAGAATCTCGTCCCGAGATTAAGGACGTGAGGTAAAAAGAAAGGAGGTCACAAACTATCACAGTCTTCTCGATCCAACTGCCCTTTTCGAAGAAGTAGCTTCATTGCATCATATTGATCTTGACGTCTTTGCTTTCGAGATCTTCATTCACCGCGTTGACGATAGAGATAAACTCTACAGGAGACGATCTCCTTGAAGATCGAGCACTCAAGATCAACTCGCGGAATGAGATGTTGAAACATCTCGAGTTGAGACACAAAACACATCGTGAGGGATGGAAGAATAACGACATGGTTTGATTTGGTGGGCAACAATTCCACGCCTAGAAAGATGGTGGATGGTGTCAAGGTTGCGAGGAAATAATAGCCATGATCCCGTAATGGGGCACCTTGGGAAAGGTGACTGGTGGAATTATTACCTTAAGCAGCAAAAAGAATTACTTTTGATTTAGGAATCATTGAGACTCTTTATACCAGCCTAAGGCAATCACAATCGATCGTGTGAAAGAATTCGAAGGAATGGCATGCTCATACCATAATAGATGATGTGGACTACCTTGTTGAAGACAACACAATGGATGATTTTGCTTATCACCGGAAATGGATGGGACCCATGACAAGACCACTTTTGAAGATGATCCTGGACAGCAACTGCTGGGAAGGACAGCCCATGGAGATTTGGCACGATGGGGTGCAAGATGCGAACAAAATGCAAATGTTGGAATATTCCAACCATCATATCTGCCTGAGATTCAGATCCGATTGGTAATAGGATACTCCAGACTCAGCATGTCTGAAAAGGAAAGGGTGCAACACAAATCGACGAGGTGATGTTGCGAGATTCTCGGGAGATGGACTATGGTAGTAAGCTCCAAAACATGAGCGGGTTCTGCTACAAACATGTGAACACGCTGTCCCAGACAAGCATCACCACATGGTAGTCTTACAATGAAACACTACCGAGTTCTGGTTGGGAACCATCATTGGAATAACGAAGTCTTGTGCATATACCTTTGGGTCCTTAAGGGTTAACACTCAAGAACTTCTTTTCCTTGAACAATTCAATCAGTGGCTTGGTGTGCTAGGAATACGAATGGAGTGGAGGTTATTAATCTACCAAACCATAGAATACTTCACACGTATGCATGACTGATTTGGGATGATTCCCGAGGAACAAAACCAATCTTTCTCGAACTCACGGCGGCAACTTGCACCAAATGCACATGAATTCAAGGAAGTCACTTCTTCCATCCAAGCATAAACTTCATGAACGGAACACGAAGGCATTGCTTACAAAGTTTTCAACGCTAGGTTGATGTTCAACATGAATCATGGGGGAGACAAGAATGCTGCTGATGGGCTCAACAACAACTCATTGGAATTTCCATATCACTGGACTTCCACAATCATGTGAACACGGTGATAGCATTGGTCAGACCAAAAAATGTAATGGTGTATGCTCGAGGGATCAACCACGAGTAAGACAACATTACGAACATCGTTGGTTCTGATTTGACTTGACGATAGCCCATACTCAAGTCAAAGTTTTGACAAGGCAATAGATCCAACAACTGATCACAGGGACCAATCGATGAAGATATCATCTTTCTTCAACACACACACATCGGGATATCCCTTGGGGATGAACTAAGTCAGGTAAGCTTTTATCTTCCAACTCTCCAAGTTGTTGTTTAGCTTAACCAACTAGCTCAGGGGTATCCAACACGGATTCTTGGAGAAGGGGTGGTTTAGAGGAAACCCAACTTGATCACGAGCTCAACATAACAGTCAGGTAACAACCTGGTAATACTTCCAAGAAGATATTTGGAAAGTCACGAACCACCGATATATTACTAAGCTCGAGAACAATCTTGCTTTTCAGGGCAAGATGATATGATCAAAAGAGTGAGGGATTGACACAATCCCAACTCATTGATCTAAGAGTGCACCAGAAATAAGGACTAGGTAGCACGATCAATCTTAGGATGGTGATTCATTAACCAACACGCTAAGAATGAGAATATTGTCCATTTACTACCAAGCAACGAGGTGTAACATCCCAAAATTCTAAATTTTGGAATGTTATATTAAATACATAACTATGCTTGTTGTCTGATTGTTTGTCTGATTGATTGAGTGAAATTGAGTGGAATTTGAAACTTTTGAAAGTTGAATGAGAGGGAATGAAATGACTTTCCCAAACTTTCCACTTTGCCTTTTTGGATCCCAATGAACTCAAGTTCATTGCAACACCAAACCCTAGAGTGAAGTTGACATGACTTCTTCCATGTTGAAATGAAAAGGGTTTTGGAAAAGATTTGAATTTCATTTGGGAATATTTCAAATTCAAAACTTTATGCAACTCAATGATTTTCATGAGGGAAGATAAAATGACTTCTTCAATTATATGAAATATGAGTTGGAAGTTAAAAAGTATCAAATTGAAAATCATTTGAAAGTGCCTTGAAACCCCTTTCAAAAAAAATTGAGTTTTGGTATTTGAATTCAAATTTTGGCAAGTGGAATTCATTTCAAAATTATGCCCGACAACTACTTGAGAAAAAGTATGAGAGGAGTAACATGACACTCCAAATATGTCAAGAAAACAATGCCAAAAGTTTTGGATTCAAATCTGAATTTTATTTGAATTTGAAAAAATGGATTTTTATAAAGTTTGGATTTTGCCTTTGGAAAAATGTTCAAATGATAGGAATATTCCCCATCATTTTGGTATATATATACCCTATATAAAATATTTATAGATTTTGTTTTATTTCTGTTTTGTTTTATTAAAAAATAAATTCAAAAAGAGAAACCCCCAGCGCCAGCCAGCCCCCTGCCCAGGAACCCCCACCAGCACGAGCCGGCCCAGAGGCCAGCCAATGAGCCAACCGACCGCCTCACTCGCCTTCGCCAAAAACCCTTGGCGCGATCGCCCGCCACCGCACCCCTCTCTCTCTCTTTGGCAAGCAGGCCCCACCCCCTCCTTCAACCTCCCGCCCACACCACGCCGTGCCGCCGCCGATCGCCGGATCCTGTGAGATCCGGGATCCCGATCCCCCTCCCAATCGCCTCCCTTACCCCGACGAGGCCCCCGCCTATATAAACCGGGTCCCCGCACCCCATTTCCCCCCTTACCCCCTCGCCGGATCCCCCCCTCCTCTCTCACGAGCTCACCGGAGCCCGAACCTCCCGCCGCCGCCACTTTCGTCGCCGCCGTCGCCCTACACCCTCCCGAGCTCGCCCGACTCCACCAGACGCCCCCCCGAGCTCGTCCGCACCCGCCTCCGCCACTCCGCCTCCCGACGACCGAGCTGCCGTCACACTCCGCCGCCGCCGCCGCCGTCGAGCGCCGGTGAGTCACCGGAGACCTCCCCCGCCGTCCGATCCCCAATCTACGGTGTAGATTAGACCCCCGAAGGGGTACGCGTTTTTAATAAAAACCGCCCGGTTCGGCCGGTTCATTCGGTTTAGTTTTTAGGTTAGGGTTTATTTTTATTAGCCCGGCCCGACTAGTTTAACCCTAGGGCCCGTTTAGGTTATTTTACGCTCAGTGCGTAGTTAGGCCCATTAGGCCCTTTTTCTTTTATTTTCATTTTCTGTTTTAACAGAATAGTTCCTGTTTTGAAAAATTCATATCTTTTATTCTGTTTAATATTTTTAGTTTATTCTTTTTTTGTTGGTTTGCAAATTTTCTATAGTTTCTGAAGAAAATATAATTAGCTATGTTAAAAGTAATTAAAATTGCTTTAATTTAGTTTTAGTCAGAATAGTAAATCTGTTATAACATGAGCTAGGAAAATTATTTTTGGATGATTCTTTTTGTCCCAACTTTATTTTGACATTGCCAAACCATAGGAATTAATTTGGTTATTTTAGGATTAATAAATAATTAGTTTTAAGCAGAATCTTGTTAATCCTAATTAATTAACTAGCTACTGTTTTCCTATTAATTTAATTAGTAAATAAATTTATTTTCAACATGTGATTGATT
Source organism: Aegilops bicornis (assembly GCA_021605145.1). Lineage (NCBI taxonomy): Eukaryota > Viridiplantae > Streptophyta > Magnoliopsida > Poales > Poaceae > Aegilops > Aegilops bicornis. The sequence goes on along the minus strand of CM038672.1, from coordinate 76,604,415 downwards.
ATTCTAGGATAGTTTCTGTCACTTTATAGGATGAACTTTTATTTATAATAAATAAAAGTTTTATTTTATTTTCTTAATAGAAATTGGATTAGGCCTAATAGGAGTTTCATAATAGATTTTAAATTGATTCTTTTTGCTCCTAGTTGCTTAATGAAATCTTTTCTGTTAAGTTAACATAAACTCATGCTTAGGTTATGTAAGAAAAATTTTTGTATGTAAAACTATTTTAGTTGTTGCTTGAAATAGGAAAACTTTGAAATGGTTTTTCTTTAAGTTTTTCCCTTGAGTTTTGATTTGGTTGTTTTGGTGAGTTATGTTACTAAGTTACTATTGTGTTAGGTAATGTTATGCTATGTGCTTACTATAGTTATTGTTTGCCTCGGTAGAATTTCCGGAGTGCGAAGCTTGCTACCACGAATCCCTAGTTTTCGAAGATCATCAACAAGGCAAGTTCACTTTGACCATGCCTTCATACCTATGTTTTATTGCATTTAGTGACATCTTTGCAACCACCCCTCGAGTGTTATTGAAATTCTTGTAGTTGAGTAGTATGCATGAGGTAGGAACCCATCACCCTGTTACCAAGCCCGGACGTTATTTATTCTAATGCTACGCTATAGTAGACGGGGTTTGGTATGAGTGCTCAAGAGTGGTGTGAGAATGGAGGATCTACGTCAATGACGACAACACCATGATGAAAGCTGCAAGGACTGCATCTTCAAGGTCTCAAGACTTCAAGACTCAAGACAAGAGTTCAATACACACTCTTTGGGTGAAGGGCGGTTGTGGGCACCCTGGAGGAACCGGTGGTTGGCGGGATGCATGGAGAAGCGCCATGACATCTTGCGGAAAGCTTCACCTGCACTCAAAGAGACGGAAGAATACTTCATGCCGGAAGCTTACATGCAACCGCAAGTCATTATGGGCTCACGGCTTGGTTGACCTTAGTTGTGACTCTGGCTGGGGCGGTACTAGCAGATGTAGAACTACGGTAGGATGGGATGAGTACCGGACGGTGGTCGAGGAACTCTTTGGAAGACCATGTTTGGTCATCTTGTTCTCAAACACTCTGAAGTGCGAGAACGTAAAGAGAGGGATCGAATCTTGCGGGTAAAGTGTACAAACCTCTGCAGAGGGTTTTAAACCTAATCGATTAGCCGTGTCCCGATTCACGGACAATTTTTGAGCATCTGGACTTGGATCTATCTCGGAACTCTCAACACCGGATTGATAACTTAATTGTGGGCAACTTATGATGAATTTGGGCTATGAGACATCGGTTGGCGGAACCATGTCATGATAGAAAATTCCATAGTAAGTATTTCATTTATTCCTTTGATGTAGGGAAAATAAAACCAGCTTTTACGCAAACAAAACTCGAATCTGAGCCACAAAGCCATACCGCATATAGTATAGTTTATCATCTGTTTTCTCTTATTGTGATCTTGCGGTACATTCAATGTAATCGACCTACACGGCTGCAACGTATCATGTTGCGTATATGTTCCTTCCGACGAGTAAGAGTATGGTAGTGCGGGGTTCTGATGCGCACTCAACCTGCCGATGGCGTTGATGGGACTCCACACCCGCTTGATTGTTTCACGAGTATTATAAGGTATATATCAGTTTTACGTTATTTATGCATGTGATTGCCCTTTGATATATACATTGATGTACTGTGTGCCAAAGACATCTTGATCCGATGATGGCATAGAAACACAGAGGCTTGACCGTCTGAGGTCGGGTCGCTACAGAAATGGTATCAGAGCACATGTTGGCTGTAGAACGTGACCCTAGAAAATGACTTAGTAACATGAAGACCCCAATAGGAATGACCTTTGTTTTGTACTACTCGTAACACCTGATTCCTATTCTTGAACCTTCCTTATTTCAAACTATAGATGGAGAGCTACATTACGAACAAAGAGAACACTACGAGAAGGTTCTTGGAGGCCCCTTCCTTGTGGAGCTAGTCAGTCACGGAAGTTACCGATACCTGAGATCAAGGCAACTAAGAGAACGTCCAGATCATGGGGAGTCAAGACCCAAGTTTTTGGTTGTAAAGAAGACCCCAAGACTGCAGACATCATCTTCGGAACTATAAATGGTGACTGTGATATGGGCATCAACACTGCCATCCATGATGCTATTGCACGTTTATGCTATCGTCATCGTGCCGCACTAAACCCACACTTCTTTGGAAGGATTGGATGGCAGAAGTCTGATGGAGCAACTATTGCCTTGACGGAAGCGTAAAAGATGAAGTTCTCCCCACTTTTAGTGTACAATCAGGATCTGGAACAATACGTCAAGAATCTTCAGATGGACCTCCTGGAAGCCCTGTTTGACATTGAAGCACTACGAGAAGAGGTCAAGACTCAGAGACTGAAGGTAAACCAGCTGGAGGAGGAGAACCTCGAGATCTCGAGAATGCGTCAGGAACTGAAGAACAGCAGGACCATGTCTCATGCAAAGGACGTTGAAATCCAGAAGCTCAAGGAACAACTTCAGGACATACAGGGTCGTCACAAGAAACTCCGAGTCGACAGGAAAATCTAGCGTAAGAACCGGAGGAGATCAAGTCCATACGTAAGAAACCCCAAAGAATTAGCTTAGTAGTATTCCACCATGAGAGAAATAAAGATGAACGCCATCTCGATTTAAGTATCCGACCATACCAATTTATGTGGGTGGCGATACTGTAGAATTGATTGAATAAATGAATGCTTGGTTGCTATTATTTTGTGTGTTTATTGAATGGTTGGATAGGTGCGATATTCGTAGGCTTGTATTTATTTCAACCATGAGAGACGTAAGTTACGGAAGAATGGTAGAAGGCCTTCATATGGGAACAAAGATCGTGAATTGGAAACTCCCGAGCATTGAAGACCGAAGAAATGAGGACTTAGAAACGAAACCATAGTAGAACGCCCATTACAAACGATAATTTTGTTGATGAGTGGGTAATTGTTTTCTCTTTCTATCTCAACTGCACCGAAATCTTGAACCCATGGACAACTGAACACCAAATTTTCTGGAGACAATTGCAATTTCCCCATGGAGATACATTCCTTGTTCTGAGCACCCCTCTTATCCTACAAATGCAGATGACAACCCTTTACGAGTCTTTCCTTAAAGGTCCGGAAACAATCATGACCCTGACAAGTGATCACGATTACCCGAAGATCTTGAAGGACATGATGAAGCATATTCACCTTGAAGGAGATGCAGTCTACAAAGGCTACCCTTTCATGCAAAAAGGAGTGGAACTTTGGTATGTGGAGGTACACCTCCACCGTTCGAAAGGAGTTTGCCCAAAGATGATGGGGCAGTACTTTTTCATCTCACGTGTGCCACAAGCAACTTTCTTCGATGCTGTTCGTGAAGCAGCCATGGAAGCCATACGCCAGATCGGAGAAATACTTGAAGCAAGACTCCGTTATATTCAGGAATACCTAAGCGAAGCGCATGCAGAGATGATGAAGGTGAAGCTCAAGACCACCATGATGAAACAGAAGATTGAAGATTTCAAGGCTCATGTCGCACACTTCCAGTGGGACTGAAGAATCCTCGAGGAGGAAAAATGAATAAAGTTGGAAGTAATGCCTGACCATACCAAATCGTGTGGGTGGCAGCATTTATAACAAGTACTTTTTGGAATTTGGATTTACGAAAAAGGTTAAGGATGTAATGAAAGATTGATATGAGAATAATGAGATTTTATGGATAAACTTGTGCATTCTTTGGTCATAGTACTCTGTAAAGCCACAAGGTCAATGAAGAAAGAAATGTGTTATTCATGACGGTCCATAGAAGGAAGCTGGACAAAATAAGTTGGAGTTTTGTTTTTGATATGATGGTATGAAGAAAGCAGTACTATTGGATTTAAAGGAGGTGTAACATGAGAGTTACTCCAAGGATGAGTTAAAGTTGCACTAGTGCTGAAGTGGGCCATAACCCACAAGCCCAGGATTTTGAAAAGGAACTGATGTAACCTTGATAGGAGGAATAAATTGGAGGAATCAGCAATCCAATCAGCATACGTTTCGTAGGAGGTTACGCAAAAACCTAAGAGTGGTGAAGTAACGATAGATGTTTTGTTTGGCTTGCAGAAACCATGGATTTTTACGAACTCAGTTCGAGAACAAGAGAAATTCTGCAATGCTTGTGAGTATGCCCAAGTGTTAGAATACATGATTCACTTTGTTTACGTGTGTGGTAATGATTCAAATGCAGGATGGATTGGCCCCCATACCGAAGACTTCTATCATGAACTTTCATAGGTTGATAGAAAATCTGTGAGCGTTGAAAACCTTAGAAGAGTGTCGACGCGATAAGCCATATAAACATAGAAGGGTAGTACGCTGGAACCCTTTACAGGCATCCGTTGCCAATCGTAGGATATTCGGTGAAGTTCAACCAGACCCGTTTTCTGCGGGAGAAACCATTAATGGTAGACCACCATGAGTGTTTCGATAGTGGTTTAGAGTGGACACAGACCCATCAGCTAAGAAGATCCAGTCTCGGACGAACTTCAACTTTGACGAACCGACCCAAGATTCTGAGGAAAACTCTATACTTCTGACAGAAGAGCCTTAATGAAGGAGCTATTGTAAGATATGTGAAGGGACATACATTGTCAGCCCTCCAGAGGAAGTATCTCGAGTTCATTGGAACCATGACCTGGTTTTTAAGTGTGGTAGCACCCACGATCTTCCGACCAAATATTTACTAGAAGACCCCAACCCCTAACCTTTTCTTGCTAACCTCTTGAATCTCGAGGGCGAGATTCATTTTAAAATGTGGTAGGTTTGTAACATCCCAAAATTCTAAATTTTGGAATGCTATATTAAATAAATAACTATGCTTGTTATGCGATTGTTTATACGATTGATTGAGTGAAATTGAGTGTACTTTGTAACTTTTGATAGTTGAATGAGAGGGAATGAAATGACTTTCCCAAACTTCCCACTTTGCCTTTTTGGATCCCAATGAACTCAAGTTCATTGCAACACCAAACCCTAGAGTGAAGTTGACATGACTTCTTCCATGTTGAAATGAAAAGGGTTTTAGAAAAAGATTTGAATTTCATTTGGGAATATTTCAAATTCAAAACTTTATGCAACTCAATGATTTTCATGAGGGAAGATAAAATGACTTCTTCAATTATATGAAATATGAGTTGGAAGTTAAAAAGTATCAAATTGAAAATCATTTGAAAGTGCCTTGAAACCCCTTTCAAAAAAATTGAGTTTTGGTATTTGAATTCAAATTTTGGCAAGTGGAATTCATTTCAAAATTATGCACGACAACTACTTGAGAAAAAGTATGAGAGGAGTAACATGACACTCCAAATATGTCAAGAAAACAATGCCAAAAGTTTTGGATTCAAATCTGAATTTTATTTGAATTTGAAAAAATGGATTTTTATAAAGTTTGGATTTTGCCTTTGGAAAAATGTTCAAATGATAGGGAATATTCCCCTGATCATTTTGGTATATATATACCCTATATAAAATATTTATAGATTTTGTTTTATTTCTGTTTTTGTTTTATTAAAAAAATAAATTCAAAAAAAAAAAGAGAAACCCCCCAGGCGCCAGCCAGGCCCCCTGGCCCAGCCAACCCCCACCGGCCAGTTCACGAGCCGGCCCAGAGGCCAGCCCAGCGAGCCAACCGACCGGCCTCACTCGCCCTTCGCCCGAAAACCCTTGGCGCCGGTCGCCCGCTCGCCCCGCACCCCTCTCTCTCTCTTTGGCAAGCAGGCCCCACCCCCTCCTTCAACCTCCCGCCCACGCCACGCCGCGCCGCCGCCGATCGCCGGATCCCGTGAGATCCGGGATCCCGATCCCCCTCCCGATCGCCTCCCTTACCCCGACGAGGCCCCCGCCCTATAAACCGGGTCCCGCACCCCATTTCCCCTTACCCTCACGGATCCCCCCTCCTCTCTCACGAGCTCACGGAGCCGAACCTCCCGCCCGCCACTTTCGTGCCATGCCGCCCTACACCCTCCCGAGCTCGCCCTGACTCCACCAGGCGCCCCAGGCTCGTCTCACCCTTGCCACTCACTCCGCCCTCCCCGACGAGCCGTCCACACCGCCATCACGCCGCCCGTCGCCCGCCGAGCGCCGGTGAGTCACGGAGACCTCCCGCCGTCCAGATCCCCAATCTACGGTGTAGATTAGACCCAGAAGAAATGCGTTTAATAAAAACACGCCCGGTTCGGCCAGTTCATTGGTTTAGTTTTTAGGTTAGGGTCTATTTTTATTAGCCCGGCCCGACTAGTTTAACCCTAGGGCCCGTTTAGGTTATTTTACGCTCAGTGCGTAGTTAGGCCCATTAGGCCCTTTTTCTTTTATTTTCATTTTCTGTTTTAACAGAATAGTTCCTGTTTTGAAAAATTCATATCTTTTATTCTGTTTAATATTTTTAGTTGATTCTTTTTTTGTTGGTTTGCAAATTTTCTATAGTTTCTGCAGAAAATATAATTAGCTATGTTAAAAATAATTAAAATTGCTTTAATTTAGTTTTAGTCAGAATAGTAAATCTGTTATAACATGAGCTAGGAAAATTATTTTTGGATGATTCTTTTTGTCCCAACTTTATTTTGACATTGCCAAACCATAGGAATTAATTTGGGTATTTTAGGATTAATAAATAATTAGTTTTAAGCAGAATCTTGTTAATCCTAATTAATTAACTAGCTCTTGTTTTCCTATTAATTTAATTAGTAAATAAATTTATTTTCAACATGTGATTGATTATTCTAGGATAGTTTCTGTCACTTTATAGGATGAACTTTTATTTATAATAAATAAAAGTTTTATTTTATTTTCTTAATAGAAATTGGATTAGGCCTAATAGGAGTTTCATAATAGATTTTAAATTGATTCTTTTTGCTCCTAGTTGATTAATGAAATCTTTTACATTAAGTTAACATAAACTCATGCTTAGGTTATGTAAGAAAAATTTTTGTATGTAAAACTATTTTAGTTGTTGCTTGAAATAGGAAAACTTTGAAATGGTTTTTCTTTAAGTTTTTCCTTGAGTTTTGATTTGGTTGTTTTGGTGAGTTATGTTACTAAGTTACTATTGTGTTAGGTAATGTTATGCTATGTGCTTACTATAGTTATTGTTTGCCTCGGTAGAATTTCCGGAGTGCGAAGCTTGCTACCACGAATCCCTAGTTTTCGAAGATCGTCAACAAGGCAAGTTCACTTTGACCATGCCTTCATACCTATGTTTTATTGCATTTAGTGACATCTTTGCAACCACCCCTCAGTAGTGTTATTGAAATTCTTGTAGTTGAGTAGTATGCATGAGGTAGGAACCCATCACCCTGTTACCAAGCCGGGGCGTTATTTATTCTAATGCTACGCTATAGTAGACGGGTTTGGTATGAGTGCTCAAGAGTGGTGTGAGAATGGAGGATCTACGTCAATGACGACAACACCATGATGAAAGCTGCAAGGACTGCATCTTCAAGGTCTCAAGACTTCAAGACTCAAGACAAGAGTTCAATACACACTACTGGGTGAAGGACGGTTGACGGGCACCCTGGAGGAACCAGTGGTTGGCCGGGATGCATGGAGAAGCGCCATGACATCTTGCGGAAAGCTTCACCCAGACTCAAAGAGACGGAAGAATACTTCATGCCTGGAAGCTTACATGCAACCGCAAGTCATTATGGGCTCGCTTGGTTGACCTTAGTTGTGACTCTGGCTGGGGCGGTACTAGCAGATGTAGAACTGCGGTAGGATGGGATGAGTACCGGACGGTGGTCGAGGAACTCTTTGGAAGACCATGTTTCGGTCATCTTGTTCTCAAACACGCCAAGCGCGAGCGTAAAGAGAGGGATCGAATCTTGCGGGTAAAGTGTACAAACCTCTGCAGAGGGTTTTAAACCTAATCGATTAGCGTGTCCCCGATTACGGACAATTTGAGCATCTGGACTTGGATCTATCTCGAACTCTCAACACCGGATGATAACTTAATTGTGGGCAACTTATGATGATTTGGGCTATGAGACATCGGTTGGCGGAACCATGTCATGATAGAAAATTCCATAGTAAGTATTTCATTTATTCCTTTGATGTAGGGAAAATAAATCCAGCTTTTACGCAAACAAAACTCGAATCTGAGCCACAAAGCCATACTGCATATAGTATAGTCTATCATCTGTTTTCTCTTATTGTGATCTTGCCGGTACATTCAATGTACTGACCTACACGGCTGCAACGTATCATGTTGCATATATGTTCCTTCCGACGAGTAAGAGTACGATACAGGGTTACGGTCTACACTCAACCTGCCGATGGCGTTGATGGGACTCCACACCCGTTTGATTGTTTCCGCTGAGTATTATAAGGTATATATCAGTTTTACGTTATTTATGCATGTGATTGCCCTTTGATATATACATTGATGTACTGTGTGTGCCAGCATACTGATCCAGGGATGGCATAGAAACACAGAGGCTTGACCGTCTGAGGTCGGGTCGCTACACGAGGTTGCTAGGAGTATCGATTTCACACACCACAATTCACTTGTCGGCATTCCGGTTACAACAACACGGGACCGAGGAATGAATAATGATGGTGAGAAGTATCACTACGTCAAGAATTCATAAGAGGTGGTGCAATTCTCATGACACTCTTGACATAAAGATGGTAACACTCCAGGGTAGAACAGAGCAAAAGTTGGATTGGCATTTTGTTCTGCGGAATACAACTACTTTGACCCAATCCTAGAAATGGACAAGGTACTGGAGTTTGTTCTCCTAGTCATTCCAGAATAGAATGGCTCGACGGATCACAAGAGTAATAGGCATCGATAAACGACTGCACACATACTCTTGACTATCAATTGATAGATGAAGGTCGGAAGACAACTACAATGGGAACAACTCAAGGAACACACGATTTTCTGAGTTGTGGATGCATAGATTAGTATGTCGAGCGAAGCTCAACATTTCTTCCGGATAACCCATGCAGAGAAGGTAGAACTGGCAGAGTCACAATTATGAATGGAGAACTCCTCAAGAGTACTCTGATTGTGGTCTTTTGGTTCAACGAGGAACTTCTGCCATAAGTAGTTCATGGTATTTGGAAGAAGGATATACCACAGACCTTGAGGACTAACACAAAGGTTACTAATAACCTAAGGGTACAAGCAACACTATCAACACGAGGTAAGTAGAGTGAATCTTGGGTCAAGAACCCAGGAGTAGAATACCTACTACTAAATGGCATCACGGGATGCTTTCGAGAATGACGGCCAGAATCATCACACTAGGAACACGAGGCATGGCTAAAGTACTAGGTGATACTCTAGACACCTAGGGTCATAATACTGGTTCCAACATATATGTCAAGGCAAGGAGTACCTCAACAGATGATTAGTGTGCTTATTCTGACCAAAAGGACACCGTGAACAGGAAGGAAGAATTTGCAAATGCATCAGATAGTTTAGAAACCTGGGATGACTCAGACAGCATAACGGCTATAAATGCTCAAAAAGATTTGAGACATCATGCAAAATGGTGGCATAACCACTCAACAACATCATATCAAGGTTCCGAGATTAACAGTTAACATACAGAAACAGTAGGAACTGAACTAAGGCTTAAAACCAATAATCTTAAAGGTCTATGGATTAGTAACACGTCATCCTGATAGATAGATGGGAAGGCCTAGTTCTTAATCCCCGTAGAAGAGAAGAGGTTGACTCAGATCAGAAGGGCATAAGGTAAAGAAGTAAAAAGAACCTTACGTTCCCTTCCACAATCAATTCCCTTACATAACTAAAGCATTTCTAGACACAACTTTGACCAGTTTGGCTTGGTAAACCTACAGGCAGTCAGGCTCTGATACCAAAGCTGTCAGGACCCAGATTCCAAGTCACATCGATCTAGCCGGTAACACCTCATATCACTTTGCGGCCTCACGCACGGTATTCCCACGGGTGTCGCCTTACCATGGCCCGGGACCGTTTGCGCCTTTTGGCTCACGTATATGATAGTGTCGCTAGCATCCATATGATGAGAGAACCGGGCCGACTTGGCTAGTCGTGAACCCAAAGCGGCACTAACCCATGGGGACAGGCATACATGAATCACATCGAGCATGTCGATCGGCCCAGTGTGAATCCGGGCTGTAGCACTGGGCTAACAGGACTCAGGAACCCAGTATGTGAGCTAAGCGAGGACTCCGGATGTCACCGCGTGACATTTCCCGAAGAACAGAACACGAACGAAGTGAAACACATGCCGGCCAAATCAAGTGTCCAGAAGCGATAGTCTTTGGGCTAGCGAGGACACCGGTGAACCGGCTGTGAGCACTACTATCGCCCATGAAGCACTAGACTACATTTCCCCATAAGAGAGGCTGCCAAGGATAAACAACTAGATTGTCGGATCCCACACATACCAAGCATTTCAAACATACACACAATATGCTTAATATGTGTAAATACAACATGGCATCACAACATAACACTACGACTCAAATATTTATTCATTAGGCTCAGGAGCGAGATATTACAAACATGGGTCTCACGACCCAACATTCGAAACATACAAGTCAAACACATGCGGAAGCTTAACATGTCCGAAGTACGTACATCTACAAATGAAAAAAGGCCGAGAAGCCCGATCTGTCTACCAGATCCTGCCGAGGGCACAAGATTGTAGCTGAGGTAACAAGCTAAACGTCAAGTCCACGCGGAACTACTAAGCGAGGACCAGCGTCTCTATGCAAAACATAAAATAAGCAAACGTGAGTACAAATGTACTCAACAAGACTTACATCAGTACTAACTACATATGCATCATTATCAACAAAGGGGTGGTGGGGTTTAACTGCAGCAAGCCAGCTTTGACTCGGTGGCTATCCTGAACTACATCGCAAGTAACTCTTTTGAGGTGGCGCTGCGAGTCCACATATTCACCATATCAATACACCACTATGGATCCGCTCCCGTCTTCCTACGAGAACGCCATCCATAGCACTCACGCTTATCTTGCGCATTTTAGACTATTCACTTTCACTTGTCTATGAACTGTACAGGCAACCCAGAAGTCCTTTACCGCGGACACGGCTATTCAAATAGATCATCCTGCAGGGGTGTACTTCTTCACACACGCTCTCGCCACTTACCACCATGTACACGTCGTGTATCTCGGCAACCTTCAAGCGGAAGCTTTGGCGAGGGAGTCGGCCACGACCGACTAACCACACAATCTCTAGTCCAGGTTTATCACCTATTCGGGTTCCATTAGCAAGGAGATCCGGCGGGTGTCGCTCACGGCCCCCAAACGATGTGAGCGGGGTTCCCAAGCCCACCTCGACGGGTGGTTCTACGCTTGGTACACCGTGCCACACGGGTGCCTAGTCTGTCCCAAGCCCACCTGTACGGGTGCCACTTGGTAGACTACTGAACACTACCTACAAACACGTAAACTAGTTGCAACTCCACGGGCCAGAGATCAAGTTGATTAATAAGCCGAGAGGGGCCGACTTACCAGAACCCAATGTGTGGTAGTAAATGTTCATGGATCACAAACACAGAACTCAGTTCCTGAGGACGGCTGCAATGAGACAACCCACCATGTACTCCTACATGGCCTCTCACCGTTACCTTGACCAAAACGTGTTCACACACTTAGCTCACACACAATAGGACATGTTCACACACCTCCAATTCATCCCTGATGAATCAGACCTCACACAACTCTAAGCAATAGCAGGCATGACAAACAAGCATGAATGAGTAGGCACAACAGGGCTCAAACAACTCCTACTCATGCTAGTGGGTTTCATCCATTTACTGTGGAATGACATGTCATCACGAGGAGGATAAAGGGGTTCAACTACCGCAGCAAGTAATGATTGAATTGTTGTTGTCCTAATGCAGTAAAAGAGAGCGAGGCGAGAGAGTGGGATTGTATCGGAATGAACAAGGGGGTTTTGCTTGCACAGCACTTCGAAGATAATATAGTTCTTCATTGGTGTCATCGAACACGTCGTCGGAACGTCGTCTACTGGGAGGGGATAACACCGGCAAACAAGAAAGAACACAATCAATGCAATGCTACAATATGATGCATGAATGTGACATGGCAATATGTTGTTGATTGAGCTAATGCATCTAGCAACAAGTTAAATGAAGTTGGTTTGAACCCTAGTTTCAAATTCAACTCCATATGTGAAGGTTTAAATGCCCTTTATATGATTTGTCCTAAACAACAGTCATAAGTTGTTCTAAAATGCATGAAAATTGTACAGATGGATAGATTGGATTTTTCTGATAATTTTTCATATATAATTCATTTCATTCTGAGCTGCGGTTCATTTTCTATGAATTTTAGAAGTTTAGATCATTTTCTGGAATTTCCGGAATAATAATAATTCCAGAAAATGAGTTATTGCGTCAGCATGACGTATTAGTGACATCAAGAGTCAACAGACGGCCAGGTCAAACCTGACCGGTGGGGCCCTACTTGATCGATGACACGAGTCGACTCTGAGAGGTCGACATGTGGGACCCGGTCAAAGCTGACGTGGCCAAGTCAACGTTGACAGGCGGGGCCCACTGTGGTTAGTGTTAATCTAACAGAGAACTAATACTAATTAGTTTAGGCATTGGGACCCACATGGCAGTGGCTCTAGGGGTTAATTAGCGATGTCATTAGCTGCTAATGATGGCCACGTCGACCTCGCCGGAGTTCAGCCGGCGGTGACCAAATCCGACGACGGAAGCTCGCCGGGGCTGCTACAGGCGGCGGGTGGACGCGCGAGGGCCACCAGAAGATAGCCCGCACACGCCCGCATCTAGCCGGCTACTCGGGAGGTCGCGGGGTCGCCAGAAACGACGGCCACGACCATGGAGGCAGCGGCCGTAGTTCGGTGGTGCGCAGGCACGGGCTACGGAGCATGGGGAGCCCGACTGGGGTTGTCTACGGCTTCCTGGCGTAACCAGGAGCACAACCGTGCGCTCAGGTGCGACTACAGCGAGCTAAAGCAATGGCGGCAAAGAGGACGCCGGCGGTGAGCTCACGGCATGGTGGGAATCGGAGCTAGCGAGCATAAACGAGAGAGGGAGGGGACGGGTTCGACGCGGAAGCTCACGGAGAGGCTAGCGGAGGGGTCGGTGGGCGCGGGGACAACCGGTGGGCAGCGAATCAACGGGCGGCAATCGTCGGGGCAGAGGATGATGACGAAGGCGATGGCGGCGTTCTAGGGCTTCCGGCGCCTTCTGTCTTGGTGAGGAGGAAGAGGGGGACGAGGTGGGGCTTCTTGGCGCGTCGGCGGCGAGGGAGCACGGTGGCCGTGGCAAACAGCGTCGGCGACAGCGAGCTCCGCTTCGGGCGTGTGGGAGAGAGCGAGAGGAGGGGAGGAGGCGAGGGAGGCGCGAGGGGTTCCAGGCGTCGTGGGCGTCGCGAGAGTCGCGTCAGAGGCCGGGGGGGGGCACGCAGGCAGGAGGTGGCGGAGCGTCGGCCTGCACACGCCTGCCTCCTCGGCGCAGTGGAGAAGACGATCGCAGCTGGGCTGCACAAGATGGCGGGCAGCGTGGGTGGGTTGGCCTCTCTGGTGGGCTTCACAAGTGAGGCTGTGTGAGTCTGGTACTCCCTCCTGCTCTGTTTCTATTTTAATTATTGTTTTCTATTTGTTTCAATCTGTTTTGATTTAGTTCAAGCACTAAATCATTTTTGTTTCTTCTGATAATTTTTGCAGGGACTAAAAGGAATATTCTAGACCCCTCACAAAATAACAGAATTATTGAAGCATTAAATATATTTATAACATATATTTGCTCCAACTCAAATACAATATGTATTAGTTCAAAGATCCAAAATGTCATGGAAAAATGTGCATCATCTTTGGTTACTGTTTCTAGCATTTTCCAAAAAATGATGAACATTTTTGAAAGCCACTTTGGGTTTACTAAAAATATCTTGGTTGAACCTATTGATTTCCTTTGATGCTAGGGTTTGAAACAATCCCCATTTGAAATTCAAAAGAATTTAAACATGATGCAACACATGACTAGCTAGCTCAGTGCATACTAGAACTAGGGATGTGACATACTTATTGCAAAAATCTACAAGCTATTGTCGGCGTTCTGGGAACGGGGGTCCCCAGACTTGCCTGCCTGCGGCCTGCGGCGTGGCTCAAAGGAGGCCCAGGACGGCCCATCTTCATCAACACATGCTCAAGACCCTCGCGAGGGGCCAAGCCTCGCGGGGCGGACAACCAGGAGCTTCCTCAAGCGCGGCCCCGTCAGGCTGGCTCATGAGGGGGCGGAGAGTTCAAGGCAGGGTACCTCACGAGGTGCCCATGACGCAAGCCATGACGACCAAGAGGCGCCCGGTCGAGGCGCCAGTCAGTCTCCTCCTTTCCTCTTTGGTGCAAAGGGAGCAAGCGAGCAAGAACATCAAGCAAAGGCATCCGCTTTGATTGCAACAAGACCAAGACCAGCCCCAACGGCTGGAATGTAGTCATCGTGGAGCCCAAGCCGGCGTCATCACCAGAGCCTTTGGCAGGCAAGGACCAACTTTAGTCAGGATAAGTGTACCCGCTGTTCCCCTTCAAAATGGCCAATTGTTGGCGCCCTTCCCGCTCAATATTTGGGAAGAGGCCCAAGGTCTTCGTCTATATAAGTAGAGCTAGCCACCATAGTAGAGGGGATGAGGGGATAGAGTGGGAAGCACCCGAAGAGAGAGAGAGTAACCCGGTCCTCAAGCTAGAGCGACGGGATACCACTTAGCAGTTCATCGCTTCCACCAAGAACAGACCCTCGCGAGGTTGTTCTCCCCTGTACTGTTCTTCATCAGCCCCAGAGGCAATCCACACACCTCACACTGGAGTAGGGTATTACACCACGATGGTGGCCTGAACCAGTATAAATCTTGCGTCTCTCGTGTTGTTCTTACTAGTAGTTTAGGTCCCTGCGATTCGGCGAGGTACGAGACGGTGGAGGGTTGGATCTCCGCGCGCACCCCAGAGTTCGAACCTTAAGGGTCTGCCGGAACCCGAAATCCGACATTTGGCGCGCTGTAAAGGTGCGCCGGAATCAAGCTTCGTCAGCTCGTTCTTCCCGACCACTTCACCCATGTTCGACGCGCTTCGTCGGGCCAGCGCGCCGAAGCCGCCGCATCCCATATGTCGCCCGAGCGGCTCCGTCGGCGGGCGTCCTCGTCGTTCCTCGTCACCTGCCGTCAACGCCGCCACCCGGCCCGGCGAAACGAGCAACAAGCGTCGTCCAAAGACCCGTCCATGAGGCGGGACGGCCGCACCGCCACACCTTCGCCGCTCACCAGCGCTGGTTCTTCATCCCCGCGCCCCTTGCTGACCATGGAGGCCCGAGCTGCACTCATCACGGCCAACGAAGCTCCTGCGCTACCGCCCGTCGGCAGCGTCTATGAAGAATGGCTCGACTGCGTCCATCGAGCTTCGTCCGCGCTGCAGAGGCGACCCAGCGCCGTCTTCTTGCCGCACCGCACCCGCCCAGCAGCGGCGATGAAACTCCGGGCGTCTCACCGCCTCCACCTCAAGACGGGCGCCACAGCACCAAAGGCACGCGGCCTGGCGGAACCTGCTCGCCAGCGCCCGGCACGGCAAGAGCAAAGCTGCCAAGAAGTTCCTCGCCCGCAAGAAGCTGCCCGGCGCTCCCTGCTCCGTAACATCAAGACCAACAGTTCTTGCCCCAGCCAAGGCTGGAGGCCCACAAGACCAAGCTCTCTGCCGTCCGAGGCCCCCCGGTACACGGCGGGCTGCCGCCTTCACCACCGAAGCTGCGCGGCGTCGCGTAGCCGCCAAGTTCAAGCCATACCTGCCTCCAAGCTACGACGGCATGGCTGACCCTACGGAGTTCCTCCAGCTCTACGAGCTGGGCATCGAGGCTGCCAACGGGGATGAAAAGGTCATGGCGAACTGGTTTCCCATGGCGCTCAAGGACGGAGCCCGCACTTGGCTCCTGAATGCGGCCCCGAGCACGATCTCTTCTGGGCGAGATGCGCACTCCGCTTCATCGCCAACTTCCAAGGTACTCGCGACCGGCCACCCGCCGCGTGGCGACATGCGCCGAATCAAGCGAAGCGGAAACCCTGCAAAAGTACATCCAGCCGCTTCAACAACGCACGCCTCAAGATCCCTGTGGTAACAGAGGAGGCCATCATCTCTGCCTTCTCCGACGGCGTCTTGTGACGTCAAGTTGAAGGAGGAGCCTGGCGATGCATGAAGATCTGTGCACCTCCTGGAGCTGTTCAACTTGGCGACCAAGTGCGCCAGGGCTGAGGAAGGGCACCTCTCCCTCCTCGAGCTGCCTGCCGCGGATCCCGAAGAGAAGAAGTCCAAGGCTAAGGACGTAAAGCGCAAGGGGGCTGCCGTGCTCGCAGCCGAACCGGACACCAAGCGAGGCAGATATCAGCCCGAGTCTTCCAAGGGCAGCCGGTACTGCGTGTACCACGACCTCCACACCCACAACACCAACGAATATCAAGAGCTCCGGGCCGTGCACGAAGGAAGGGTCGGCAGACGCCCTGAGCGCAGCGACCGGGGCTACGGCCGGGGAGGAGGAAGAAATGCAGGACACTGGGAAGACCGCGGCCCACGCCAAGGGTGGCGCGACCAACCTCGCGAGGACCGGCCGGGCAAGACCCACCTCGCGAGGGGGCTGGAGGATCAGCCTCGTGAGGATCGCCCGCAAGGGAACGCAGGCCTCCCTCCGCTACCGCCACCGCCGAGGAGAATCGAAGACCGTCATCGGGGCCGAGGGGGCTGGGGCTTCCAGAAGCGCGCGGCGATCGCTTTGCATCTGGGCGGAGCTCAAGCCCAGCCTCTCACCGCATCTTCAAGCAGTTACGCCCGTGAAGTGAATGTTGTCCTCCCAAGCTCGAGTCCACGCGCCCTCTCGGTGGTCGGCGTGCGCCATCACGTTCAGCTCGTGGATCAACTCAAGTGCGCAGCCACGTACCGGAGTTCTCCCGATGCTTTGCTCCCCAATCATCGACAACGTCTTTGGTCACCAAGACCCTCATCGATGGCGGAGCGGGGCTCAACGTCCTATCTCGTGGAAACATTCAACAATCTTCAAGTGCCCTATAGTCAGCCTTCGGCCAACCAAGCCCTTCTCCGAGTCACCGACGGCTCCACGGTCCCGATCGGGCAGGTCCGCCTCCTGTCACCTTCGGGCCCGCGACAACTACCACACCGAGCTCATCGACTTCGACGTCGCCCACATTCACTGCCGTACAACGCCATCCTCGGGTACCCAGCGTTGGCCAAGTTCATGGCGTAACCCACCATGGCTACAACATCCTCAAGATGCCGAGAAGCGGCGGGGTCATCACGGTGCCTCGTGAAGAGAGAGATGCGATGTGCTCCCTGGGCGAGCTTTTGAGCCAGCATCGCTCGAAGACCTGCACCACAAGCAGCGGGGCGCCTCCCGGCGGCACCCAAGAAGAAGAAGACATCGACCAGCCCGGCTCTTCAAGAGACAGGCCCCTCGAGGCCCTTGCCGGGCAGAGGGAGCGTCCTTCCATCGCATAGCAAAGCGCCGGCGCCCTCCTCGAGGCAGGCTCGGGGCTCTCCCACGGAGGGCCGCCGACCTCGCCAAGGTCTCGAGGGAGGCGCTTGGGCACCACGATGGGCGTGTTTGAAGCCACGTTCCCATAGCGGGAGCAAGACCAGGAGGACAGAACCCTCAAGAGTTCATCGGCAAGGCCATTCAGAGCTACTGAGTCAAGGGTCATGAGGGGCAGCCGCCGCCTACCCGCTTTGGCCCCCCATCCAGGCGAGGATGGTGGGCTGCGCGTCTGCATCGACATACTAGGGCTCAACCAAGCCGCGTCTCAAGAGCACCTCTGGCCCTCGCGAGTGGGACGTTGCGAGGGTCCGCCCCACAGCTACGTACGCATGCCTTATGGCCTGCCAAACGCGGCCAAGACGCACTGGCGTCTCATGAGGACCATCTGGAGGCTCAAGAGGTCGTGCACGCGCAGCCTGGTGGAGATGGAGATGGCCCATGAGGAGCCCCCAGCGCCTCCAGAGCCTCCCGAGGCCCCTGGACCTGGGGGCTTGTGAGGATCGGCTCCCGCAGCCCACCGAGACTGCTACATCAACAACCCTTCATCCCCAACATCACCAGGTGACATCTTTAAGTGTTATTTCTGGTGGGGCGCCTTGAGGTCGCATTATTCCCAGGCCGTGTGGGTCCGTCCCTGCGGCATGTATCCCTTTTTATTTCATGTCTTTAGCTTATCCTGTTGGGGGCGCCCCTCGGGCTGCATCATCCCCAAGCCGCTCGGGCCAGCCCCAGCGGCATGTATCCTTCATGCGTTTTCCTTAGGATTATGCTCTCGCCCTACCATGCTTGTTATTTGGTGCCTTCTCCTGGGTGGCGAAATCTTGCACGTTAAAGGGGGTGCACGAGCATCGCGACTCGGGGCTCCTACCGGCTCTCCGCCCTCACCCTCTGGTCTTGTCCATGGCATCGCGACCTGGCTTGCCGGCCGACAGGTGAGACCAGCCCGAGAGCCGGGACCCGAGGGCGTGAGTTTCATCATCCAATCCAGCTTATGCGTTAAAGGGGGTGCACGAGCATCGCGACTCGGGGCTCTCTACCGGCTCTCCGGCCCTCACCCTCTGGTCTTGTCCGGGGCATCGCGACCTGGCTTGCCAAAGAACGGCCGAGACCAGCCCGAGCCGGGACCGAAGACGTGAGCACCGACATCTAGCCAATTTGCGGAACACACTCGAAGATAAGGCCCAGAGCCAGCGCAACCCGCCTTTGAGGTAGGGCCTCATGAGTCCAGCGTTGGCTCACGGGTGCCCAGATACACCTCGTCCAGCCCTACCGTACGTACCACGTGTCGAGGGTGGGGCTGTATCGCCCAGGGGCTCCTCCCGAAGAGCCCCTCCCACGTTCAAAGGAAGCACCATGCTCCGTTGGTGGCGACACCTTCTTGAGGAGCGGCTATGCCCGTCTGTCTGCGGAAGCGCTATGCTCCGCTGGTGATAAACAACCGAGGTGGCCTCCGGGTCGCATCAACCTCGGGGAGCCCAGAGCTCGGTGTCTGGCCTCGTCAACGCCTCCCCTCGGAGGCGTGTGAGGGCTGGGCTGGGGCTGCGCCTGGGTCAGGCCCAGACGCACGCCACCCAGCCAGGCCCCTCGGGCCTGGTTTGTCGCACGCCACTCCCCGAGCGGAGCCAAGGTACCCATGCCGTTTGAGCGTCAAGGGGGACTCCTGAGCATCGCGACTCAGGAGCCTAACTGGTCACGTAGCCCCTGACCCCTTAGTTCCGAAAGGCTAACGGTGGTTGGGGTATGCGCGGGGCCGGGCTCTGCAGAAGTAGAACGGTGGATCCGCCCGAGCCTCACCTCCCTACTTGTTGTTCGTGCGCCAAGGGGACTCCACGAGCATCGCGACTCGAGAGCCTAACTTGTCACGTAGCCCCTCACTCCTTGGTCCCGTCCTGGTTTCCGGTCGGGGCTAACGGCGGCCGAGGTATGCGCTCTGGGCTCACGGCGTAGAACATAAGCAAGTAGGATGCACAAATTTCAAGGAATTCAATAGCAAATATTACAGTCCACACTGTTATCGCAGTACCAAACGCAAGTTTAGACGCCTCCCCGAGGCATGATACATGTGCAGGAGTTAAAAGCAAGACAGGAGCCGCAGCGGAGTCACTTGTCGGCGGTGGAGCAGCGCGAAGTGGGCTCGCCTCGTGAAGCAGGGCTGGCAGCGCCGCCCGGCTTGGTGCTGAAGGCCGGAACTTCCCAATAGAGCCTCACGCGACCCTTCACAGCCTCGGCAGCGGTAATCGTGCATGCTCGCCGCTTGCCGGCTCCAAAGAAGTTGTCCATGTCGACGCTGGGATCGCGAAGATAGATGTGGGTGAGGATCGCGTCGGTCTGCGCAGAAGACAAGAGACGCGCCTCGGCCTCGGTAGTGGGGCCAAGACCAAGGAAACATCTTCAAGAGCGCGGATCGGAAGGAAGCAGCTTGGCGGGGCCGTCCTCTGCGCCGGCCAGTGGGCTCTCCAGGCCGCTGTCATAAAGCTCTCTCAGCAGGACACGAGCCTTCACCTCCATATCCATGAAGGCCACGCGATCTTCAGCAAGAACCCGCGCCTTGGCGTCCAGCTCGACCTTCCTTGCCTCCAGCTCCTGCTCCAGCGCGCCTAGGCGGTCGTGGCGCTTCTTCAGCTTGGCCTCCCGGTCCTTATGGCCGCCTCGCGAGCCTTCATGCCTTCCTCCTTCTCCTGGCAGAGGCGGGCCTCCTCGGCGAGCTGGTTCTGCAGGTCCTTCAGCTCGCCCTCCAGCGTCTCACAGCGACCTCGGATGCTGGTTGCCTCCCCCAGGGCAGCATCGCGGGCTACCTTCGCCTCGCGAACAGCCTGCTTCTCCTCATCACAAGCCGTCGAAGCCTGGACCAGCTCCGCCCGAATCAAAGCGTCGGCGCAAATCCAGCCAGAGGCCAGCTCCAAGCGCCCGGCCACCAAGCGAGGGTCGGCGCCCAGAAGATCCTGCTGCAGCCGGTCCAGTTCAGCAGCAGCGGTCCGAGACATGGAGGAGTCGGAGAGACAGCGATTGGCGGAGTAGGAAGAGTTGGCGGCGGTGTAACCATCGCTGCGTCCCGAGGCGGAACCAGTGGCGCCACAACGGTGGAGGCAGCGCCCAAGAAGGCCACCTCGGGAGTCGCCGGGACAAAGGGGCTGAGCTTCGCCCAGCCAGGCCTCGGCTCAGCCGAACCTGAGGACGCCCGGCCAGGAGAGGCCTGGGCGTCGGGATCATCTTCCTTTTCGGGCAAAGGCACCGCCACGGATGGGGCCTCGAGAGCCCCCTTCAGCTTCTTCGCCGTGGGCGCCAGCCTGGCCGAAGAGCATGGACATCAGATCTCGTCGACTGAACAATAATCAAGACAGGAAGCAGGCACTTACAAGTCGTCGCTAGTGGACTCGAGCAGCCTCCGGCCATACTTGATGCCCGAGAGCCGTATGAGGGATCGGCTTCAAGGAGACCAGGAGGCGGGAGGTGCGTCTGCGGATTGCCCGGGGCAGGCGGACCCGCGGGGGACCAGCCCAGTCCGGTCCTTCTTCGGGATCGGGGGCAGGCTTTTTCCTCCCCGCTTACCCTCATCCTCGTCGTCGTCACTCTCGGGGAGGCGGAGAACGCGGGGCCTGCGCCAGAGGGGAGGAGCCCTTGACTCCGCCCCCGAATCAACCCCCTCTCCTGGCTCTCTTTCCTCCACCTCTTCGCCGGAGTAAGAAGAAGACACGTCCACCAGGTCCTCCGGAGCCTCCAGGCATGAGCCCGTCCCCATTGAAGGCGGGCATGGACCCCACAACCTGCTCCCAATCCTCGCCCGAGAAGAAAGCAGGGCGCGGGCGCCTCCGGTCTCGCCACATCGCCCCCAACCAAGGACTGGAGGATCGTCGCCAGATCCTCGCCGGCCAGGGCCACGGGGCTCGGGAGAGGCCTCCACATCGGAAGCGAGTACTGGCGAAGCGGAGGCAGTTGGTGCTCCAGGAACTCCTTCAGCGGCCAGCCTTGCAGTCGGCCCTCGCCGCCCGCCCGTCGTCCTTCAGATCTGCATCCATCCTCTCAGACCAGCTTTTGCGAGGATCCCGGCTTCGCTTTCAGGACCAGTCGTCGGAACTCTCGGCCGGCTCCGTGGGCAGAATCAGCCGAGGGTGGATCCGCCCGGCATCCACCAAGACCCACTTGCTCCTGAAGCCCTCAATCCGCTTCCCAGTGTTTGAAATGGCAATGGCTCCGCCGTATGCGACGAAGCTCGCGCATGCGGAGACGGGACCACGGGAGAATCGGAGGAAGAAGTAGTGGCGCAGCAAGGCCACCGAGGGCTTCACCCCAACATGGGCCTCACAATAGTAGGCGAAGATTGCCAGAAGAAGGACGGAGTATGGATGAAGGTCCAGAGCGTGAATGTTGTAATGGCGAAGGACGGAGAAGAAGAACTCGGAGAAGGGAGGCGACATACCAGCAATAATGGCGCCCGCGAAGAACGGGTAGAAGGTACTCCCCCGACCCTCAGGGGCGGAGGAGCCGGCCTTGAACACCGCCGTCCCGTTGACGCCCTGCGCCTCCGCCAACCCGGCGCTTGCAGGCAAGGCTCGCGGCCGACACATTCGGGCGTGTCAAAGGCGGGAGAGTACCAGCTCCGGCCGGGTTTGACGAGGAGCCATGGCCAGCTGGGAGCACGAAGGCGGAGCGGATCCCGAAGGTCTTGGAAGCAGGAAGGAGAGGCGCAAGAAAGGGATCTGAGCAGCAAGCTGGAGAAAGTAAAGGAGGCAAGGAAGATGCCGCTCTATTATCAACCTGTCGCGATTCTTGAGCGCCCACCTCCAATCAACCGCCACGCTTGGCGCCCAAAAGGCCGCAGCTGTTAGGGCTCACGACGCCGCACTTGCCCTTTCGCCTCTCTGCGGCCAAGTTCAGGCGCGCCGCCAGGCCCGGGGCTACTTTGGCGTTACAGGAATGGCGGTCCTCAGACTTGCGTGCCTGCGGCCTGCGGCGTGGCTCAAAGGAGGCCCAGGACGGCCCATCTTCATCAACACATGCTCAAGACCCTCGCGAGGGGCCAAGCCTCGCGGGGCGGACGACTAGGAGCTTCCTCAAGCCTTGACCTCGTCGAGCTGGCTCATGAGGGGCGGAGAGTTCAAGGCGGTACCTCGCGAGGAGCCCATGACGCCAAGCCATGACGACCAAGAGGCGCTTAGCCGGCGCCCGGCCACCAAGAAGCGTCCTCCTTTCCTCTTTGGTGCAAAGGGAGCAATCGCAGGCAAGAGCATCAAGCAAAGGCATCCGTTTCGGTGCAACAAGACCAAGACCAGCCCCAACGGCTAGAAGGGGGTCATCGTGGAGCCCAAGCCGGCGTCATCCCCATTTGAACCTATTGATTTCCTTTGATGCTAGGGTTTGAAACAATCCCCATTTGAAATTCAAAAGAATTTAAACATGATGCAACACATGACTAGCTAGCTCAGTGCATACTAGAACTAGGGATGTGACATACTTATTGCAAAAATCTACAAGCTATTGTCGGCGTTGCTCGGGGAACGGGGTCCCAGCATTTGCTCTGCACACTGCGGCTGTAAGGCGTGGCTCAAAGGAGGCCCAGGACGGCCCATCTTCATCAACACATGCTCAAGACCCTCGCGAGGGGCCAAGCCTCGCGGGGCGGACAACCAGGAGCTTCCTCAAGCGCGGCCCCGTCAGGCTGGCTCATGAGGGGGCGGAGAGTTCAAGGCAGGGTACCTCACGAGGTGCCCATGGCGCAAGCCATGATTTACCAAGGGCGCCGGTCGGGCGCCAGCCAGCCGTCCTCCTTTCCTCTTTGGTGCAAAGGAGCAAGCGCAGCAAGAACATCAAGCAAAGGCATCCGCTTTGTGCAACAAGACCAAGACCAGCCCCAACGGCCGGAATGTAGTCATCGTGGAGCCCAAGCCGGCGTCATCACCAGAGCCTTTGGCAAAGCGAGGACCAACTTTAGTCAGGATAAGTGTACCCGCTGTTCCCCTTCAAAATGGCCAATTGTTGGCGCCCTTCCCGCTCAATATTTGGGAATAGGCCCAAGGCCTTCGTCTATATAAGTAGAGCTAGCCACCATAGTAGAGGGGGCGAGGGGATAGAGTGGGAAGCACCCGAAGAGAGAGAGAGAGAGAAACCCGATCCTCAATCTAGAGCGACGGGATACCACTTAGCAGTTCATCGCTTCCACCAAGAACAGACCCTCACGAGGCTGTTCTCCCCTGTACTGTTCTTCATCAGCCCCAGAGGCAATCCACACACCTCACACTGGAGTAGGGTATTACACCATGATGGTGGCCTGAACCAGTATAAATCTTGCGTCTCTCGTGTTGTTCTTACTAGTAGTTTAGGTCCCTGCGATTCGGCGAGGTACAAGACGGTGGAGGGTTGGATCTCCGCGCGCACCCCAGAGTTTGAACCTTAAGGGTCTACCGGAACCCGAAATCCGACAGTTATCAAAGCAAAGTATTACGCGCATGCTCCTAGGGGGATAGATTGGTAGGAAAATACCATCGCTCGTCCCCGACCGCCACTCATAAGGAAGACAATCAATAAATAAATCATGCTCCGACTTCATCACATAACGGTTCACCATACATGCATGCTACGGGAATCACAAACTTTAACACAAGTATTTCTCAAATTCACAACTAATCAACTAGCATGACTCTAATATCATTATGTCCATATCTCAAAATAATTATCAAGCATCTGACTTCTCATAGTATTCAACACATTCATAAGAATTTTTTTACTAATCTTGAATGCATATCATAATTAAAGAAAATTACCATGCTGTTTTGTAGGAATCTCAAAATAATCTAAGTGAAGCATGAGAGAACAATAGTTTCTATAAAACAAATCCACCACCGTGCTCTAAAAGATATAAGTGAAGCACTAGAGCAAAAACTATAAAACTCAAAAGATATAAGTGAAGCACAGAGAGTATTCTAACAATTTCAGAATCATGTGTGTCTCTCTCAACAGGTGTGTACAACAAGGGTGATTGTGGCAAACTAACAAACAAAGAATCAAATAATACAAGACGCTCCAAGCAAAACACATATCATGTGGTGAATAAAAATATAGCTCCAAGTAAAGTTACCGATGAAAGTAGACGAAAGAGGGGATGCCTTCCGGGGCATCCCCAAGCTTTGGCTTTTAGGTGTCCTTAGATTATATTGGGTTGCCATGGGCATCCCCAATCTTAGGCTCTTGCCACTCCTTGTTCCATAATCCATCAAATCTTTTACCCAAAACTTGAAAACTTCACAACACAAAACTCAGCAGAAAATCTCGTGAGCTCCGTTAGCGGAATAAAACAAAACACCACTTCAAGGTACTGTAATGAACTCATTATTTATTTATATTGGTGTTAAACCTACTGTATTAAAACTTCTCTATGGTTTATAAACTATTTTATTAGCCATAGATTCATAAAAGTAAGCAAACAACCCACGAGAAACAGAATCTGTCAAAAACAGAACAGTCTGTAATAATCTGTAACTAACGCAAACTTCTGGAACTCCAAAAATTCAGACAAAATAGGACGACCTAGAAAATTTGTTTATTGATCACCAGCAATTGGAATCAATATTTATCACGTTCTTGTGGTTTTTAACAATTATTTTCGTGAGCAGAAAGTTTCTGGAATTTTCAGCAAGATTAAATAACTATCATCCAAGAAGATCCTATAGGTTTAACTTGGCACAAACACTAATTAAAACATAAAAACACATCTAACCAGAGGCTAGATCAAATATTTATTCCTAAACAGAAGCAAAAAGCAAAAGAACTAAAAATAAAATTGGGTTGCCTTCCAACAAGCGCTATCGTTTAACGCCCCTAGCTAGGCATAAATAATTTTAATGATGCTCGCATGAGAGACAAGAATTGAAGCACAAAGAGAGCATCATGAAACACGTGACAAACACATATAAGTCTAACATACTTCCTATGCATAGGCATCTTATAGGAAAACAAATTAGCATTGCAAGCAAAAACTAGCATATGCAAGGAAGCGGAAAGAAACAATAGCAATCTCAACATAACGAGAGGTAATTTATTATCACGAAAATTTCTATGACCATATTTTACTCTCTCATGATAATTACATGTGGGATCATAAGCAAATTCAACAAAATAGATATCACATAAAATATTTTCAACACTATCCACATGCATGCAAAGTTGACACTCTTCCGAAATAGTGGGATTAACATTAACTAAAGTCATGACCTCTCGAAACCCACTTTTATCAAAAATTTCATAAGATTGAATATTCTCCAAATACGTGGGATCTAAAGTTGACACTCTTCCAAACCCACTTTCAATATTATTTCAAACAATATTATCATTCTCATATTCATCATGGGGATTAAATAAATTTTCAAGATCATAAGAAGAATCACCCCAATCATGATCATTGCAACAAGTAGTAGACATAGCAAAACTAGCATCCCCAAGCTTAGGGTTTTGCATATTATTAGCACAATTGACATCAAGAGAATTTATAGTAAAATCATTGAAATCATGCTTTTCTTCGAGGGAACTATTAAGCATGGGTGCAATAGCAACAATCTCATTTTTATCATAAGGAACTATAGCAAATTCGTCTTCATAAATATTGGCATCATGGCCACAAGAATAGCAAGCATCATGTTCATCAAGGGATATTTCGACCAAATCATCGGAATCATCATTATCTATAGATTCATGCATATCATTATTTTCTTCCAAAGCAACGGTCATTCTTTCAATAAATTCTTGGACATAGACATTATGAGCAAAGTTTTCATTGCAATATTGAAGTATGACGGAATTTTCAGATTTGTTGAGAGTAAAATCATACTTTTCAATCAAAGAAGCAACTTCATGAGCACCCTTAAAAACGACAAATTCTTCAATTTGTTCGATATCATAGTAGCTATAAACACCCTTTTGCATAAGAAGATAAGATTTCATTATCATTGAACTCACATAGGTAGGGAAGGTGTTTTTAGGGTTCTTAGAGCAACAGTAAAATCACAAATTTCACAAAGATTCCAAGCATAGCATAGCAAACTATTTATATGATACCATAAGAGCTTCCCTTTTTCGCATAAACGATGGCGCGACAAAATGAGCATGCTCATCTAAAGATTTCCCATCAACTAGGCTAGTTGGGGTTTCAAAGACCGCGCATAAGGATCGAAGATGATCCAAGTAGAACACTTTAAGTGGATCCATATCAATAGATTTTCAACAAGCGAAGATGCAAGCATATAGAAGGCACAAGGAAACACAAACAAAGATACATACGGGAAGAAGGCGAACGAAAAAGAGAGGGCGAATAAAATGGCAAGGGTGAAGTGGGGGAGAGGAAAACGAGAGGCAAATGGCAAATAATGTAATGCGGGAGATAAGGGTTTGTGATGGGTACTTGGTATGTTGACTTTTGCGTAGACTCCCCGGCAACGGCGCCAGAAATGGCTCGTTGTCGGGAGTCCAAATATTGACTTGACCTTGCGTTAGCCTCCCCGGCAACGGCGCCAGAAATCCTTCTTGCTACCTCTTGAGCACTGCGTTGGTTTTCCCTTGAAGAGGAAAGGGTGATGCAGTAAAGTAGCGTAAGTATTTCCCTTAGTTTTTGAGAACCAAGGTCTCAATCCAATAGGAGGCCACGCACGAGTCCCTCGCACCTACACAAATAAATAAATCCTCACAACCAATGCAATAAAGGGGCTGTCAATCCCTTCATGGTCAGTTACGAGAGTGAGATATGATAGATATGATAAGATAGTATTTTTGGTATTTTTATGATAAAGATGCAAAGTAAAATAAAAGGCAATAAAAATAGCTAAGTGTTGGAAGATTAATATGATGGAAAACAGACCAGGGGGCCATAGGTTTCACTAGAGGCTTCTCTCGAGAGCATAAATATTACAGTGGGTGAACAAATTACTGTTGAGCAATTGACAGAATTGAGCATAGTTATGAGAATATCTAGGTATGATCATGTATATAGGCATCACGTCCAAAACAAGTAGACCGACTCCTGCCTGCATCTACTACTATTACTCCACACATCGACCGCTATCCAAAGATGCATCTAGAGTATTAAGTTCATAAGAACAGAGTAACGCTTTAAGTAAGATGACATGATGTAGAGGATAAACTCATGCAATATGATATAAACCCCATCTTGTTATCCTCGATGGCAACAATACAATACATGCCTTGCTGCCCCTCATCACTTTGAGGAAAGGACACCGCAAGATTGAACCCAAAGCTAAGCACTTCTCCCATTGCAAGAAAGATCAATCTAGTAGGCCAAACCAAACTGATAATTCGAAGAGACTTGCAAAGATAACCAATCATACATAAAAGAATTAAGAGAAGATTCAAATATTGTTCATAGATAAACTTGATCATAAACCCACAATTCATCGGTCTCAATAAACACACCGCAAAAAGAAGATTACATCGAATAGATCTCCACAAGAGAGGGGAGAACATTGTATTGAGATCCAAAAGAGAGAAGAAGCCATCTAGCTAATAACTATGGACCCGAAGGTCTGAAGTAAACTACTCACATCATCATCGGAGGCTATGGTGTTGATGTAGAAGCCCTCCGTGATCGATGCCCCTCCGACGGAGCTCAGGAAAAGGCCCCAAGATGGGATCTCACGGTACAAAAGGTTGCGGCGGTGGAATTAGGTTTTGGCTCCGTGATATGGTAGTTTGAAGTGCGTAGGTATATATAGGAGGAACAAGTACGTCGGTGGAGCAACATGGGGCCCACAAGGGTGGAGGGCGCGCCCAGGGGGGTAGGCGCACCCTCCTACCTCGTGCCTTCCTGGTCGATGTCTTGACGTAGGGTCCAAGTCCTCTAGATCACGTTCGTTCTTAAAATCACGTTCCCGAAGGTTTCATTCCGTTTGGACTCCGTTTGATATTCTTTTTCTGCGAAACTCTGAAATAGGCTAAAAACAGCAATTCCGGGCTGGGCCTCCGGTTAATAGGTTAGTCCCAAAAATAATATAAAAGTGTATAATAAAGCCCATTAAGCATCCAAAACAGAATATAATATAGCATGGAACAATAAAAAATTATAGATACATTGGAGACGTATCACACCTACTCGGGCTACCACCAGATCTTCATGACAAGAGAAGACGAAGAGAAGACAACATTCATCACCCCATGTGGTACGCATTGCTTTTTACAGATGCCTTTCGGGTTGAAGAGTGCTGGCTCAACGTTTGCAAGAGCGGCCCAAATTGGTTTTGACCCCAGCTACATAGAAATATGGAAGCATACATGGATGACATAGTGGTCAAAACCAAGGACAAGGCAACTCTTGTACAAGACTTAGAAGAGACGTTTGCCAACCTGCGCAAGATCAACCTCAAAATGAACCCCGAGAAGTGTGTCTTCGTGTTCCGTCCGCAAATTTCTCGGGTTCTTTGTGTCGCAGCGTGGGATCGAGGCAAACCAAGACAAGATCAAGGCTATCGAGCAGATTGAGGCGCCCAAGCGGATCGAGGATGTGCGTCGGCTCACTGGCTACGTTGCCGCCATGAGTAGATTCATCTCCAAGTCTGCCGAGCACGCCCTTCCCTTTTCCAATATTTTGAAAAAGGCGGTCCCTATGGAGTGGACCTCGGAGGCCAAAGTAGCACTACAGGATCTGAAGAAATACCTCTCTTCTACACCAGTACTGGTGGCGCCTAAACCGCAAGAGCCGTTGCTGCTGTATCTGGCGGCGATGAATCAAGTGGTCGATTACCGGCTGGTGGCGCGAGAGGGAGGTCGGCAAAGAGGCAGTTGCAACGGCAGGACCGGCGGATGGCACGCCGAAATTCCCCGGCAGGCCTGGTGCCGCAAGGCAAGGCCCGGCGAAGTCTGGACGCCATCGGGACAGGGCCAGCGCAGCCAAATGAAGTGGTGCGAAGAAGAAGATGGTGCAAATGACGATTTACTTTGTCGACTCCCTCTTCCGAGGCTAGGTCAAGGTACTACGGTGTGCAGAAATTGCTCTTCGGCCTCCTTATGGCCTCGAGGAAGCTGCGTCACTACTTCCAAGCCCACGAGATCACCGCCACACCCGCCTCCCGTTAATCGAATACTGCACAACCCAGACGCAACTGTGGGATTGTGGAGTGGGCCTTGGAGTTGTCAAGCTTTGGGTTGAAGTTTGAAAGTACTTCGACGATCCAGAGCAGAGTCTTGGCGGAGTCCATTGCAGAGTGGACCTCAACGCCCGACGAAGAAATCCAGGAGACTGCTCTCCCCGGCAAGGAAGCAAGTCGTGACTGGATCATGTACTTTGATGGGGCTTTCTCGCTGCAAGGCGCCGGTGCCGGTGTGCTGCTTGTCGCACCCACTGGAGAGCACCTCAAGTATGTGATCCAGATACACTTTCCCAGGGAGATGTCCACAAACAACATTGCTGAGTACGAGGGGCTGCTTGCCGGTCTCAGGATCGCGGCAGACCTCGGGGTTAAGAAGCTCATCGTCAGGGGTGATTCACAGCTTGTCATCAGACAAGTCAACAAAGATTGTCAGAGCCCATTGATGGAGGCCTGCGTAGATGAGGTGAGGAAGCTAGAGGAGCGCTTCGACGGTATACAAGCGGATCATGTTCCCCGAGCGGAGAACGACATCGTTGATTACCTGTCAAAGCATGCTGCATTCAAGCTACCTGTGGAACCAGGTACCTTTCTGCTTCGGTTAACTCAACCATCCGTTGAACCATCAACGGAATAGAACAAGCGGAGGAAATCAGGCCCCGACAAGTACTTTCCCGCTAAGCCCCCAGGGGCCGCTGGCAAGGGTGTCGCCGCGGATTTTGAGCCTGCCGAGGGGCAGCTGGCTCCGGCAGGGCGCCAAGCCCTGGCCGTCGAGACGGCCGCCCCCATGGCAGAAGAGATGCCTTTGGTTCCTGCCGTCGAGCCCCAGGCTCCGGCATGGGCATAGCATACCGTCCGTTTCCTCCAGACAGGGGAACTTCCTGAGGAGCAGGAAGAAGCGAAAAAAGTAGCCCGTCGGTCTGCCTTGTACCAGTTAAATGCGACGGCGTCTGCATGAGAAGAGATCGAACGGTGTGAAATTAAAGTGCATCCCCCGGGAGGAAGTACTGGAGCTGTTGGCAGAGATACATGGAGGCATATGTGGCCCCCACATAGGGTCAAGATCCCTTGCCGGCAAGGCATTCCGGCAAGGTTTCTTCTGGCCCACCGCCCTCCAAGATGCGACGGCACTAGTAACCAGTTGTGAAGCATGCCAGTTCCATTCGAAGAAGCTTCATCAACCAGCTCAAGCCCTTCAAACAATTCCTCTCTCCTGGCCATTTTCGGTCTGGGGCCTCGACATACTGGGCCCTTTCCCTCGCGTTGTCAGGGGCTTTGAGTACTTGTATGTTGCAATCGACAAGTTCACAAAGTGGTCGGAGGTGGAGGCAGTGAGGAAGGTTACTGCATAGTCAGCCGTCAAGTTCTTCAAAGGGCTAGTCTGCCGTTTTGGTGTGCCAAACAGAGTCATCACCGACAACGGCACGTAGTTCACAAGCCACACCTTCATGCAATACATCCAAGACCTCGGCAGTAACGTCTGTTTCGTTTCCGTGGCACATCCACGGAGCAACGGCCAGACGGAGAGGGCAAATGCTGAAGTATTGTGAGGCCTGAGGACAAAGACTTTTGACAGGCTGCACAAGAGCGGAAGGTGCTGGATTGATGAGTTGCCGGCGGTTCTTTGGTCGATCAGGACGACGCCAAATCGAGCCACCAGCCAGACACCTTTTGCCCTGGTATACGGGGCAGAAGCACTTCTCCCCATAGAACTCACATACGGGTCACCTCGAGTGCTCGCTTACGACGAGCTTGAGCAAGAGCAATTGCGGCAAGATAACGCAACGCTCCTTGAGGAAGATCATCTTCGGGCGGCTGTGAGAGCAGCGCGCTACCAGCAAGCCTTGCGCCGCTACCATAGCCGCAAGGTTCATGCCCGAAGCTTTGAGGAAGGCGACCTTGTTCTTCAGCGCGTTTAGTCGGCCAGGAATTCCAACAAGTTGACGCCAAAGTGGGAAGGCCCTTATCGGGTAATACGAGTCACCAGGCTCGGCGCAGTCCGCCTGGAGACCGAAGATGCGGTCCTAGTGAGCAACTCCTGGAACATCGAACATCTTCGCAAGTTTTACCCGTAAGGCGCTGCTGCCGGGCCTCCCGGGAAGCCACCTTTTGTACAAGCTTTGCCGGCAAGGCATGTAACCCTTCAGACAAAGCCAAAGCATACCACGAGCATAAATAAACGGGTTACCGGTGCCCTAAGTTATAGCATGCATGCTAGATTAAGTCTCTCCCTCGGTTAGGGTTGATAGTGCTTAGCGGCGACTAACTCCTAGCCTAGAGGTCGAGTTCGCGTCTTTTTGTCCTCTTTGGTTTGCAGGGCACATGGACACTTCTGCTGAGCCGCTTGGGAGAAAGAGGACGAACCGGCGCCCCGGCCCCGGCAAGCCAAGACTGCCGGGGGGCTGAAGACACGAGGATCCAACCCCGGCAAGCCAAGATTGCCGGGGCTGCGGATTCAGGTAAGTCTTTCATCCCCTGTTATGCATTTCCGTATAGAACTGGGACATGTGAAACCGCATTTATATTCTTAAACCACCATGCTCCCCTTTTCCTGTACCCAAGAGCTATCCCCTGGGTCGGAACTTGGTCGTAGTCGCACTGGCAAGGAAATGAACGAGGGGCCTAACTCTACTTCACCCCTGCCTCCGCCAAAAGCGTGAGAATGGTCGATTGAAGTGGAGGGACAGCAAGGCCTATTGCCGGGCGACAATGTTTATTTTAAAAATAACAAGGATTCATCCATTGGCATGGGCCTCGCTCACGCACAAAGAAACCCGGCAAGCACCCTTTTTCATTAAAAACATCCCATACAGGTACAGTTCATACGGAATTAAAACATGAGCAAGGGGATTACAAGTCTTAAAATTAACAAGTGCTCGCAGGCTTACACACTAAAAAGAGATAAAGTGCCCGTAATACCTTTCTTGTCCCTCTCCTCAGAAGGTGGAACGGAACAGCAAGAGGGCAAAAGGAGCGCCTAGGCGAGGTGCGAGGAGCAGAAGGCACCAAGAGAACATCTTGGTGCCGGGAAAGGAGCTGGAAGACGAGGCAGCGGGCCGGCAATACGCGACGAAGGCATCGGTGCCCGCGTACTCCGACTTGACGGCCGCCACCCGCCTTCTTCGCCTTCTCCGGCCCTCCTACGCCAGCCGCCCAAGGAGACGACGGGGAGCGCCCCGATGGAGAGCTTTGCGAGGAAGGCCCTCGGCAGGGCGTGTGGCCGAGGGAGGGGCGGCGGGTCAGTCGAAGTCGGGGTCGGCAGCTTGCCGCTCGAATCCGTCGTCGTCGCTATCGCTGTCCTCCTCGTCACTCCTGCTCGAGGAGGAATCTTCATCATCGGAGGAGCTCTCCATGCAACACTTTAGGCGATTTCCAAGATCTCCGAAGACCTTGACAGAGGGCAGCCGCTCTCCATTAACTTGAAGTAGAGGACGAGCCCCGCCGTCAGGCTATGGATGCGAGCAAATGTCTTCCACCCGCGAGAGAGGTACATAACATGAGGAGCGGGGAAGTCGACATCGACCTGTGTGCCGCCGTTCCCGCAGCCCCTCATGTGCAATCTGAGGGTTTGGGGCGGGTCGAGCTCCATTTCCCGAGCAAATGGAGTAGGGTGACGGAGACGACGACGCGGTGGCCGGAGCAGCCTGATGAAGAACTCCCGAGGCTGGTCCCCGACATGGCCCTCCATCACGGGCGGCAACGCTGGCGGAGGCACGGCCATCGCGCCGCCTCGTCCCCCTCTCCACCGACCGCCGCGGCAATCTTGGCCTCGACCCCTCCCCTTCCCCTCGCGGCCGGCTCCGGGCCATGAGCTCGTGGAAGGAGGAGCCTTGTTGTCGGCAGTGACCCTCGCCCCCACCGTTGAAGGGCCTGCGCCCCCTCTCGCCATGATGGGTGGAAGGAAGGAGCGGAAGTGGAAGAAGATGGATGCTGGGGGAATGTGGGAGTGCCATCCCCCTCCCCCCTTCTTATAAAGGGGCGGGGTCGAGGCTCGGCCGCCCTGCTCAACCAATCCGGTCATCAGGGGTGCAGGGAATCAGGACCGACCCGCTGCCCCAATCAGCGACGGACCGGTTTCCCGCCTCCACCGCCTGCCACCTGCATGAAGGGCACGTGGCAAGCAAGCAGAGTTGAAGGGACGAGTGAGCCGACCGTTCCCCGTCCCGTGATCGTGGGGCGTGGGCGCCTTGAAGACCGCAACCTGAGTCCACTCAGTAAACGAGCCGCGCCTCCACGCCTCCCTCTTTTTATGGGGAAGGCGCGAGCCGCCTCTTTACTGTGACGTGACGCATGCGTGCGGGAACCGCCCCACGCATGACCCCCACGTCACACACGACCCTCCACATCACGCGTTCAACGCGGGTCATGGGCAAGCGCAGCGGACGAAACAAATACTGCGGTAAAATCCGCCCCACCTGCCCGCACACCGTTTTGGGGCTGGCCCGACAACGCGTCGCGCTTATGTGTGGCCCAGGCCCGTGGGCTCCTGTCGGCGTACATAAGTACGGGCTCTCCTTTTGACCCCTTTACTTGTGCACGGGCAGTAGAGCCACGCACCGCGGCCACACTTAGCAGGGCAGAGGAGTAAGCCGGAGAGAAGCCGAAGCACAAGACAACCAAGACAACGCCAAGACCAGGAACACAAGAGGCGAGGTAGACTCCCTCGGCAAGATCCTTGCCGAGGCAGCCTCCACAGCCCCGACAAGAGCCTTGCCGGGGCAGCCTGCCCGGTGCCAGCGGAGCGAGCCACCCTTGAGCCCAAGGGTTCCGAACGACGTCAACAACTACATTGGAACCAGGGCTCGGGAGGCACCTCCGTGGTGGCATGCAGATCTTTGTCAAGATCACAAACACGCAAGATCAGATGAGGATCAGAAGACGGCGACCCTCAGTGGGATCCTAGCTGAGGAAATCCACAAGACCCTCGGCAAGCGCCTTGCCGGGGACGACTGCAACGCCACGGCAAGACCCTTGCCGGCCCCCCGGCAAGACCCTTGCCGAGGGCATCAGCGGGGCCACTGCCAGCCCCGCACCAGCTAAGACTCCGCCGCCGTTCGCATGCAGCTGCCAGCCCAACTAGCTGGGCAGGCACTTGCATGGCAACATGCGGCTTCCAGACCAACTCAGCAAGCACCTGCGTGGTGGCATGCAGATCTTCGTGAAGACCCTGCCACCACGCCACCTCAGCAGCCTGCCTTCCTACATGGCGCTGCACACATCACTGGCCTGGGCGCGTGTCGAAGCGAGGCGGAGTGGCGACGGACGGGACGAGCCTCGCTCCCGTCCCCGATAAAGCTAATAGACACCTAAGTAGCGCATTTAATGCGCTTTTTCCCTTAATGCTGAGCGATAGGCTCGCGCACTGTAGGCCTTTCCACCTCCTGTGTGCCACTGTGGCAACCCCTTTTTGCCTATAAAAGGAGGCCCGGGGCATACTGGAGAGGGATTCGGCTCTTTGGAACTATGCAGCCACCATAGCTAGTTCGGAAGCTCATGAACACTCAATACATCCACTAAAGCAGGACTAGGGTATTAGGCATCCTCGCGGCCCGAACCTGGGTAAATGATCTTTGTGCTAGCTCCTGGACCTGCTCTTCTCACAACCCCGTGCCCGCCGACCGTAGAAGGGATTCCAGTGATCCCATAGGTGTCGTTCTCACCGACAGTGAGCGCAGGATTTTTTTTTGAAATTGTATGCTACGTTCCCCAACAGAAGACACAATGGGAATCAATGGAGGTCGGGCTAAGGAAAAACACCGCGGAGGGCACATGCGATTTGCAGAGGCGATTCTTGCCCATGGATGTGACAAACGAGGCTGAGATGTCGGGGCGGTATTGGCCTTCTTCATCAGGATTTGGTGCCACCGTCCATCTAGGAGTTGATTTTGACCTTCCTATGCCAGCACCAAGGTCGACCAGTTCGATTACTAGTGAAAATGGACCTCTACAGACATCAGACGAAGCTACGGGGCGGTGGGTTCATCGACGGTGAAAAGACGGATTCCAGCATCGGGATGCAAGAATAAGGTGCGACAGAGGGTGGCGGGGCTGTGGAGTGGTCGTGCGGAATGGGATTTATCATTCCAGCCCAGCCTAATGATTCTCCTGTCAACAACTAGGGTCGTTGGTCCCGTTGGAACAAATCTGCATCATGGGCCCACCCTGGGGGGTGTTGGGAAACGCAGTAATTTCAAAAAAATTCCTACGATCACGCAAGATCTATCTAGGAAATTCATAGCAAAGAGAGGGGGAGTGTGTCCATGTACCCTCATAGACCGAAAGCGGAAGCATTTAGTACCGCGGTTGATGTAGTAGAACTTCTTCGCGATCCAACCGATCCAAGTACCGAACGTACGGCACCTCCGCATTCAGCACACGTTCAGCTCGATGACATCCCACGAACTCTTGATCCAGTTGAGGTCGAGGTAGAGTTCCGTCAGCACGATGGCGTGGTGACGGTGATGATGATGTTACCGGTGCAGCGCTTCGCCTAAGCACTAAGATGGTCGAGGTGTGTAACTGTGGAGGGGTGCACCGCACACGGCTAAGAAAAATCTTGGGTGCCTCTGGGGTGCTCCCCTCCCCCGTATATAAAGGAGGGAGGGAGTAGGCGGCCGACCTAGGGGGCGCGCCAAGCATAGGGAGTCCTACTAGGACTCCCAAGTCCTAGTAGGATTCCCTTTCCTATTCGGAGTAGGAGAGAAGGAAAGAGAGGGAGAGGGAGAAGGAAAGGGGGGCCGCACCGCTTGTCCAATTCGGTTTGGGAAAGGGGGAGGCGCGCGCCACTTGGACCTTCTCCCCTCTCTCCACTAAAGCCCAATAAGGCCCATTACTTATCCCGATGAATTCCTGCAACTCCCCGGTACTCTGAAAAATACCCGAATCACTCGGAACCTTCCCGATGTCCGAATATAGCCTTCCAATATATGAATCTTTATGTATCGACCATTTCGAGACTCCTCTTCATGTTCGTGATCTCATATGGGACTCCGAACAAACTTCGGTCATCAAATCACATAACTCATAATACAAATCATCATCGAACGTTAAGCGTGTGGACCCTACGGGTTCGAGAACTATGTAGACATGACCGAGACATATCTCCGGTCAATAACCAATAGCGGAACATGGATGCTCATATTGGCTCCCACATATTCTATGAAGATCTTTATCGGTCAAACCGCATAACAACATACGTTGTTCCCTTTGTCATCGGTATGTTACTTGCCCGAGATTCGATCGTCGGTATCATCATACCTAGTTCAATCTTGTTACCGGCAAGTCTATTTACTCGTTCCGTAATGCATCATCCTTCAACTAAATTGTTAGTCACATTGCTTCCAAGGCTTATAGTGATGTGCATTACCAAGAGGGCCCAACGATACTTCTCTGATACACGGAGTGACAAATCCTAATCTCGATCTATGCCAACCCAACAAACACCTTCGGAGACACCTGTAGAGCATCTTTACAATCACCCAGTTACGTTGTGATGTTTGATAGCACACAAGGTGTTCCTCCGGTATTCGGAAGTTGCATAATCTCATAGTCTGAGGAACATGTATAAGTTATGAAGAAAGCAGTAGCAATGAAACTGTAACGATCATAAAGCTAAGCTAATGAATGGGTCTTGTCCATCACATCATACTCCTAATGATGTGATCCCGTTCATCAAATGACAACACATGTCTATGGTTAGGAAACATAACCATCTTTGATAAACGAGTTAGTCAAGTAGAGGCATACTAGGGACACTTTGTTTTGCCTATGTATTCACACATGTACTAAGTTTCCGGTTTATACTATCCTAGCATGAATAATAAACATTCATCATGAAATAAGGAAATAAATAATAACTTTATTATTGCCTCTAGGGCATATTTTCTTCAGTCTCCCACTTGCACTAGAGTCAATAATCCAGTTCACATCGCCATGTGATTTAACACCAATAGTTCATATCACCATGTGCTTAACACCCATAGTTCACAACGCCATGTGACCAACACTCAAAGGGTTTACTAGAGTCAGTAAACTAGTTCACATCGCCATTTGATTAACACCCAAAGAGTACTAAGGTGTGATCATGTTTTGCTTGTGAGAGAAGTTTAGTCAACGGGTCTGCCAAATTCAGATCCGTATGTAAATTTCTATGTCAACAATGCTCTGCACGGAGCTACTCTAGCTAATTGCTCCCACTTTCAATATGTATCCAGATTGAGACTTAGAGTCATCCGGATCAGTGTCAAAACTTGCATCGATGTAACCCTTTACAACGAACCTTTTGTCACCTCCATAACCAAGAAACATATCCTTATTCCACTAAGGATAATTTTGACCGTTGTCCAGTGATCCACTCCTGGATCACTATTGTACCCTCTTGCCAAACTCATGGTGAGGTACACAATAAGTCTGGTACACAGCATGGCATACTTTATAGAATCTATGGCTGAGGCATAGGGAATGACTTTCATTCTCTTTCTATTTTTTTTGCCGTGGTCGGGTTTTGAGTCTTACTCAACTTTACACCTTTGCAATACAGGCAAGTACTCCTTCTTTGTCTGTTCCATTTTTGAACTAATTCAAAATCTTGTCAAGGTATGTACTCATTGAAAAAACTTATCAAGTGTCTTGATCTATATCTATAGATCATGATGCTCAATATTTAAGCAGCTTCACCGAGGCCTTTCTTTGAAAAACTCCTTTCAAAAACTCCTTTATGCTTTCCAGAAAATTCTACATTATTTCTGATCAACAATATGTCATTCACATATACTTATCAGAAAGGCTATAGTGCTCCCACTCACTTTTGCAAAAACAGGCTTCATCGCAAGTCTGTATAAAACTATATGCTTTGATCAACTCATCAAAGCGTATATTCCAACTCCGAGATGCTTGCACCAGTCCATAGATGGATCGCTGGAGCTTGCACATTTTGTTAGCATCTTTAGGATTGACAAAACCTTCTGTTTGTACCACATACAACTTTTCTTTAATAAATCCATTAAGGAATGTAGTTTTGATATCCATTTGCCAGATTTCATAAAATGCGGCAATTGCTAACATGATTCGAACAGACTTAAGCATCGGTACGAGTGAGAAAATCTCATCGTAGTCAACACCTTTAACTTGTCAAAAACCATTTTTTCGACAAGTCTAGCTTTGTAGATAGCAACACTACCATCAACATCCGTCTTCCTCTTTGAAGATCCATTTATTCTCAATGGCTTGCTGATCATCGGGCAAGTCCACCAAAGTCCATACTTTGTTCCTATACATGGATCCCATCTCAGATTTCACGACCTCAAGCCATTTTGTGGAATCTGGGCTCATCATCGCTTCCTCATAGTTTGTAGGTTCGTCATGGTCTAGTAACATGACTTCCAGAACTGGATTACCGTACCACTCTAGTGCGGACCGTACTCTGGTTGACCTACGAGGTTCAGTAGTAACTTGATCTGAAGTTTCATGATCATCATCATTAACTTCCTCACTAATTGGTGTAGGCATTACTGGAACTGATTTCTGTGATGAACTAATTTCCAATTCGGGAGAAGGTACCATTACCTCATCAAGTTTTACTTTCCTCCCACTCACTTCTTTCGAGAGAAACTCCTTCTCTAGAAAGGATCCATTCTTAACAACGAATATCTTGCCTTCGGATCTGTGATAGAAGGTGTACCCAACAGTCTCCCTTGGGTATCCTATGAAGACATATTTCTCCGATTTGGGTTCGAGCTTATCAGGTTGAAGCTTTTTCACATAAGCATTGCAGGCCCAAATTTTAAGAAGCGACATCTTGGGTTTCTTGCTAAACCACAGTTCATATGGTGTCGTCTCAACGGATTTAGATGGTGCCCTATTTAACGTGAAAGCAGCTATCTTTAATGCATATCCCCAAAACGATAGTGGTAAATCGGTAAGAGACATCATAAATCGCACCATATCTAGTAAAGTACGGTTATGACGTTTGGACACACCATTACGCTGTGGTGTTCCAGGTGGCATGAGTTGTGAAACTATTTCACATTGTTTTAAATAAAGGCCAAACTCGTAACTCAAATATTCGCCTCCGCGATCAGATCGTAGAAACTTTATTTTCTTGTTACGATGATTCTCACTTCACTCTGAATTTCTTTGAGCTTTTCAAATGTTTTAGACTTATGTTTCATCAAGAAGATATACCCATATCTGCTCAAATCATCTGTGGTGGTCGAAAAATACTTGATACTCGCCATGAGCCTCAAGACTCATCGGACCGCATACATCAGTATGTATTATTTCCAATAAGTCAGTTGCTCGCTCCATTGTTCCGGGCATCAAGTGATTCATAATCAAGTGATTCCAAAAGCCCATCAGCATGGAGTTTCTTCATGCGCTTTACACCAATATGACCTAAACGACAGTGCCACAGATAAGTTGCACTATCATTATTAACTTTGCATCTTTTGGCTTCAATATTATGAATATGTGTATCACTACGATTGAGATTCAATAAACCATTTATATTGAGTGTATGACATTAGAAGGTTTTATTCATGTAAATAGAACAACAATTATTCTTTGACTTAAATGAATAACCATATTGCAATAGACATGATCCAATCATATTCATGCTCAACGCAACCACCAAATAACATTTATTTAGGTTCAACACTAATCCCGAAGGTAAAGGGAGTGTGCGATGGTGATCTTATCAACCTTGGAATCACTTCCAACACACATCATCACCTCGCCCTTAACTAGTCTTTGTTTATTTTGCAACTCCGTTTCGAAAGTTACTACTCTTAGCAACTGAACCAATATCAAATACCGAGGGGTTGCTATAAACACTAGTAAAGTACACATCGATAACATGTATATCCAATATACCTTTGTTCACTTTGCCATCCTTATTATCCACCAAGTATCTAAGGCGGTTCCACTTCTAGTGACCATTTCCTTTGCAGTAGAAGCACTCGGTTTTAGGCTTGGTCTAGCTTTGGGCTTCTTCATGGGAGTGACAACTTGCTTGTCATTCTTATTGAAGTTCCCTTTCTATCCCTTTGCCCTTTTCTTGAAACTAGTGGACTTGTTAACCATCAACACTTGATGCTCTTACTTGATTTCTACCTTCGCCGATTTCAGCATCGCGAAGAGCTCGGGAATTACTTTCGTCATCCCTTGCATATTATAGTTCATCATGAAGTTCTAGTAACTTGGTCAAAGTGACTAGAGAACTTTGTTAATTACTATCTTATCTGGAAGATTAACTCCCACTTGATTCAAGCAATTGTAGTAATCCGGACAATCGAAAGCACATGCTCACTGCTTGAGCTAGTCTCCTCCATCTTGTAGGCAAAGTACTGTCAGAGGTCTCATACCTCTCGACACGGGCATGAGTATGAAATACCAATTTCAACTCTTGGAACATCTTATATTCTCCGTGGCGTTCAAAACATTTTTTAAGTCCCGGTTCTAAGCCGTAAAGCATGGTGCACTAAACTATCAAGTAGTCATCATATCGAGCTTGCCAAATATTCATAACATCTGCATCTACTCCTGCAATAGGTCTGTCACCTAGCGGTGCATCAAGAACATTGTCGGTGTCAAAACCGGCGGATCTCGGGTAGGGTCCCGAACTGTGCATCTAAGGCGGATGGTAACAGGAGGCGGGGGACACTATGTTTACCCAGGTTTGGGCCCTCTCGATGGAGGTAATACCGTACTTCCTGCTTGATTGATCTTGATGATATGAGTGTTACAAGAGTTGATCTACCACGAGATCGTTGAGACTAAACCCTAGAAGCTAGCCTATGATTATGATTGTTCTTGTCCTACGGACTAAACCCTCCGGTTTATATAGACACCGGAGGGGGCTAGGGTTACACAGAGTCGGTTACAAGGGAGGAGATCTACATATCCGAACTGCCAAGCTTGCCTTCCACACAAAGGAGAGTGCCACCCGAATACGGGACGAAGTCTTCATTCTTGTATCTTCAGAGTCCAACAGTCCGGCCAAAGGATATAGTCCGGCTGTCCGAGGACCCCCTAATCCAGGACTCCCTCAGTAGCCCCTGAACCAGGCTTCAATGACAATGAGTCCGGCGCGCAGATTGTCTTCGGCATTGCAAGGCGGGTTCTTCCTACGAATACTCCATAGAACATTTTGAACACAAGGATAGTGTCCGACTCTGCAAAACAAATTCCACATACCACCGTAGAGAGTATAATATTTCCACAAATCTAATCTGCTGACAACTTTTCATAGCGTGACATCACGTCATGGCTCGGTCATTATTTGAACCGTTTTTCTCAACCACCTACTGCACACATTGCGAGGCGGTTTTCTTGGCACGTCTTGTTGAAGCAGAGATCGTGTCGCCTTATCACGGGATCCTCATCAATACTGGTGTGGGTAACCCAACCGCGCCATCAATTACGGCGCTTGAGGAATAAACGAGTTTACCAGGCAGGTGAGGAGGCGCACAGTTTGCTCCGCCCTTATAAAGGGACAAGGACTCCTCCTTTTTACCCATGCCTTCTTCTTCCCTAGCCATTCATTCTCGCGCACTCGCGCTCCAGCGCCCAAGTTCGCATCTTGTCCGAAAAATCACTCCAAACATGTCCGGAGCGGGAGGCAAGTGGATGGCCTCCTCCATTACAGAAGAGAACATTACGAACCTCCAGGAAGCCGGATACCGTCATAGCAGATATCGCCAGACCGGCTCCCTGTGATGCTGGGTATGACCGTTCCCACCCCCCGAAGCCTCAATTTAAAGGAGCGTGTTCCTTACCCATTTCGTCCGTGGATTGGGGTTTCCCCTCCACCCATTTGTCCGCGGGCTCATGTTCTACTACGGGCTGGACTTCCATGATATGGCCCCCAACTTCATCCTCAACATCTCGGCGTTTATCATCGTGTGCGAGGCCTTCCTCCGCATCAAGCCCCACTTCGGCCTGTGGCTGAAGACCTTCAATGTTAAACCGAAGGTGGTGGTCGGCCAGCAAGCGGAGTGCGGAGGCGCCATGGTGGGTGATGACCCACAAGTATAGGGGATCTATCATAGTCCTTTCGATAAGTAAGAGTGTCGAACCCAACGAGGAGCAGAAGGAAATGATAAGCGGGTTTCAACAAGGTATTCTCTGCAAGCACTAAAATTATAGGTAACAGATAGTTTTGTGATAAGATAA
This sequence comes from Aegilops bicornis, assembly GCA_021605145.1. NCBI lineage: Eukaryota > Viridiplantae > Streptophyta > Magnoliopsida > Poales > Poaceae > Aegilops > Aegilops bicornis. The sequence goes on along the minus strand of CM038672.1, from coordinate 76,561,579 downwards.
TTGGTAATGAGCAACAAGTAACAAAAGTAAATAAAGTGCAGCAAGGTGGCCCAATCCTTTTTGTAGCTGTCGGCGTTCTGGGAACGGTGGTCCCCAGACTTGCCTGCCTGCGGCCTGCGGCGTGGCTTAAAGGAGGCCCAGGACAGCTCATCTTCATCAACGCAAGCTCAAGACCCTCGCGAGGGGCCAAGCCTCGCGGGGCGGACGACCAGGAGCTTCCTCAGGCACGGCCTCGTCAGGTTGGCCCATGAGGAGGCAGAGAGTTCAAGGCAGGGTACCTCGCGAGGTGCCCATGACGCAAGCCATGACGACCAAGGGTGCCTGGCGCCCGACCCGCCAGCGTCCTCCTTTCCCCTTTGGTGCAAAGGGAGCAAGTGCAGGCGAGAGCATCGAGCAAAGGCATCCATTTTGGTGCAACAAGACCAAGACCAGCCCCAACGGCTAGAAGGGGGTCATCGTGGAGCCCAAGCAGGCGTCATCACCAGAGCTTTTGGCAGGCGAGGACCAACTTTAGTCAGGATAAGTGTACCCGCTGTTCCCCTTCAAAATGGCCAATTGTTGGCGCCCTTCCCGCTCAATATTTGGGAAGAGGCCGAGCCTTCTCCTATAAATAGGAGTAGCCACACTCGTGAGTAGGGGATCAAAGCGATCGGCATCCGAGAAAAAGCGAGACCCGATCCTCAAGCTAGAGCGACGGGACACCACCTAGCAGTTCATCACACCCACCAAGAATGTACCCTGAGGCTGTTCTTCCCTGTACTGTTCCTCATCAGCCCAAGAGGCAATCCACCACGCCACAAACTAGAGTAGGGTATTACACCACAACGGTGGCCCGAACTAGTATAAATCTTGTGTCTCTTGTGCTGTTCTTTTTAGTAGTTTAGGTCCCTGCGATTCGGCGAGGTACGAGACGGTGGAAGGTTGGATCTCCGTGCGCACCCCAGTGTTCAAACCTCAAGGGTCTGCCGGAACCCGATATCCGACATTTGGCGCGCCAGGTAGGGGTGCGCCGGAATCTGCCTTTCGTCGCCTCGTTCTTCCCCGACCGCCGCAACCATGTTCGACGCCCGTCGGGCCCAGCGACGAGCGCCCTCGCCTCCCATATACGCCCAGACGGCTCCCGTCGTGAGCGCCTCGTCGTTCCCGTCACCTGCCGCCAACGCCGCCACCGGCCCGGTGGGGAACGAGCAACAAGCCTCGTCCCAAAGACACCGTCCATGAGGCGGGACGGCAGCCGCACCGCCATGCCTTCGCTCACCTCGCTGGTTTTTAAATCACGCGCGCGCGCCTTGCCATGGAGGCCCGAGCTGCACTCATCGCGCTAACGAAGCTCCTGCGCTACCGCTTCTGCCGACGACGTCTCACGAAGAATGGCTCGACCGAGTCGCCGAGCCTGGCTCATCCGCAGGAGGCGACCCCACACCGTCTGGCCTCGCTGCACCGCACCCGCCTCGCTGCTGGCGATGAAGCTCCGGGCGCCTCGGCGCCTCCTCCTCGGGAAGGCGCCTGGCGCTTAAGCGCCATGTCCCCTGGCAGAACCTGCTCCGCCAGCGCCGGCGCATGCAAGAGCAGAGGTGCCAAGAAGTTCCTCGCCGCAAGAAGCTGCCCGAAAGGCGCCCTGCTCCAAAGACGCTACAAGACCCTATGGCCCCAGCCAAGGGCGCAGTGGAGGCCCACAAGACCAAGCTCGCCGTCCGAGGCCCCTCAAGCGCCACGGGCGGGCTGCCGCGCTTTCACCTCCGTGCTGCGCAGAGGCCGCGCGGTTCGCCAAGTTCAAGCTGACACTGCCTCCCGCCACGACGCACAGCTGGACCCTCACGGAGTTCCTCCAGCTCTACGAGCTGGGCATCGAGGCTGCCAACGGGATGAAAAGGTCATGGCCGAATTGGTTTCCCATGGCGCTCAGGGCCAGGGCCCTTTTGGCTCCCGAATCTGGCCCCAGGCACGATCTCTTCCTGGGCCGAGATGCGTACCCGCTTCATCGCCAACTTCCAGGGTACTCGCGACCGGCCACCTGCCATGAGCGACATGCGTCGTATCAAGCAACAACGAGGGGAAACCCTGCAAAAGTACATCCAGCGCTTCAACAACACGCGCCTCAAGATCCCCAGGGTAACGGAGCAGGCCATCATCTCTGCCTTCTCCGACGGCGTGCGCGACGTCAAGATGAAGGAGGAGCTGGCGATGCATGAAGATTTGTGCACCTCCCTGGAGCTGTTCAACTTGGCGACCAAGTGCGCCAGGGTTGAGGAGGGGCACCTCTTCCTCCTCGAGCTGCCTGCCGCGGATCCCGAAGAAAAGAAGTCCAAGGCCAAGGACATGAAGCGCAAGGGGGCTGCCGTGTTCACAGCCAAACCAGACACCAAGCGAGGCAGAGATCAGCCCAAGTCCTCCAAGGGCAGTCGGCATCAAGGTGTACCACGACCTCCACACTCACAACACCAATGAATGTCAAGAGCTCCGGGCCGTACGCGAAGGAAGGGTCGGAAGACGCCCCGAGCGCAGCGACCGAGGCTACGGCTGAGGAGGAGGAAGGAATGGAGGACGCTGGGAAGACTGCGGCCCGCGCCAAGGGTGGCGCGACCAACCTCGCGAGGACCGCTGGCAAGACCCACCTCGCGAGGGAGGCTGGAGGGATCAGCCTTGGCGAGATCGCCTTGAGGGAACGCAGGCCTCCCTCCGCTGCCGCCGCCGCCAAGGAGAATCAAGACCGTCATCAGACGAGGGGGCTGGGGGCTTCCAGAAGCGTGTGCGATCGCTCAGATCCCTGGCGGAGCTCAAGCCCTGACCTCTCAACAGAGATCTTCAAGCAGTTACCTGCGTGAAGTGAATGCAGTCCTCCCCAAGCTCGAGGCCACGCGCCCTCTCGGTGGTCGGCGTGCGCCATCACGCTCAAATCAGCGGACCAGCTCAAGTCGCAGCCACAGCCGGAGTTCTCCGATGCTTTGTTCCCCAATCATGACAATGTGCTAGTCACCAAGACCCTCATCGACGGCGGAGCAGGCTCAATGTCCCGTCCGTGGAAACATTCAACAATCTCCAAGTGCCTTACAACGGCTTTCACCAACCGAAGCCTTTCTTCCTGGATTCACCGACGGCTCCACGGTCCCGATCGGGCAGGTCCGCGCCTTCACCTTCCGGGGCTCGCGACAACTACCACACCGAGCTCATCGACTTTGACGCCACCCACATCCGCCTTTGCCATAACGCCATCCTCGGGTACCGGCGTTGGCACAAATTCATGGTCAGAACCCACCATGGCTACAACGTCCTCAAGATGCCGTGGACCGGGCGGAGTCATCACGGTGCCCTGTGAAGAGAGACACGCGTGTGCTCCACGGAGCGAGCCTTTTCGTGCCACATCACTAGAAGACCTGCACTACGGCAGGAGGCCTCCCGAGGCCGCACCCAAGAAGAAGAAGACATAGACCGGCCCGGCTCCTCAAGAGACAGGCCCCTCAGGGCCCGCGCCGAGCCAGGGGGAGCCTCCTTCCATCACGTAGGGAAGTGCGCCTGGCGCTCTCGTCAGGCAGGGCTCGGGGGCTCTCCCCTGGAGGGCCGCCGACCTCGCCATGGTCTCGAGGGAGGCGCTTGGGCACCACGTGGAGGCGTGTTTCGAAGCACGTTTCCCGCAAGCTGGAGCAAGGCAAGGAGGGCCGAACCCTCGTGGAGTTTGTCGCCAAGGCCATTCGGGGAGCTATAGGAGTCAAGGGTCATGAGGGGCAGCCGCCGCCTACCCGCTGTGGCCCCCCATCCCGGCGAGGATGGTGGGCTGCGCGTCTGCATCGACATACCAGGGCTCAACCAAGCCGCATCTCAAAAGCGCCCCTGGCCCTCGCGAGTGGGACGCTATGCAGGGTCCGCCCACAGCCTACGTGACGCATGCCTTATGGCTCGCCAAACGCGGCTGCTGCGCACCAGCGTCTCATGAGGACCATCCTGGAGGCTCAAGAGGTTAGGCACGCCGCAGCCCTGGTGGAGATGGAGATGGCCCGCGAGGAGCCGCCAGCGCCTCCGGAGCCTCCCGAGGCCCCCGGGCCTGGGGGCTCGTGAGGATCGGCTCCCGCAGCCCACCGAGTCTGCTACATCAACAACCCTTCGTCCCCAACATATCACCAGGTGACATCTTTAAGTTTCATTTCAGGCTGGGAGCGCCTTCAGGGCCGCATTATTCCCAGGCCGCGTGGGTCCGTCCCTGCGGCTTGTATCCCTTTTATTTCATGTCGTTAGCCTATCTTGTTGGGCGCCCTCGGGCTGCATCATCCCCAAGCCGCTCGGGCCACCCCAGCGGCATGTATCCTTCCTACTTTTTCCTTAGGATTATGCTCTCGCCCACGATGCTTGTTATTTGGTACCGCTTTCTGGTGGCGGAATCTTGCACGTTAAAGGGGGGTGCGTGAGCCTCGCGACTGTTTGCTCCTACCGGCTCTCCGGCCCTCACCCTCTGGTCTTGTCCATGGCATCACGACCTGGCTTGCCAGCGACGGCTGAGACCAGCCCGAGAGCCGGGACCCGAGGACGTAGAGTTGCATCATCTAATCCAGCTTGCACGTTAAAGGGGGTGCACGAGCATCGCGACTCGTGGCTCCTACCGCCTCTCGCCCTCACCGGTCTTGTCCATGGCATCACGACCTGGCTTGCCAGCGACGGCTGAGACCAGCCCGAGAGCCGGTACCCGAGGACATAGAGTTGCATCATCTAATCCAGCTTGCGCGTTAAAGGGGGGTGCGTGAGCATCGCGACTCAGGGCTCCTACCGGCTCTCCGGCCCTCACCCTTTGGTCTAGTCCATGGCATCACGACCTGGCTTGCCAGCGACGGCTGAGACCAGCCTGAGAGCCGGGACCCGAGGACGTAGAGTTGCTGCGTCTGACCCAGCTTGCGCGTTAAAGGGGGGGTGCCTGAGCAGCGCGACTCACGGCTCCTAACCCCTCTCAGGCCCACACCCTCTCGTGTTGTCCATGGCATCACGACACGGCTTGCCGGCGGCCAGGCTGAGACCAGCCCGAGCCGGGACCCGAGGACGAGTTGCATCATCTAATCCAGCTTGCACGCGTTAAAGGGGTGCACGAGCATCGCGACTCGTGGCTCCTACCGGCTCTCCGGCCCTCACCCTTTGGTCTTGTCCATGGCATCGCGACCGGCTTGCCAGCCGATGGTCGACACCACCGAGAGCCGGGACCCGAGGACGTGAGTTGTCGTCACTTCCAGCTTTTGGCGCTGCTAATGGGGGGTGCCCGAGCATCGCGACTCGGGGCTCCTACCGCTCTCCGGACCTCACCCTCTGGTCTTGTCCATGGCATCACGACCGGCTTGCCCCGACGGCCGAGACCAGCCCGAGAGCCGGGACCCGAGGGACGAGAGTTGCGCCATCTAATCCAGCTGGCTGCTAAAGGTGGGGGTGCCCGAGCATCGCGACCGGGGCTCCTACCGCTCTCCGCCCTCACCCTCTGGTCTTGTCCATGGCATCGACACAGCTTGCCCGGTGACGGCCGAGACCAGCCCGAGAGTCGGGACCAAGACGTAGAGCACCGCATCCGCCAAATTTGGTGCACACACTCAAGATAAGGCTCAGAGCCAGGCGCAACCCGCCTTGAGGTAGGGCCCCGTGAGTCCTGCGCTAGCTCACGGGTGCCCAGATACACCTCGTCCAAATTTCACTGCTAGCCACGTGTCGCAGGGTCAGATATGCCCGGGCTCCTCCGGAGGGGAGCCCCTCCCACGTTCGATGGAAGCACCATGCTACCATGGCTGACGACACTGTCGAGGAGCGGCTATGCCCGTACGCATGGGGAAGCGCTATGCTCCGCGCTGGTGATAAACAACTAAGGGTGGCCTCCGAGTCGCATCAACCTCAGGGAGCCCAGAGCTCAGTGTCTGGCCTCGTCGCAACGCCACCCCTCGGGAGCGCCGCCATGAGGGGCTGGGGCACGGGGCTGCGCCTAGGTCACGACTCAGACGCGACGCCATTCCAGCCCAGCCCCTCGGGCCTGGTTCGTCGCACGTCACTCCCCAAGCGGAGCCAAGGTACGAATGTTGTTTGAGCGTCAAGGGGGACTCCTGAGCATCGCGACTCAGGAGCCTAACTGGTCACGTAGCCCATCACCCCTTAGTTCCGAAAGGCTAACGGCGGTTGAGGTATGCGGGGCCGGGCTCTGCAGACGTAGAACGGCGGATCCGCCTGCCTCACCTCCCTACTTCTTTGCTTAGGTGCCAAGGGGACTCCTGGGCATCGCGACTCAGAGCCTAACTTGTCACGTAGCCCTCACTCCTTGGTCCCGTCCCTGGTTTCCGGTCGGGCTAACGGGCGGCCGAGGTATCTTGTGAGGGCTCTCTGCCGGCGAGAACATAAGCAAGTAGGATGCACAAATTTCAAGGAATTCAATAGCAAATATTACAGTCCACATGTTATCGCAGTACCAACGCATAAGTTTAGACGCCTCCCGAGGCATGATACATGTGCAGGAGTTAAAGCAAGACAGGAGCCGCAGCTGAGTCACTTGTCGGCGGTGGAGCAAGCGCAGTGGGCTCGCCTCGTGAAGCAGCAGGGGTCGGGCAGCCTACCGCTTCGCTTGGTGTCAAGGCCCGGAACTTCCCCATGAGCCTCCGCTACACCCTTCACAGCCTCGGCAGCGGCAGCTGCATGCTCGCCGCTTGCCGCTCCAAAGAAACTGTCCATGTCGACGCTGGGATCGCGAAGATAGATGTAGGTGAGGATCGCGTCGCTGCCGCGGAAGACAAGACAAGCGCCTCGGCCTCGGCCGTGGGGCCAAGACCAAGGGAGACATCTTCAAGAGCGTGAACCAGGAAGGAAGCAGCTTGGCGGGAGCCGTCCTCTGCGCCGCCGGTGGGCTCTCCAGCCGCCATCGTGAAGCTCCCTCGGCAAGGCGCGAGCCTTCACCTCCCATATCCATGAAGGCCACGCGATCTTTGGCAAGAACTCAAGGCTACTTTGTCGTCCAGCTCGACCTTCCTCGCCTCCAGTTCCTGCTCCAGCGCGCCTAGGCGGTCACGACGCTTCTTCAGCTTGGCCTCCCGGTCCTTGACGGCCGCCTCACGAGCCTTCACGCTTTCCTCCTGCTCCTGGCAGAGGCGGGCCTCCTCGGCAAGCTGGTTCTGCAGGCTCTTCAGCTCGCCCTCCAGCGTCTCACAGCGACCTTGGATGCTGGCTGCCTCCCTGTGGCAGCATCGCTGGGCAACCTTCGCCTCACGAACAGCCTGCTTCTCCTCATCGCAGCCGCCGAGGCTGGACCAGCGCCGCCGAGTCGAGCGTCGTAGCGAATCCAACCAGAGGCCAGCTCCAAGCGCCCGGCCACCAAGCGAGGGTCAGCGCTCAGAAGATCCTGCCGCAGCCGGTCCAATTCAGCAGCAGCACGATCCAGGACCGTGGGAGGAGTCGGAGAGACAGTAGTTGGTGGAGTAGGAGGAGATGGCGGCAGCGTAACCACTGCGCCCTGAGGCGGAACCAGCGGCGCCACGGCAACAGTGGAGGCATCGCCAAGCAAGGGCACCTCGGGAGTCGCCTGGGTCAAGGGGGCTGAGCTCGCCCCAGCGGGCTCAGCCAGGCCTCACGAGGACGCCCGGGCAGGAGAGGCCTGGGTGTCAGGATCATCTTCTTTTTCGGGCAGAGGCACCGCCACGAATGGGGCCCTGTGGAGCCCCCTTTTCGGCTTCTTCATGGCGCCCAGCCTGGCGAAGAACGTGGACATCAGATCTCGACAGAGCAATAATCAAGACGGGAAGCGAGGCACTTCTGTGTCGTCGCCGGTGGACTCGAGCAGCCTCCGGCCATACTTGAAGCCCGAGAGCCGCTGCAGGATCAGCTTGAAGGGGACCAGGGGAGGAGGGAGGCGTCCGCTGGATCGCCCGAGCCGGGCGGATCCGCTGGGACCAGCCCGATCGGTCCTTCGATCGGGCAGGCTTCGCCTCCCGCTCATCCTCATCCTCGCCGCCGCCACTCTCGGGAGGCGGAGAACGCGGGCTCGCGCCGCGAGAGGAGCCCTTGACTCTGCCCCCGGATCAACCCCCTCTCCTGGCCCTCTTTCCTCCACCTCTTCGCTGGAGTCGGAAGAGGACACGTCCACCAGGTCCTTCGGAGCCTCCACGAGCACGGGCCCGTCCCCATTGAAGACGGGCATGGGCCCCACTACCTGCTCCCAATCCTCACGGCGAACAAAAGGCAGGCGCCCTCCAGCCTTGCCACGTCTCCCCAACCAAGGATCGAGGACCGTCGCCAGATCCTCGGCTGGCCAGGAGCACGGGCTCGAGTGAGGCCTCCACATCGGAAGCGAAATGCTGGCGAAGCGGAGCAGTTGGTGCTCCAGAACTCCCTCAAGCAGCGACGCAGTCCCAGCTTCCGCCGCCACACGTTGGCCGGCTTCAGATGCATCCATCTTCTCCAAAGAGACTGGGATCCCAAGTTCACTGGGACGATCGTCGGAACTCTCAAATGGGCTCGATGGGCAGGATCAGCCGAGGAGGATGCGCCAAGATCCACCAAGACCCACTTGCTCCTGAAGCCCTCAATCCGCTTCCTGTGGTTTGAAATGGCGATGGCTCCGCCAGATGCAACGAAGCTCACAAGACGCTGGAGGCGGAACCACGGAGGTTCGGAGGAAGAAGTAGTGGCGCAGCAAGGCCACCGAGGGTTTCACTCCCAACATGGGCCTCACAATAGTAGGCTAAGATTGCCGTAAGAAGGACGGAGTTGGGATGGAGGTGCAGAGCTTGGATGTTGTAGCGACGGAGGACGGAGAAGAAGAACTTCGAGAAGGGAGGCACCCGGACCAAAGCAATGATGGCGCTCACGAAGAACGGGTAGAAGGTACTCCCCGACCTCAGTGGGCGGAGGAGCTGCCTTGAACACCTCCCTTCCATTGACGCCCTGCACTGGCTAACCGGGCGATTGCATGGTGGCTCACTTCGACACATTTGGCGGGTCCAACGCAGGAGAATACCAAGCTCCGGCCGGGGCTTGGCGAGGAGCCATGACTGGCTAGGGCATGAAGGCGGAGTGGATCTGAAGGTCTTGGAAGCATAGAGGAGAGGCGCAAGAAAGGGGATCTGAGCAGCAACTGGAGAAAGTAAAGGAGGCAAGGAAGATGCCGCACTATTATCAACCCCCGCGGTTGCAGAGGCGCACGCGTCCAATCAACCGCCACGCGGCGCACAAGGCCGCAGGCTGTTAGGGCCCTGACGCCGCACTTGCCCTTCGCCTCTGCTCGGCCAATTTCGGCGCGCCAGGCCGAGGGTTCTTGTCGGCGTTCCGGGAACGGGGTCCCCGGACACCTGCTGCTCAAGGCTCGCGGCGTGGCTTAAAGGAGGCCAGGACAGCCCATCTTCATCAACGCAGCTCAAGACCCTCGCGAGGCCAGATTGCTCAGGCGGATGACCAGGAGCTTCCTCGTGCACGGCCTCATCAGGTTGGCTCATGAGGAGGCGGAGAGTTCAAGGCAGGGTACCTCGCGAGGTGCCCATGACGCAAGCCATGATTTGCGACTCAAGGGCGCCCGGTTAAGCCGGCCAGCAGCGTCCTCCTTTCCTCTTTGGTGCAAAGGGAGCAAGCGCAGCGAGAGCATCAAGCAAAGGCATCCGTTTGGTGCAACAAGACCAAGACCAGCCCCAACGGCTGGAAGGGGTCATCGTGGAGCCCAAGCAAAGGCCATCACCAGAGCCTTTGGCAAAGCGAGGACCAACTTTAGTCGATAAGTGTACCCGCTGTTCCCTACAAAATGGCTAATTGTTGGCGCCCTTCCCGCTCAATATTTGGGAAGAGGCCCAGGCCTTCGCCTATAAATAGGAGTAGCCACACACTCGAGTAGGGGGATCAAACTATCGGCATTCAGAGAAAGACAGAGACCCGATCCTCAAGCTAGAGCGACGGGACACCACCTAGCAGTTCATCACACCCACCAAGAAACAGACCCTCGCGAGGCTGTTCTTCCCTCATCTTGCTCGTCATCAGCCCAAGAGGCAATCCACCACGCCACAAACTAGAGTAGGGTATTACACCACAACGGGTGGCCCGAACTAGTATAAATCTTGTGTCTCTTGTGCTGTTCTTTTTAGTAGTTTAGGTCCCTGCGATTCGGCGAGGTACGAGACGGTGGAAGGTTGGATCTCCGCGCGCACCCCAGTGTTCGAACCTCAAGGGTCTGCCAGAACCCAAAATCCGACAGTAGCAAAGGACAAGCCTGGACAAACTCTTATATAAAGAAAAGCGCTCCTGAGGACACATGGGAATTATCGTCAAGCTAGTTTTCGTCACGTTCATATGATTCGCGTTCGGTACTTTGATAATTTGATATGTGGGTGGACCGGTGCTTGGGTGATGTCCTTACTTGGACAAGCATCCCACTTATGATTAACCTCTATTGCAAGCATCCGCAACTACAACAAAAGTATTAGGGTAAACCTAACCATATCATGAAACATATGGATCCAAATCAGCCCCTTACGAAGCAACGCATAAACTAGGGTTTAAACTTACATCACTCTAGCAACCCATCATCTACTTATTACTTCCAAAGGCCTTCCTCTAGGCCCAAATAATGGTGAAGTGTCATGTAGTCGACGCTCACATAACACCACTAGAGGATAGACAACATACATCTCATCAAAATATCGAATCTAATACCAAATTCACATGACTACTAATAGCAAGACTTCTCCCATGTCCTCGTGAACAAACGTAACTACTCACAAAGCATATTCATGTTCATAATCAGAGGGGTATTAATATGCATATAGGATCTGAACATATGATCTCCCACCAAATAAACCAACTAGCATCAACTACAAGGAGTAATCAACACTACTAGCAACCTACATGTACCAATCCCAGACTTGGAGACAAGAATTGGATACAAGAGATGAACTAGGGTTTGAGAGGAGATGGTGCTGGTGAAGATGTTGATGGAGATTGCCCTCTCCCGATGAGAGGAGCATTGGTGATGATGATGGCGATGATTTCCCCCTCCTGGAGGGAAGTGTCCTCAGCAGAACAGCTCTGCCGGAGCCCTAGATTGGTTCCGCCAAGGTTCCGCCTCGTGGCGGCCGAGTCTCCTCCCGAAAGCTTGCTTATGATTTTTCTTCGGACGAAAGACTTCATATACCAGAAGATGGGCACCGGAGAGCCAACAGGGGGCCCATGAGGCAGGGGGCGCGCCCAGGGGGGTAGGGCGCGCCCCCACCCTCGTGGACAGGTGGAAGCCCCCCTGACGTAGATTCTTATTCCAGTATTTTTTATTATTTCCAAAAATAACTTTCGTGAAGTTTCAGGACTTTTGGAGTTGTGCACAATAGGTCTCTATTATTTGCTCCTTTTCCAGCCCAGAATTCCAGCTGCCGGCA